>CM045758.1:93948680-95148680 GCA_025200525.1 Camellia lanceoleosa | reverse complement strand
CAGCAACACAAACCAACTAGTACCACCACCTCAGAAGCAACTCCGAATAAAACCCAAATTGGATATGAAATCATGAATTGAGTACATGCTGCCAATGTGATGGTTCTTTACCCAGTAAGCCACTCCGACTGTGATTAATTCGCATAAAGCCTCCAGTTTTGGTTGAGGTCCCCTAAATAAGCAATCATTTTTGTGCCTCCATAATGACCACACCACTGTAATAGGAATGGCATTCTAGATCCTAGGTTCCTTCTTCCTAAACTTGAAACCAAAATGAAGCAACTCATTTACGGAGCTAGGTAAAACCCATTAAGATTGTCACGTCCTAAGTTTTTAATTACTCGGAAATATTACCAAAAGCCTTTAACTTCAGTCCAATTTTTTTTATTTATTTATTTATTATTTTTTTTTTATAACAAATATCTATTACCCTTAAGTAATAGAACATAATAATACATATTCTCTTCGTAATGAATACAACAATAATAATATTACATGCCAAGCTTCCGCTACGGAGTTACAAATAAATAATTACAAACATCAATATACATAATTCATTTCTTTCACATCTACTGTGAAATTACACATAAAAGATACATGAACTTCTTAACTCTTCAACCAATCATTTCGAATTCTCTCCCTGTAAGAAAAATGAAACAACAAGGGATGAGCACAATTGCCCAGTAAGAATCTCACAGTTCCCTAACAATAACTAACACATAGATAAAAATGATCATGCATATAGGGTAATACCATATAATAAGGTGGCGTTTGTAATTTCAAAATATCATACGTAGAGTACCTTTTTCTCAAAATTTATTTGAGTATTTAAGGAAAGCCGTCAGCCATAAAAATTATCCCGTATCATTAGAAGACCATAAATCCTTTTTGAAAACAAATATGTTTAAGGAACATCATTATTTTTAATTTATTAACCAATTCCAAAATATTCTTCATTTAATTTTCATTTTTAATATTCCTCTTTTTATTTCCATTTTCTCTTTTAACTGATTACATTTATTATAACTCCATAACCTCAAGTTCAAGTTCCCTTAATACTCAAAAACAACCTTCACACACTTTATTCCCACCTGTCTATTCATATTTGTTGTAACCTCTTAATGTAGAAATCCAAATCTCCTTTACATTCAATAACAATTCTCCTATACTTAACTCATACTTGTCTAACAAATACATCACATCCACACTTGCATTATCAATTATAATTCATCATATCACAAGCATAATAAACTTTTTAAATTCAATTTCTCAATTATTTACAAACAAAACTCATAATTTGTCCTTATAGTTACAAACAATTCGATGAATTCGTTATCACCAACCCCTTATCTCGTTACTATTTCATTATCCATTATTTTCAAATAATTTCTATATACATTTCCCCTTCCATACCAAGGTACACATCAAATTGTAATTTCATAAGTTCATCACAAGTCACACATATTATCACCAACTTAACACATTTCTCAACACATTCCACCTTTTGCCGACTTGATACGGCGGGATGGCGGGCACCAAATTCATAACACTTTTCACCTTTTGCCGGCTATTATACGACGGGAAGTGAACTCCCAAAAACCAATTTCTCAAAAACTATATTTTTCCAAAAATTATGTTTTTCCACATTTACCGACTATCATACAGCAAGATGTGGACCCTTAAAAACATTTTCAACTTTAAAACCATCCCTATATTTGCTGGTTATTATACGGTAGGGAGTGGGCACCCAAAACATTTTCAAAACCATCCATTTTTTCACTTTTGCAAGATACAATATGGTAGGACTTTGGGGACACCCAAAAATCATTTTTCCACTTTTGATGGCTATTATATGGCGGGACTGTATGGACACCCAAAAATATTTTCCTCACATTTGTCCAACGATAAGCCTAGACAGGATATTTGGGTACCTTTAATTCAAAACCACCCCCACATTTGCCGGCTATTATATAGCGGGACGTGGTCTCCCAAAAACATTTTCCATTTTTTCTTTTTGACTCCCCCGCGCAGGTAGCAACCATAACACAACCCAACATAACTCAACTCAACCCAAAACAACTCAACTCCACATAACACAACCCCACCAAACTCAACACAACTCAACCAAATTCAACTCAACTCAACTCAACATAATTTAACATAACTCAATACAATTCAACATAACACAATAAAATTCAGCATAAACCAAGTCAATACCATTCAATACAATTAGGCCTAATTCAACACAAACTCTTAAACCTCCACTTCATCATTTCATCACAAAACTTACATCATCAATACCATTAGTAATTTCTTCCCTCGAGTTTGATTTCATATTATAACATAATTTAAAATATTATCATTAAGAGTTCAATCACAACTTTCACATAAATCTTCAAACTCTTTTAAACTTTCGATTAAACTTGTACATGTCTAATCCAACACCTTAATTTCATCATATTACTTTCAATTTAAGCAAAACCATCGTTTATCTTCATGAACCCAACTAGGGTTTTTAAGAGAAATTAAAGCTCTTCACAAAACATATTTTATTCCAACCCTACTATTGCTTATACACCTAAACTCATGACCCCAAATCATAACTCAACAAGTAAACCCCAACTCTTTAACCCCTAAACCACCCAATCTCATGATTTATTCCTAATATGCTAAAAAAAAAATAATAATAAATTTTGCATTTATATAAGGAAAAGACCACAAATCTATCCATAAATGAGAGTATTGAAGGAGAACTAGAAACTCCTGCTTCTTAAACCAAGGAGATGACAACCCAAAAATCACAGGCAACGAAATTACAAACTATTCAGATCAAAAGGAAACTCTTGACGAGATCTGCAATTTTTCTCAAAGTACTAAGGTGAAAAGATCACTCTAGGTGAGTAGATCTAAAGATCTTAGGTGAAAAAGTTTGAGTTTAGAGAGAGAGAAGAGAACTCAAAGTGTAAGGAGAGAAAAGAAAAGGAAAAGTGAAATAAACAAGTGTTTGGACCCTATTTATAGTAGCAAGGTAATAATAGAACAATAGTCCCAAAGTCAAATGAAAAGAACAAGTCAGAAATCTCCAAAAAGTAGGCCCTAAACCGACCAAAAAATCTAAAAATTACATGTAGAGGTCGACCCTTAAGACAGAGGAGTTGACCCTTACGAAAAAATGTTGAGACACTAATGTGTGCAGCAAATAAGGGTCGACCCTTGCAATAAGAGGTGTCGACCCTTTATTTCATAATGCAACCCATAACAAGACAACAAAGGAAGGGTCGACCCTAGGGACTCAGGTATCGACCCCAAAAACCAGCAGAGGCACTAGTAAGGCAATAAGGTAGTGTTGATCCCCAGGACGGCAAGTGCCGACCCTAGAACAAAATTTTCAAAGTTTCTAAAGAACTTTTCGACGTGAACAAGCGTGAACAAACAATCCAGACAAGTTTAAATTAAATTGTACTCCTCTGAATCTAAGATACAACAACTCCAAAGACTCCCAAAATGAAAATGAAAGAATTAAATACACTCTCTAATAGATTAAAAGATACAAGTGTTACGGAGATCCCCACCAATCAATTACATCAGACCATATCTTCCAGGCAAAGGGGTAGAGCAACAAAATAGATTTTCAGGCTCAGTCATACAAAACAAACACAAAGAAACAGAATTATGACTATTATTTTGGTTATAATGCAAAAGATCTTTGGTTATAATTGTGTATTTTTTGTTATAATTTTTGTTTTATTGACTGAAATATCATTTAATTATGACACTAGTGATAAAAAAATACCACAAATGTTATAATATGCACAGGAAAATGATATACAAGTCAACTTTCTCAGCCCATTTTGTAGACCAAATGATATGTAATGATATTATTGATTGATGATTAAGAAAGATATGAGAGAAAGACTGTAGCCTTAGATATCCTAATTAATTATCACATTATTGGGCTTGAAAAATGAGTCTAATTTTCAGACTTGAATAACAATGGCCGCATAGGAAAATGTACACACACCATTTGTGTGTATAGCAACATTACCCCTTCTCAAAACATATTAAATTTAAATTTACAAAAAAACTAATCACCAATACTAGATACCATGAAGAATATTCCATAAATATAATTATGAAAGATTTTTAACCCTTATATTACATATGTAACAAGTTACAATGTATAATATAAGGATTGATATTCTTTGGTCATGAAGTATTTTTTATAAAACCTAATTTCAAAATCAAAATATGTAGACAATAGCGCTATTATCGACCAACTCTCTCTGCTGTTCAGTCACATGTGATAATTAACAAGGAAGGAAGTATTTCACAAATCCAGTGTGTGATGGGTCACGGGTACTTTCTCGTTTGGTCCAAAGTGAGTGAATAATCCAAGTAGAGCTCTTGTCGTTGTCGTTTTTACCGGAAAACTCCAAAACAAAATATGCTGAGATTTGTTTGGCTTCGCTTATGATTTTATTTTATTTTTTAATCATTTGCTATTGAGTCAGTGCGTTTTATCTTCTTCACGGGTTCATCTTATTTCCTCACACGTGAACTCCCCCATTTCTAGTTCCTCTAACCTGCTTTCCTCTATTTGGTTGAAGTTGTTCAAATTATCATCCTACTTTGAATCCTTGAAAGATTTCTAAGATCAAATCCTAAGATCATTTCTAGTTCATAAACATTTTTAGAAGATGATATACCAAATAAGCTTAAATTACATCAAAAGGAAAAAATATAATACATCGGGCTAGCATTGTACTCCAACAGTTTTGCTATCTAACTTAAAAAAATTATACCAATGTATTTGGGAAATTCGTCAATACACCCTCTCTTTTGGGTAGGTATCATATGCTCTAATTATAATATGGGTATAAATATACACTTGAAATTTGTTTAAAATATAGATTGCCTCCCGTGATTTGAAAAATTACAAATATTTCATTGTTAGAATTTTTTATTTAACAAAATTAACTAAAAAAATAAAATTCATAATTGCTCTACTATAAAATAATAAAATTATCTAACTACTTAATTGAAACACTTTTTTAATATTATTAAAAACTATTAATTAACTTTATAATTTATTAATAAACGGATAATTTGTTATGAAATTACAAACCTCAGGAAGTGGAATATAATTTTCAGAATCACAAGAAGCGATTCGTATTTTAATCAAACATCAATAGGTGTATTTGTAATTTACCCTTATAATATTTATGATTTTTTGTCACGAATTATTGTGATTTTAGTTATGACTTAATTATAACTTATTATGATATTAGTTATAACTATTGTGATATTTGTTATGCCCATTATTTTAGTTATTATTCAAAATGCATTTGGTTATATACTTTATGTATATTGTTTGGATATGGATTTTTTTATTCTTTTTATTTTTTTTTATGCCTGAAATAGGATTTCATTATAACACTTGTGACAATTAATATCACAAATGTCATAACTTGTATATTGACTTTGTTTGATACAATTGTTAAAATAGATGATAGTTTATAGCCTAACAGATTATAGATTATAGATTTAATCAGAAGCTATTTTCTGTTTGGTATAACTGTTAGATTATAAATTTAATTTGTTAAGTAGTATTTGTTAAAAAATCTATGATGTAGCTTTTTCTTGCATAAATGCCTTTTTTACAACTTTTTTTTTTTTGGGGTGTTTGGTATAACTGTTAGATTATAAATTTAATTTGTTAAGTAGTATTTGTTAAAAAATCTATGATGTAGCTTTTTCTTGCATAAATGCCTTTTTTACAACTTTTTTTTTTTGGGGGGTGGGTCAGATCTTGACCCAGCCAACGAGCCTGCCGGACCAACGAGCCCGCCGAGCTGATCTTCATGATCTTGACCCATCGCCATTGTCGTAAACGATCTTGACCCATCGCCATCGCCATCGCCAGATTAATATTTGCGATGGCAATCAAGGTTGTGATGATGGACTGATTGTTGAATCCACAAACTAATATTTGCTATCGCCATCGCCATAAATGATCTAAAATAGTTTTTCTTAAACTAGAACTCACAATCTGTCATAAAAAATCAGCACCAAACACCCCCATTGTACACACCTCATTTGTGTGTATAATAGCATGACCCTTTCTCAAAATATATTAAATTAAAATTTACAAAAAATTAAAATAAGTAGACAAGATTAAATTTAAATCTACATTCCACACTTTATTTTCTAAAGTAAATTTTGATTAAGGTCTCGTCTGGCAAAATCACTTTTTAGTTTAAAAGTCAAAAAATTACTAAAAAAATCAAAAAAACTAACAACCTATTCAAAAAAGTCAAATATTTCACTTTCTTTTTACGTTTTGTACATCATTTTGTAAAAACTTAGTTTTTTTTTTTTACATCATATTTTAGTAAAAAAAACTAAAAAATTACTAAAAACCTACTTCCAAACGAGGCCTAAATAAATAGAATTATTGATACTCCAAAGTTTGAACTCAAGAAGACCATCACCAACACATCATCATCTTCCCACAATATCATCTCCTCTTTTCCTCAACTTTTGTCCCTCTCCATCCATCCCTACCCCAAGCTCCTCCATGGAAGAACCCTCCTCATCACCACCTCAAAATCTCAAAACCTATCAAGTAACAGCTTCTTCGATTTCATATACCAAATCCATCTCCACCACCATTTCATCGACATTCCTCTTCAAACCCTGCACAACACCACCCACCTACATTCTCCGCGACGTCTCACTAATCGCCAATCCGTCGCAAATCTTGGCCATTGTTGGGCCTAGTGGTGCCGGAAAATCCACATTACTTGACATTTTAGCAGCTAGAACTTCACCTACAAATGGCACTCTTCTTCTCAATTCTTCTCCCCTCATCCCTTCCTTATTCCGTAAGTTCTCAGCTTATGTCCCTCAACATGATGCATGCCTTCCACTGCTCACTGTCTCCGAAACCTTCGCCTTCGCCGCTTGCCTCTTAAACCCTAAAACCCCTGATGTTTCCTCCATTGTAGCATCTCTTCTCTCTGAGCTAAGATTAACCCACTTGGCACACACTAGGCTCGGTCATGGCCTCTCAGGGGGTGAGCGTCGACGCATTTCAATAGGTCTAAGCCTCTTGAATGACCCTGCTGTGTTACTTCTTGACGAACCCACTTCAGGCCTTGACAGTTCTTCAGCCTTCAATGTAATGCAGACCCTCCGATCAATGGCTGCCTCGCATCATCGCACAGTGGTTCTGTCTATACACCAACCTAGCTTCAAGATCCTCTCCACCATTGACAGAATTCTCTTGCTGTCAAAAGGAACTGTTGTGCACCATGGTACACTTTCTTCACTTGAAGCTTTTTTACTGTCCAAGGGCTTCACAGTCCCTCCACAGCTTAATGCTTTGGAATATACCATGGAAATACTAAACCAGCTCAGTAAGAGTAAACCCATAGGACCACAATCACTTCCTTCACTACCGAACGATTCTACAACTTCTCTTGCTGATAGTGACAAAAGACAGATCAAATATAAGAGCTCAAGGGTTCATGAAATTGTCACTCTCTACAACAGGTTTTGGAAGATCATCTACAGAACAAAACAGCTGCTACTGACAAACACATTGCAAGCTCTTGGGGTGGGTCTGGTTTTAGGAACTATATACATCAATATCGGTTTCGACAAGAAAGGGATTGAGAAGAGACTAGGCCTCTTTGCCTTCACTCTCACCTTCCTTCTCTCCTCCACAACTGAAACTCTGCCCATTTTCATCAATGAAAGGCCAGTTCTACTGAGAGAAACCTCAAGTGGGGTTTATAGGATATCATCATATCTTATTGCCAACACACTTGTTTTCATGCCATACTTGCTGGCAATTGCTGTTGTGTACTCAGTTTCGGTCTATTTCTTGGTGGGTCTTTGTTGTACATGGCAAGCTTTTGCATACTTTGTTATGGTTATATGGGTCATAGTCTTAATGGCCAATTCATTTGTTCTGTTCTTGAGCTCTCTGGCTCCAAATTTCATCGCTGGAACTTCACTGCTGACAATCCTTCTCGGCTGCTTCTTTCTATTCTCCGGCTACTTCATATCAACAGATAGTTTGCCTAAGTACTGGTTGTTCATGCACTACATGTCTATGTATAAGTATGCCCTCGATGCCCTTCTCATCAATGAGTACTCTTGCCTTGTATCGAAGTGTTTGATATGGTACGAAGAGAACAAGACATGCATGGTCACTGGAAGTGATGTGTTGCAAAGGAGAGGGCTCAATGAAAGGCAGAGGTGGACCAACTTCTATATCATGATTGGATTCTTTGTGTTCTATCGTGTGCTTTGGTTAATGGTTTTGATCAGAAGGGTTTCAAGGTCCAAGAAGTGAACCCATTCTCATAATCATCAATTCGCACATATTGTAAGTTTGTAGCAAGGAAATATTTCACAAATCCAGTATGTGATGGGTCACAGGTACTTCTCGTTTGGTCCAAAGTGAGTGAATAATCCGAATAGAGCTCTTCTTGTTGTCGTTTTTACTGAAAAACTCCAAAACAAAATATGCTGAGATTTGTTTGGTTTCGCTTTTGCTTTTTTTTTTTTTTTTTAAATTATTTTTTTTTTATCGTTTGCTATCTGAATCAGTACTTTTTATCTTCTTCACGGGTTCATCTTATTTCCTCACACGTGAACTCCCCCATTCCTACTTCCTCTAAACTGCTTTCCTTTATTTGTTTGAAGTTGTTCAAATTCTCATCCTATTTGCAATCCTTCAAATACTTCTAAGATCAAATCCTAACATCCTATCAACGATCCTCATAGCTTAATATATATATATGTTAAATGTTCATAAACATTTTTAGATGGTACAGTAAGCTTTAAATTACATCAAAAAGGAAGTGAAATTATAGTGATAAATATAATACGCTCATACCGTAACACTTTCCACTCTACGGTCGTAGTATGTAAAAGAAAGGGCAGGCCTTAGGAGTGCGTGAAAAGAGTTACAATTTATGAATAAAAAACTTTCATTTTTGTAGAGCTTTAAACAATTAAATCAATTTTAATTTTTTCGATTTCAAATTCATCAATCAAATTCATCTAAAAAGTACCAAAAAAAAAAAATAATTAAAATATGAAAAAAAAAATTACTAAAAATTTGAAAAAAAAATAATCTAAAAATAATTTTTGAAAAATTAAACCAAGTAGACATAGAGAGCTTGAGATGTGAGATTATGGGTTTAACTCCTATCAAGATGAGATTGATATTTTTTTGTGGTGCTTATATCTCCCTATTGTGTGGTGTTAATCATTTCCAAAGAACTCTTTAAACGAGACATTTTATGTATTATAACTAATTTTATCATATTTTAGTCACTCTATTGACTATTATAATAGTTATTATTTTAAAATAATTTAAGGCTAGCTACATTTGAAAAGTTTTGGGAACCTCTTTATGTAATTTGTGTCTATAGATAGATAAAATAAAAAGTAGCGTTGTAGTACATAAATAAAATAAATAAAAAATAGAAAAAATAAAGTACATACTTTATTTATAATTTAATTAGTGAAAAATAAAGAGTGTGATTGGAATTAGTTGTTATTTTTTTCCCCGATTTGGATACGATGATTGTGAACTTTCTTGTTGGACTTTAAGTCCCTAGCTTGACGTAATGTTTCCCCTATTTATAATTAATCTATACCAATTGACAATATATATAGTTTCAACATGCAATAATATCAAATAGAATATAACCAAAGAGTTGTAACTTGCGTGGTTAGTCTTTTGGTCATTAAACTTCTTCTAAAAGCAGAAGTCTTACATTTCACTCTTACGAATGAAATGTGAGGTAAGACTTAAAATAAAATATAGTGCAATTAAGAGAGAGAGAGAGAGCAGTGCAATTAAGAATTGGAAACTTGACATGTTAAAAGAAAAGATGATCCATGTAATGCAAAAATAATAAAAATAAATAAGAAGGTCACTCAACAATTGGTGTGAAAAAATAGCCTGTAGCCCGTGGGTGGTCTAAAGTCGCCTGCTGCTCGGGGTGGGCTAGGCCAGTTTAGGCCCCGCCCCTGACCTTAGCCCAAGCCCCTAGGCTTGGACCTGAACTATCATTTTGAAGCCCGGCCCGTAACCCAACCCATCGGTTGGCTTACAAGCCACTTAAGGCCCGGTCTGAGGCCCAGTGCATTTTTTAGTGAAAAATAATAAAATTTTGGTAGAAAAAAATAAAACAAAAAAAGTAGTTCGGCCCACCTAAGCCCAGCCTACCTGTCCACCCAAGGTCCAAATACCCTGGGCCTAGGGCTGGGACTAGAGCCTAATTTTTTGGCCCATGGGCCGACCCGAATTTTGGCGGGAGCCCGTGACATGGGCTGAGCCACGCCAGATTTACACCTTACTGAACAATATGTCTCTATTTTAATATAAAAATGCAATAAAAAAGTATACATTTTGAAAAAAAGGAGAGAGGAGAGGTGTAGCTTGTTTTCAATTCACAACTGGAATGGACCTACTATTTGGGCCGCGAGGCACATCATGGGGCACATTATGATATTTGTAACAAACAATTATAACAACACTGCTACAGGGCCCGAAAATTTCAAGCTTGAATTGGCTCAAAACTCAAAACGACGTCGTTTTGAATTCTCTTACCGGTAAGAGAATCCAAAACGACGTCGTTTTGAATTTCGAGCCAATTTCGAGCCAAACAATTTCGGGCCCTCAAACATTTTTGTAATTATAATGCGTAGATCATTAATAAAAAAATTTAAGTAAAGTAGATATGTTAGTTAATGACATATTTACTTTACTTGTAAAAAAAAAAAAAAAAAAAAAAATTAATTAATGACATGTACTTTATTTGTTAAAAAAAAATAATGAAAAATTTATTTAGACATTAGATCATTTTTTTATATTAAAATGTAATAAATCAACATGATGAGACTATGAGATTGACTTAATTTTTTCATGAATAATTTATATATTGTGATTTTAAAAAAAAAAATTGAATTATTAAAATGGAATATATAGTGGTCCTGTAGGTAGGGGTGGTCATTGGTCGGGTCGGGTCGAGCCAGGCTAACATTATATAATAAGGGATTTTGTTTTTGTCCAAGCATGGTCCGATTCTAACATCAGGTTTCTACTTCTTGCCAAACTCAGCCTAAAAAATAATTATAAATCCCAAGCTTACCCATTATTTACCCATAAGTCCTAGTTTTTGAAACGTTGAACCATTTAGTCCTAAAAGTTTTCTTATGCTCCATTTAGTCCCATTTTTACATCAGCATGATGTAAATGACGTAAATGATCTGATGTTTCATTTTATAATTTCAAAATTTATTGAAATCTGATGAACATTAGATGTTTTTTATCCTATATTTTCAAACATTATTGAAATTTGATGAACATTAGATGTTTGAAATCTAATGTTTGTAACATGACTCTGATGTTATTAACATTGTATCTGATGTTATTAACATTGTAATGGGACCTTTCAGTCTATAAGAAAACTTTTAGGACTAAACAGTGCATAAGTTATTAATTTGGGATTTATTAGTACATCCCCCTTGGGTTATATCCTAAAAAAAATTAAAACATTCCATAATTAAATTCAATCACATATTTCTTAAAATAAATATATTGATATCATTACAAATTGAAAGATTTTTTGTATATAAATTGAAGAATTTCTTAAATAAATTCAATCAAACATCACCACAAATATGAGTTTTAATAAAATTAATAAAGGTAGAGTCTAGATCCCAACAAAAAAAAATATATTTTAATATATTATAATTAATTAATTAGTTTAATAGTAGAGCGGATTGGGTTAAAAATATAAATCTCAAACTCAATTTATTAATATATCAGGTTGAAAATTTTAGACCAATCTATGAGCTAAAACAACTTTTCCCAACCCTAAAAGAAATAAGACCGAGCCGAGTGGATCAATGGACTGATACACATCCCTGCCTATGGGCCCAAACACGATCCAATCCCCCCCCCCCCCCCCCAAAAAAAAAAATCTCAAAGTGGCCAAAAGGAAAAAATAAAACAAATTTATAAATCTCAGGGTATCTATTTAAATGGAAATGTTAGGTATGTGGCTTATTACAAAATGTGTAATTTTATTATAAATTTTTTTAATATCAATCATAAAATACGCAATCTCACTAAAAATTAACATAATAAAAAATGTCGTAACTAAGCCATAAACTTTTTATAACATCAATTATGAAATTTTAGATATTTTGTTTTGTCAATTTATAATGAAATTACATATTTTATATTTGATA
The DNA here is from genome assembly GCA_025200525.1 of Camellia lanceoleosa. Lineage (NCBI taxonomy): Eukaryota > Viridiplantae > Streptophyta > Magnoliopsida > Ericales > Theaceae > Camellia > Camellia lanceoleosa. The sequence goes on along the minus strand of CM045758.1, from coordinate 95,136,398 downwards.
TTATGAAAAATTATAATAAAATTACATATTATTTTTGTAGTAAAGTGCATATAATATTCATAGGATTTTTCCAATTTAAATACTAAAAAGTAAAAGAAAAAAGACAAGTGAATTATCCACTATCCTAGGTGTGTGTGAAAAGGGAGATATGACCACAGCTTACAGCACAATATATAAGAGTTTTAGAGAGGAAAATTTAGCCAAAATCTCTGTATTGGACCTTTGCTTAGTGAAAATGATAGTTCAATTTATTTTGTTTGGTATACCTCTTAAGGAGGAGACGCATAATTGAGTAAGTATAAAGTAAAATATAATTTTTTTTTTCGACAATATTGCAAGAATAACATATTACTGTAAGATAGAGTAACATGTTACTGTTTACATCAATTTTGAAGGTAATTTTATTTTTATTTATTTATTTATTTCTTAAAGAATTTCATAGTCAACATGGATCTTATTTGATAAATCTTGATGAGAGGATTCTAAAAATACTAATTTTATTAAAAATCGACATATAGATCAAAAGTTATGTTACTTTAAAGTTTAATATTTTGGTAATAGTAGTATGCGTTGGACTTTTCAAGGAATTTTTTTTTCGTGTTTGTCCTTAATACATTAAAGTTTTATTATGAGGGGGTTTTAACCAAATCTCCCTTTTAGAGACTAAAAATTTTGGTCATTAAAAGTGAAAATTTTGTTGCAATAAGCATTTAGGGACCAATCGTTGTGAGGATAGTTGCTAAAAAGTTGTCCCAAAAAATAAAAAGCAAGGCTTTTAGAGACAATTTTAAAAATGTCACTTATAAATAGGGCTGCAAATGAACAAAATCATTTTTGAACAAACTCAAGTTCGGCTCAGTAAGGGCTCATTCAAACTCGGTTCATTAAATTTTTATTGCGTTTGAGCTTGAGTTCAAACTTGTTAAAATCTTAGTAAACAAACCCGAACATATTAAAACTTAGCTCATTAGCTTGACTCGTTAGATGTTCGCTTAACATTTATTTAAATAATAGAATAAATATATTATTATATTTTAAATAATGTAAAAATATGTACAAAAAAATAAAATAAATATGCTATTTATATATTTAAATAATGTAAATCTATATTACACAGACTCTCTATTTTTTGAGAGGTACCCCCGACTAGGATATGCTGGGAGGACTCTCCGACAGTCAAGTCAGTACACTATTTAGCCATTAAAATATAATTTGTATTTAAAAGAGGGTTATTGGTCTACCTTCGATCTATCCTCTGCGTGTCACCTGCCTTGCCTTATATAGTTTCCTGAATTGAACCCTATCCGTTGGATCGATGTTCAATCCAAGGGTTCTGCCTTTATCTGGCTCTGGTTGGGTAAGTTGCCAAGTTATTTTTGCCCTTGATCGTTGGATCATCATCTTACGAATGGCTTAGATTATGTCAGATGCTACTGGCCAACTTGCCTTATGTTGTATTCGTCAGATCAAGTTGATCGGACGACCTTACCGTCTATTAGGCCTGACTTATGCTCTTGCATTTGCTATCTAATGTTTTTATGGTTGGATGAAGCTTAATCCAATGTTCTTCTTTTGTTCTACGGATCTTTTTCTAGAAGGATATCTATATGCTTGATTGCCCTTCACGCTCGTAGGCATGCGCCAACTTGTTGCCAATTATTTCCAATGGGCTCCTTAAAAAGCTTATTTGGGCCTTTCTTTCCTTCTGGGCCGATGCTTAATTGATTTGGGATTGGGCTAATATTTTATGCCTCTTCAATTGCCCCATTCGGTGGCCGATCTGGAGAGGTCTTCGAAGATGCTATACTGACCATAGGATATATCGAGCTATCCTCGTTAACAACATGGATCCTTCGATTGTATCAGTGTGACTTTAATGATGTCATTCATCATATCGTCCTTTTATGTGTGTTTCACTTCTGATACATTGTAGCTTGCTTTTTATGCCCCTCTGAGGGATTTAGTCTCCTCGGATACGATAGCCCTCCAGTTCGGACTCCCGTGGTTTTGAATTTGGTTTCACAAGTACAATGTGAAATAGATTTAAACAAATGAAAATCCAAATCTGGCAAATCTAAGAAAATCCATTTATCATTAGAGATGCCAAAAATGGACTGCATTGCCAAATTACAGAGTTGCCACCTAAATATTTTTAAAAATTTAGGAAACCCGTGACTCGTGCCAAATGCCACTTGTCCATCATAACCAAAGTGTCTTGGTTTAGGTATGAGAGGGGAAGGTCATGAATTGAGCACCCCACTCACTCGATCAAAGATCGACCTCTACTAATGATGATGCGATTCTTATATACATTATATGCTCTTGTTCCGATTATTATGCTAACTTACTAGGTGAGGCACACAAGTATAGACTATTTCATCCACTTTGGAATGCTTTGATTTTATGTTGGTTTGAAAAGAATTTTGAATATGTGCTACTCGAAAAAAGCGAACTCATATATACATTTAATCAAATCATCCCAAATTAAGCAAAATAACTTTCATCTACTGGCATTGAAAGAGATATTTCACATAAGAACTTAGCCTCATGGTAGTATGCTTGATATGACAACACAAACACTCATGCAATATGCTAAAGTAAGAATGCTTACCTAGTACTCAACCGAGACAAGCCAAAATAAGAGAAAATATTTAGAAAAATGCACGTTCTCATATGCATGTGACTAAGGCAACACATACGAAATGCAACTATTAAGTTCGGTTTATTAACATGACATATGGCTCAACTCAAAGCATGTGATAGTGCACGTATTCAAGGAAGTAAGAAATGATAGCAATGTTAGAATGATGAACCGAACCCGATGCATGCAAAAATGGATATTTTACATATGGTAATGATATAAAACCAAAATATGATACTACATGCAACTATCCTAAGCAAGTAAATAAAAGGGAAAAAGAATGAGAGTTGGAAGACATACATAATATTACAAGTTTGTCCTCATACGAGAGGGTCCGAATGAATATCTTACTTTGCTAAATATTACAACACCGAATAAAGGAATAAGCTAAATTAACTAATTTTTACAAATCCAAATTAAGCTAACTACTTAATTACAACACACTAATATTAGAGCATCTAAATTAATGGGACGGGAGGCGAGGAGCCACAAGCATACAACTGAGAACTTCCTTCATGAAACCTCTCTGTTTGACTGCTAGAATTTGTTCTATTCGCAGTCGGAAAATCATTCTGTTTTGGCCTTAGCTTCTGCTCTGTTCTACAAGAAAAATACCACTACCTTCACAACAAAAGGTGGCCAGCCGGCCACTGTTTTGGGTTTTGCACTACTGCCACAAAATTGAAACAAAGCAAAAACAGAGTGTTTCCAGGAGATATTTATCCTCTCTGTCTCTCTCTATCATGAAATTGATCAAGGAAGGAGTAGACTCGATTCACAACCTATCAATTGTTGCAAAGTTGTTGCATGATGATCTATGAACTAGTAGGACAAAATATCAATAAATAAAAATAAAAGACCAACAACACCTCTTCCCTATCATGGATTTACCTCAAGGGAAGTGATAGACATTGCTTCTTGAATCACAAAACATCACCTCAAATTATATAATGATTCAAGACTCAATGGGTTCAATATAACGTCCAATTGAACCTAACTCAATTTTTTTTACCTTTTTTTACCTCTTTTATTCCAATTTTATTAGCCTATTGTATATTACCTTTCCATTTCTTAATCATTTTTGTCCAAAAGCGTAGATTACATCCACTAAGTTCAAAAGCAATGAAGATAGAAAGCACGACTTAACCTGAGAAATGAACTTGTTAATCCCTTTTCTTCGGGGGAAATTACAAAGGAGGAATCAAGCTCATTTATGAGTGATAAGGGATTTGGAGTCAAAGCCGAAAAGGGCGATAATGACTATAAATCCAAACTCGAAAATAAGCTATAATGAAACTTTCCTTTATGATTTCCAAGGGTCTAACTAAAAAAGTTACTCCCTTAGAAGTAAGGCACCAACAATAAAGAGAAGTGTTTAAACAAGGGATTGTGCTTAGTATGAGAGAGATTTAATGCCTTGATAATGAACCTCCGAAAAGATTAAACTATTAAGCATGGAAAGTCTCTCTCTTATGCTTGAACAATAATCTTTTGTTAAATACAACTCTTTAATCAAAATGAAGAAAGAATGAGGGAAGGTTGCAGAGATGATTATCAAAGGTGATTACGAAGGTGAGACTCTTTACATGAAAAATAAGGAATGAAAAGCTATCAACTCAAATGAATTGGTATCTATGGCCTAAATAACCAAATCTATGAGGACTTACAATACCACAAGCATAGTATTCAAAGCATAAACTAAATAAGCAATTAAAACAGCCCCAAAACTAAGAAAAATAGTGCTAAAATCATTTTGGAAAGCTAGAAAAAGTAAGCAAAAATGGAAGATAATAAAGCTAGTAAGCAAGCCTAAGGAAGGGTGGCCAACCCCTCCACCTTTTGGACCTTTAAATCACATGTTTTGGTCTCTGAAAACTCTAAAAATAGTAGCTAAAAAGTAGGGAAACAAATGGGAAGAACAAGGATATAAGCTATGGAATAAGGTTCAAGAAATGGTGGTTAACCCCTCCACCTTTGGCAACTTTTAAATCACAAGTTTCAGCACTTAAATTCAGTTCAAAACAGTGCATAATCAACAAGAAAAAGAGGAGGAAAGAGTAGTGTAAATAAGGGAGAAGATGGCAAAAGCTATACCTTTTGAAGAGAGGATATTTTTTGGTTTACAAATCACAAAGTGATCACCCTCAACAGCTGAAATTTTGGCTTAATAATCTCAACAAGAAACCCCAAAATTTTGGTTTAGGAAGTGTATGTATATTTCAAAATAGAGAGGGAGAGTGTTTGGCAAGTTTTTGGCTCTTGGCAAAAATTTTTAACCTAAAACCATGAGGGGTAATCATCTATTTATAGAAAAACGAGTTTCCCTGTCAGAAATATCTATATTGAGCCAGCTGGTGTAAGGCATGCACATGGGGACAATGGCGTGAGAATATCTATTTGTTCTTTGGACATGGCTAGCCGGCCACAGAGAGGGACGACCGGCCAATAAAAATTGGCCTGCTAGCCACTTGTTGGCCAACAGGACTCTAAGTGTCAGGTTAGAAAAAATTAGGTTTTGGTCCAAAGGAGGTGCAAGGTTGTAGGTTTTGAAACGCAAAATCGAAGCTTTTTGCTGAAGAAATTGAACGATTGTACAGCATAATAATTTATCATCGAGTATTCAACATGAGGCGCCCAAGTCTTAAGGCAGTCAAAAATGGAGTGTTTACACACATTAAATGAGGAAGTGTCCCTTGCCTTTTGTCACTTTGCTTGCACTCCCTTCACAGACCAAGGTGCCATTTCCTTTCTCTATCGTTTGAAGTCTCCGTTCACATTTTCTTGTAAGTTCACCTTCTTTCTTCCTTTTGTAATTTCCTTTTGTCGTTGTTTTCCTTTCTTTCTATATACCATGAATCATCTTAGACATTTTTTCAATTTTGAAGAGAATATCCAAAAGTTTAGAACTCTTCATAACATCCCTGATGACATTTGTAGGCACCGTGCCTTTTTTCGAGTCTAAGGCATGCATTCCACGCCGACTTGCTTTGACCAACAAAGAGTCGCCACTTAATTTTTAAAAGGGAATTAAAAAACTTTTAACAATGAAAACTAAGTTAAGAACTAGTCCATTATAAGTAAGAAAATTTCGGGTTCTTGAGTTTAGGTACAAAAGGGGAAGGTCATTGAATGATAGCATCCCCTTTTGCCCAATTCGTAGATTGGTCTCTACTCACTTTCTATTTTATGATTTTAGTGGTTAATTATTACATACAATCCATGTTAAGCCTAAAACTTTTACTAACCCTAAACTAGGTGATTTGAATAAAATAAATGTGATTTATTTTACATTCAAATAATAAAGCCATGTTTCCTATAAAACAATGGTTTTCCAAGAAAAGAGAATTTTTAACACAACATGGCTATAAACTTAATCAAAAATAAATAATATTTATGAAAAATATTCAAAACAACCAAATTTTCATAGAAAGCATATAACTAGGATTATTGAAGAGCAATGCATGAAACAAGCACATGCTAAGGAGGAATGCTCACTTACGTGGCTTACATGCAAAGACATAAATAAACATGAACCTATATATACAACTAAACATACATGAATGATACTAGGCCCGATTTGAGGCTACTAACATGATGATCATGCATAAAATACAACTACTAACCAACAGGTGATTAAAATAAGGCCATGCATGATTATGATGTGATTAAAATAAGACTAAAGCATGCTATTCTAATGAAATAAATAAATCATGCAACAAAAAGGAGAAAACGCTAATAAAACTAACAATCAACATGATGGAATAGTGAACTAACAACCTAACATGGATAAATACTAAAAAATAAATCAAAAGGGTACTGAAATAATAAGAAGAAAAGAATATTACCTTCTGATTTGTTTAAATTGAAGAGCACGTGGTAAAATAGCAAGAAAGCAAAGGATTTCTTGCTTGTAAGCCTCCTTCAAGAAAAGGTTTCTAAGATAGTTCAAGTCCTTCAAGACTTAGAGGATTTTCAGAAGTTAGAGTTGCTATAGGGGGTGGTATTTTCAGAGTCAAGGCAAGAGGGTAAGAGAAAATGGGTGTTTTGCTCTCAAATCACTCAAAAGCTTTCAAAATTCTCAACCCCTTGAAAAGGAGGGGGAGAGAGTGTGCTTATATAGGCACTAGGAGATGTGGGGGCCAAGCTAGGGTAACCCTCATTGCTTTCTTTTCTGCCTTCCACCAGAAATGCACCAAGATTAAGTTACAAAAAATAACTATGTCAAGCTTGGATGTCCGCACGCACAAGCCTTGTGTGCACTCACAACTAACGTGTGCATTCACATTTTTGCTTTGGTAGCACTATAGGAAATTACACCTTTGGCGACTAAAAATGCTGACTTAAAAAAATTTGGTCGCCAAAGGTACATGCATTAGCTACTAAAAAACATTTGGTCGGCAAAGGTATACACTTTAGCTACTAAAAAATATCTGGTCGGCAAAGGTAAAGTATTTAACTACTAAAAATAATTTAGTTAGCATTTATTGTACTTTTGGCAACTAATTACGTTTTGGTGGTTAAAAATTGGATTTTTGGCGACTAAAAAAATAATTTGGTCCCTGATTGTAGAATCTTTTATTTCACTTTTGGCGACTAATTGTGTTTAGTCATTGAAAATATGATTTTAGGTGACAAAAGCATAATTTGGTCCCTGATTGTACAATCTTTTATTTCACTTTTGGTGACTAATTGTGTTTAGTCGTTGAAAATAGGATGTTAGGTGACTAAAAAATAATTTGGTCCATAAATAGACAATCTTTAGCTACTAAAATTAATTTAGTTGGTATTTATTTCACTTTTAGTGACTAAAGTTTAGTAGCCAATTGTAATTTCAAAATTTTGGTGTGAAGAGTTTAATTTTTGGAGGGATTGATAAATTAATTGGTGACAAAAATGTATGGAAGTCCGGAAACAATGCCTTATTGGTGACGAAAGATTATTTCATCGGGAAAAAATAATTAAACTAGGGCCTTGTTTGGAAATAGGCTATTTTAGTAACCTTTTGATTTTTTGGCTAAAATATAACCAAACCAAACCACACCAAACCAAATCAGGCCTTAAGTCCCATCAAATGGGGTCGGCTACATGAATCCTTCTTCTCCAAGTGGCCCTATCAAAGGCCATTTCATTAGTTAAATTAAGTAGATCCATATCTCTATTTACAACGCTAGCCAACGTTAATCTAGGCCTACCCCATCCCCTGACACTTCCATCTACCATTGCAGCATCGCATCTCTTCACTACTGCTTCTGTTGGTCTCCGTTGAATATGACCAAACCATCTCAATCAATTCTCTCTCAACTTATCTTCTATCTATGCTACTACTACCCATTCCCGAATACACTCAATTGTAATTCTGTCTTGTCCAATCTTGCCACACATCCACCTTAGCATCCTCATCTCAGTCACACTCATCTTATCTACATGTTGTTTCTTGGTTGCCCAACAATCCGTCCCATACAACATCGTTAGTCTAATAGCCGTTCTATAGAACTTACCTTTTAGTTTGGCGGGTATTCGTTTATCACACAGTACCCCAAACGCACTTCTCCACTTACACCATCCCGCCTTAATCTTATAGGCCACATCTGTATCAATCTCCTCTACTATTGTGATAATTGACCCTAAATAACGAAAATGTTCACTTTTAGGCAGTTCTTGGTTCTCAATCTTCACTTCTCCTCTACTTTCATTGTTACTGTTATTAAATTTACACTCCATGTACTCTGTCTTAGTTTTGCTTATCAAGAATCCTTTAGATTCAAGAGTTTTTCTCCAAATCTCTAACTTTGTGTTAACTCTTTCTCTAGTCTCATCCACTAGCACGATATCGTCTGCAAAAAGCATACACCATGGAATGTCATCTTGAATATTTCTCGTCAACTCATCCATAACTAAAGCAAAAAGATAAGGACTTAAAGTAGATCCTTGGTGTAACCCTATAGTGATAAGAAATTCATTTGTCTCTCCAGCAGACGATCTAATAATGGTCACCACCCCTTCATACATGTCACTAATCACATCAATGTAACCTTTTGTCACTCATTTCTTCTCTAACACCTACCATATTATATCCTGGGGCACTCTATCATATACTTTCTTAAGGTTGATAAACACTATATGAATGTCTCTTTTCTTTTCTCTGTACTTTTTTATTACTTTCGTCAAAAGAACTTGTGATCACCTCTAGGAAATTAATGCATTATTTACCGGCTTATTTCATTATTGTCTACACCGAGCACCCGCTTAAGAGAATTCTTCACAAATTAGATTTGTCATCAAAATATGAGGTTGAGTTGAGATAATATAACATACAATTCAAACCAAGGACCGCCATTAATGGGCAGATCTTGGTTGATTTCATAATAGAATTTTTGCCTAAGGAGAAAACAGAGATCAAATGCCATCATCCATTGCGGGCACCACAAATCTTACAATGTGATGGATCCTCAAATAGTAAAGGAGCAGGAATAGGATTTGTGTTGATAACCCCCAATAAGGATGTCCCAAAATTCTCTTTTTGGTTAGATTTCTCGGCCACCAACAATAAGTATGAGTATGAGGATCTCATCAATGGGGCTTATTACTGCGAGAATACTAAGGGCAGAATTTATTTGGGTACTCTATGATTCTCAACTGGTGGCAAAGTAGATGGTTGGGAAAAATCTCGATCGCGATGAAAGAATGGTGAAATACCTAGCTACGTCCAAGGAAACAACATACTAGTTCTCTTCATTTGACATTCAACAAGTAGGGTGGGATCCGAGTTGTCATGTTAAGGCATTGGCCAGCCTGGCCTCAACTATTAATCATACAAGAAGTAGAAAAAGTGAGATCGATCGACACTATTAGTTCATCCAGCATCACTCAACAAACTGAGGTTCTGAACATCTAGCCAAGGAAAAGTTGGATAACCCTTATCATAATGTACCTATCTAAAGTAGTATTGCCAGCACACGAGAAAGAATCATATCAGATGCAGTAACAAGCCCTACGTTTCTATTTAAATTGAGAAAACCAACTATTTAGAAGATCATATTCTGGCCCTTATCTCAGGTGTAGAAGGGTTATTAGAGGAAATTCATGAATAATCATATGGAGTACATGCGAGGAGAAGATCCCTGGCACATAGGGCCCTTACCCAAGGCTATTGGTGGCCTACATGTAAAAAGACACTTAGCAGTTTATCTAGTGGTGCAAAGCCTGCCAGAGGTATGCACCAATCATATACCAGCCACCCGAAAAGCTTAACCTAGTTGCAAGCCCCTAGCCATTCGTAATTTGGGGAATGGATCAGGTTGAATGCCTAGGGCATCTGGTAACAAGAGGTGGCTGATAGCAACCACAGATTACTATACAAAGTAGATAAAAATAGAGCCACTGGTTAATATCAGAGATGTGGACATTAGAAGGTTCGTGTAGAGAAATATTATCACTAGCTTCGGTGTTCCAAGCGCCTTTGCATCCAATAATGGTATACAATTCGATTGTGGCATGTATCAGAAATTGTGCGAATAGTATACGATCAAAATCTGTTTCTCGACTCCAGCATACCCACAAAGCAATGGGCAGGTAGAGGCATCTAACAAGACTGTCCTGAATGGGATCAAAAAATGATTGGAAATTGCTAATGAAAGGTGGGCCAAAGAACTCCTAACGGTGCTCTGGGCCTACAGAACTACCCTGAGCAAAACCTTGTTCTCTCTTATCTATGGAATGGAGGCCGTCATCCTGCTTGAAGCTAAACTCTCTACAGGAAGAGCCGATCTGGTTGAAAATAGGGTAAATGAAGACCTGATCCTAAAGGAATTGGATTTGTCTGAGGAAAAAAGGAAACGAGCTTTTCTTAGCTTGATATAGTATTAGCAAGAGATAGCTCGAGCTTATAATAAAAGAGTTCAGTATTGGCAATATTTGATCGGTGACTTGGTTTTGAAGAAGATTTTACCAGGCGACTGTAGAATCGTCGATGGAAAACTTAGGCGAAATTGGAATGGACCATATCAGGTTATGATATGGCTAGAGAAGGAGCCTATGAGATTGCCGACCTTCAAGAAAATATGCTTCATAGGCCTTGGAGTGTGGCACACTTGAAAAAATACTATCACTAACCTTGTAACCACAATGTAAAAATGCTTAGACTAAAAGCATAATGAATAAATATAAGGTTAAAGGGTTTTACCTAGAAAAAAAGGGGGGGGGGGGGATTCTACCTGGTTCTTTGTTTCTTCGCTCGAGCGCTCTTTCGTTCCTCATAGTATCTTTGTTTATAGTTTGAATTTCTAGGAGTGGTTTCTTCTTCACTCGAGCCATGGATTGGTTGCTTAAGCAATATTTTGTGTCTAACACTCAAGCATTATTTCTTTTGCTTGAGTGGTATCTTTGCAAGTCTGAACTACCGGGAGGGGGTTATTGTGCGCTTAAGCTATGTTTTCGTCACTTGAATGGTTCTTTGTGTTTGATGCTTGAGTGGTCTGTGCGTATAGAAGTACGATAAAGATTTTTTCTTTCACTTTTTGATCTCCCTCTCTTTGAAAGGTATGGTAGACCGCCTGGAGAACTCACGGCTTCGCGCGCAAGGGCGCAGATTCGTTTTGTTCTCTGGCTACTACAAGTTCGGACTCATGTCACAGTTCTGAATCTAATCTCACAAAGTGCAATGTGAAACCGATAAATCACCAAAGAGTCCAAATCCGGAAAATCGTTTTGGAAAATTGATTTTTATAAAGAAGTGCCAAACATGGATTGCTTTGCCAGATACAGAGTCGCCACCTAAATATTTTATTTTGGGAAAATTTAAGAAACCCTGACTCGTGCCTAAGGCCACGTGTCCGTCATCACCAAAGTTGCCTCGGCTCGGGAACTTGGGTACGAGAGGGGAAGGTCATGCAATGAGCACCCTCGCTCACCCGATCAAAGATCGGCCTTTACTAACATGATATTTTGTTTTTGAAAACACATGTGTTCTTATTCCGATTATTAACCTAGAATTACTACATGATGTGCACAGCACACAAGTATAGACTAGATCGCCTAAGTTGGAACAAAACATTGCATATTCGTTTGTGAAAATGATTTGAAGTTTGCTACTTGAAAGTAGGCTAAGTCGCAGATTTTGATGAATTGTTCCAATTCAAGCAATCCAACCTTCACCCACAGGCATTCAAGCAGTTAATCACATAAGCAGTTAGCCTCATGGCAAGCATGCTTTCATAGCAATCAATAACATACATGCAGTATGCTAAAGCGTAAACACTCACAGTGTAGTCCGAGCCAAAACAAAGAACTAGTTAGAAATCATGCATGATCCTAGTTCATGTTAAGATGGCTAATGCAACACATGCGAAAATGCAACTCAGATAGGCTCGGCTATTCTAAGATGTCATGTGAATGCAACTTGATAACATGCTGTTGAACACGTATTCAAGTAAATATATTGAAATACTATGCAGTTAGTATGATGTGCCGAGCCCGGTGCATGCAATACAGATGAATGAATGCACGCATGCGAAGCATAAGGTATGCTAATTGAAACATGCCCTAAAACTAACCATCGTAAATGGTTAAGTAAAAGGGAGAAAGAAATGGGGGTTGGAAGACATGCATCACACACACGCACGCTTATTACAATAGTTGGCCCTCACAACGGAGGGTCCGAATAATGAGTTAACTAGCTAATCTAAGCTAATTAAACTAATTATTACATCTCAAAACTAATTAACTAACAAGCTAACTAATTAAGTACAAAACAAAGCTAATTAACTAACAAGTTAACTAACTAGTTATTACAACACGAATAAGCAACTAAATGCATTAATTACTGAAATGCAGAACCAAAGCATAAACTAGCTAAGGAAAGCATTAAAGAAAGGTCCTCGGGATGAGGAGTGCATGCATGCACGGTCGCCTCGTTCGAAAATCTGTCGCGATGCCCCAACTTGCCTTTGTTTGTAATTGTTCTCAGAACCTTGCACCAAGCTCCAGAAAGCTTCTAACTCACCTTGGGGACCTGTGAGAGGGCTGTCAACCAGTTGTTGATGTTGTAGACCATTAGGTGACCACTTTTCATTGCTGTAGACCAGAAAAAGTGGTCGGCCAGCTAGTATTACTGGTCGGCCGACCTATTTTTGATGCACTTCTCCAATTTGCTGCAACAGAGAGCAAGAAAAGGCATGGCAATGTATTTGCAAGATATGTGTGCACGACCACTCTCCCTATCATTTCATAAGCTCAAGGGAGTGTGGTTCTCAATCCTCAGGCCACCAATCACGCATCTCGATGCATGATAGCCGAGAAGCCAAATTGCACAATTCAATGTAAAATGAATGCACAAATAAACACATAAAGCCTTGACCTCTATCATGCTTGATCAAGAGGGTCGGCGACCGAGAATTAAGGCACGTTTCATCACTTTAAGTATCAAACGTCCCTCGTTTCTTGTGTTTGGACTAATATCCTATCCAAACACGATGCAACAACAAACATGCAAGCATGCAATGCAACTCCAGCATGCAAACATGCAATGTAACATGGCATACACAATGCAATGTAAGATGGCATACTCAATGCAGTGTAACATGAGCATGCACAATGCAAAGTACATGGCATACACAATGCGATGAACATGGCATGCACAATGTAATGAACAACATGGCATACACAATGCAATGTAATATAAGCATGCACAATGTAATGAACAATATGGCATACACAATGCGATGTAATATAAGCATGCAAACAACATGCAATCAAACATGCTCAATGGACTTAAACAAAAATGGATAGACCTCAGTCATGCCAAAACAGTGGCCATTACACCAAACAAAGGCACAAAAAGGCAAGGCATGCATGCACATGCATTGGCTTATCAACTAGGCCTAACAACACAACTCTCAAGCATGATGAAGAAGTGATAAACATGGAAGTGTAACAACACTATAAGCTCTGAAAGCATACCAGAGTCCCTAAGGCATAAGGCTAGCAAAGAGGATTTTTCTAGAGACATGCTATACATGGCACAAGTGCATCAACCAAACATGGACAGAGCTTAAGTAGGTCTAAGCAAAGACCAAAACATGCTAAGATGGGGGCTCAAGTGTCTAAGCATGCAAGCATACACATTGGTCCACAAGCTAGGCAACAATGCACAACACTCAGAGGCACTCAAAGCACGAAAGAAGTAGGAATATGACAGTCCTATATGCTCTGAAATGTCATGGTAAATGATGCCAAATCATGTACACAACACAAATGAAGCATGCTATGGTACTCAAAGCTTGAAGCTAGCATAGACATTTTTACTACACCTATGCAAGACATGGAGCATATGGCAAGGGCAACCCAAAATTGTCCTGAAACATGCCAAAATGATACTAAAACATGCATGGAAGGAAGCCAAAACAAGCTAGCATGAAGGGCATAAGGCATGATGAATGCAAGGCAAATAAGGTGGATTAAACTACACCTACCAAGACCAAGCATGAGATGACTTAACCAACAAAAATCAGAGTTATATCATGGCAAAATAACCCGAAAAACATACTGAAATGATAGCTCGCAAGCTTAGGTATGAAGGCATACGCAATGGCTCATGTTTAAGACATAAATGGCAAACACTCCAACGCATTGAATGAGTGACAAATGTGAGTGCATGAACATGAAAAATGAACTGAAATCACATATGAAATGATGCCAAATCATGAAAATAGCCCAAGCAATGCATGCTAGTGGACTTGATAAACAAAGCTAACAAGCTAGAATGCATTATAGCTATACAAAGCATGGCATGCATGCCCAAAAAAACACAAATCAGAGCTAGGGCATGCTAAAACATGGATAAAATCTTCTTAAAGTTAAGCCAAAAGCATGCTAGAATGATGATCAAAAGCATGATACACATTAGGCTAGTTCATGGAATTACACTACGAGTGCATGGAGCATGCATGGGGCCATCAAACCCACCCAAAATAGAGTCATGGCATGCTAAAATAACACCAAAAACCTACTGAGATGGACTCAAAATATGCTAGAATGACATGCTCAAACATGAGGCATACAAGACTAGTTTGCAAAATTTACACTACAAGTGTATTAAGCATGCATGAGGTGACAAAACCAAATCAAAAAAGTGGTATGCCATGTCAAAATGACCCCAAATACATGCTAAGAACAAGCCAACACAAGCTTAACAAACATGCTCAAACATGAGGCTGATATGGCAAGTATTCAAAACATAAGGAGAGGGGACCCTCTCCTATTTGGGACCTCAAAACACCATTTCCACCACTGAAATTCCTCTAAGTTTCAGTGGTGAGAAGGCCAAAACAAGGTGTTCCTAATAGCTTAAAAACATTGGCACAAGAACAAGGCCAAACAAGGCCTAAGAGGAGGTAGACCACCCCCAACACAAAAGTGACCTTAAACAAACATTTTAAGAACTGAAAAAATGAACTTTTTGTAGTAGAAAGCTAAGCTTAAAAAAGAACTTGTTTGTTTCAATTCCAAGTTTTCTCTTGTTTCGGAGGGTGCGAGGTCAAGTCTGGACTATTGGGAGTTGAGTTGAAGATCTTCATTTGGCCGAGCGCTGTGGTGCACGCAGGCAGGGGCACATACTCTGGTGGTGAAATTTGCATGTGCAGGAAACATGGGAAGGTTGTGTGCAACATTGCATTATATGCAGGAGCAAGAGAGTAGGTGCGGGAGAGACTGCACATGCAGGGGTAAGAGCCATACGTGTGGGAGGCCTCTCCGTATCTGCAGGAGAGGGCACCACACGTGTGGCCAGACTCGTGTTCAGTCTCATTTTTCATGCATTTCAGCAATGTATTGCACATGTTGTCTCCTTTTCACTCATTTCTAATTATATATATATATATATATCTCTCCCCACAATATTTCTCTCTTTTTCTCTCATCTCTCCCTACCCAAACCCTCAAAACTTTGCATCTTCTTTTGATGTCAAGAATCCATTGGGATTTTGGTACTAGTTCCTTATACCAAAATGACAAGCATACCGAGAGCTTCATTTTGACTGGTGGAGATCGAATTTCAGCGAAGTTGATTTTTGGGCTTTTCACCTCTTCTCTCTTTGAGGTGGGATTTCTTTGATCTTTTTTAATACCTCGTCTATAGATAGACATGAGGTATGTTATTATTGCATAAAAACCATGTTGTTATGGATTTTAAAAAAAAAATCATGATAGAGGATCTAAGATTTGGTAGTTGAGATTGAAATTTTGTGCAATTGCTTGTTGTTTGGGTTAAATTGGGGAGTGGCTAACATGCTTATGTTAAGAAAGAGGTGAAGCCCTAAATTTTCTTTTTATATAATGCCTAATAGATTAAAAGGGTTAAACTTTTGAAATAATCTTGTTATGAATTAAGGAAGTTAATTAATGATTTGGTAATTGATTTGAGATTAGATTGGGTTTTATGATTTTAGCATTAACTTTGTGTTGGGTTGGTTATAGTTAAATATAACGAATTGATAGTTTGTTAATTGTTAAAAAGCGGATCTAACCATGAGATTAGAATTATTGGGTTGCACTTTCGTTAAGTAGAAATTGAGTGAATTATGACTTTGTTATCCATGATTGGTTTTTTTTTTTTTTTTTTTTTTAAAGGAAATTGAGTTTCGTTGAAGGTATAGTTGGTGTAATGTAAATTGGGAATTGTGGAAATTAAACGTGGAAAGGTATGGGTAACTATAACTCTTTTGCAAATTAAGTAAGAACCATGGTGAAAGCTGAAAACCTTGGAACATTATTGTGTTGTTGGACTTAATGTCTCATGAAAATTGGATGATTGTATTACGTGTAGTGAATACATTTTGTTTAGATGTTTTGTCCTTGGTCATTGGTGGAGGATGACATCATGATGTTGAAATGATTATATGAATGTAGTGCACTCGAGTTAATTACACTTGTTGTATAAAGTGATGGTTGGAAAATGTGTATTGCGTTGAGAATGAGAGGTATCATTTCCTTCCAGCTAACACCTGGAGAATTAGCTGCGTTGAGAATGAGAGGTACTATTACCTTCCAGCTGGTATTTGGTAAATTGGCATTTCATTGTAGGTTGTGATGGTTATGTTTCTAGAAGGCTGAGTTGCCTCATTTGTTGAGTAAATAGTCATTGGTTACTTGTTGTTTCCTTTGTACTAAAGGTATATATGTATAGATACGAATGTATTGGAAAGGGATGTAAGTACTATATTGAGATTTTAAGAAATGTAAAGGATATCAGATACTTGTGAACATGTTTTGAAAAGTCAAATCAGGTGTAAGCCTGGAAAGTGGGAGAAAGCGTAAAAAGGTTTTGGTGAAATTCTTTCTTTCATCAATTTGTTATTGTCATATAAATTTTGGTGAAATGGTAATAAGAGGAAAGAAAGGTGAATTGCTTACATTATGGAATGAAACAAATGATTTTGAGAAAAGTACTTATATGCGTATATTTTTGTATAAACCATTACATTATTTATATAGTATGAGACTAAGCGTTCATGATCATTGCTATCTGTAAGTTGTTATTGTTTAGGATCATGTTGAGATCCCTACTGGACATTATGTTCATCCCACATTGCTAATCCTTTTTCAGGTGAACATCGAGAAGTGTTTCAAGGTCATGGATCTTCCTTACCTGTTGGCCACGGGGCCTTTTTATTTGTGGGCGGAATGCCATTGATGTAAAAGGGCTAAACCCTTTTTTTACTTTTTAAGATGTAAGCCTTCAGGCAACTTATTTAGATATATTCCTGTTGCATTCATTTCATATTCAAATGAGGGAATTTGATTTATTCCTCCTCGTGATGCAAGGATGCTCTGCATGTTATCTTTGAAATTGATTTAATTTAATGAATTTGGTAATGGATTCCGAGTAATAAAAAGTGGGGCGTGACAACTTGGTATCAGAGCTAGCTGGGTTTGAATACCTTGGGCTCATGGGAAGTGGTTTGGTGAGGATGTTGCATATAGTTAGGATAAATGTTAGGACTTATGTGTTGCATTTACGTGAGCATGGGATTAAGTTTCTTGGATAGTACTTGTAGCAGGTGAACTTGCTTTGATGTCCTATTAGAAGCATGCCTGATCAGCGTGGTTTTTAATAGGAATTCTTTGAGAGTTTCGGGACGAGTGGCTATCTTTGTGGACTTGATTTGATTATGTGTTTAGATGTTTAAAGCATTCATATGCATTGGGAATTGTATGCTTTGGGGGTTAAGTGTGTCTTGTTGCTTAGTGGTGGTGAGTGTATGCCTCTGGGTGGCCGTTGCAATGTGCACTAAGTTGATTTTGTTTTGGGATTTTATAGGATGTCTACACGAGAGAATAGAGGACGGATGGATAATAGGAGTGTTAATAGGGGCACGACGGTTCCCTTAGCACCAGTCGTTGTAGCATCGGCTATCGGTGACAAAGTTGCACGCGAGATTGTGAGAGCGGTGCAAGATGCTCTTGCTCGCAATGAAGGGGACAACGGGCATACCCTCAAGCTTACTAAGGAGTTCCTTCAGTCCAATCCACCAGAGTTTTTAGGGGAGGCAAAACCACTGGAAGCGAAGAGTTGGTTGGAACAGGTTACCAAGACTCTTGATATGCTCAGAGTCGAGGAAGAGGGGTTGAGGATTTCTTTGGTGACCTTCCAATTGAAAGGAGATGCGAATTATTGGTGGAAGTATGCTAAGAACACTGTAGATGCCACGTGGGTTGCGTTTACTGCGGCCTTCTTGGCCAAGTATTTCCCTCATTTTGTTCGGGAAAGGTTGAGGGAACAATTTGTTGAGTTGTGCTAGGATGCTATTCCTTTGGTTTAGTTTGAGGTGAGGTTCACTAGTTTGTCAAGGTTTGCTCTAGAGTTGGTGGCAACAGAGGAGCACCGTTGTTATGAGTTTGAGAAATGATTACGTGATAATATCCGAGAGAAGGTGACTGGATCTATGTGAAAGAATTATTTTGCTTTAGTTGAGGCGGCGGCCCATGTGGAGGCCATGGTCGGTAGTGTTGGTTGAGTTAGGGAGGAGGCTACTTCGGTAACTCCTACGGTTCATAAGCACTCTAGGCTTAATAAGAGGTGGAGGCGAGCGTATGCTCACTCATAGACTCAGTCCTCGTCTTCGTCAAGGGTTTCAAACTTGCCCATTTGGAGACAGAGTGAGGTTCGGGCTCCAAGCCAGATTCAGAGTTGGGAGACTACTGTTTATTTTACTTGTGGTCTGCAGAGCCATGTTAGGCGTTTCTGCCCGTTACGTGTAAGTTTTTCGAGTGGTTCAGCGCCTAGTCGGACTTTGACTCCTCAGTCTAGTCAGGGACGATATCGGTACCAGACCCGAAAAGGGGAGGCTTCAAAAGCTTTGCGAGGGTCAACTTTTCGTACAATATAGTACTATCACCTTTGAGAGGGAATTTTGTTTTAAAGACCAATGTTATAATTTTTTAAACTTTTGTTATTGATCGGTGTACTGCGAGATGTTGGGGCACCATGGTTATGTGTTGCATATATATATGTATTGTTGTTTGTTTACCCTCATGTGTTGGGGCATATAACAAAACTTGAACTCTCTGTTATGTTTATGTAATGAAAAGTTGTTAATGGGATTGATGATCCTAGTGTTGTTGTATATAAATGTTGAATTATGAGGTGGTCAGGTGATGGCCTTTGACCCTTGTTCAGTTTGGGATTTGTTTGTGAAAAGTGAGAAATCTGTGAAATTTTTATGATTAGTGTGGTGGTTTGATAAGGGCCAAATTATAAGGTTTTGAATGTGTTGAGTCTAAGGGAAATGTCAGACCTTAGAGTTTTGTGAAATTGGTGGAAGTTATGTGGGAATGTCTTTATATCTCGGCATAGGGCGAAGGGCACTTGTGTGTGTCATCTAGTGTCTTGAGTTGTTGATTAATGAGTTCGTTGTGGTCCTATCGATCATAAATAAGGACAGTGTTGTCCCATGGTTAGTTATGAGTTTGTGATGTTATTAGATTTTGGGTAGAGTTTTGAGTGGGAAAGAATTTCATGGGTAGATGCTGGAAATATTACTAGAGTGATGAATGGTTTGTGTTCTTAGGTAACGAGTGCATCATTGGTAAGAATTGTCTTGTGTGACCGGGATCGTGTGATCGCGATTGACCTATTTAGTCTTGTGTTGAAATATAAGAGCCTGTTTGCCACCTAGGCATGTGAGTAGAATTCCTATGGGAACAATAGTGGAGTAGTCTGTTTTGGGGAACCCGAGAAGACTCTAGAAGTATGTGGAACAGTGTTTGAAAACCTATCTCAGGGCAAACGGGATGGGAGAAGAATGTTGATGTTTGAAGGCCAGGAGCAGAAATTCTTGGGTAATTAGTCGTTCTATTAGTATGAAGGTAAGTGACAAATAGTCACTTTAGAATGGTTTAGATGTGGGTCGTGAAGTTGAACCTTTGGAAATTTAGCACAGATTTAGCTGTAAGGCGGTGTAGTACCAGGGGTTGTGTTTGGGGACGTTGAGCCTCGCTTAGGTGGGTATGGTTATCAGTGTACGCTTCTCGGTGTAAGTTTTTGAAACTCGTGAGTTTGGGTAAAGTGTAAGCTTCTTGGTTGGGAGCACTTGTAGGCCTTCGTGTATTGATGGTCTTTTTGGTTAGTGTTTGTGTTGGTATGGAACTTTCGGAGTTTGGAAAGTCATGCGTGTTATATTGTTTCTTTTAGCACCATGTTTATTTCTATTTGTTGTTGTTATAGAAATGTAATTGTCACATTGTGAAATCACTGTAAGTGTGATGGATGTGATTGGGTGATGGTGGGGATTCACCGGTTGTTGTTGAGAAAATAAATTGAAAAGTGATTGTTAGTTTTTGAAACCTTTCATGGCATTTTTATTTCAACTAAAACCTTGGGGTAGATATTTTAAGGTATGTTTTGGGAAAATGTTTACAAAATAAATTGGTTTTACTCGAAGTTTATGACATGAATTTTTTGTCGGAAAACGGTGTGAATTTAAGTAAATGTTGAGAAAATGTGTAAGTGGGGAAAAAGAGTTTTCTTTTCAGATAATATGAAAAACCCTCATTTTAACTAGTTTGTGACCATTTTGTTACCTTGTGTGGATGATAACTTGCGTTGGTAATAATAACGATCATGGCCGAATGAAATTGTGCAATTGTAGTATTTTGTGTTGATGGCACAGTTGTTATCTCTGTTAATTATTATTGTGGAAATGTTATGTTGATGTTGGTTGTGGCATCACCATGTGAGTGATGGGCATTATTGGGTGACGGTAGAGACTCATCGATTGTTATATTGGAACATAATTGGAAATAAATAAAATTTGAGTCTTGCTTGAAAGGCAGAAAATGTATTTTTGGCTTGTGACCAGTGTGAGTTTTGAGCATCTTTAAGAAAATGTTTTATATGCAAAGAAATGATTTTTACCAAGAATTGAGAAAATGATGAATTTTTTTTTTAAAAAAAAAAAAAAAAAAAAGGGTTGAGTTGTTAATTATTATACCCTTATGGTTGGGATGGTGTAACCACTTTATTTGAAATGCTGATCTTGGACTTGTGTGTTCGGTTATGTAGGCCGATTGGCGTTGTAAGGACTTGTTATCCCAAAGTTTTGTCTTAGGCCAGATTCTGTTGTAATCCTTTCCTTTTGGGTGAGTTAACCTAAGGTCCTGTAGTGAAAACTTTATTCTCTTCCATGTTGGGGTGTTAAGCACTCGGGAGTGTTTGGGCCATGTTATGGTGGTTGTCTTTTGGTGGATGCCTTGGGTGTTCAAGTCGTTGTTATTCTTGTCTCATAGGCCCAGCAGTGGTATGGGTCCAAGAGACGTTTGTGATCTCTTCCTTGTGTCCTTGGTAAGTCGAGTATCCTTGGAGCTCCGAAAGGTCAAACCAGAGTCAGGATAGTATTCCAAGTTTGATTGTAGCCAAGAGTTAGTGTCGTGTTTCTTTGATTGGTTGGGAGGTCTTCCTTGGTACCGTGTTTTCTTAAGGAAGTGTTAGCTTTTATTTCGGCGTTGTTTAATTTCGGGGACGAAATTTCCTAAGGTGGGAAGGTTGTGACGACCGGTACGTAAGTTGCCTTGTTCTCTTGAGTTATGTTGGATTTACTTTCGTTAAAATGTCAGGTTTTAAAGTGTGGTTCTGTGAACGGTTGGGCTCGTTACTTTTGAAAACTTCTCCTCAAAATTTTCGTTCTTGTTTGTTTAAATTCTAAGTTTTCTCTTATTTCGGAGGTGCGAGATCGGGTCCGGAGTATCGGGAGTTGAGTTGGAGATCTTCCGGGCTGGAGGGCCAGGGCCCCATGTACGGGAGGTGAGGCCGCATGTGCGGGAAATAGGGGAAGCTATGTGCAACACTGAATTATATGCAAGTGCGGGAGAGACCGCACGTGCAGGGGTGAGAGCCGTACGTGCGGGAGGCCGCTGCGCATGTGCGGGAGAGGGCGCCGCACGTGCGGCCAGACGCGTGTTCAGTCTCGTTTTTTGTGCATTTCAGCTATGTATTGCACATGTTGCCTCCTTTTCACTCATTTCTGATTATATTTCTCTCTCTCTACAATATTTATCTATTTCTCTCATCTCTCCCTACCTAAACCCTCAAAACTTTGCATTTTCTTTTGATCTCAAGAATCCATTGGGATTTTGGTACTAGTTCTTTATACCAAAATGACAAGCATACCGAGAGCTTCGTTTTGACCGGTGGAGATTGAATTTCGGTGAAGTTGATTTTTGGGCTTTTCTCCTCTTCTCTCTTTGAGGTAGGGATTTCTTTGATCTTTTTCAATACCTCATCCAAAGATAGACATGTGGTAAGTTCATAAAAACCATGTTGTGGATTTTTCAAAAAAATCATGACGGAGGATCTAAGATTGGGTAGTTGAGATTGAAATTTTGTGAAATTGGCTGTTGTTTGGGTTAAATTGTGGAGTGGCTAACATGTTTATGTTTAGAAAGAGGTGAAGCCCTAAATTTTCTTTTTATATAATGTCTAATAGATAAAAAGGGTTGAAATTGTGAAATAATCATGTTATGAATTAAGGAATTTGATTAAGGATTTGTTAATTGATTTGAGATTAGATTGGGTCTTATGATTTTAGCATTAACTTTGTGTTGGGTTGATTATAGTTAAATATAATGAATTGATAGTTTGTTAATTGTTAAAAAGGGGATTTAACCATGAGATTAGAATTATTGGATTGCACTTTCGTTAAGTAGAAATTAAGGGAATTATGACTTTGTTATCCACGATTGGATTTTTGTTTTGTTTTGTTTTTTGTTTTTGTTTTTGTTTTTTTTTTTTGAATGAAGGAAATTGAGTTTTGTTGAAGGTATAGTTGGTGTATTGTAAATTGGGAATTGCGGAAATTAACCATGGAAAGGTAGGGCTAATTATAACTCTTTTGCAAATTAAGTAAGAACCTTGGTAAAAGTTGAAAACCTTGGAACATTATTGTGTTGTTGTACTTAATGTCTCATGAAAATTAGATGATTGTATTACGTGTAGTGAATATATTTTGTTTAGAGGTTTTGTCTTTGGTTATCGGTGGAGGATGACATCGTGATGTTGAAATGATTATGTGAGTGTAGTGTACTCGAGTTAATTATACTTGTTGTATAAAGTGATGGTTGGAAAATGTGTATTGCGCTGAGAATGAGAGGTACCATTACCTTCCAACTAGTGCCTGGAGAATTGGCAGAGGTACCATTACCTTCCAGCTGGTGTTTGGTAAATTGGCATTTCATTACGGGTTGTGATGGTTATGTTTCTAGAAGGCCGAGTTGCCTTATCTGTTGAGTAAATAGTTGTTGGTTTCTTGTTGTTTCCTTTGTACTAAAGGTATACATGTATTGATACGAATGTGTTGGAAACGGATGTAAGTACTAATTAAGATTGTAAGAAATGTGAAGGATATCGGATACTTGTGAACATGTTTTGAAAACTCAAATCTGGTGCAAGTCTGGAAAGTGGAAGAAAGCATAAAAAGGTTTTGGTGAAATTCTTTCTTTCAGAAATTTGTTATTGTCATATAAATTTTGGTGAAAAGGTAATAAGAGGAAAGAAAGGTGAATTGCTTACGTTATGGAATGAAAAGTACTTATATGCGTATATTTCTGTTTAAACCATCACATTATTTATACAGTATGAGACTAAGCATTCATGATCATCGCTATCTGTAAGTTGTTATTGTTTAGGATCATGTTGAGATCCCTATTGGACATTATGTTCATCCCACATTGCTAATCCTTTTTTAGGTGAACATCGAGATGTGTTTTAAGCCATTGATGTAAAAGGGTTAAAACTTCTTTCTACTTTTTAAGATGTAAGCCTTCGAGCAACTTATTTAGATATACTCCTGTTGCATTCATTTTATATTCAAATGAGGGAATTTGATTTATTCATCCTCGTGATGTAAGGATGCTCCGCATGTTATCTCTGAAATTGATTTAATTTAATGTATTTGGTAATGGATTCCGAGTAATAAAAAGTAGGGCGTGACAATGAGAGTGGAGTTGAATATGTATTATTACTCCTATATTAAGATAATGAAATTATGTCTGTTGCTTTGAGATTTATCTTTTGTATAGAGATATCTATTTTGGGCAATCTGTGATGGATGACTTTGATTGTTGTAGAAATTGCTTGAGGATTAGGTTAATTAAAACCAATTATTCATACATCTTGCATTGAACAATGTATCATTTTGAGTAAAATGGCTGGATATCTTGGTAAATCTGATTAGGGGGTGTGGTTGTGGTATTATCTATGTTGGCATGTGTGTCCTTGGTGAAAGTTCTGAAACCTGCGTAGTTAGATGTCAATCCTTCTAGTTAGTACTAGTAAAATTGCTTTGGCCGTGCGTGTACAGCCTATTGGCAAACATGTACCTAGAGTTTCCCAGTGTTGTGCATCCACTACCTTGTTTTTTTTTTATTTTAAAAAGTATTGTTTTAGGAATTGATTTATAATCATTGCATTGCATTGTTTTGAAGGAGAAAAGTGTAACGCTTTGGTATATGGCATTCATTTGCATTCACTATATGACTTTGTTAAGCATCATATAGTGTGTTAAGATATTCTCTACTGGACTTTAGCTCACCCTATGTGGAAACCAACTTTTAGGTGCTGATGATATGCCTCTGCCAAGGACTTAGCTTGGGAGGATCATGGAGCTGAAGGGTCATTCATTTTTTGTATTGTAAATATCTTTTGTACAAGCCTTGGTTTTTTATTATTATTATTATTATTATTATTATTATTATTATTTGTTTTGGGGTTGACCCCTTTTGTTGTAACCAAGAATCATCTTAGAAATATGTAGCCATTAAGGCATAAACTTATATGTATTTCCTTTCATTTCTATGTATCGTTATGTGTCAAATGTTATAGATTTCGAATTTAGGATTTATGAATGTAGGATGCATGTGATACCTTTTGGAATATTTTCCAAAGAATTAGTGACATACTGAAACTTGATTAGTTTTCCTCATATCTGGTGTACTTTATGGGCTTATCTGTTGTTATATTTTGGGGGCATAACAACTTGGTATCAAAGCTTATCGGGTTTGAGTACTTTGGGCTCATGGGAAGTGGTTACAACTACAATGGGTTTGCCTCGCTAGATAGTAATACACGTATACCTAGTATGATATGTGATAACATGTTTCTTTGATTAAGTAAGTATGGAATTTATTTTCTAAGATATAGGTTGTGTCTAAGAATTCCTAAAAGTCCCATTAAAAAAGTTTTGATCACTGCTAATTCTAATAGGAACTCCGACAATGTCACATAATGCTCATTATCTAGAAAAAAAAATTCATTTGTGAATACATGATTCGACACTTACATGGAGTGAATTATTATTTAGTCAACTTTCTTCGAACATATGTAAATTAGTTATGGCACATTATGAATGTGCTAAATTTTGTGTTACCTTTATTAGTATGCCAAGATGCGGACGTGACAATGTAGGCCTAAAAGGCAAGAAGTGCTGATTCAGGGTGAGATTCCAACAGGTTGGTTAGGAAAATGTGATCAAGCCAGCAGGTCAGCAAGCCATGGACACCTTAACCTGTGAAATAGAAGTAGTATTGCGGGAATCTATAGACATTCTCAGAGCTGAGAATCAAGTCCAAGCCCATATTGCGAAGATAGGGCCATCTTTTCTGAAGAGGGAGTCATTCTGGTCAAATCCGAAAGAGTTTGTGGGTGATCTGAAGAAGCCACTGAAGGCTGATGAGTTACTCGAGCAGATGGTTAAGATATTTGAGATGCTTGGCATCGACGATGATGGTTTGAGGATGACTTTGGCAGCCTTTCAGTTGAAGGGTGACGCAGGTCTATGGTAGAAGTTTGTAAGGGGTTATATTATGGTGACTTGGGAGGCTTTTGTTAATTCCTTCTAAGATAAGTTTTTACCACCCACAGTAAGGGAGAAGTTGAAAGAGTAGTTTTTGAATCTCAAGCATGTGATAACCCAACCCGTATGATGCTTAATTATGCATATGATTATGTGTTTGATGTGAATTTGCATGTTTAAATGCGTGAACTATGTCATTTTGGAATTATATCTATCGAATGTAGGAATATATGTTGCAATTACAACTTTGAACTAAAATTAAAAGCCGTAGAGGCGCCAAAAACCAAAACTGACTTCATATCTATGTTTAGCATGATTTTTAAAGCCTATTGGGAAATTTTGTAAAATTACGATTCGTAATGATTTAATTAAGTTAATTAGCCTAAGTGGGGTATATATGTGTATAGCTTCTTGAGTCCATCATTTTTTTTGTTGAGAGCTTTTGCTAAAGAGTGAGTTAGAGAGAGAGGAAGAGGAGAAGCTAGGGATTTGGAAGAGATTCAAGGGGCAAACCCTAGATTTGAGCTAAGGTACAAAAATCTACTTAGAATCTTGGTAAATAACTCATCTTTTGTTTGAAATCAAGAGGAATTTGAAAATTCAACACTTATATAAGTTAGGGTTTTGAGATATGTAATTGTTTGAGCTAAATTCAAGAAATCTCCTCAACTTTGTTTGATTTGACTTCAATCTTGTGAATAATCCATGGAATAAGCTCTAGATTGTTCGAACAACAAAGATTTGTTGCAAGATCATCCATGTTCATATGTATTTTGAGCTTGATTATGTAATTCATAAATGTATGAAAAAGATGAGACCTTGATTTTGTCATTGAAGCAAGATTGATGTGTTTGAGTTGTAATTATGATTGAATCATGTTAGTATATCACGTTTTTGAGTTAGGTTTGCATGAATTTGGGCTTGAAAATGGGTATGCAAGACTACACTTTGTGCCATTTTAGGATTGGGCTAAGTTACCCAGAACCATACGTGGACTGGGAGTTTCGGACGTGTGGAACACAGATTGGAACAAGGGCTCGCACACTACTTTAATTGCACATGTGGCCCTAGGTGCGACACCTTCCGCACGTGCAGTGAGGAGCTTCCGCTTGTACGGAAAATAGGGAAAAAACCTATCTTTTTCTGTTAACTTCTTCGACCCCCTGAATTTGTTTATGAGCATGTTTTGACCCTCCGTAGTGCCTAAAGATGAATGGAAAATGAACGAATCGTAAAACGAAGAAATAAAGGAAAAGGCTAAGAATTGAATGAATTGTTTACCGAATTTATATGTGTTATGTTGTGTAGGTCACCTACCAGAAGGACCTCCACATGGTCAACATCACAGTAAGTAATAGTATTGTAAAGATATGCTCTTAATTGATTATTTTGATCCAGGTACGGTGACTTATTCTGATATTGTGTTTTAATTGAAATGAACGAGTTTTATAAATGTTATAAGACATGTGCAATACGGACTTAAGGTCGTCTCGTTTATGCTATGACGTGCTTGGGCCCATGACTGTTATGTTAATGATATGTTGATATATGATTGGGCCTGAGGCCATTGTGTTAATATGTGGGCCCGAGGCCATTACTTTAATATGTGGGCCCAAGGCCGTTGTGATTACGTGGGCCTGAGGCCGTTGTGATAGATGTGGGCCCAAAGCCATCTTGTTATATGTTGGGCCTAAGGCCATTGTGTTAGATATTGGGCCTAAGGCCGTTCCGTAATATGTTAGGCCTAAGGCCGCTCTGGTAAATATGATTATGGATAATGTTGTGAAGGATGTAATTATGGAAGAGTGGTGTGTTCACATAATATGCTTTCTTTTAATTCAAGATTATTCATTTGATTCTCTTTGCTTTACTATTATTCATTGAACCTTGCTCACCCCCTGTGTTGTATGTGTGTATGTGATCAGCATGGAGGTCAACCTTAGAGTCAGCCGTAGGAAATTGCTTATGGGGACCTGTCGTGTCAAAACTCTAAGAAGGAACTGTTGTCTTTTGACTTTATGTCTATGTTAAGACTTTTGTACAATGTTTGTTACACTGGTCTTGTGGATGTGTAACTTAATGTGTTGATGCCTATGTATATAAGTATTTATCTTGACCATTTAAGCACTGCTCAATGGACGTTATTTCTTAAATTTGCTTCCCCTTAAAGCCCCATTATTAAAAACGTTTGTTTTCTGTATGAGGTCATTGGTACTCATGTGATTATTGGTCGGTTATGAGCCAAACTTTTAGGACAGGTTTGGGTTATGACAAAGTGGTATCAGAACACGAGTTAATAACTCACACACTAGTCCATTTGAGCAATAAGGAATCTAGAAAAGAGTTAGGAACATTTGCATATGCGTTACAACTGTATGAGATAAGATGTGAATCCATGATCTTTATATGAGCATGAGCATGAAAGAAATACAAGTGTGTTTACTAAGCCTCTTATGGAATATAAAGTATATGAGAATACATGTGTAAGTGTGATTATTATTTGAGCAAGTATGGTTATTATTTGGGCGTGAACATAAAAATTGTGAAATCATGTGTATGTTTCTAATCTCAGCATGAGAGGTAACCTATGTGATATGAGTATGAGCAAAAGTTATGTGAATTGATGAGTAATCTTGATTTCAATAATGAATGAGTGACTTAGGTGAACATGAATATATGAACATGAGGGTTATATGATTTACGTAAAACCACATATGCAACATTGTTATTGATGTATGTTTATATATATATAGCAAAATGATGGAAATAAGGGCAGAAGAATTGGAGGAGTCTACCTCCTATCGACTTGATAGACTGGAAAGAATAGTAGAAGAAATAACAAAGGACCTAATATAGCAAAAGGCATTAGACCCTGCCCTGATATATGAAGCTAACCTGAACTGGTTCCTTAAATGGAAAAGAAAGAGACAAACCTGGAAGAATAAGAAGTGGAAATCCGAAATATCTACGCATGATAAATTCAACCAAAGGAAGGATTCGACATTGGTTTGTGCAAGATGTGGGAAAAAGCATAGAGGGATGTGTTATCGACTTTCTGGAGCTTGTTATGGCGAAATGAGTCATAAGGTAAGGGATTGTCCCCAGATCAAACAAAATGTGAATAGACCCACTACCTTGGTCGGTTTTGTACCAATGACAAGATCTGTTACGACGAGTGGAATTGCAAGCCAAGGTAGAGTAAATGAACTCATCCTAGAAAACACTCAGAATACTTGGACCGTTGTCCCAGGTACTGTTACTGTTCATGAACGAATGCTTATGTGTCGGTTGATTAGGGTCTCTTTTATATATGCACGTTTGCTCAAAATGTTAATTGATTATGGATATATATATATGTCTCTGTACCTTTGTTTGGGATGATTGTTATAGCACTGATTCCCACTAACTAGACCATTGGGGCTAATGCTGCAACTATGTGACTAGACTGGATACCCTATATAATGGACTCCATGTTAGGTGTAATTACGTACCTTGCTTGGTTAACGTGGACTAGATTATTTGACTGGATTCTTAGAATCATGAATTTGGGATGATATGACCTACTTGGAATTTCTGTATAACAAATTTTGTATTGCGTAAGAACTTTATGTTATGAACAACTATGTATCTGTGTATCTACATGTAAACTTATTTGAAGAAAACTATATGGTGTTGGACCTAAGCCACTTTAATATGAACCATTATGATGTCTGATCTTGAGAACAAATGAACGTAGAATGATTGTGCGACTCTGGCCAAAATCTCTAGGCGAACTAATTGAACCCTCGGAACCAAACGTACCATGTTTGAGAATGATGGGATAGAACCTTTAACTGATTTGATTTGATGAGAATCTCTATCTAGTTTAATTTTGTTACAGACGAATTATGAATTGTTGACAAACTAATGATTGGTTTATATTGTGATAAGGACCGCGTATGGATTGCTAGCAACAGACATGAACCCTATTAAGAACCAACATTCGACTATGGGGCAAATACATGGTATAGGTGAAGTAGGTTATGTGGGGCTGACAATTGATTGATTTACTAAATTTCTACTTCTGTGTTACTGTGTTTTGACTTGATGCTATAGGAATTGTTAATCTTGAATTATTTGATTATGAACACTACTTGGGAGAAACATTAACTATCTAGGAGTATACCGAATTTGTACATTTTGTACTTAACTTAGTATTAGCATACCTTATAATTGATACTATGGGGATGTGAGAATTATGCACGCCATGTGATTTATTGTTTGGGTGTTATCCTTGCAAACTAGAGAATGTATGTGAACAGGAGGAGAGATCAACAAGAATATGTTTTGTAAAGTATAAGAAGACTTGAATGAGAATTGAACTCCTCATGGTTGTTTAATCGATTATTAGTAAAGTTGTAACTCACTTGGTCAGTTGAAACTTAATCTAAAATTGTTAAAACAAGTGGAATGAAAACGCTCCGATTTGCCTAGACCATTATTAGGCAACCTTACTACCTGTGGACAAATGTTTGCATAGTGATTAATTTAGGACCCATTTTTTTTATTTCGACCCATTGGCTTATAAATGAGTAGTGTTCACTCTCTGAGATTAATAGTTTTTCTTGTGGAACCCATGGAAGAAATCCCTACCCTATTTAATGTGCTATTGATGGCTTATGACTCGTATAAGAATGAATGTTCGGATTATTGTTGCAAAGGAATTAGTGGACCGAGAGTTGACTTAGCTCTTAATGTTCGATCAATATTGTGTCACCATTGATATAGTTGGAAGTCTTCATATGAGGTGCCAAGAAATGAGTACTTTGATTCATTGGGAATTAAGTAAAATCATTATTATCATTTGTGATCAAGCCTTGATTAATTGAAGCCATGTGGGTTATGTGGAATATGTAAATTATTAGAAAATAAGTGGTTATCTAAATAGAAGCATCTAAGCAATGTGATAGATGAGAGTAATGTGTCGTGGTTAATATGATTTGTGGCTTGATGTTATGAGGTTGATTCCGAGATCTACTGAATAGCTTTTGATAGCAATATGCACTGGGACATATCACAAACTAGGGTTATTAACCATTCTATGATGAGAACGTCAACGAGTGAGAAAGCTGCTTGAGAAAAAGGAAAAAGGAAAAACAATGGGACAAAGACATATGATTTATTTTCCATGCGAGTAAACAAGTTCAGAGGACCAAACTTGCTAAAGGGTGGAAGATTGTGATAACCCAACTCATATGATGCTTAATTATGCATATGATTATGTGTTTGATATGAATTTTGCATATTTAAGTGCGTGAACTATGTGATTTTGGAATTATATTTGTCGAATATAGGAATATCGGTTGTAATTATAACTTTGAACTGAAATTGAAAGCCTTAGAGGCGCTAGAAACCAAAAATGACTTCATATCTATGTTTAGCATGATTTTCAGAGCGTACTGGGAAATTTTATAAAATTACGATTCGTAATGATTTAATTAAGTTAATTAGCCTAAGTGAGGTATATATGTGTATAGTTTCTTGAGTTCATCATTTTTTTGTTGAGAGCTTTTGTTAGAGAGTGAGTTAGAGAGAGCGGGAGAGGAGAAGCTAGGGTTTTGGAAGAGATTCAAGGGGAAAACCTTAGATTTGAGCTAAGGTATGGAAATCTACTTAGAATCTTGGTAAATAACTCATCTTTTGTTTGAAATCAAGAGGAATTTGAAGATTCAACAAATATATGAGTTAGGGTTTTGAGATATGTAATTTTTTGAACTAAATTCAAGAAATCTCTTCAACTTTGTTTGATTTGAGTTCAATCTTGTAAATAATCCATGGAATAAGCTCTAGATTGTCCATACAACAAAGATTTGTTCAAAGATCTGTTCAAAGATCATCCATGTTCATATGTATTTTGAGTTTAATTATGTAATTCATGAATGTATGAAAAAGATGAGACCTTGATTTTGTCATTGAAGCAAGATTGATGTGTTAGAGTTGTAATTACACTTGAATCATGATAGTATATCATGTTTTTCAGTTAGTTTTGCATGAATTTGGGCTTGAAAAGGGTATGAAAGATTGCACTTTGTGTCATTTTCGGACTGGGTTGAGTTATCTAGAACCGCACGTGTAGCTAGGAGTTTCGCATGTGTGGAACATAGATTGGAATAGGGGCTCGCACACTGCTTTAATTGCACGTACGGCCCCAGGTACGGCACCTTTCACACGTGCGGTGAGGGCTTTCGCACGTGCGGAAAACAAAGGAAAAACCTGTCTTTTCTACTAACTTCTTCGACCCTTTGAATCTTTTTGTGAACATGTTTTGACCCTCTGCAATGCCTAAAGATGAATGAAAAATGAACGAATCGTAAAATGAAGAAATAAAGGAAAAGGCTAAGAATTGAATGAATTGTTTACCAAATTTGTATATGTGTTATGTTTTGTAGGTCACCTACCAAAAAGACCACCACACGACCAACATCATTGTGAGTAACAGCATTGTAAAGATATGTTCTTAATTGATTATTTTGATCTAGGTGCCGTGACTTATTATGATATTGTGTTTTGATTGAAACGAATGAGTTTTATGAACGTTATAAGACATGTATAATATGGACCTAAGGTCGTTCCGTTTATGTTATGACGTGCTTGGGCCTATGGTCATTATGTTAATGATATAATGATATATGATTGGGCTTGAGGTCATTGTGTTAGTATACGGGCCTAAGGCCATTATGTTAATATATGGGCTTGAGGCCATTATGTTAATATGTGGGCCCGAGGCCGTTGTGATATATGTGGGCCCGAGGTTGTTATGTTAATATGTGGGCCCGAGGCCAGTGTGATATATGTGGGCCTGAGGATGCTGTAATGTATGTGGGCCCGATGCTGTTTTGTTATATGTTGGCCCTGAGGCCGTTCTGTTATTTGTTGGGCCTGAGGCCACTTTGTTATATGTTGGGTCTAAGGCCGTTCTGTAAATATGATTATGTATATTGTTGTAAAGGATGTAATTGTGGAAGAGTGTTGTGTTCACATAATATGGTTTCTTTTAATTCAAGATTATTCATTTAATTCTCTTTACTTTACTATTATTCATTGAGCGTCGCTCATCTCCTATGTTATATGTGTGTAGGTGATTAGCATGGAGGCCAACCTTAGAGTCAGCCTTAGGAAATTGCTTATGAGGACCTGTCGTATTGAAACTCCAAGAAGGAATTGTTGTCTTTTGACTTTATGTTTATGTTAAGACTTTTTTACGGTGTTTGTTATACTGGTCTTGTGGATGTGTAACTTAATGTCTTGACTCTTATGTGTATACATATTTTATCTTGACCATTTAAGCACCGCTCAATGGATGTTATTTCTTAAATTTGCTTCTGCTTAAGGCCCCATTATTAAAAACTTTTGTTTTCTATATGAGGCCGTAGGTACTCGTGTGATTACTGGCCGGTTATGAACCAAACTTTTAAGGACAGGTTTGGGTCATGATAAAGCAGTTGAGCACACTAGTGGTTGAGTTTGAGGCAGATTTCACTAGTCTTTTGAGGTTTGCGCTGGAACTTATGGCTACAAACAAATGTTGTTGTATCGAGTTCAAGACGAGATTGAGGGCCGAGCTCCTTTTCAAAGTGGTTGGGTCTATGAACGGAAACTATGGGCACCTTGTCGAATTGGCAGCCCATTTAGATGTGGTGATTCAGGTGGAGGAGGAATGGATAAGAGGCTCTAGGCAGAGAGAGCAGGAATCTCAAGGTGATGCGAAGAACAATAAGAGGTAGAGGAGTTCTACCCCGCAACAATCCCAGGCTTTGCACTCTAGGTCCACTTTTCCCCGTGCCAAGTTTTGGTTCAGGGAGAGGCAACCAAGGTGGGTTCATGTGCTTCAAGTGTGGTCAGTTGGGCTATAAGTCTCCAACTTGCCCGCAGAGAGGAGGAAGGCAACAGTCTGCACCATCTTCGAATCGTTTTTAGAGTTAGGGCTAAGGAACAAGGCAGCCGCCTACCTGTTATGAGTGTGGGTAGTCTGGGCATTTGAGGAGGTTTTTCCTTCAGTCGGATGGCACATTTGGTGCATATGGTTCGAGGCAAACATAGACCCATCAACCAGCTCAGTCCATATAGGCCTCGAGGGCCAACTAGCGAGCAGCTTCGCCTCAGTCTATTCTTCAAACCTATGCTTAGAGGGGTGAGCAAGTTTATTAGAGGCCTTCAGGGGTGTGTATGTTGTTACCACGTCGGAGCAGTTGCCGGTACCTTCTATTGTGAGAGGTAACTTTTTGTCATTTAATTCCTTACCCAATGTGTTGATTGATATTGGTGCATCTTATTCTTTCATTTCACCTTCTTTTGCATCCACTTTAGGGTTGGAGTTTGATCAGCTAGAGTCTCTATTTTTTGAGACACCTATTAGGGGTACAGTGACATTGGGTTGAGTATGCCTCTCCTGTGAGATTGAGATCGCAGATCGTCGATTCTCTTTTGATTTTGTTTTTCTTGATATGCATGCTTTTCATTTGATTCTAGTATAGATTGGTTGACTTATTTTCGAGCTTCGATAGATTGCCATCGTAGGAGAGTGTCGCTGTGTATGCCATCAGGAGAGTGTTTTTACTTTATGTGTGATCGGGGTGATAGTCTTATTCCTTCATTGTATGACCTTAAGGTTCGAGAAGAGTTGAGTTTTCCTTTTGCTATCTTAGTTTCTGATGAGGGTAGTACGGTTCAGGGTGACTTGTCAAGAGTAGTTTCAGAGTATCCATATGTGTTTCTGAAGGATCTTACGAAGTTACCACCACATAGAGAGATTGAGTTCTCTATTGATTTGGCACTGAGCACAGCTCTGATTTCCATGGCACCATATAGGTTTGCACTAGTCGAGTTATGTGATTAAAGGTACAACTACAGGATTTATTAGATAAGGGCTTCATTCACCCTAGCACCTTGTCTTGGGGAGCACTGACGCTCTTTGTGAAAAAGAAGGATGGCATATTGTGG
The DNA here is from genome assembly GCA_025200525.1 of Camellia lanceoleosa. Taxonomy (NCBI): domain Eukaryota; kingdom Viridiplantae; phylum Streptophyta; class Magnoliopsida; order Ericales; family Theaceae; genus Camellia; species Camellia lanceoleosa. The sequence continues at coordinate 95,101,440 of CM045758.1, read as the reverse complement.
CTGTGCATTGACTATCGTAAGTTGAACAAAGTAACTTTTAAGAACAAATACCCATTGTCATGAATAGATGATATGTTTGACTAGTTGAAAAGGTCTCGTTGCTTTTTGTAGATTGATTTGAGATCGAGGTATCACCATTTCAGGGAGAAGGACGAGGATATTCCAAAAACGGCATTTTGTACGCAGTATGGCTATTATGAATTCTTAGTAATGCCTCTTGGGCTAACCAATGCACCGGCTTCATTTATGGACTTGACGATTCGAGTCTTTCATGAGTTCTTAGATCGGTTCTTGGTTGTCTTCTTCGACAACATATTAGTCTACTCACCTTCCGAGGAGGAACACGAGGAATACTTGTGGGCTGTACTTGAGCTGTTTAGAGCACGCCTTCTATATGCTAAGTTCGGAAAATGTGAGTTTTAGCTCAATGAAGTTAAGTTTCTAGGCCGTGTGGTATCTGGAGAATGGGTAACTATAGATTCATCTAAAAAGACGTAGTATAAGATTGGGAGCATCGTAAGAATGCCTTTGAGATCCGGAGTTTCTTAGGCTTAGCCAGGTATTACCCGATATTTTGTAAAAGATTTTTGTAGATGGGTTTCGCCATTGACTAGGTTGACGAGAAAAGGAATTAGAATCGTATGGAGTGAGACTTGCAAAAAGTTGTTCAAAGAGCTTAAGATTAGACTCATCACTGCTCCAGTTTTGATTATTTTGGAGAGAGGTTTGGGTTATTCAGTTTATTATGATGCGTCTTGAGAGGGGTTAGGATGTGTGTTGATACAGGAAGGGAAAGTTGTAGCCTATGGTTTATGTCAATTGAAAACCCATGAGAGAAATTATTCTACGCATAACTTAGAGCTAGTGGTAGTGACTTTTGCCTTAAAATTTTGGAGGCATTATCTGTACGGGGAGAAATTGGAGATGTTTTCTGATCACATGAGTCTAAAATATCTATTCTCATAGAAAGACTTGAATTTGAGGCAAAAGGGGTCAATGGAATTTATTAAGGATTACGATTTTGAGTTACATTATCATCCGAGGAAGGCCAATGTAGTGGCTGATGCTTTGAGTAGGAAGTCCATAGGCAGAGTAGCGAGTATTGCTATCCAGGAATGGGAGATATTAGGCATTATCGGCGAGAGTGACTTGCACCTTGGGGAGTCAGTTTAGTTGGCCACTTTGTTTACTGTGGTTACACAACCTATCTTAGTTAGCCGAGTTATAAAGGCACAACAACATGATCACGAAGTAGAGATTATCCGAGGGAAGATCTCCAGTGGAAAAGTAGAAAAGGGTTTGATTGTTCATTCGGACTCGAGTGTAAGATATCTAGACCACCTTTTTGTGCCAACGTCTTGTAGAGAGTAGGTACTTCGAGAGTTCCACCATCCATGCCTTGCGGGACACCCAGGAAGCACGAAGATATACCATGACTGTAATGCCCCAGAAATTAAGTTGCCCCAATTAAATATGCTCACATGGACGTAAGCAATCTAGAAGAGAGTGAAAAATAAGTATATAATTACATTAAAGAATTTTCAAAACTATCTTTTCCCCATTAAACTATTTCAATGATTACACCATGTGTTTACATCTATCAACAAAATAATAATAGTTCAAAAGACGAGATAATGAAAAGAAAGAACCAAAAGGCAAACATCTTTTCAAGGAGTGTCCTTGAATATACAAAATTGGAAGTCTGAAATCCCAAACAAAATAGCCCGAGGCTTAACACAAAACATCAAGAGAGAGAGCTTTTGTGCCCCCATCCAAACATTCTTTCCCAATGCCAATCACTTAGATGTCACATCCACATCGTTTCTTGAAACCTGGTTAGTTTTTGGGTGAGCTAGTGCTCAGTAGGAAGTACATTTAACCAATTTTGTAAATAATTGAGATGTATATGATCGTGCCATGCACTTGTAAGAATATTATACATATTTTCTCTTTTGCAACCATAAATGCTCAATGCATGATTTTCTTTTTTTTTTCTTTTTTTTTTTCAAAGTCTCATCTACAAACATAGGGTGGTAATTACGCTATGACATCCCGAGCAAGAGCTGCAAAACCATACATACATTTATAGATTTATATATAGAATGTATTCCCACATTTACTGACTCTAATAATAGCAGGGCGATGGGCACCCAAAACCTTTCCCTTTTCACTTTCGTCGACTCTTAAAACGGCAGGCTTGTGGACACCCAAAATCAAGTTTTCCACATTCGCCGACTCTATAAACGACAGGCTCATGGACACCCAAAATCCTTTCCCACATTTGTCCTGCGATATGCGCGAATAGAGCAATTGGGCACCTTGACTCCCCGCGTGGGTACCATTACAACACACAACTCAATTTCCAAAAACCTGACTCAACTACCCAAACTCATGCGCTATTTACCTCATTGATATCTTCCAAACATCCACAAGATGGTTGAATCACATGAGAAATTAGGATGCATGTGATGCATGAGTGTTCAAAATAATCTTCCCGTAAGGTTTGTTCAATCCACAACAACATTAATAATATAAACAACTAAAAGATTTCATCAATCTCACAGTTTCCATAATCTCAACATTTATCAATATCCATACATAAACTCAGAAAACTTCAAAAATCTCATATCTCAACCCCATTTCCATAATCCTTTACCAAATTGCAAGATTTAAGAGACAATTTAGCCAAACCCACTATTAAATCAAATTTGAAAACTAGGGTTTTAGAAAAATTAGGGCATCCCCCTCATTTACACATAAAAAGTCAATATTCACCGTTTCTAACAATAATGCATAAACTTTTTCAAAACATGGGGGAAAACCTCTTATTATTCAACAAACCCACTTCATATCACAAAATCATCTCATACATTACTATAACTAAGAAAATATTAGATATATATCTCAAATCAAGAATATATCAAGTAAAAAGTACCCCTACCTCAAAATTGAAGACAATAGGTGGATACCCAACTTCAAGCTTAAAAAAAATGAGAAAACAATCTGTAATGTTTTTGATCTAGGCTTGATCTTTAACCCTCTTGGAGGATATAAGGTAGATCTTGGTAGAAATAAAGGGAAATCAAGTGTTTGCAGCTAGGGTTTCAGAATAAGGGTGTTGGAGAGATGAAAGAGTTGGAAAAGTGGGAAAAAGAAAAGTTTGGTCGACTTTTAAGTAAGTTGTCCCGACCAGATCGCTCGAGAAAACCTTTCATCGCTCAAGCGAAGTGCCAAAATAGAAAGGGACCGCTTGAGTGAACTTTACACCACTCGAGCGGTAAACACAAGGTCTTAAAAGTTTAGCAGAGCTATAGTGAAAGTACTGAGAGCTTGGATTTGACGCTCAAGCGACCTTCCCTTCGCTCGAGCAGTCTCACCTGTAACCAGCAAGATAGTAGGAGCTGTAAATCTCTGCTTGAGCGACCAAATGACCACTTGAGCGGTCACCTAAAATCAACTGTTATAACGATCTTTATCACCAATTTTGGTAGAGGAAGATGAAGAGAGATGTGGTTTTGTTTGTTTTGAGACGCCTTACTTGTCAACAAGTAAAGGCTGACACTAATGACTAGCGGGTTTGTTGCAACTCTTATCTATAGCCAAGTGGAAATGGGAGCATGTCACGATGGATTTTGTTGTAGGTCTTCCGTTGACTCAATAGAGTAATGATGTCATGTGGGTAGTTATTGACCAATTAACCAAGTTTGCACACTTTATACCTTTACGCATGAGTCACTCGATAGACTATCTTGCCAATCTATATGTTAGAGACACAGTGTGACTTCATGGGGTCTCGGTGACTATTGTCTCAAATAGGGATTTGCATTTTATGGCTTGGTTGTGGCAAAGCTTATAGAGTGCCTTGGGCACTAAGTTGACTTTTAGTACTTCATATCATCCTCAGATTGATGGGTAGTCTGAGCGCACCATTCAGATTCTAAAGGACATGCTTCGGGCTTGCATTCTAGATCTTAAGGGTCGTGGGAGAGGCATTTTCCTTTGGTAGAGTTTCCCTATAATAATAGCTTTCAAGCGAGTATTGGAATGGCACCTTTTGAGGTCGTGTATGGCCGATTGTGTAGATCACCTATGTGTTGGGCCGAGGTGGGTCATGCTCCTATGTTAAGTCTAGAATTAGTCCAGGAAACGACAGAGAATGTCGCACTTATCTGTAAGAGGTTGCTTTCGGTTCAGAGTTGTCAGAAGAGTTATGCTGACTAGAGCAAGAGACCCTTTTCTTTTGAAAATGGGGATCAAGTGTTTCTTAAAATCTTGTCAAGACGGGGTTTGATAAGATTTGGAAAGAGTGAGAAGTTATCTCCCGAATTCATTAGGTTTTTTGAGATTCTAGAGCGAATTGGGGAGGTAGGTTATCGTTTGGCCTTGTCGCCTCAACTTTCCAAGGTTCATGACGTGTTTCATATATGTATGCTTCGGAAGTATGAGCCTAATCCTTCACATGTGTTGGATTGGACCAATTTAGAGGTAGATGAGAATGCCTTGTATGAAGAGAGATCGGATTGGTTGTTAGATACTCAAGATCAAGTCATGAGGGGCAAGATTATTCCATTGGTTAAGGTGTTGTGGTGACACCACGGAGTCAATGAGGCGACTTGGAAGTGTGAGGCTGAAGTTCGTGAGAAGTATCCTGACTTTGTTTGTTGGTATTTGAGTCTTTTGTACTGAATTTCCCTTGTGCTGTAATATATAAACATTATGAATGTTTTGGAGATTTGAGATCAATATGTTTGGGTTGGATTATTTTGTCTTTATGATGTTGAACATGAGTTGTGTTATTGTGGATGTTACCTTTTGTTGTCATTATCTTGGTTCAATTTTGGGGACAAAATTTCCTAAAAGGGGAGATTATAGCAGGTCGGGTTAATACCCAACCCTTCATACTCTTTGATTCAGAACCTGGTGCTCTTTGTGGTTGTCTATGCCCATTCTTCTCTTATATTGTTATTTGGAGAGTTGATATTATGTTTGTGAGTTTGTTTGAAATAGGTTGAGAGTTATTTTCAAAAGGGATTCTGCCTGGTTCTTTTCGGATTCGCTCGAGCAGTCGTTCCGTTGCTCGAGGGGTCTTTGGTTCCTCTAAATATCTGCGTTTGGAGTCTAAAGTTCTAGGAGTGGGGTGCTCTTTACTCGAGCCGTGAGTTGGTCGCTCGAGCGGTATTATGTGTGTTACACTCGAGTGGTATTTCTTTCGCTCGAGCAGTATCTTTGTAGGTCTGAACTACTGGAAGAGGGCTATTGTGTGCTTAAGCAATGTTTTGGTCGCTCGAGAGGTTCTTTGTGTCTGGCACTCGAGCAGTGTTCGGTCACTCGGGCGATCTGTGCATATATCAATATGGGAAAAAGATATTTTCATTTAATTTTTGATCTCTCTCTCTAAAATGTTTCTTTATCAAATTTCTTCACTCTCTTTCTCTGGTTCTTGTCTAAACATCCTTATATACTCATATCCATTGGTCATGCAACCGTAGTGCTTTGGGAAAAAGTGTAAAGCTTGTAAATGTGAACATTCTAATTGGAAAAGTTCTAGTTTTCGGCTTCGTCAAACTTTGGATCTTGTTCATCTGTTCTTCTAATCTTGAGGTAGCGATTTCTTTAAACTCTTTGCATGATTTCTAGCCTTGTTATGTGTTCATTGAAAGAGTGATGATTTGGGGAGTTATGGGTTTGATTGGGATTGGTTTGGGAGCATAAAAGAGGGGTTTTCAAATAGATTCATGGGAAATGCTGTGGAGATGGTTATATTGATAAGTTGGGTTGAAATATTGAAATTATCTCCTTTAAATGTGTTTTTGAAGGAATAGATGTTTTGTTGAAAATCTTGGAAATCATTGGTTCTGAGCTAAGGATAACAGGAAGATGTTGACATTCTGAAATGATAATTTGAATATAGCTATTCATGATGAGAGTGGAGTTGAATATGCATTATTTCTCCTATATTGAGATTATGAAATTATATCTGTTGCTTGGAGATTTATCTTTTGTATAAAGATATTATTTTGGACTATCGGTGGAGGTTGGCTTTGATTGTTGTAGAAATTGCATGAAGATTAAGTTAATTGAAACCAATTACTCATGCATCTTGCATTAAACATTATTTCATATTTGTACATTGAAAATGCTTTGTGTTGAGAAAAAAAGGGTTGAATATATTGGTGAATCAAGTTAGAGGGTGTGGTTGTGGTATTATCTATGTTGGCCTGTGTGTCCTTGGTGAAAGTCTAGAAACCCGCACAGTTAGGTGCCGATCGTTCCGATTAGTACCGGTAAAATGGCTTTGGTAGTGCTTGTATAGCCTAATGGCAGACACATACCTAGAGATTCTCAGTGTTGTGTATCCACTGCCCTATTTTCTTTTTTAAAAGGTATTGTTTTAAGATTTGATTTATAATCATGGCATTACATTGTTTTAAAGAAGAAAAGTGTAATGTTTTGGTAAATGACATTCGTATGCATTCACCATATGACTTTGTTAAGCATCCACTACAAAAAATTTAAGGTTTTAGAGACCAAAATTTAGGAACAAAATTATTTTTTAGAGACCAAATATTTTTGTTACAAAAAGTGTCGTTACTATATTTTTAGCAACAAATATTAGGCATTAGTGATGAATTATTATCCTTTTGGGACCAAATTTTTTGTCTCAAAAAATAAATCATTTGTGACCAGATTATTTTGTCCCTAAAAGTCTATTTATTAGTGACATTTTCAAAATTTTGTCGCTAAAAGTCTTGTTTTGGACTTTTGGGATGACCTTTTAGTGACTATTCTTATGACTATAAAAATTGGTCCCTAAATGTCTTTTGTAACAAAATTTTCATTTTTAGAAACCAAAACATTTGGTTTCTAAAACTCTTATTTGTTGTAGTGATCATACTGTATGTTTAGGTATTCACTAGTGAGCTTTAACTCACCCTATGTGGAAATCAACTTTCAAGTGCTGATAGTATGTCTCCACCAAAGACTTAGCTTGGGAGGATCTTGGAACTAAAGGCTCATTCATTTTTGTATTGTAAATATCTTTTGTACAAGCCTCAGCCTTTTTTTATGTGTTTTGTGCTTGATTCCCTTTTGTTGTAACCAAGTATTGTCTTGGAAACATATAGCCATTAAGGCATGAACTTTTCTGTATTTCCATTCATTTCTATATATCACTACGTATCACATGATATAGATTTAGAATTTAGGGTTATGAATGTATAATGCATATTATACCTTTTGTAATGTTTTCCAAAGAAATAATGAAAGACTGAAACTTTATTAGTTTTCCTCATATCTGGTGTACTTTATGGGTTTATCTGTTGTTATATTTTGGGGGCGTTACAAGAACTGTCTTATTAGTGAGCTTGTGAAAATTGTCATTTGGATTGTTTTTACATGAGAAGAGTGAGTGATTTGTGTTCCTTTTTCGATTAACCAATTTCACAACATTTCCAAACAAAAAGGAATAAAACTTCATTGCACTATTTTATTGATAACAATTTCAAACATGACAAATGAAAGCAAAGCTAACTATTTCCCATTCAAAGAAAATCATTAGAAGCTAAGACAAGAATAAATGTGATTTAAACTCAAAGCAAGGGGCATCGTGAGGCATGTCGGAATTACTCAGTCTTCTATCATCTGTGTGTCTCAGTCCATTGAACCTCAAGTTCAAGCCACTCAATGAATGCTCATGATAGCCTGCAACTGAACCATTCCTCGACTATTATAAGTACACTATTCTGCCAAGCTTTGGCAATTGCCTTCAAGTAGGAAGCCCGAAAAGTGAAGGAAAAAGGGCATGAAGGGGAGCCCAAATGAGCCATTTACTCACGCCTGTAATGAGGGAAATAATAAGCCATATGAGATAAGTCAACTACATCTATGCTTGGACATGGGGGCATCTCTCGAGTAATGACTAGAATTACCAACTAGAGAGAACGCCAAGCTATGTCCTTGTAAGTCCGTGAGTTCATCCAACCATGCCAAGCTTTAACTAAATCCATCCTCACCAACTGAGCATGGGTATGGTATGAGATTGCTGAGCAATGGTAAGAGTTGCCCATATCTTCAATTTGTCTATCAGCCACATCTGGGAAAAGAGAGACAAAAGAATAGGAAGGTGTGAGATTAGCGGAAAAGTGAGTGGGGGTGTGCTAAAAATAGAAAAAAGACGTAAAAGAATAAAGAGATGAAAGATGAGAAGAAAAAAAAAAAAGTGAGATAGGTGGCACCTAGAGTAATAATGGACTCCCACCAAATTCTACAATCCTACCGGCACAAACCTCAGCCAAACCTATCAGGGTCTCTGCTAAGACCAACCCAATAAAGCTCCTCCTGTCTTTAGCTTGCTTGGCCACATCAACCAAGATTGGGCCAGCTATCCCATTATTCAGCACCACTAAGAATCGAGCAAACATACATATACATAGAGCAGTCCAACTATACTCTTGAAACTTCCAGTCCCACATACCAATGAACTTATCAATCAAAGTAATGACTGATAACTCACCATTTTAAACTTAAGCTTTGGCTTCACTAGGAAACAATCCACAAATCTAGCCAAGTGACTTGGGATAGCTTGTCAATGGAGTTGGCTGCATCAAGTTAGCCCTTGGAAGGCACTCCAGCAAAGCCTCAAATTTTTCGAAAGTATGGCAAAGTTCTTGGTGTCCAAACTAGAAAACATAAGCATTTGGATCCCAAAACTAAGATGTTGCACGAAGGAATAGAAAGTCAATGTTCAGGTTGCTAAGAGGAAATATGGAGTTCATACCATCACTATCAAAGTTAAAATGCTTAGCGCCATCCAGACTGTCCATCCATATTGACAAGCCATCCAGAAAAGAAAAAACTATATGCCGAAGATGAAAAATGAAGTTTGGGACCAAAGGTTGGTTGGAAAAGGGCTGTGTGAATAATCCTTCGTGCAAAGTTTAGTATTTATGGGCCAAAATAGAGCAATGGCGGCTTAGGAGGCAAAACCCTAAAACTTGGACATCACGACAAGATGTGCGTGTGCACATGCCTTAGTGCATGTGCACATCTATGGCGTGTGCACACATCCTATGCTAACAGAGAAGTTTGGCTTATTCAGGGGCACGACACACAACATTCCAAAGATAATGGGGGCATTCATGCATCATTGTTTGAGTCATGTTAAGTTGTTAGGTATTTATTCGACATTTTTGAGTTGTAATTTTGGTTTTACTACTTATTTTTAGTTTTGTTCAAAGGAGTCATTACTAGGTCCATGTGATAAACACAAAAGGTCAGACATTTGAAAGAAATACTCAAAATTTTGACAGAAGGAAAAGTGGAAATTTATAATTTACACAATGAATTTTGAAACTATACAAAAGTTTTTACAAAAATTGGGCATCCCCAATGGCATTCTATACAATGTTTCTAAAAAAGGAAAAAGAAGATTCAAAAAGTGAAAAGCAAAAGAATCGTAAGGCTATGTTGCATTGGCCCAATCAACCTCCTCGAGGGCGCTTCGAAGCACCCTAAGATGGACCCTTCTCTCCCTCATCAGCATCATCGTCACAATCAGGCTTGATATCATCATCGGAATTGCTTCTTCCAACAACAGAGGCACCTCATTCATGCCTAAGGGGGCTTGCATCTTGCAAAGAATTAGAAAAGGACTCAGTTTTTCCCAAGAATCCTATAACAGCTCACCAACAAAGAAGGAAATTGAAATACCTCAATCGACGTTCGGGCGCCCATAGCAAACTCTCGAATCAGCACCACCATGCCTTACATCATCCTGTAGCAGTCCTTAACATGTTCATGAGGAACCTTTAAAAGGGGGAACCTAAGATTAGTATGAAGTAGATACTAGATACAGGGGCAAGTATGGTAAAGACAGAAAAGATACATGCATAACCCCGACAGGGACATAATAGGGCACTATGGTGGGCTCTGGGATGGGCACTATCGTTGTGCCATGCCGCACCATCACTGATACAATAGTAGGCATCACCGGCAAGCCCTCCACTGTTACAGCAACACCCATGCCCCTCATCGGAACTATGCTTGGGACTGGGACCAAAACTAGAACCTGACCTCGTCTTCAACCTTGGACAACGGAAAAAATGGCAAGGCCTTTTGCAACTCCCATTAATTGTCCTTCCAGATGGGACTGGAAGTACTCCATGTAGTTTACATCCACCAACAATCCCTTAGTAGCGGTGCTACCTCGGGCAGTGAGAAGTTCCACCTTAGTGAATGTATCTCCTGCTCTTATGCTAGTAGGAGGAGACGCTAGAATCCTGGGTTGGGCCATGCCCAAAGACTGGCGGCAGACCTGCTCGACCAAGTACCAGACACGACATAACGGTTCCTCTAGCAGGAGTTGTTGTCTACTGGCTGCCTAGATGACTAGACACGAAGCCTCACTAGTAGGAGGCGCAACTGCCCACGGACGTCATAAGATTTGTAAAATCCAAGCTCGATAATCAGTATACAAACAGTAACAAATCAAGAATCAAGGTGGTTAGAGTATGGATGGATCAGAAGGATTCACATGGTTAAGAGTAATGGTATCGAGCATCTGTCAATACTCGCCAATAATAGAAAGAAAAGAAGGATGCTGCCTATCCTTATGCCTCCTGGTATCAGACAGCCCGAGAAAAGACGTCTAGAGAGACACCTCGCACCCTAGAGGTCACATCTGGGAAATACTCGAAGAACCGTATCTACAAAAAGGCATAGGGTATGGATAGCTTGGTAAACAAACAACAGACAGATGGTATAAATAACAGATAGGAAGATGTGCACAAAGGAAGGAAAATAGTAAGCAGAGTACCTCCTATAGGTGCCAATGTTTGTCAAGACTGGTAGTGCTGTTATGCGAGACAGCACTTGCATAACCGTACATGGTGGCTAGAGCTCCATCACCCCAATCATAATCACTAATGTGATCCATGTGCACCATGGCAGCTAAGAAAAGAACATTGACCTGTTAGACCTATTCACAAACAGAACGCTCTCGAATAAATATAATAGGAATTCTTTAGTACAATGGGCAATCTGGATATAAGTGATCGGTTGGCGATATCGAAAGTGATCGTGGAACCACTGGTATGGAACCAAGCCACTCTCGTGAGATGTGGTTACGACTAGGAAGAACCTCAGTGCATCATCTCGATGAGTAAGGTCTGAGTCAAGCGAGATGGGGAGGTTCCTAACTGGAAGGCCTAACAGCATCATAATATCCTCTGGCATCATGGTCATCTCGCTGGAGCTCAAAAAATGAAAGGAGCTTGTGGCGTCTTACCACCGCTCCATCAAAAATCGCAAGAAGGCCTTTGACAACTCGTGCGTTATCTAGAGACTCGCACGAAGGCCCGAAATGGTACCCATCCACTAGAAGTCTAATAGCCCTAAGAAGGGCTAGGTACCACTTTGCCATGCCAGATGAAGAGCCAAAACCATGGACAGGACGATAGTGCTTTTGTAAGAAAGAACAGAGATGTGTAAATCACTGGGAAAAATAAAGGAAGCATGAAAATGGTAAGAAATAAAAAAAAATTAGATTGTACTTTGAAGCCCATATGGGACACATGCTGCTCGAGCTTCAGCTTCTAAACATTCACAGAGTGAGGGTTGGCCTCATCAAGCTCATAGAACCACTTCGTCATGGCCCGTAGAGCATAGGTCGGAGGTACGTAGGTGGCATGATCAAAAGAAGGGAACTACCCAGCCATCAGTAAGTTTGTTACAAGCAATAAAATGGCCAAACAATGAGAGAAAAAGAAAAAGGTGGCAAACATTGCAAAATAATACATAAAATGTGTTAGAAATCCAAAGTGCATGGGTGTAGAAACCTCATTTTTTACTGTCCTCAAGACTTGGACGTCACCGCTTGAACACTCGGTGATCGTCCATGTTTGTGTTCGTCTTGAGTTCCCGGAGGTCTCGGCTACGCGCCTTGCCTCAAGATCTCTCGACTCGACTGTTTTGTGTCTGGTTTTGCACCAAACACTTGTGCTTTGCCTTGGAGGGGCAGGGAATGGCTTGTGGGCCCTCCCCACACTCCACCGGCCATGGCTTGAGGCCACCGGCTGTGTTTTGTTGCCACCGGCCAAATATTTGGCCGGCCGGCACTATAGATGGCCGGCCGGCTATCTTTTTTTGGTCCATTGCATTTTTGGCCAGCCGACTGCTGTGCATCTGCTTTTGCAGATATTTTTGTGCAGCTGGCATGCACTTGGCTCCCCTCCATATACGTGTATGGAAGGATCTCCCTCTTAGCAAGCTTGTCTTGTAAGCTTACAAGATTGAGCTCTATAAGAGGAGGCATGCTAGCTCACATGCTTAGGATTGCATTGCATGTGAGCTAGCATGCAACCATGGATTTTAGAGGAGAGCTCTGGTTTTTAGGGTTAGGTTTTGTATCTATCCTATATCTATACCTCCCTCTCTTTTGTGTTTTGTGTGTGTTTAGCCTTAGTTTTGCACACAAACACCCACCATCACACCTTTTCTTGGAGCTGAGGTCCTTGAGGCTTGTTCTTGGAGGTTTTGGACTGATTTGAACTGAAAGAACCAGCTGGTCCACCATTTTTGAAGAGGGTCTACAAGGGTAAGACTTTTGTCCCTTTTTACCCCATTTTTGCATACTCTTTTTGCTTATCTTGCAATTGTTTTTGAGCTTTGTGTATAACATATAAAATTTCTATTTTTGAGTGCTCTAAATAGTTGGTTAAGGTTGCTTTAAGCTTTGGGGTTGTTTGACCCCTCTTAAGCCTTGCTAGGCTCCATTTTGTGCCATTTTGGTTGAGCTCTGGGGCCATTGTGTTTGGGCCTCCTCACCACTAAAATTTTGAGGGATTTTAGAGGTGAGGATGGTGCCTTGAGGTCCTAGGAAGGAAAGGGCCACCCCCTCTCCTTGTTGTCCTTGAAAAGGGCCTTTTTTGCCTTATGTTTGAGCATCTAATTTAAGTGCATGTTGGCCATGTCTTAAGTGTTATTTGGTAGTATTTTGCCATGTATTACCTCTGTTTTTCCTTGGTTTTGGTACATCATGCTTGCTTAGCATACATGCCTTGTAATGCCATGATTTGCCTCAATACATGCATAGCATTTAGACTACCATGCTCATGTGTTTTGGCCAAGCTTTGTGAAGCTTATATGCTTATTTTAATGTATCCAAGGTTTGTTTTTGGTCATTCGGGTCATTCATGTTTTGCTTTTCATAGCTACCACGTAATCCCCCTTTGCATGCCTTGATGCATTGACCATGAGCATGCCATCCTTGCATCATTTTAGTGGTTTGGAACCACTTACCATGTTATTTCAGTCCTTATAACATGCTTGCATACTTGCATTTGATACTCCTTTGTTGCTTTAAAAGGTTGTTGTCTTATGCCCCTTGTTTAGGCCTTTGAGTATGCTTGCATGTTTAAACCACTTAGATGCCATCTTGGTGTTCCCTTAGCACTGTCTAGGTTTTCCTTGAACCTTTTTTAAGTCCTCTTGGCCTTGTGAGGCTTGGTTGACTTAGTCATGGTTTAAGTCTCCTTGGCTTGCCTCAAGTATTTGGACCAATTACATGCCATGCTTGTCTTGTTTGCTTGGTTTGGCACCATTTTGACATGATTTCAGAGTTTAATGTGCATGCTAATTGTCCATGTTTAATCTCTTTCAAGTGTGCTTGGAAGTTGCCTTTATATTCCTAGGTGTTGGACCTTATTTGCATGCATGCTTATATGTACATTTGGCCTCATTTCCTTAGTTGCTGGCCACTGTTTTAGGCTTGTTTGAGGGCTGCCTAATTTAGTTTAAGTCCATCCCTTTTTTTGTTTGCCTGCTCACCCTGTATGCTTCTTTGCATTTCCATGGTTGCATGCTAGCTCACATGCTTAGGATTGCACTGCATTAGCATGCATGCTTGACCTCTTGAAGTGAGTATGATGCAGGTGGGGCCTCCTTGTGTGTTTATGTGCATTGCATTCCATATCAAAATGCACACTTGATTCTTTGGGCCATCATGCATGGAAATGCGTGATTGGTGGTCCGAGAATCGAGGCCCATCCTCCTTTGAGTCATACACATGATAAGGAGTGTGGTTGGTGCATACATTGCTTAAAATGTATTGCCATGCCAAGTATTGTCCTCTGCTGCTGTCAAATCAGTTCCTGCAGGGAGATTTGGCTGGCCGGCCATATTCAGTGCCGACCGGCCATCCATTGTTGGCCGATGGAGTATTTTGTGGCCGGTGACCATTATACATGGCCGGTGACCAATCCCTTTAGCTGGTGGTGTTCTACAGCACTCAGAGAAGCAACCCTGGGACTTGTGCAGTCTTCAGAGGAGGATAACAGCCAAAACAGAGGCATCTTGTGCATGGCAGAGACTTCCGAGCGGAACCAAGCGCGCATGCATTGGACCCTCTTCCCGAGGCTACTGTTTACTGCTTAATTATATTCAATTTATTTGTCAATTAATCAGGTGGTCTGTAATAATTAATTAGCTTGTAGGTTAATTAAATTGTATTATTCTTTCGGCCTCTCCGAGCGAGGGCAAATTTGTAATAAGTGTGGGTGCGTGTGTGCATATCTTCCAAACCCCCACTTCTTTCTCCCTTTTACTTACCTGCTTTTGATGGTTAGTATTAGGGAATATTTAAATTAGCATACCTTATGCTATGCATGTGTGCATCCATACATTTGTCTTGCATGCACCGGGCTCGGCGCATCATGCTAACTGCATAAGTATTTCAAATCTAACTTGAATACATGCTATCTGTGCATTTTCGCATGTCATTCTTAGATTAGCCGAGCCTATTCTAGCGACATATTCGTTGCATTAGCCATTTTAACATGAACTAGGGTCACGCATGTTTGCTAACTAGTTTCTTGTTTTGTACGAGTACTTGTAAGTATTTTATGCTTTAGCATCTCGCATGAGTGTGAATGTTAACATGACAGCATGCTTACCATGTAGCTAGATGCTTATGTGATATAAACTGCATGAATGCCTGTGGGTGAAGGTTGGATTGTTTGAGTTGGAACAACTCATTGAAATCCGTGTTTTAGCCTACCTGCGAGTAGGAAATTTCAAACATTTTCCAAACAAACGGATATGCAATGTTTTATTCCAAATTAGGCAATCTAGTCTATACATGTTTGCTGTGTGCATAACATAGTAATTCTAGGTTAATAACCGGAATAAGAACACATAACGTTTTCAAAATAAGATATCACGGTTAGTAGAGGCCGATCTTCGGATCGGGCGAGAGGGGGTGCTCATAGCTGACCTTCCCCAATCATACCCAAGTTCCTGAGTCGAGGCAACTTTGGTGATGACGGACACGTGGCCTTTGGCACCGAGTCAGGGTTTCCTAAATTCTCCCATAAAAAATATTTAGGTGGCGACTCTGTATCTGGCAAAGCAGTCCATGTTCGGCACTTCTTTTCTCAAAATGTGTTTTCTCAAAACGATTTGTCAGATTTGGACTCTTTGGTTCAGATTTAGAATCGTGACAAATTAAGTCCGAACTGTAACCCATGAGGTCCCTCGTAGACTTGTTACAATGGGTATTTTTGTGCAATATGGGACAGTGATAATAACTAGATAACACGCATGGGAAAAATATTCACAAATAAATGGGAAATGTGATGAAACAACCTTAGGCAAACATAAAAATAATTGGAAAGTCACCAAAACGCTCGTGGAAAGCCATAAAAGCATGCAATAGTGAGAGAAAAGCTGGAAAAGCCAAAGAAACATTGAACAATACCTAAGAATGATCGAGAAGTGGTCGGAATTGGAAACCATTCGATAGCAACGGAGGTCGTAAGGTAAGGAATCCAAAAGGACAATCGAAACACTGAATCAACAGACGACGAAAAGGCACCAAGGTCGAAAAAGAGAGGTTAGGAAGGGAAAAGGAAGTATTTTCAGAAGTAGTAATATGAGAAATGAGGCGTCAAAAGCAATTTAAACCCTTCAGGTAGCAGTAAGTCAGTTCATGCCAACTGAAAGTGCATGCGCACATTGGTCTAATATGTATATGCACATCCTGTGTTGCCGCAGTGTGGTCCATACCTCCCATATGCATGGTTAGACTATGGCACTAAGGCACATCCTGTGCTGGTCACCTCTCAGGCATAGGTACGCCCTAAACTCAAGCTTAGGCACTGACATGCCTTTCGAGGCACACCATTTATCTCATAGCATCGCACGACACTAGCACACAAATTACTTGGCATTTGCATGGAAAATGAACCCTTAACTTCCCTTCAATTGGGTTGTTAATGATAGAGGAAAAGTGATTTCAAAATCACATTTGGCACCAGATAAATTGCATGGTTAGAGTTGTCGCCACAACAACTCAAAATTTGGAAAAATCAGAAACTTTGGAAATCGCATTTTGAAAAACTTTGAAAGTTGCCACCACTTGGAAAATTTGAGAAAATTTTGAAAAATCTTGGAACCTTTTGTCAAAAAATTGGCACCACTTAGAAAATTTTGGATAAACTTAGAACCACTTGGTAAAAATTTAAAACAAATTGGAAAGCTTTGGCAAATAAGCACTTGGCATCACTTGGAACATAATGGGAATTAATAAACCCCCACCTCGTAAGGCGAGAGGATGGAACGGAAAGGAACTGTCCTGGAAAATTAATAAACCCCCACCTTGTAAGGAGCGAGTGTGGATTGAATATAAACCCCCATGCCTCGTATGACATGAGCATGGAACGAAATGACTCAAAAAAATTAATAAACCTGTACCTCATAAAGCACGAGAATGGAATGGAATGGAATAGCTTAGGAAAATTAATGAACCCCCACCTTATAAGGCACGAGAGTGGAATGGAATAAAACGGAAATGGCATAA
Source organism: Camellia lanceoleosa (assembly GCA_025200525.1). Classification (NCBI taxonomy): domain Eukaryota; kingdom Viridiplantae; phylum Streptophyta; class Magnoliopsida; order Ericales; family Theaceae; genus Camellia; species Camellia lanceoleosa. Next base: position 95,084,588 of record CM045758.1, on the reverse strand, counting down.
ACCTTGCACATAAAGGAATGGCACACTCTGGCATCATAATTGGCATCATGCTAACCACAATGTTGTTTGAATTATTGCCTTGGAATGGTTTCTCTTGAAAATTTTGTAAGACTGGCACACTTGGCAAAATTTGGGATAGAAGGAATGAAACCTGGCATAGGCTTGGTACAGCAAGGTGAGTTTGGCAGGTATCGCTCGCTCCTCTCTACTTTTGGAAAATTGCATGCTTGGATGAATGTTGGTTGCTTGTTACACACACTCACATATAAACTATTGCACAATCACCTCTGAACTACACTAATCTGATTCCTTGCAAACAAATATGTAGGCAACAAGCTGGTCTAATCACTTACATGAATGTTTGGCATTGTTTTAAGCTTTAGGATCATGTCAGCTGGGATGGTCTTGAATTTTTGATATTCACTCCACATCAATTCATGATTGCTTGAGTTCTATCGAAGAGGTGCACCTGTAGATACCCCATTTTGACTGACCCTAAGACTTTTGGTGCTTACAACCCTCTTGATGATGAAATGGTGATTACTTCATATTAGAATGTTTAAGGTTGTGTGGAGTTGCTGTATAAACTTGCTTTGACAAAAAAATGAACTTTTTGTAAAAGTAACTATTTTACGTATGGGCCTATTTTTAGCCAAAAACCAACCTTTTAACCCCCAAAATTTGGGGGGGGGGGGAGAGAGAGAGAGAGAGAGAGAGAGAGGCCCGATTGTACTTTAATCAAATATATTTTTCAAAATTAGTGATCAAATTTATCAAAAACATTGATTGGAGGACAATTTGGGTTTACTTAACCCACAAGCAAACCAAAGGCTTAAGACCCCACACTTGTGCATTCATGCATGGCACATGTACACTATAGGAAATGACACATTCGGCGACTAAAATATTACTCACCAAAGCCCCATATCTTGGTCGCCGAAAGTCAATGGCGACTCAAAATTTTTATCGCCTAAGTAGTCAGGAATAGCCTCTCGGCAATAGTATTGGCGACTAAATTATAATTTGGTCGCTAATTTAAAACTTTAGGCTACTAAACCGCTATTAATCGCCAAAGGTCACCTTTTGGAGACTAACATATTAGTCGCCAAAAGTACTCACACAAAATGAATTCAACTATTAATAGGCCAATAAAAATTTGTGCCGCAAATAATAATACATTTAGTGACTAAAAATTTTAGTCAGTAATATAATAACACATTTAGCGACCAAAGACTTCACTCGTTGTTAGTTTTAACGACTACATATTTTAGTCGCCAAAAGACAAGATATTTTCATTCATTCTTTTTTACAATCAAACATTTTAGTCACCGAAGGATGCTGTGTTTTTTCGTCACTAAAATATTTAGTTGGCAATAGTCCGTGTTTTTTCGTGACTAAAATAATTAATCGGGAATAGTTTCTTCTCTTATTCTTATTGTCTTTCGCTACTAACTGTTTGGTTTCCAAAAGCCTTTTTTTTTTCCTACAAAATATTTATTCAACAAAACCTTTGCTTGCATTTTTGGCTACTAACATATTTAGTCGCCAAAAACTATATAATTTTTTTAAAAAAATTTAATTTATCAACCACCTGTATTTATTCCATTATTAGTGCAACTTGTACCTTGTATAAACAAAAAAATGTCCATGAATACTAATTATATTGTCAACCATTCGCCAATATGACCACATTTCACTTCAAACCATCCAAAAAATTCATATTGAACGCCAAATTCTAAAGGTAATAGAAATTCCATACAAACCAAGTATGATCCAATGTCAAAATATAATTCCATACATAACAGAGGATGAACCAAATTTAATATCCAAAGGTAATCTGTACCATGCCAAAATAGTAATCTGTACCAAACCAAAAATTTAATCTGCACCGCCCTAAAAACTATCTGTACCATGTCCAATGGTAATCTGTACCACGCCAAATTTTAGATACGTACCATGCCAAAAATGTAATTTTTACGAACAATTACAAGGACGGAGGTATAAAAACAATGTCTTCCGTACTTGTCAAAAAAAGTCGTATCTACAATTCCACGTCAAAAACCATCTGTAACAATAAAATTAGAACAATTAGTATTAACTAAATATTGGCATATTTACAATTATAATTTTTTTCAAAAAAAAATACATATAAAACTTGAACTTAATTAATCTTTTCGAAGTAATCATTATATAGTTTTGCATACTCGAATTTATATGATAAAAAAATATGTACAACTCGAACGCATGTATTAGGCAACTAGTAATATTTTACAAGTAATTATTGTACATAATTAATACATATTTTCCATTTTGGGGTGTCAAATGCCATTTTCGACTACGTTTATGCCATTTTAAACTCTAACTCCCAACCTACATGTTCTATTTATGTACCAGTTGTCGTTACAGGTCACATTTGGTATCGACAAGTTTCTCATTACATCACGATAGTGGTTGGGGGGGCTGTTTTGCATTTTCGCCCCCCCAACACTTTTTTTAGACTAAGTTTATGACATTTTCAACTCTAATTCCCAACCTACATGTCCTATTAATGTACCATATGTACCTACAGGTCACATTTGGAATTGGAAATCTTCCTGTTACATCACAACAGTGGTTGAGGGGGGTGTGTTGCATTTTCGGCTTCTGAACACCTTTTTTCGTCATAGTTTATGACATTTTCGACTCAAATTCCCAACCTATGTGTCCTATTAACATACTGTTTGTCCCTACAGGTCACATTTGACACCGAAAAGGTTCCCGTTACATCACAACAGTGGTTAGGGGGTTGTTTTACAATTTCGCCCCCCGAACGCCTTTTTCAACTAAGTTTATGACATTTTCAGCTCTAATTCCCAACCTACGTGTCCTATTAACATACCATCTGTCCATACAGGCCATATTTGGCACCAAAAAACTTTTTGTTATGTCACAACGGTGGTTTGGGGGCCGTTTTGCCTTTTCACCCCCCGAACGCCTTTTTTCGACTAAGTTTATGACATTTTCAACTCTAACTCCCAACCTACGTGTCCTATTAATATACCATCTATCCCTACATGTCACATTTGGCACTAGGAAGCTTCTCGTTACATCCTTGCAGTGGTTGGGGGGCTATTTTGCATTTTCGCCCCCTGAACGCCTTTTTTCAACTAAGTTTATGACATTTTCAACTTTAACTCCCAACCTATGTGTCCTATTGATGTACAATCTATCCCTATAGGTCACATTTGCCACCAAGAAGCTTTCCATTGCATCACAACAGTGTTTGGGGGGTTGTTTTTCATTTGTGCCCACGAACACCTTTTTTCGATTAAGTTTATGACATTTTCAACTCTAACTCCCAACTTACGTGTCCTATTAACGTACCGTATATCCCTACAGATCACATTTGGCATGGGTAATCTTCCCGTTATGTCACAACAATGGTTGGGGGGCTGTGTTGCATTTTTGCCCCTCGAACACCTTTTTTCGACTAAGTTTATGACATCTTTTAGTCTAACTCCCACCCTACGTGCCCTATTAATGTACCGTTTGTCCCTACAGGTCACATTTGGCACTGGAAAGCTTCCCGTTGCAACAAAGCAATGGTTGGGGGGCTGTTTTTCATTTTCGCTACCCAAATGCCTTTTTTTGACTAAGTTTATGACATTTTTTACTCTAACTCCCAATCTACGTATCCTATTTACGTATTGTCTATCCCTACAGGTCACATTTGGCATTGGGAAGCTTCTCGCTACATCACAACAGTGGTTTGGGTGCTATTCTGCTTTTCTGCCCCCCGAACACCATTTTTCAACTAAGTTTATGACATTTTCGATTCTAACTCCCAACCTACGTGTCCTATTAACATATTGTTTGTCCCTACAAGTCACATTTGGCACTAAGAATCTTCCTGTTACATCACAACAGTGGTTGGGGGGATATGTTGTATTTTTGCCCCCCGAACGTCTTTTTTTGACTAAGTTTATGACATTTTCGACTCTAACTCCCAACCTTCATGTCCTATTTACATACTGTCTATCTCTACACATCATATTTGGCATCAAGAACAATGGTTGGATGGCCGTTTTGCTTTTTCACCCCCCGAATGCCTTTTTTCAACTAAGTTTATGACATTTTCGACTCTAACTCTCAACCTACGTGTCCTATTTATGTATCATCTATCTCTATAGGTCACATTTGGCACTAGGAAGCTTCCCGTTACATCACAACAGTGGTTGGGGGGCTGTTTTTCATTTTCGCCCCTTGAACGCCTTTTTTTGACTAAGTTTATGACATTTTCAACTCTAACTCCCAACCTACGTGTCTTATTAACGTACTGTCTGTCCCTAAAGGTCACATTTGGCACCGGGAGTCTTCTTGTTATATCATAGTAGTGGTTGGGGAGATGTGTTGCATTTTCTCCCCTCGAACGTCTTTTTTTGACTATGTTTATGACATTTTCGACTCTAACTCGCAACCTACGTGTCTTATTTATATACCGTCTATCTTATTCATTGTTAAAGCCAACATATTTTCACAAATTATATATGACATTAGTAAAATTTTCTTACCATATAGTGAACATTAGATGACAAGCTTAGACCCCCAAGAGTTGTATCAGTTTGGCAACTATGTTATTTAGATGCTCGACCTTTGTATTTGTTTCCTCCCGAGCTTTCTGTCCCTACTCTTGCTCTTTCAACATCTCATTGTAACATCTCTTGCACTCCTCTCACTCTTTCAACGTCTCATTGTAATATCTCTCGTGCTCTTCTCACTCTTTCATCAACTCATCACGATCTCTTTGTTGCTCCTCACAAAGTGCCTCTATCTCAGCTCTCTTGGCCTCCATGTCCTTATCACGTGCTCGTGATGCAGCTATGGTAGCCGATTGTGGGCCGATCCCAAATCCAAGCTAGTACATTTTTTTTCCTCTCCATTCACTTGCATTGAAAGCTCCTCTTGTGTCAATGGCATCCTCGACTCAGTGGTAGCCGCTTGTAGATTGACTATCTCTTTCTGTCATTGCAAATAAAGAAGACACAAAGCTTAGGCTAAGTTTGGGATGTCCAAAATAATCCAAAAAGCCAAAAAATTACTCAAAAAGTTAAAAAGTTAACACTATTCACCAAAAGTCAACAATTACGGCTGCACAACTCCCAATTCAAATTTTCCTCTAAAAACCAATTTTTACAATTTTTTATTACACATTTTTCCATAAAAAGTCTAAAAGTTAACCCAAACATCCATATTTTCAACCTCAATTTTTTAGTCCAAAAAGACAAAAAGTGCACTTATTCTTCCCAAACTTGGCCTTAATAACATATATATTTTTGGGTACTATGTAATATTGAATACAATTATTTCCAAATTACATACTTACATGTAGCTCGCCATATTTCGGATGGATCCAGTCTTTCGTTTTCTTGGACGTCTGGTTGTCCTCATAAAACTCAGGAAAATCCAAGTCTCCATTTTAACTACCTGTTAGATTCAAATAAGAAACAAAAATAATCACAACATATTATCCGTAACCAAAAAAATAATAATAATAATAATAACAATGGATTTACTTTTAAATAAAATCAATCTCACCATAGCAACCATTGCGATAGGAAATGAGCGAGATCCACTGGTATGATTGTACAGCCACTTACTCCTGTTACTCTTACCAACTTCTGACCGTTTCTAAAAATAATAATTACATAAACAAATTTTTGTTAAATAATATGGCATATCACATTTGGCATGGGGCTATGTACAATGTATTATTATTTTACCTGGTGAGATGCATCTTGCCATGCCACGTTGATCAAATGCTTTCAATCATCTAAATTCACTCCTTGGGGCATATGAGCATAGACGTCATCAACATTCTCTTCCTCTAATAGTTCGAATTCTTGCTTCAAGGTGTACCTTCAATCTTTGTACAACATATATATGCCTTCTTATTCACAATCCACTAAGTTTGTGAGTTATTGTGAAAATCATCCCCAATATCAAACTTGTCCTACAAGCATAACAAGTTAAAATTACAGTCATTAAATCTAAGTGCTTCTTACAATTATACATAATACAAATATAGATTGTGGACAAGTATTATCAATTACAAGAACAGCTTGGATGACGACAGCTTTGGTAGTCTCATCTATATTCAACCATGACTTAACATCCTTGAGAGGGCATAAGCTCCTAATCTGAAGCCCTAACTCATTCGTTACTGGAGTGGCATACTTTCTAATCATTGCATTAAGAGCACAATCGATGTTAACATATAATTTTTCCCCTTTTTTGGCTCTAACTTTTTTTAAATTTTTTTTTCGTATTCCTTGTCCAAGTGTTGGTCCTTGTACACATTTGGACCTAGAAGTCTCTATTAAAAACATAATAATAACCAAATTATAAATAATGACAAATAATAATTGACAAATATGAAGTACAATGATCTTACCTATGCCACCCGTCTACATTTCCAATGGGGGTTGCGTCTCATCAGAATCCTTGAATAGTGGGCTAGTAGCATCAACAGATGATACAACTGTTGATCATAAGGGGACAATAGGAGATGGTGCAATTGTTGATCCTAAGGGGATAGCAGCCGGTGAGTCTGTTACTGTGGTCATGAGTGTCCTTTTCCGAATCCCACTAGTCTTTATGCCAAGAACCATGATGCAAATTGCAATAACACTACTAACACTATTTCATTTCATGTACGATAAGGCGTTGAATTATAAAAAGTGATATAACAAGCTATGACATAATTTTTAAATTTGTTGTTGCATAGATATAACAAGCTTAATTACATTATAAAGCATGATATGCATGAAATAAATTATAAAAAGAGATATAACAAACTATGACATGATAAGCTGAATTAATAAGACAAGTATTTTGGTTCATTATCATATCCAAATCTTAAAAGCAAATACATCAAGATTCTACATCAACATCGGTATCAAATCACTTTGTAGGTCATATTTTTCTTCTGTGTTGTCACCCTCCCTCATTAATCCAACTTCATCATCACAAATGAAGGCATCATCTATAACACCCTCGGCTTCTACACCTCTGACAGATTGGAAAACTTCCATTGGAATAATTTCATATTCAATATCATCTTGATGCAAAACCACATCATCATCAATAGCCTCAGCTAGTGCGACCTTGGTGGTTTCTTCTTGTTGGAACACATCATCAAGTCCTATGTCATCCTTCTCTGGCACATCCCAAATTCCTCGATGTTGAAACTTTTCTATGACTCTCTAATTGGTACTTAATTTGGTATCATGAACATAGAATACTTGTTGAACTTGACTTGGTAATACAAACGAGTCATCTTTGTACCATCGATTTCTTACATTAACCGCTATCAAATGTGGTTTGAGACGCATCATTCTGCTACTACCGGTGTTAAACCATTCACATTGAAACAATACAATCTAACGTCTGAACAAATAGTTCATTTACCACACATAGGACAAGTAGCCATAGAAGTTTATAAATTGGCCTTCATGCTTCCCTTTCATGACTAATTCACTCTTTTGACTTTTACGATGGTTGTCACAGTCGATAGTATGAAATTAGACACCACTACAAATACATCCTGAATATGTGTTTACTAAGCCATTAGGACCATTGGCTAATGACCACATCTCATCAGTTGCTTCGGGGGACACTTGGCTCCACAATTCATTCATCTACATGAAAAACATGTGTCATGTTACAAGCATGCACAATATTAACATAATGTATGATTGATTGTAGAGGAGAATTCTAGCTTACACGATCTTTGAACCATTTAGGGAATCTATGTGTTGTCTCTTGTCGAATGCACCGACTGTTTCTTGTAACAAGCTCTTGTGCTCCCTAGTTAAAAAAATGCGATTCAAAAGTATTTCAAAAAGTCAATACTAATCGATTTACAACTATTACATATAAATAGGGATGACGGATTCATACTCTATGTATTTTTCCACTTCTATGCTATTGTGTAGGACAAACCAATAAGCCATCTCACATTTAGATACAGACACATCAGATGCCCTTGTCATTAGACCAATGTGACGAACATTTTCAGTGAATACCTCCAACCTTGGGCCACGGTCACCCATGTCATAATTCCCTTCTGGGCAGTTAAACAATGTTTCAACTCCATCTAAATACATTGAACAAAATGTTGTACACTCTTTGGAAAGGTAAGCCTCGATAATAGAACCTTCAAGATAAGCATTATTGGCCACACACCCTTTTAGACATTCAAACAACCTAAAAATCAAGACGATGACAATGTTATAATCCAAAATTTATATTAGCACTAAAGCGTTAATTACAATTTTACATTAGACAAGTACGTACAACATACCTCTCAATTGGGTACATCCATCGCCATTGCATTGGCCCTCCAAGCATAGCCTCTAGAGGCAAGTGAATTGCCAAATGGACCATGACATCAAAAAAGGCCAGAGGGAAAATCTTCTCAAGCTTACAAAGTATGAGTATGATTTGTTCCTCCAATTTCTCCAAATCTGTGACCCTTAATGTCTCTAAACACAACTATTTGAAGAAATTTCCCAACTCAAAAAGTGTGGTGCCAATTTCCTTAGTAAGGTAGCCATGCATCTGAATCAGAAGAAGTCGTTGTAAAAGGACATAACAGTCATGACTTTTCAGGCAAAATAATTTACCTCCTTGAGCGGTCACGCAATTAGAGATATTTGTTGCATAGCCATTAGGGTACTTTATTGATTTCAAAAAATCACAAAAGCCTTCTCTCTCTATTGGGGACAATGTGTACAATGTGGGAGGCTTCTTGAAGGACCAATTGGAACGCCTCTTCAAGTGTAACTCTTTACTTATCCTCATGTCCTCCAAATCTAAGTGTACTTTGTCTGTGTCCTTGTTCTTTCGATCTACGCTCAAAAGTGTCCCAATCACATTGTCACGTATATTATTCTCTATATGCATGACAACAAGGTTGTGTCAAAGCTTCAATGTTTTCCAATAGGGCAAGTCAAACATATTGCTTTTCTTTGCCTAATTCAAATTTTGGTTGTCATTCCTTTATTGTTTTTGATTTTGTGGGCGCTTTCCATACGACTTGTAAGTCTTAGAATCAATTTGCTCTAGTAGTTGTTCCCTCAATAACTCCAAAGGTTTGGACCTATCCTCAAATTCACTGTTGAAGAGCTTACTCCTTCGTCAACTATGGTTCCCAGGCAAGTAGCGACGAGCACCCATGTACCCTATCTTACTTTACAAACGCTGTGACGATGCATTCATGTTATAATTAGGGCAAGCCAAGTAACCCTTTGTACTCCACCCTGACATGTTACCATATGTAGGGAAGTCATTGATGGTTCACATGACTGCCACATGCATTCTAAAATTTGGCCATTCGATGCATCATATGTTTGCACACCATGTTCCCATAAATTTTTCAATTCTTCTATTAATGGTTGCAAGTACACATCAATGTCTCTTCCAGGTGCTGAACGTCTGGGAATAAGCAATGACATCATGCAAAATGGATCTTTCATACACTTCCACGGTGGGAGATTATAAGGCATTAAGATTATGGGCCACATGCTATATCATGTGCTCATATTTCTAAATGAATTAAAACCATCTGTGGCCAGCCCTAGCCTTATATTTCGAGAATCAGCAGAAAACATTGGATGTTTCTTATCAAAGTCCTTCCATGCCTCACTATCAGCCAGATGCCTTAACATGTCATCATCCATACGCTTGTCATTGTGCCATCTCATATCAGCGTCTATTATTTTATGTGGGAGCCGAATATATGGCTAAATCGGAAAGGGCATGTTTTAGTACTGACACTAACCGGACGTCCAGCAAATATTAATCGGCCCCATCCTGCGAGACTAGGATGGGCCGAATACGATACGTAAGCCAATTGAAAAAGATCGTTAGGGGCCGAATATAAGAACGGGTAATGATTGAAAACCAAGCTCAGGCCCGAGGCCTCAGGAGGAACAGATATAAATAAAGAAGCAGCGTTCTTGGAATGGTATGTAAAAAAAACACCTCACTAAATTAAGTAAACAAGCTTTCTTGAGTAGAAAAACTAACTTGCCCGTCGGAGTGCTAATCCCGGCACCCCCAACCGGAGTATTTGTCTTTGCAGGTGACTAGCTGAGTATCAAGAGCATCTCCCAGGATCTGAAGAGTATTTCCAAAACCACTTCCCCACAATTGGCGCCGTCTGTGGGAATAATCAAATACATCCATGGAAGGCGTGACGCAAGATCCTCCGATAGCCACCGACGAGACCACACAGAGAGACGACATCACCCCAGCAGATATGCTCGGGAAGGAAACCATCGCTGCGAGACACGCCTTGAATTTTGATTCACCAACGACTTCAGCGCAGGAGATGATGCAAGCCATCATAGAACAAGCTAAACCGAATGAGCAAAGGCTGGAAAATATGCTCACAGAAAATGAACGCCTCTGACAAGATTTGGCCCTAGAAGTAGCAAAATCCAAAGAAGCCGCGCGCCAAGACCCCGAACGACCCCTGAGGGCAGGTAAACAATGACCTCGAGCCCGACCAAGGAAAACTGATAGCGACTCCAATTCATTATCTACGGAGCATAACAAGGGACGCTCAAACACTTCCAGCTCCTCTGAAAAAAGCCCACATATAAGGAACAAGCACAGAAGAAGCAGTTCAGACGAAGAGGACCGGCACAATCCTTTTATCCGACGAATTACGAGGGCGGCCCTGCCCAAGAAGTTCAAAGCTCCATCATTTACTCTCTACGACGGAAAATCAGACCCCACCGATCATATACGTCACTACAAGTAGGCCATGACGTTGCATGCAGACAATGAAGCCCTCATGTGCCGAATATTCCCCAGCAGTTTGGGGCCACTAGCTGTTAGATGGTATTACAAGCTGGAGCCGGCTTCGATCAGAAGTTTCCATCAATTGCAAAGATCCTTCAGGGCCAGGTTCATCACCAATGAGGTACAGCTGAAATAGGCCGAATCTCTCTGGGCTATGCAAATTCAACCGGGAGAAATGCTGAGAGCATATTCGGCGCGATATTGGGAGTGCTTCAATCTCGTTGACGACGCTTGCAATGACTCCATGGCCGTCACCGCCTTCAAAATGGGACTACATCCTGACAATGCTCTTCGCAACTCCCTGACCAGAAGACCCCTCAAAACAGTCTAGGCGTTGATGAAGAAAGTCGAAGAGTATTGCAAAGTGGAAGACGATTCCCTGAGGATCAAAGCTAGTCAAGCGTCCACCAAATCGAGACCTCCTGTCATTGCTCAGCCGATAAGCTCCGTGCCACCTCTGAGCCCCGAGCCACAACAACGTGCTAAACGGGACAAAAGGCGGGACTCTCGCCGATCGAGCGATCAATGCGCCCACCCGACGAATGAGCAATTGCAAGTCGACAAAGAAGCTTGGAGCGCCGACAAAAAGTACACAGGCTATCGAGAGCCAATCACAGTAATGACCAAAATCCAACACCTTCCATTCGTCAAATGGCCGTCAAAGATGGTGGGACCACTCGATACACTTTAAGGAAGGACCGGAGGTGCGAATAACACAAAGATCACCGCCACAAAAAAGAGAGTTGCTATGCATTAAAAGACCACCTGGAAGAACTGCGGTGCAAGACGGTCGGCAAAGAAGATATGAATCGAGAAAAGCCAACCAAGGCATTAGCATTAAGGCAGGACACTCCCCCACTTGGCGTGATCCACGTAATTTACAGCCTGCCTACACTCCCGGCCATGCACACAATTCGATCGCACCAACTTTGAGGCGCCGATTTCGACACCGGTCAAGAAGCTCTGACAATTGCCTTCAACGACTTCGACCTCAATGACGCAACGGCTTCCCACGTTGATCCGTTGGTCATTGGATTACGCATAAACCGGTTCATCATTGAACGAATCCTCATAGATCCGGGAGTAGTTCGAGGTCATGTACTATCAAACTTTCATCAAGCTCGGCCTCAACGAGGCAGATCTATCTCGCCTCACCCATCGTTCGCTTTAATACGAACCCTAATACCCATTGGGCAAGGTCACATTACTGCTCGAGTGGGGTCGAGAACGCCGAAGTGGAATTTCGGTCGTGAAGCTCCTCTCAGTATAATGCTATAATGGGAAGAACACGGCTACATATCATGAAGGTCGCCCCAAGCACCTACCATCGATCCTACATTTCCCAACAACCCACAAAGATTGAAGAAATACGTGGTTCCCCAATCGGCACAAGCGAGTTCGATGAAAACCCTATCACCGACCCGATCGTGGGCTCGATAATCAGAATATATTTCGCCTCTGCAATATGAACTATTTTTCCTCGACGCTGAAAATCATATGTCGATTCCCAGTGGGGCACTTGCCACGATTGGCCAAATTAAGTCTCCGGATTCGGAGCCCCCTTTGGCGCATGCCGCTTTAGGGCCGATTAAGTCTCCGGATTCGGAGCGCCCTTCGTGTATCACGATTGGCCAAATTAAGTCTCCGGATTCGGAGCCCCCTTTGGCGCATGCCGCCTTAGGGCCGATTAAGTCTCCGGATTCGGAGCGCCCTTTGTGTATCACGATTGGCCAAATTAAGTCTTTGGATTCAGAGCCCCCTTTGGCGCATGCCGCCTTAGGGCCGATTAAGTCTCCGGATTTGGAGAGCCCTTTGTGTATCACGATTGGCCAAATTAAGTCTCCGGATTCGGAGCGCCCTTTGCGTATCACGATTGGCCAAATCAAGTCTCCGGATTCGGAGTGCCGCCTTAGGGCCGATTAAGTCTCCAGATTCGGAGCGCCCTTCGTGTATCACGATTGGCCAAATTAAGTCTCCGGATTCGGAGCCCCCTTTGGCGCATGCCGCCTTAGGGCCGATTAAGTCTCCGGATTCGGAGCGCCCTTCGTGTATCACGATTGGCCAAATTAAGTCTCCGGATTCGGAGCCCCCTTTGGCGCATGTCGCCTTAGGGCAGATTAGGTCTCCGGATTCGGAGCCCCCTTTGGCGCATGCCGCCTTAGGGCCGATTAAGTCTCCGGATTCGGAGCGCCCTTCGTGTATCACGATGGGCCAAATTAAGTCTCCGGATTCGGAGCCCCCTTTGGCGCATGCCGCCTTAGGGCCGATTAAGTCTCCGATTCGAGCGCCTTCGTATCACGATTGGCCAAATTAAGTCTCGGATTCGGAGCGCATGCCGCCTTAGGGCCGATTAAGTCTCCGGATTCAGAGCGCCTTTCGTGTATCACGATTGGCCAAATTAAGTCTCTGGATTTGGAGCCCCCTTTGGCGCATGTCGCTTTAGGGCCAATTAAGTCTCCGGATTCGGAGGGCCCTTCGTGTATCATGATTGGCCAAATTAAATCCCTTTGGCACATGCCGCCTTAGGGCCGATTAAGTCTCCGGATTCAGAGCGCCCTTCGTGTATCACGATTGGCCAAATTAAGTCTCCGGATTCGGGGCCCTTTACGCATGTCGCCTTTAGGGCGATTAAGTCTCGGATTCGAGCCCTTGGCGCATCGCTTTAGGGCCGATTAAGTCTCCGGATTCGAGCGCCTTCGTATCACAATTGGCCAAATTAAGTCTCCGGATTCGGAGCGCCCTTCGTGTATCACGATTGGCCAAATTAAGTCTCCGGATTCGGAGCCCCCTTTTGGCGCATGCCGCCTTAGGGCCGATTAAGTCTCCGGATTCGGAGCGCCTTTCGTGTATCATGATTGGCCAAATTAAGTCTCTGGATTTGGAGCCCCCTTTGGCGCATGTCGCCTTAGGGCCGATTAAGTCTCCGGATTCGGAGCCCCCTTTGGCGCATGCCGCCTTAGGGCCGATTAAGTCTCCGGATTCGGAGCGCCCTTCGTGTATCATGATTGGCCAAATTAAATCCCTTTGGCACATGCCGCCTTAGGGCCGATTAAGTCTCCGGATTCGGAGCGCCCTTAGTGTATCACGATTGGCCAAATTAAGTCTCCGGATTCGGAGCCCCCTTTGGCGTATGCCGCCTTAGGGCCGATTAAGTCTCCTGATTCGGAGCGCCCTTCGTGTATCACGATTGGCCAAATTAAGTGTCTGGATTCGGAGCGCCCTTCATGTATCACGATTGGCCAAATCAAGTCTCCGGATTCGGAGCGTCGCCTTAGGGCCGATTAAGTCTCTGGATTCGGAGCGCCCTTTGTGTATCACGATTGGCCAAATTAAGTCTCCGGATTCGGAGCCCCCTTTGGCGCATGCCGCCTTAGGGCCGATTAAGTCCCCTGGTTTGGAGGCGATTAATCTCCTTAAGGCCAAATGGGCCTTGGATTCGGAAACGGATCATACAGTGCTAAGTGCTAATCGCGTCTCCGAATCCAGAGCAAACGTTGGCATGAACAAAAGATTGATAATTGATCCTTTGTAACATGCTAGAATAGATCATGCATTCGAAGTAATGAGCCTTAGTACACAAGCAAAATTCAGAATAACACGCAAATAGATTTAAAATAAAACCATTTATTTGATTAAACAGTTGTTACATGAATACAACCCGCATTCGAACATTCCAATATCGAAGCAAAAGGGACAAACGCGCAGAAAGCAAAGATCGGATCGGCGATCGCCGCCTTAAACCCCTCCACGGCGTGCACTACCTTGAACCAGTTATGCTTAAGCCCACGACTTGCATAAACGCCAAACTGCCCCTGACACCATTGACAATGTCAAGGCTAAGATCCAGGATAAGGAGGGTATTCCACCAGATCAGCAGACCATTGACAATGTCAAGACAAAGATCCAGGACAAGGAAGAATGAACTTGACAGTTGTTGACTCTCCTTTCGGGGTGATCTGCTTCGACGACTTGGAGACTCACAGATCTCAAGCCCTTCAGATGACCTAACTCCTTCACGGATAGGTTTTCTGTCGCAAACCATCTCAACACCAAACTTGACCGAAATTTGAGCCTCTATAACCAAAATCGGCATACCAGACAAAGAATGATGAGTCAAATGGGATTACTCGTGCGAAGCGCCCACTCCTTTTATTCTCAGCAACGATTGCGATCTCGAGGTCCCAACCCCGAGAAAATTTTATTAACTCCCAAAAATGCATTGGTCAAAAAAAAAAACAAGCGTCGATTGACATTCGCCACGACTATCCCGACGGCTGGCCGAAACGTGCGCTGACTAGGCCAAAGCGAAATAACTTTATTAAAATCGGTCGGCCAAATATTCACATGCCAATCACCGTCGACCAGCCCATTAATCCAACTGCTCAAGCGTCAATACGTTCGCCCAAATCGGAGATAAATGGCCGTTGAAACAGCCTCTATAAAACCCTAACGGTCGCCGCGGACGTATCGGCCCTGCCCATGTGCGGATCCTGCCGATAGGCCCGCGTCTTGCCGGGCAGTTAACGGCTATCTGGGTCGGGCAATATCTAGAAATTCAAACATTTGAGCAACACGAAATACGCATATGCCGAATATGAATGACAACGAAACAGTTATAATGAAACAATCTTTATTTAATAAAACAATAAGTTACATAGTTTCGAACACACCCTGCGTTCCAATCTTAAGACTATAAAATTCATACGGCATCACCCTCATCTTCACTCTTCTCAATCTCAAAGGCACAAAACAGAAAATCTTTACTCCTGTAGCGTGGTGATGTCGAATCAATTCCCGACGCTCGAAGAGCTTCTACGGCTTGAGATGCCTTGATCCAACCGTGCCTGAACCCGCGGTTTTCACATCGGCATACTTCTTCAGCCAGCGTTTCCCTGGTTTTCTCGATTCCCACCTTTCGGCCCTCATGGAAACCTTTTTCGTAGGCCCTCCCCTTCGCACTCTCTATTGCGAACATACTAGCTGCCTCGATCGGCAAGTGCGGAGTCGATAGTCGACTTGTAACCCTCTTCCACAATTGGGTTCGGCGTCTTGTATTTGGGTTGGGCCTAAGCCGCCTTGGCCTTCCTTAGTTCCCACTCGGCCGCCTCCACGCGGGCCTCCAAACTTCGAATACGTTCGTCCTTCTTCTCCATCTCTTGACAGGCAGCGCGCAGACGCATGCCGACTTCATAAGCAGTGTAAAGCCCTTTCACTATGCCGTGAATGCCCTCGCAAAACACTTCGTAATCCTGTCGACCCAGCATTGATTTCTAAACCTCAGGCGGAAATATTTGTCGGGCAAAGTTGACCGTTAAATCTGGATCTTGAACGATCGAGTCCACCTCTGTCATGGGTCTATTCTTCATGAATACCGCAAAGCTTAATGGGCATGGTTTCGCGCGGACCTCCCATCGACTCGGGACTATGGAGCCTTACCCTGCGACTGCTTTTCTCGCCTGGACGATCTACTGCGACGTCGGGGAGACTGACGCCTCTCCTAACCCCTAGCACTCCTACTTCCTGCCCGCGAGGGTTCACCACCCCGATTCATATCTCCGCCAAGCTCAGCCAGGGTCTTTGCTTCCCCTTTGCAGTTGAAGAAAAGTCGGTTCGACATCCGCGCAATCAGTCTTCCCCCACAAGCTCAGCTCAATTGTCTACCAAGCTCATAAAGGATGTACATTTCCTCATTTATCCTTCACAGAGGCAGCACGTTCGAGGCAATCTCATTAATTGGAGATCCTGAATCGCTCGACGTCGGCTAAGTCAACGGCAGGGGCACGATTCTACCATAATCCATCAATCTATCCTGCCCAAGTACCCCAGCCGGCCCTCGACCCCGCAAGGACCGCCTGGGGCAAGGGCAGATTCATCAATCTAGCCGGCTCAAGTACCCCAGCCGGCCCTCGACCCCGCAAGGACCGCCTGGGGCAAGGGCAGACTCACCAATCTATCCGGCTCAAGTACCCCAGCCGGCCCTCGACCCCGCAAGGACCGCCTGGGGCAAGGGCAGATTCACCAATCTATCCGGCTCAGATACCCCAGCCGGCTCTCGAATTGACAGTTCATAATTCGAATCCAGTCGGCACGAGCAAGACGAATCCATATTGACAGGATATTCAATCCCTAAAAGCTGAAACTCAGCAACAATTTTACACAAAGAAGACAAATCAATGTTGACACAGGATATTCAATCCCTAAAAGCTGAAACTTAGCAACAATTTTACGCAAAGTAGCAAAACGCTTTGAGCCAAACTCAGCAAAATGTCTCATCAACATAATCACACAAATTGTGCACAGGAAGTAGTGGCATTACAAGGAAATGTTCATTAATAAATTGCGTACAAGTTAGTAACCAATTTATACATGAAAATTACCCCGAACCAACAAAACCCTACCAAACAAAAAAAAAAAAAAAACTAGGAAACGCCTCCCAAATCACTCCTCGGTGTCGGATTCGAGTGGCTCAACATCCACTTGCTCGTAAGGAATTGGCAAATCCGATGTAACCCCAGCGGCAGCAAGGGCTTTGAGCCACCCATGTTTGAACCCCCGATTCTCAAACTTCGGAACTTCATCAACATATTCCGTATAAGCGGCACTTTTTCCCGCCTCGAAAGCATCGGATTCGGCTTTCCCCTTGGCCGTCTTCAGCTCCTCTACTTGAGTCTCCGCCTTGGCAAGTTCGTCATTTAAGAGCTTGAGCAACTCCTCACTCGCATTCGCTCTCGCCTCAGCATCAGACCGAAGTTGTTCAGCAGTACGAGCCCTCTCCTTCTCCGCGTCGGCTCGTGCGCTCTCCATTGCGGCCCTCATTTTTTTCAAACTCCGCTCTACTCTTCTGACCTTCCACTTCGGCTTGCAAATGGTCAATCCTGCCAAGAGCATCATGCAGGCGGTGGCCCAAGTCGGCAATCCTGCTGACGGTCTGCAAGAATAAGGGATCGTTAGATACCTTTATAAAAAATAAATTCAGAAATAAATATAAGATTCCTACGAGGAGTGCCGACTGCGCAGATAAGGCTACAGCCAAAATATCCGGCACGGCGCAAAAGGCTGCACTGTCAGCAGGCAAGGAAATCGAAGCCTCCAAGCTCAACGCAACGGTCGGATCCTCAATGGCAGAAGCATTGGAAGAAATCGGCGTACGATCTTTGGCTGAATAACAAAGGAAGCAACCACGTCCGATTCTTCGAGGCGAGGCCATTTGTCAGAAGGACTAGCTTCTGAACTGGCTTCCCCCTCGGCGCTGCGTTTTTGGACGCGCTTCTCTGAAATTTGCCATTCTTCAACGGCCCGCTGTTCACCCCCTTTTTCCGTTTTAACCGGCGTAACCTGAACCAGCCCTTCAACAATGGGTACGGAGGCCTTAGGCAAGCTGGGATCAGATTCGCCGGCCTCGGCCTTTTGACGAGCAGCCATTCGCTCGGCGTTTCTTCTACACGCCATTTGTGAAAGGCTTTCCTTTGCCATACCTTCGAAGAGATCACCGCGTAGGTCGCCCAAATTCGAAAAAATGTCTCCGGAAGAGACTTCTGCCCAACCCGACGCGGATGGTGAAGGCTGATCGAGTCCGAAATGACCTCAAACGCCGAAGCGACCTCGCCAACTTCTTGACCTCCTCGAATTCTCTTCTTTGGATCGACAATCGCTGCTTCTATTACCGCTCTGCGTCTCGCTTGTAATCGAATCTTCGAGACCGATTTGCCTGAGGTTCTTGTAGCTGGGGAAGATAAGAGTCGAGAGTTGCTGATCGCCGGATGGAATCGGAATGTTGTCCGCAGCCGAGAACGTGGTATAAGTGGGCTCGTACCGAAGTAAAATGTGGGCGGCTCTCCCCTGTTTTTGCACGTTGGGGCATCCAAAGTAGTCGAGTGCAATCTTAATATCCCTAAGGACCGCTTCGTCAACGGAAGTCAGAATCTTCTTCAATTTATTACCTACAAAAGATGAGTGATTAAGGAAAGAAAGCCGATTAAAAGATAAATCATTAAACACAAGATACTACGTGGCAACCTGGGTCACCCTTATGTCTGGGAATGGGGTCTAGGCGATCTTCGCCTTCAGCGAACTCCCAATTACCTCGGACATCGACCATTACATCGTCGACCCTCTTACCAGAACTGGCAAGCATAGTCACCAAATGATGGTCAGTATCCTTGGCCCTAAGGAAGTACCGACCCAGCTGACCAGAGGATTTGGCTAAAGCGTAGCAGTGCCGAATGGCCGAAATTTCGAGATCGATCCTAAGACGTCGATTCAATTCTATAACACCCATAATGATCCGAAAGAAGTTTACGTTTGGTTGAGAAGGAACCAGACTCCAATAGTGAAGGACAGCCCTAAGTAGTGGATGTAGGGGGAAACGGACTCCGCCTTCCGCTATGGACAGGAGGGGGAATACGATTGTATTTTGATCCTCCCTCTCCATATCCAGAGTACTGTCCGTTACAAGGGTTAGATGGACGTCATCGGGAATGGAAAAGTGTCGCCGGAATCCGGAAATACGACTCTCAAAAAGGAGGTCCTTCAAATGTTTAGCCATTTCGATGGGGACCCAAGGATTCGCCGAAAGTAAAAATGATAAACAGAAAATAGGGCTACAAAGGAAAGGGAAGAAAACTTACGAAGAGCAAATGATGCAAAGGTAGATGGACGAAAGTTGCAGAAAACGCGAATGAGAGAGGGGATGCGCGCTGGCGGTCCAAACATATCAGATGATCAACAAAGCATGTGCCAAAAGGGACTGAAGTTTCAAATCGCAATAAATGCGAGAGACGCATGAATGAAGCGAGAAAGTGCAATGATAAACGAAAAGGCGGGCACCTTCTGACATTTCCTGACGCCTTGGGATATGCGAAGCCACCCGATCTGTGATGGGCTCTTGGAATTCTAAATCAAACACGCCGATTAACTACCGTCAATAGGGAGTTCGAGGGGCAATTGTGGGAGCCAAATATATGGCTAAATCGGAAAGGGCATGTTTTAGTACTGACACTAACCGGACGTCCAGCAAATATTAATCGGCACCATCCTGCGAGACTAGGATGGGCCGAATACGATACGTAAGCCGATTAAGCCGATTGAAAAAGATCGTTAGGGGTCGAATATAAGAATGGGTAATGATTGAAAACCAAGCTCAGGCCCCAAGGCCTCAGGAGGAACAGATATAAATAAAGAAACAGCGTTCTTGGAATGGTATGTAAAAAAAACACCTCACTAAATTAAGTAAACAAGCTTTCTTGAGTAGAAAAACTAACTTGCCCGTCGGAGTGCTAATCCCGGCACCCCCGACCGGAGTATTTGTCTTTGCAGGTAACTAGCTGAGTATCAAGAGTGTCTCCCAGGATCTGAAGAGTATTTCCAAAACCACTTCCCCACATTTTATTTTATTTTATTTTTTTACATGTATAATCTTTTCAACCTCAGTGTCAAAGAAAAGTACCTCAATACCTTATGAGGATTCTTTTTACCCCCATCATCGTTTAACTTGTATCTAGGCATTTCACATGTAGGGCATTTCTCTAAATTTGTAATATCTTTCCAAAATAGTGCACAAGCATTCTTGCACGCATGAATGGTTTCATATCCTAAACTCAAGTCACGTAAACTTCTTAGCATCATAGAGCGTCCATGGAACAGTTTGATCATATTCTGGTAGAATGTCCTTGAATACTTGCATAACCATATTGACCGAATTATTTCTCCATTTGTTGTACACCTTCACATGAAGCATCATAATAACGAATGACAACATAGAGAACTTTTCATATGTCGGGTAAACTTTGCGTTGAGCATCTTCGAATAACGTTATGAACTTTAGCAAACCCTCCTTCTCCAAACTAATAGGTTCCTCGTCGGTATGATAATCCATAAGGCCACTCATGTAAATTTCTTCCAACATAATAAGCAGTTCACTCGTCATTGGATGATCGATATCTGGTATACCTTCTCCACTACCTTCACAATGGTCATTTGATACACTAGGATGAGACATAAGAACATGTTCCCCGTGGTGCACCCAAGTTATATACGAAGACGCAATTCCTCTTCGGATCAAGTGCATCCACACAACATGTATGCTATATTTTGTGCCATTAATGCAACCGACACATGGACACCTAATTTCATCCTCTAGGCCTAAATTTGTAGTAGCAAAGTCAAGGAATGACTTCACCCTTTCTTAATACTCTTTACTTGTCAACCTATTATTGATCGTCATGTAACTCTTATTTATTTATTGTCACTTACAATTTTAACAAAGATTAACTGAGGAATAAATGTGTGATAACCCTGCTCCGTATTATGCTAATTAATCTTAATTACGAATGTGATTATGCGTTTGATATGATTTTGAGTGTCATTTATATGAATATATGTGGTTTTGAATTTCTATCTGTTCAGCGTAGAAAAATCTGTTTGATTATTTGCTTTAGAATTTAAATTGAAGGCCTTATCGACCACAGAAACCAAAATTGACTATGCCATTGTGATTGGCATAATTTTTAGAGCCTACGGTGAAATTTAATTGAAAATTTATTCGAATCAAAAAAATTAGATTCATAACGATTAATTAAGCACTGTTATTAACCTTAGTCAATTTGATTAAGTGAGAGACTATAAAAAGGGGGCATTACACTCACATTCATTTGTTTTTGAGTTCATTTCACTCATTTGGCTGAGATTAGCTCTCTAGAGAGAGAGAGAGAGGGGCCAACATTAAAGAATTGCAAGAGGGTTCAAGAACTAAGGGGATTACCTCAAGATTTAGCTATAATTGGAAGAATTGAAGACCCTAGGTGAGTGATCAACCCTTGATTCATGAATTGGAGTTTATGATCATGTAAATTCAAGTAATTATGTGACCAAGAACAAGAATTGAGTTGTAATTGATGATTTTGAAGTCAAAGAATGCATGCATGAAAGGAATTGCCATGAATTTGTATGTTTGAGCATGAAATACATGATCCATGTTGAATCTTTGATTGAAGTTCATGCTTTTGATCATTTCATCATCATTTAAATTGAGAATGAAAGCTATATCTCACATGCATGTACAATTCATAAGAGTATGAGTTTTGAATGCATGAATTTGTTTGGTGTAATTTGGAGCATGCATGTAATTAATTCATGTGATTTGAGCTTCATAATGTAATGACCCCAAAATGCGTATAAGAAATCATCTTTATTTACCTATGAGAGGATGTATTTTAATTTAATTATAGCTATTAGAATTGAAGCATTATCTGTTGAGTTACGGACTTAAAATTGAAATTACCGACCTTTAGGGGTTCAGAAATTAAAATTGAGTACTTGGGTATGTTAATGGGAATTTTTAAAACTATTGGGGAAAAGTAATTGGAAATCTAATTTGTCTGATTCGTTAATGCACGTTTGGGTGGTTAACTTTGTACTGCAAATTGAAGACCCTAGAGACTTCAAAAACCAGAACAAGGGACATATTTATGATCCGCATAATTTTTAGAGTCATCTGAAAAGGTTAATTGAAATTTAATTTCGTGCGATTCGTAAGGCCACGTTTGGCTCTCCCTTGTGTTAAGCTTGAGTGTGTTGTATATTGATATATAGAGATGTGCCATATGAGTTGGGAACTCATCTCTTTGGGAGTCAAAAAAAAAAATATCTAAAGAGAGAGTGAGGAAACCGTGAAAGGGAGAGAGGGAAGAGAGTCAAACTTTCTCAACATCTATGGAGGCTTGTAAGAGGATTGAAGAGAATTGAAGGAAAAGAAAGAAGATCAACCATGGAAGCTTAGGGAAATTGACGAGAACAAAAAGAAAGACAAAGATTGAGTTAAGGTTTGACCATCTATCTTGAATCCCTATGTTTAAAGCATCAATTACATGAAATCAAGGATTGATATGGAAGATGTGAACTTTGAACCCCAACTATGACTATCTTATGCTCTTATGTTCTTGTGTTTGGGAATTGAATCATATTTTGAGTTTTGATGTTTGATGGAGTTTAATAATATGAAATTTGTTATGTATTAAAGGGTTTTGGGCTTTGATTTACATGGAATTGAGGTTTGATTTTGAAAATGAGAAGTCCTAATTTTTCAGCCATTTTCGGACCACAAACTGTCTAGGGCCGCACGTGCGGCACTGTTCCCTCGCACGTGCGGAGACAGCTCTGTCCAGCCAACTTTGAACAAGCATATCTTTTGCATCCGGACTCCGTTTTGAGTGAGTCTTGAGCCTAAAATCAAGCACCGGAAGTCTAGTTTCTAATGGCGGTGGTCTCACACCCAAATTATAAATACATAAATAGTTATGCCCATATTAGTGACAACTATTCACCTTCTGTCAACTAGTTTTGTACCATTTCTTCACCTAAACCATTTCCCATCGATTTCTCCTGTTTTCTGAGACATGAATTACAACTTATTAAAGAATAATGAGCTTGGTACCACCATGGCTAATTGATTGAATGATCAAAGAGAATAGGTAAAGGATCGAGTATAATCTCATATTATGTGTTGTGCAATGTACTTGTAGGTCGAGACGAGGACATCGTCCCATTACTGCCGGGAGTCGATCACTGTGAGTAATAGTACTACAAATGTACCTTTTTTACCGTTAAGAAATATTGTTAAAAACATTCTATTCTCCGTGAGCTAATAGGTTAACGTGTGTGTTGATTGAGAATTGATGTGAACATTGAAAGAGTTAGCACACATCGGTATGATTCTGAACCTACTCCGTATTTTGGGTTATGGCTAATGATTATTGTTAATGTACCATCCTAAGAATTACCTATACTTCTGTATAAGAATTGCATACAACTATTAACACTGTGAAATTGGTTTATGAATTGTTTTGGCCTGTTGATGTAATGGTACATTTACCTTCGGATTATTGG
This sequence comes from Camellia lanceoleosa, assembly GCA_025200525.1. Taxonomy (NCBI): domain Eukaryota; kingdom Viridiplantae; phylum Streptophyta; class Magnoliopsida; order Ericales; family Theaceae; genus Camellia; species Camellia lanceoleosa. The sequence goes on along the minus strand of CM045758.1, from coordinate 95,060,858 downwards.
TAATGTTAAGGTTCTGTTAATTACGAAACAAGTATGTCTATGTACAAAGAACCATGAGGAAATCTAAGCACATCATTGTACCATATGTTTTGTTTGCTATTGATAATTAATGTTACCATTCTGTTATCTGCTAGTTAGTGGCATTGAAACATGATAAGCAAATGGGATATATATGCATTATGAAACTGTGGTATCTGTGTATTTCTGAAAGCGTTCAAGCTGTAAAATATGTTTGCCTTTTTGCTAACAATTATCGGCAACGTTCTGTTAAACTTATGTTATCTATGTTTATTTATGTGATTAATGGGAAGAATGTGTTTATCGGTATTAATCTGTTTTGATGTTTTCTGGTATGGAACAAAGTGCTGTACGGAACTAAGTGCTACACCTTGGTGGGAGCCACCTCTAGAATCCGTACGAGCCACCTCTTGAGTCCATACGTTTGTTATTTCTGTTACCCTACGCTTATGCGTTCTGTTACCCTACGCTTATACGTTCTGTTTCCCTACGCTTATGCGTTCTGTTTCCCTATTCTTATGCGTTCTGTTACCTTACGCTTATACGTTTTGTTACCCTACGCTTATGCGTTCTGTTATTTCTGGGCTGATAAGCCGTTCTGTTATTTCTAGGCTGATAAACCGTTTTGCTATTTCTGGGCTGATAAGCCGTTCTGTTATTTCTGGGCTGATGGCCGTTCTGATATTTCTGGACCCATGGTCGTTCTGCATCTGTAGGCCTATGGTTGTTTTGTATATACTGGGCTTAAAGCCATTCTGTTACGGAAATTGGACCCATGGCTATTTTGGAAATAATTACGGAATGTAGTTAACCATATGTATCGGCAGTTATATGTTTTATTATTCAGGTTAAACATTACATCATTTTTGTAATATTATTCACTGAGTTCGCTCATTCTGTATTTTGTCTGTCTATTTCTGTAAGTGATCAACCGGGAGTTAGTCCTAACTTTTAAGGCTCGTCTTTATCTTGTCAACTTTGATGCGTCCGAGCACCACCTGAAGTCGTGCATTTTGTAAAATGTTGTTAGGTTATTGGCTTATGCTTTGGTTGTCTTTCATTAATATTTTCGTTACACGCCTAGTTGTGGGTGTAAGTATGAATGTATAAGTGTGTAACCGAAGTTCGGGGGTATGTTCCTATATATTATGTACCTAATGCAATGTGTGCGGTCCTGGCATGGTAGTGGTAGCTCAACGGATGATGTTTTATGTTATTTTATATTGGTAATACTTCCGCTCAGGCCCTATATGTCATGTATAACAGGTTAAGTGTCCGTTTCTGAATAAGTCATGCCCAAAACTTTTAGGGACGGGTTTGGGGCGTGACACATAATGTGGTGAATTGGTGTTGGCATCATGTTAGTAGATGTATATAAGAACTATGAGTCATAAAATGCAAGATATGTAGATTTGAATACCTGTTTGAAGCTCAACATGGTTGCTAGAAAACCCAAAATTTGGCATGTCTGCTCGAGCGGGGAAAGCGCCGCTCGAGCGTGGAATGTGAGCTCCCAAAACTTTTTCTAGACATGGATGTCCGCTCGAGCGGGGATATTCACGCTCGAGCCAGGAGCCATGTAGTGTGACCTTCTGCTCGACTGTCTGAATTCATGCTCGAGCATAAAAATGAGGTAACCAGTAGTTTTGCAGACCATGAGGGTCCACTTGAGCAGCAGAACCCACGCTTGAGCGGAGACCCCTTTTTCAAAAATTTTGTAAAGGTGTTATGTGTTTCGTTTTCCATTCTCTTTCATTTCTAAGTTCTCTTAGGCATGCTTTGAGCATCATAAATGAGTTAAAAGGATAAGAAAGAAGCCTAAGAGAGATGTATGAATTAAGAACGGATTGAATTGTTTGTGACCCATTGTGTTCATGAAATGTGTAGGGTCGAGCTCCAGGGCAAATCTGTCGGCAGAACACTGTGAGTAATCTTAGTAAAGATATTTTGAAGTATCTTAATTGTCCAATTGCTTATTATAAGTCTTATGAGTTTGTTAATTTGAATTGTGGACAAATGTTTGTTATGCCATATGGTTCGGCCAAAGGCCGTTGGATACAATTGATTGGGCTGATGGCCGTTTGACATGAATGGAGAAATGAATGGGCCAGAGGCCGTTGGATATGAAGGAATGGGCCAAAGAGTAGGCTGGAGGCTGTTGGACATGAATGATTGGGCCAAAGGCCGTTTGATATACATGAATGAATTGGGCTTGAGGCCGTTTGTTTAAGAACAAAGTGGGCCAGAGGCCATTTGATATGTTCGGGCTTGAATCGCCTAATGTACTGAATAATACATGAAGTAGAATACTAAATGGGCCCAAGGCCGTTTGATATATGTGAATCTCATTCGTGTACTTTCTTTATTTGATATTATTCACTGGGCTTTCACTCACGCTCATTCATGTGTATGTAGGTGAGCCAAGGGATGTCCAAACCCAGCCTCGGTGAAATATGTGAGAAACAATCAAGGTTTTGAAGAGTCAGCGCAACATCTCACACACGAGACTTGTCTTCGCCTCTTTTGTTCTTTTGTTATAGTTTTGTTATGTTGGCAAAAACATTGGATTACTTTTGTATATAAACTTTGGGTTTGACTGACTTAGACTTGAATGATCCTGTATGTACAGTTTATATGTTAACTTCCCTTTGATGTGAGTTATTAATGAATACTTATGTGAAATGTTATGATGTGCATATAAGCACAGCTCTATGGACAAAGTTTTAAATTTGCTTCTGTTTGGCCCCTTTACTCTGATGAGTTATGTCTTATATGGTTTGAGGCCGTAGGTAATCTCTTGATTACTGGCCGGTTATGTCCTTAACCCATAGGGGTGGGTTCGGGTCATGACAGAGTGGTATCAGAGCATAAGTTAATAATTCCCACACTTGTCCAAATGAGCAATAAGCATCTAGAAAAGATCTAGGATGCATTCATGTGATAAGTATGAATCTGAAAGCATCGAGAATACGCTTAAATGTTTTAATGTGAATGATTATGTGTTATAAATTTATGATTTACATACATTGCAAATTATTTGAATATGTATGCTCTTTAGTATATGCATACCTGTGAATCTTTTGTATAAAGTACAATGCAAATCTAATCAGATGGTGAGAAAAAGAGGTGATGAGATAGAGGAGTCTTCTACTGCCAAAATGGACAGAATAAAAAGATTGCTTCAGGAAATGGCAGAAACATTGAGGCAACAACAACAGTGGCAACAACCGCATCCTCCACCTCCACCTCTGGCACCTCCTGTGCCAGACTTAAAGGATGATGACCGGATAATAGTTCTCACCAAAGAGTTTAAGAAAATGAAACCACCATAGTTTCATGGGGGATTAGATCCATTAAGAGCCGAGGCGTGGGTTCTCAGCATCGAAAAGCTGTTTGAGGTGTTTCCTTGTTCAGAGACACAGAAAGTACTTCTAGCCACCTTTACGCTAGAAGACGAAGCAAGAAGATGGTGGATGTTAATGCGTGAGAATCATAAAGACATTGACTGGGCGAAATTCTTGGAAGTTTTCTATGATAAGTACTTCCCTCAATGTGTCCATGACAGGAAAGTATCGGAGTTCATGGAACTTAAACAAGACAGCATGACAGTGGCTGAGTATGAGGCCAAATTCACTGAGTTGGCCAAGTTTGCACCACATGTGATCGATACCGACTACAAGAAAGCAAGGCATTTTGAAGGTGGGCTTCGAAGTGATATTTTAGAAAGGGTAAATGTCCTGAAGCTGGAAACCTATATTGGGGTGTTGGACCGGGCCATAATATCAGAGGCTAACATAGCTAGACAGACCAAACCAACGACAGACTGGAAAGGTAGTAAGCAACAAGGCTTCTTTTTGAAGAAGCAGAATACGGGCTCCTCAAGTACTTCTAATTCTTCCCGAGATACATCCCCAATGTGTAATATTTGTAGTAAAAGGCATCGTGGGGTTTGTTACCGTGTGTCAAGAGCCTGTTTTAAATGTGGTAAACAAGGGCATATGGCCAGAGATTGTAATCAGAACCGTGGAAAATTAGCTGCTAGCTCAACGGCATCAATTCCAAAACCGGGAAATACTGTGAGATCTACTACCACTGGAGATACCGTAAGGCAAGGGAGAGTTTTCGCACTTATTCCGGGTGATACATGAAATGCTAATGCAGTTGTCTCAGGTACTATTTCTATATGTAATTAGGATGCTTGTGTTAATTGACTCCGGATCAACACACTCTTTCATAACATGTGCATTTGCATCTAGACTGAGTAGACCTCTAGAATTATTGCCATATCTACTATGTGCATCTGCTCCATCCAGAGAATCTGTATTGTCTGAATCTATATATCGTTTTTGTGACATGCGAATTGGGAATACTATTCTGTATGTGGATTTGTTGCCCTCGAACTTTAGGCACTTTGATATAATTCTGGGCATGGATTGGTTAACTAAATATTGTGCCACCATTGATTGTGTGACAAAACGGGTTGTGTTTAGACCACCAGAACAGGAAGAAATTGTGTTTGTGGGTAACGGGGTAGTACCTCAATCTTATTTAATATCTGCAATAAAGGCATGTAAACTGATCAGGAAATGGCGCCAGGGTTATTTGTGTTATGTGTTGTCTGAACAATCTGTGAATGTTGAATTGAACAGTATCCCTATTGTTAGAGAATTTCCAGATGTGTTTCTAGATGAATTACCAGGGGAATTGGTGGATAGGGAGATAGAGTTTACGATTAAGGTTATGCCAGGCGCCCAGCCTATTTCTAGAACTCCCTACAAAATGGCTACTGCTGAAATGAAAGAACTGAAAGAACAGTTGCAAGACCTGCTTGACAAAGGGTTTATCCGGCCTAGCACTTCACCATGGGTGCACCAGTGTTGTTTGTGAAAAAGAAAGATGGAACCTTGCGTTTGTGCATCGACTATCGAGAATTGAGCAAGGTAACAATAAAGAATAAATACCCCCTACCCCGTATTGATGACCTATTTGACCAGTTACAGGGATCACAAGTGTTTTCCAAAATTGATTTGAGATCTGGGTATTATCAGTTGAAAGTGAAAGCAGAAGATGTTGAGAAAATCATGTTTCGAACAAGGTATGGCCATTATGAATTTCTTGTTATGCCATTTTGGGTAATTAATGCTCCGGTAGCGTTTATGGACTTAATGAACCAAATTTTTAAAACCTACCTTGATGAATTTGTTATGGTTTTTATTGATGACATTTTGATATGCTCCAAGAATAGACTTGAACATGAACAACATCTGAGGATTGTGTTACAGATACTTGGAGAAAAGAAGTTATTTGCTAAACTAAAGAAATGTGAATTTTGGTTGGATGAAGTAATCTTTTTAGGGCATGTGATCAACAAGGAAGGAATTTCAGTGGACCCACAGAAAATAGAGGCAATTGTGAATTGGCCTGCACCGACAAATGTAACAGAGGTCCACAGTTTCATGGGCTTAGCCGGGTATTACAGGAGATTTGTGAAAGACTTTTCAAGGATAGTTATACCTCTTACCCAACTGACACGTAAAGGGCAACCATTTGAATGGAATGACGAAAGAGAATCTGTCTTTCATGAACTGAAAACGAGACTGACCACTGCACCAATATTGACATTGCCCACAGGTACGAAAAACTTTTTAATTTCTAGTGATGCATCTTATAAAGGTTTGGGTTGTGTATTAATACAGAACGGAAGGGTAATTGCCTACACCTTTCGGCAGTTGAGGCCATATGAGAAGAACTACCCAACACATGATTTAGAATTGGCAGCAGTTGTGTTTGCTTTGAAAATCTGGCGACGCTATTTTTATGGAGCGAAATGCGAAGTCTACACAGATCACAAAAGTCTGAAGTACTTCTTTATGCAGAAAGAGCTAAATTTGCGGCAGAAGAGATGGCTTGAATTGATAAAGGATTATGATCTTGAAATCTAATATCACCCTGGGAAAGCTAATACAGTTGTTGATGCCCTAAGTAGAAAGTCGATGGGGAGTATGGCTTGTTGGCTTACTGGACAGAAAAAGATCTTGCAAGATTTTGAGAAGTCTGAAATTGAAGTGGTATTGTGTGAACAGGGCAGATTGATAGCCGTTATTTCAGTTGAACCGGTAATCATTGATGAGATTAAACAGAAACAAAAAGATGATGAATTCCTCAAGAAAGTGATTGATGAATTTGAGACAAGTCCGAAAGTAGAGTTCAGCATTGAAGGCGAAGTGTTGAGATTTCGAAACCGAATGTGTATCCCAGATATTCCGGAGCTAAAGAAAATAGTTCTGGATGAAGCTCACAAGTCAGTATTTGCTATGCATCCGGGCAATAACAAAATGTATCGGGATTTGAAACAAAGCTATTGGTGGCCTAAAATGAAGAAAGAAATTGCAGAGTATGTGTCCAAATGCCTTCAATGTTAGCAAGTAAAAGCTGAACATCAGAAACTGGGTGGTCTACTTCAACCTCTCCCTATTCCTGAATGGAAGTGGGAGCATGTGACTATGGATTTCGTTGTTGGTCTACCTCGGACTCCTCGAGGTATGGATTCTATTTGGGTTGTAGTTGATAGATTGACTAAATCTACACATTTTCTACCTGTTAGGACTACATTTGATGCTTATAGATTGGCTACTATACATATTGATGAGATTGTCCGTTTACATGGAGTCCCGGTATCCATTGTCTCGGATAGAGATCCGAAATTTGTGTCTAGATTATGGAAAAGTTTGCAAAAAGCTATTGCATTCCACCCACAAACAGACGGACAATCAGAATGGACAATACAGACTTTGGAAGATATGCTAAGGATGTGTGCCTTGGATTTTCAAGGGAGTTGGGAAGATTATTTGCCTCTCGCAGAGTTTGCATACAATAACAGCTTCCATTCCAGCATCGGTATGGCACCATATGAGGCTTTGTATGGTAGAAGGTGTAGATCACCGATTTGCTAGACATAAGTTGGGGATAGGGCTCTTCTTGGGCCTGAAATTGTGCAAGACACTTCTGAAAAGATCAAAACCATTCAGCAAAGGCTCAAAATAGCTTAGGACCGACAAAAGAATTATGCAGATGTTCGAAGAAGACCTCTCGAGTATGAGGTTGGTGGCCATGTGTTTATTCGTGAGACTTCGATGAAAGGCCAAGTCGGGTTTGGATAGAAGGGTAAGTTGTTGCCCCGTTACATTGGGCCGTTTCAAATTCTGGAAAGGCTTGGTCCAGTTGCTTATCGAGTCGCTTTGCCACCAGGATTTGAACAAATTCATAATGTGTTTCATGTATCAATGTTGAGGGGCTATCTTCGAGATCTGTTTCATGTGATTGATTATCACCGGGTAGCTCTTGATCAAAATATGGAGTACGCCGAATGGCCGGAACGAATCATTGATCGGCAAGTGAAACAATTGAGAAGCAAGTCCATCCCAATGGTGAAAGTGGAATGAAAGAACACTATGGGACGGATGCCACGTGGGAAAAAGAGGATGAAATGCGACTACGCTATCCACATTTGTTTCCCAACGAAGGTAAAATATGTTTGGAGGACCAAACTTCCTAAAGGGGGAAAGATTATGATAACCCTACTCCGTATTATGCTAATTAATCTTAATTACGATTGTGATTATGCGTTTGATATGATTTTGAGTGCCATTTATATGAATATATGTGGTTTTGAATTTCTATCTGTTCACCGTAGAAAAATCTGTTTGATTATCTGCTTTAGAATTTAAATTAAAGGCCTTATCGGCCACAGAAACCGAAATTGACTATGCCATTGTGATTGGCATAATTTTTAGAGCCTACGGTGAAATTTAATTGAAAATTTATTCGGATCAAAATAATTAGATTCAGAATGATTAATTAAGCACTATTATTAACCTTAGTCAATTTGATTAAGTGGGAGACTATAAAAAGGGGGCATTACACTCTCATTCATTTGTTTTTGAGTTCATTTCACTCATTTGGCTAAGATTAGCTCTCTAGAGAGAGAGAGGGCCGAATTTAGTGAGAGAAAGAGGGGCCAACATTGAAGAAATACAAGAGGGTTCAAGAACTAAGGGGGATTACCTCAAGATTTAGCTATAATTGGAAGAATTGAAGCCCCTAGATGAGTGATCAACCCTTGATTCATGAATTTGAGTTTGTGATCATGTAAATTCAAGTAATTATGTGACCAAGAACAATAATTGAGTTGTAATTGATGAATTTGAAGTCAAAGAACGCATGTATGAACGGAATTGCCACGAATTTGTATGTTTGAGCATGAAATACATCATCCATGTTGAATCTTTGATTGAAGTTCATGCTTTTGATCATCTCTTCATCATTTAAATTGAGAATGAGAGCTATATCTCACAGGCATGTACAATTCATAAGAGTATGAGTTTTGAATGCAAGAATTTGTTATGTTGGAAATGAGTATGGTGTAATTTGGAGCATGCATGTAATTAATTCATGTGATTTGAGCTTCATAATGTGGTGAATTGGTGTTGGCAGCATGTTAATAGATGTATATGAGAACTATGAGTCATAAAATGCAAGATATGTTGATTTGAATACTTGTTTGAAGCTCAACATGGTTGCTGGAAAACCCAGAATTCAACATGTCCGCTTGAGCGGGGAAAACACCGCTTGAGCGTGAAATATGAGCTCCCAAAACTTTTTGCAGACATGGATGTTCGTTCAAGCAGGGATATTCATGCTCGAACGGGGAGCCATGTAGTGTGACCGTCCGCTCGAGCGTTCGAATTCACTCTCGAGTGTAAAAATGAGGTAACCAGTACTTTTGTAGACCATGAGGGTCCATTCGAGCGGCGGAACCCACGCTCGAGCGGGGACCCCTGTTTCAGAAATTTTGTAAAGGTGTTCTGTGTTTCGTTTTCTGTTCTCTTTTATTTCTAAGCACTCTTAGGCATGCTTTGAGCATCATAAATGAGTTAAAAGGATAAGAAAGAAGCCTAAGAGAGATGTATGAATTAAGAACGGATTGAATTGTTTGTGACCGATTGTGTTCATAAAATGTATAGGATCGAGCTCCAGGGCAAATCCGCCGGTAGAACACTGTGAGTAATATCTTAGTAAAGATATTTTGAAGTATGTTAATTGTCCAATTGCTTATTATAAGTCTTATAAGTTTGTTAATTTGAATTGTGGACAAATGTCTGTTATGCCATATGGTTGGGCCAAAGGCTGTGAGGTACAATTGATTAGGCCGAAGGCCGTTTGACATGAATGGATAAATGAATGGGCCAGAGGCCGTTGGATATGAATGAATGGGCCAAAGGCCGTTGGATATGAATGAATGGGCTAGAGGCCATTGGATATGAATGAATGGGCCAATGAGTGGGCCAGAGGCTGTTGGACATGAATGATTGGGCCAAAGGCCATTTGATATACATGAATGAATAGGGCTCGAGGCCGTTCATTTAAGAACAAACTGGGCCAGAGGCCGTTTGATATGTTCGGGCTTGAATCGCCTAATGTACTGAATAATACACGAAGTAGAATACTAAATGGGCCTAAGGCCGTTTGATATATGTAAATCTCATTTGTGTACTTTCTTTATTTGATATTATTCACTGGGCTTTCGCTCACGCTTATTCATGTGCATGTAGGTGAGCTAAGGGATGTCCAAACCCAGCCTCGGTGAAATATGTGAGAAACAGTCAAGGTTTTGAAGAGTCAGCCCAACGTCTCACGCACGAGACTTGTCTTCGCCTCTTTTGTTCTTTGTTATAGTTTTGTTATGTTGGCAAAAACATTGGATTACTTTTGTATATAAACTTTGGGTTTGACTGACTTAGACTTGAATGATCCTGTATGTACAGTTTATATGTTAACTTTCCCTTGATGTGAGTTATTAACGAATACTTATGTGAAATGTTATGATGTGCATATAAGCACAGCTCTATGGACAAAGTTTTAAATTTGCTTCCGTTTGGCCCCTTTACTCTAATGAGTTATGTCTTATATGGTTTGAGGCCGTAGGTAATCTCTTGATTACTGGTCGGTTATGTCCCTAACCCATAGGGGCGGGTTCGGGTCATGACAAAATGAGAACACACATGTTGGTTCCTTTTTATTTTTCTTTTATTTTCTCTACAAATTGTAGATCTAAATGTAACCTAAGACTTAATGTAATTAAAAAAAAATAGTAACAAATAAAAACAAACAAAGGCTATCAGCAGCCACACCCAGAAACAGAGCATCACAGCCATCTGCAATACTTGTGTTTACTTTTTGCTGGTGAAAATAGTGTAGTTGTTTAAATAAATAAGTAAATAACCATAATGACTATAGCTGTGTTTACTCCATCTAATAGAATTATAATTTCGCCCATGTACTAATTACAAGTAGAAACTAATTAATGTCTAAGATAAAAAAAACTTGCTTATAGATGAGCATTTCATGCAATAGTTAAAGAATTAAATATTATCTTTTATCTTTTATCACTCAACCATATAGCCATACTTAGAACAAGTTTGTTTCTGCGTAGAAAAATTATTTATAAAAAGCAAGTTTGATAGCTTTGTCAGCAAAATTGGTGAATATGGAAGTTTTTTGTGTTGAAATAATTTCCAGTGAAACCATCAAACCATCTTCACCAACACCTTCCTACATAAAACTCTTCAACTTCAACCTCTTTAGGTTAGGTTAGTACCCAACTGTTTGAATACATTGGTCATTTTATTTTTTATTTTTTCCTTCTCACTCAAATTCCTTTGACATATCACAAATTGTTTGCTTAATGATTTTATCATGCTAAGAATCAAGATAAGAGAATCAAGTGAAACAGCAAGATGAGGTTCTTCAAAGGACCTGCAAAGAATAAGGAAACATCACATAAACATATTGAACATGCAACTAATTGGAAATTGATGAAGAATAATGAATAAGCCTTGTTTTATGCACTCTAGTCTTAAAATGCTATACTAGCAAGTCATACTACTGCTAAAACGAAGTAGAATTTGTGACGTGTTCATTCAACTACTCAACTCAAGTAATTTGCAATGGACCAAATATGACAACTCGTTGAATAATAATGAGAAATTTTGTGACTGGGGTCCAAATTGCAATGGTTGAACAAGCTCCAAACAGAAAGCATAAACTTATATCTCATTTCTTTTATTAAATTGTACCAATTAACCATATATTGAATGATTTGTTACTGCTTAGAAGATTGAAGAAAGGATTTCTGCGTAGCAAGTTATATGGATTTTTGAAAAATGAAGAGCTTAAGTGGGGAACGTTAACATTTGTTACTGTGTCATTTTAAAGCCCCAACTCTACCTAAGCTTTTGTCATATTATACTTGAAAGTTTCAGATTTTGCTTTAGATTTCTTTGTTTTTGCCTAAAGTCAAGTACAAATAATACATGTTCTATATATATTAGATAACTATAAGACCAAAAACCCTTATAGTCACAAAAGTTTTTTTCTCCTTTTTATGTTCACGCACACACACACAAACATAAATTATTTTTTGATGACATGAGTGGATAATGAAATTTAAAATTAATTGAAAAGCTCAGCCCACACTCCTTCTTAAAAGCCAGGTATTAAGGTGAGGGAAATTGAAACCTTATAACTAGCACAGTTAGAGCAATTCTAGGTGATGTGGGACATATTCCAACAGATTTGAGATTTTGAATCCCTCACTTTGCAAATAGATTTTTAGTGTCAATTCATATTTTTTTTCCTAATTGTTGTTCCAAAGATCAAAATAAACCAAGCAAACTAGAGGTCATCATCAAGTCTATTAGCTACAACAAGCTCATTCGTGGAGGAAGCTAATTTCAAAGTGGGACGCTATAATGCAAAGGAAAAAAAAAGAGGTAATTCATAAGTACAAATCAAAGCGTACCCAAATAAATCTAAATTGACCTAGTTGCACACCAATATATATATATATATATAATATGCACCAGTAAAAACAAGTTTTAACAATCAACAAGGTTCAACATTTTCCAACGACACCAAGCTTTATGACATAAACAATGATAAGGGGGTTCGAGAAGGGGAATCAGAGGGAATGAGAGAATTGAGTTTTTGTACCATGAAAAATCCCCAGTCCGCAGGAGATAGAGAGAGGGGGAGAGAGAGAGAGAGAGAGAGAGAGAGAGAGAGAGAGAGAGAGAGAGAGAGAGAGTAAAAGAAAAAGACATACTTGGGGTAATGGATCGACAGTGTTGCGATAGTGGTGCTCTTGCCCGCTGACAGTGATGCTTCTTACCCAACTGCAATGGAGGTGAACCGACAAAGATTGAATATGAGGAAGAGGGCAGAGCCAGAAGAGTGAGATAGAGTAATAGAATGAGAAAGACAGAGGCATGAGGGAGTCAAATAGAGATGTGAACCCTAGGCCTCATTTGACATGTGCTTATTTTAGCCTAAAAGCCAAAAAGTTACTAAAAAAATCAAAAAGCCTATAACCTATACCAAAATGTCAACGATTTCCTTTTCTCTCTACTTTTTGTACATCTTTTCATAAAAGATCAAAAAGTCATTCTAAACAATAGAAGCGATCTATGCCAAACAAGCTTCTCAAGGGTCAAGTACCTTGTTTCAACGTCAAGCAAAGTTTTGCTCACGTAGAATCCAAGGGATTGTCCGTTTTCCAAATCTCTAACGAGACCAAATAAACATACAACTTTTTCTTTGGCTCCGGACTAGTGAGCAAGGGAGGTTTTGCTAGGTATTCTTTCAGTTCTTGTAATGCCTGATCGTATTTGGGAGTCCATGAGAACTCTGCCTTCTTCTTTACTAGTTGAAAGAGGGTCGGCAACAATCCGAATATTAGCTAATGAATATGTTAAGCGCTACTATCATCACTATAATTGCCTAGATTGCCTTGACTGATGTAGGGGGCTTATGCTAAGCAATGCTCGAATTTGCTCGGGACATTCCTTTATTCCTTGCTGAGTGATGATATAGCCGAGAAATTTTTCTAAACCAACCCTAAATACACATTTTACTGCATTCAACTTCATCTTGAATCTTTAGAGGATCTCAAATGCTTCTTGAAGATCCGTTAAATGATCCTCGCTCTGTTGTGACTTGATTACCATGTCGTCGATAAATATCTCGAGGTTACATCCAATTAGATCATGGAGCATTTTTGTAACCGAACGTTGGTAAGTCGCCCTCACATTCTTTAATCCAAATGATATCACCTTGTAATAGAACAATCCCACAAGGGTAATGAAGATCATTTTCTCCTGATCGTCTAGATGCATTGCTATTTGATGATACCATTGGTTGCATCTAAAAAGCTTGTCCTTTGGTGCCTCAATGTGCCATCTACCAACTGGTCCATCTTTGGCAAAGGAAAGTTATCCTTTAGACATGCTTTATTCAAGTTGGTAAAGTCCACATATACCCTCCATTTTCAAAATGTTGTTGTTGTTGTATTTATTTATTTTACTTTTTTTAAGGCTATTAGTACATTTTCATTCATTTTGGTAATTCTAGGTAGTGTGCTTTCCAAGAATTCTTCTTTTCAAAAATGTTAGCTTAGAAAGTTAGAATGAATGAGAAAATAGGGGAAACTTTCCAAGAAAACTAGCTGAATAAGCTTTGCTCGACTGGACACCTTTTCCACAACACGCTGAACCTTTTTGGTCCATAGACGCGTGCGTGAATCTTTTTCCACACTAGCGAACATTTTTCAGGCAACATGCTAAACAAATTTGATCCGTGGATGCATCTTCGAGTCTTTTCTAGCTCTGACTAGAAATTTTCTTAGGAGATACACCTGGCTACTATGTACTGGCTGGACAAGTCTTATTTGGCACACCCTATTCTGGCATCAACCAAATTGCTTTCTTGTGAGGTGTCGAAAGGATCTTGGAATATGCCATCCGGATCCATGGGATCTAGAGGCATATTCTAAGCCCCAAATGCTTATAAAATCACCCCCCTCCCTTGGGGGAAAAGGGTTCCAAAATTTTGAATCACTATTTCTAATCTTCTATAATCAATTCCTCTGTACTTAATCAAAAACCCTAAAAAAGAACTGGTGAGAATTTTTGGACAACCTTCTATATACATTTACTTGGATGGCTTGGAGTTAGATGACCTCTATTAATTAGAGGGAGCTTGGGTCAGAGTTTGTAATTAGCTTAGGCCATGTCTTTGCTATTCTAGAGGTAATCCATACTTTCATTTTTATTCTAAATCTATATGTACTTTTTTTCTTCTATTTTGAAGATTTGTTAAGAATGTTGGTTGAAATTGATGCTAGCTTAGTTGATTTCACTCTTTCTTCCAACCTTTTTGTAGTTAGTAGAGGCCTGTATAGAGGCTTTGGCCAAGCCTGAATTGCTTTCTTTTTTATTTTATGGTTTAGAAATCAAGACACAATTTTCTCTATGAAAAAAGAAAGGTTCTCTCTTCCCGAAGCTATCTTACATGGATTTGAGTAGTTTATACTCCTTTTCATGAGTAGGAAGATGAAAATCTCCCTCTCCTCATTAGAGTTTTTCCCATTCTTACCGTTTTTTCTAGTTTTGATGATGTAACAGTCTGGAATGGCTTCCTCCGCAAGAATGAATAGGATCTCCCCTCTTATCACCGTTTCTCATAGATTTGGGTAGTTTATACTCATTTTCATGTGTAAAAAGGAGAGACCCTCCCTATCCATGTTGGAGTTTCCTTTACTCTTGTCTTGTAATTTTCTTAGCTTCCATTCATTATATTGTTGCATGCATTTGGATAGGTCTCTCTTGTCTTTACCCTCACTCTCTACTCTTTTACTCTTTGATAGCTTACACATGCTTTTATTGTCATTATAGTCCCACGATTTGTAGAGGAGCATGCATTTTGGCTTGGACCATTATCTTTAGATTAAATTATGTGTTATTTACTTTGTTGATCTCCATGTCAGATTGATAGTGTCCAATGTCCCTTAGGATTCATTATGTGTGAATTTTGCATTAGATATCGCATCCAGGATCATGCATTTTCTATTTTTCACTTGGCTGAAGTACTCGGTGAGCATTTCTACCCTTTTCTTTGCATATCATTTAGTTCAGCATCTATGATCATGCATTGTTTTCTAACCCTTTACACTCCTGGTATGTTGTGGAGGAGTACTAGGTGAGCCTCTTTTATCTTTGCATCTTGCTTGTGATTGTTTCTTATTTTGTCTAGCAGACTACCATGAGGCTATGTGCTTATTTGCTACATCTCCATGATTGCCCATTGTATGGAGGTCTCATTGTTTGAATGATTCTGATCTCTTCGCGCGAAGGATGTCCCAATTTTCATGAGATTTTTGCCTCTCCAACACTTTGTTTATATAAAAAAAAGAAAAAAAAGAAGAAGAAGAAGAAGAGAGATTTGAGTTTTCCAAAGCAAGTGATTTCATCTATATTTATTTGCTTTACATAGTCAAGATAGAAATAATGACTCGATTATATGGTCATGTCATGTTAATGACTCCATATCATAGATTAGTATAGGCTAATCTTTGATTGAGTGAGTGGGGGTACTAAATTCATGGCCCTCTCCCTCATACCTAAGTTCTTGAGCCGAGACACTTTTGTTACGATGAATCATGACCTTTAGGTACGAGTTACGGGTTTGCTACTTTTTCCCAAAAGATTAGGTAGTGACTCTAAGTCTGGTGATATAGTCCATTTTTGGCATTTTGTGATTAGCGGATTTTCTATAGAATTGCCAGATCTAGAGTCTTATAACATTTCACATAGCACACTTGGACCTCCCATCTGGGAAATCCCATAGTTATTGGTGACTCTGCTAGAGAGAACTAAGAGATCTTGACTCAAAATTTTTGATATGGGATTTATTAGCATGTAGTTATGTTTATTGCATTTGCATTTGTATTGGTTCACTTAAACCCTTTACATTCGTTACCTGTCACTCTCGGATGGCTTGCTATACAAGACGGCTTGCCGGACCTAGGCTTTGTAAGGCTGGGAATCCCTTGGATCTTGATCATTGTCTACTGTTTAATCCTCCTTTTGTTGCTCGGCAAAAGGGTAAAGAGGCATTTAGGTGATCATGTCGGGGCACCCTCTTTTACTTTCTCCTACCCTCGCATATAGTGAGTTGTAGAACCTTCCAAAATTAGGATAAGATACTCACCCTCTCTAGATTGTTGTGATACATCTTTGTATAAATAGAGAAGCTCTAGATCTCTTCTAAAAATAGGACAGGGTAACTCGAGCCCCCTGTAGGGGTGTTTACAAATTATCTATTATATGCTATGTGTTATATCCTAGAACAAATGCATGGGCTCTCTCTAAGTAGAAAGGTGTTTTCAAATCAGTTTGGGAGATGTTTGAGTACAGAATTCTAGTTTTGGTGAGCTTCTACAGGGGCATTATCTGATTGGGGGATTTTTGTTCTTCTTCTTTTGTTAAGAGATTTGGAACCATTACTTCTAATAGATCTAACATTTCCCAGGTTCAGTGGACCCGTTCAAGTCGTCTGTAGAAAGTCAGTGATCTTGTTCAAGGATAGCCAACGCTAGTATCTTTGGCATCACTAATTAGAAGAAGGACAGTTAACTGGTCCCCAGTAGTATAGTTTGATCATTTCCCTTTTGGTTCAGTGTCATCATCAGTTATGGTTTAGTTTCCTCTTGACATCACATAAAGGATAACTGCTCTACAGAATACCCTTAATGCTCTCAACCAGACAATCACTGCTCAGACTAGGACTATAGTTGACATGCAAGGCCCACCTGGGGCACTGGCAGCTCCTCCTACTCCTAGAGTTCTCTCTATTCTTACAGTTCACCCACAACAGACGGCAGCACCAAATGCAAAGGACTTTTGTGGTCCAAACCCAAATCTGCAGGATGACTCAATCCTTACTCCATAACCTATTGTTGGGAGACTTTTCCCTTTAGACTATGTCGAACATGATCCGACCATCTAGAGGATTGCCAAGTTAAAAAAAAGTCCTCAAGAAGACCTAGGGCATTGATGCAATTCCAAATATTGAAGATAGATACACAAAGACTGCTATTAGATTGCCAAAGAGATGAAGATGCCACACATTTACCATTTTGATTGTACTGGAGAACTAATTGTTCACATCGACCTATTTTCTGACATTATAAGGCATGTGGGGTTGACCCAAGCACAAAAAGTCTCTATTTAGAAGAACCTCATCAGGAGTCACTGTCATCTGGTATGCAAAGTTCGAAGATAAGGTGTGTTAGGACTTTTTGTTGTCAAATTTCATGGATCAAAACCAAGGTTGTAACAAGAGTTCTTTAAGAAGTTGGTTTCCTTCAAAAACAGGATTACTTTGGAGTTCTGCAAGAAGTTGATTTTCTACAAGAAGTTGGTTTTGTTTCCCAACTAGGATTGTTTTGGTTTTCTATAAATTTTCTATAAATAGTTGGGTTTCTCCCAAGTCTAGGCAATTCATTGATTGAAGTCCTCCAGATCTTCTTTTTGGTTCTTAAAGGTTTATATCTGAGGATATTTTATTATTTTTCTTTGATGTTTTATTGAGTATTCAACTCATGGTTTAAAGAGAGTACATCAAAGGTTTGTTTGGTATACACAAAAGAGAGAGTTGTTCTTCGCCAGAATTTCAAGAATTCGAGCACAAGCTTTGGAGGGAATCCGGAGTGGCTCATCAGAAAGACAATTCCGTGCTGAAGATGGGGTTGGAAGAGGCACATAGAGGTTGGTTCAATTAGGCGTTGTGAATTCGCTAGATAATTGAGAGTGATACCTGTGTAATTCCTTTATATCTTCTTAGTGGATTGTTCTTGTGGTCATGTTCGTGGTTTTTATCACAATTGGAAGGTGTCCAATTGTGGTTTTTCCACGTAAAATCTTTGTGTCTCTTTCTCTTGATTGTTTGATTGAGATTGTTATATTCTGCTTAAAATTGATACATAATCACAAATCAACATCTAGGAGGTTTCTAGATTTTTCAAGGTGAAAAGAAATTAGGAAGACCTGGCTGAAGCCTTTGTGGCGCAATATTCTTACAACACACAAATCGAGGTTAACACTTGAGAACTAGAGGCAACACGGCAAGAACCCAAGCAGAAATTCAGTGACTTTATCACTCATTGGAAGAGTAAAGCTGCTAGAATGACTAATTGAACCTCTGAAAAGGACCGAACAGTGATAAGAAATCTGTAGAATCGGCTCATGAGGAGAATGATTGTCATCCATCTGTTTAACTTTAAATACCTACATAAGATTGGGGTATAGATTGAGGATGCTTTGAATGAAAGACTGATATTCGAAGAAGCCAAGACCGTCAGGAAGCCTTATGTTTGAAATACCAATGTTCCTATTATCAATACCAAAACTGCTGAAATCAACTCAGTAACCTCTTAACCCTACATTGCCAACCTATTTACCAATAAAACCCAACAAACTACTAACCCAACCTGAGCCCAAAAATGAGTCTTCCATCATCTACATATGAGCCCAACCCGTGCCATGGAAATCCTTCCGAACAAGGGATATCTCAAGCTCCTTGAACCACGACCACTCCCTAATTCACTTTCACCAAAACATGACCCCACCAAATACTGTGCCTTTCATCAACAACACGGTTATGAAACCAACCGATGTTTCTGTCTCTGTAATGAAATCCAAGACCTCATAAACAACAAAACCATTATGGCCCCACAGAAATCGAATGGCACCAACAATCCACTTCCAAACCATGGCCAAATTCCCTTACCCCTGAATGTTAACCTTATCTATACATTTCCTGCCTTCAACTCTAGCCTACACATCATTCCATCCCATTTGCCCAAACTTGAGGTGTACATTCCTATGAGCACGAACTTGGGCGTCTTAAGTGCACCCTAATAAAACGTAGTAACAACATTAGTACCGGGAATTGTAGTTCTAGTAGTATTGCACCAAAAGGTTGAACAGCAGAGAAAATTATACGAAGAAATCTGTATGATTGCTAAATCCAATGGAGTGCAGTAATGCCTTAGTACTTGCCAAGATGGGAATTGAGCTGATAGAGAGAGATACTTAAGCAAAGATAGAATATGTTCTTATGGAAAACAGTGATTTGAAACTAAATTTGGCAGAAATGACATGAATTACCACCAAGATCAAAAGTGTTTGGATGAAGAAGTTTTGAAAACTTGATGTGTGGAATAATGTGATCATGACCCATTGGAAAGAAGCCAGGAATGCTGAAATTCACTATACTTTGATGCTCACAGCATTGAGATGCCAAGAGAAAAATAGGTTTTTTCTACGTAAAATTGATGACAATTGGTTTATAGGGAGTTTGTTAAGTGAAGGAGAGAAGACGCATGAGACGGAGTTTGACCCAATGCAGTTTATTGTGTTAGTAGATGGGCCTAAGCTGAATATTACAATACCCAAATTCTTCAATGTCAATGCTACCAATGCAGATGTGGAAGAACATGATCTCAGTATGTTGGCAGATTTAGTGGAAGAAATGGACAACCTTCATTTCTTCGAGGAATATGATTTGAGATATGTACAATTTTTGTGGTGGGATTCATATAATTTAGAAACAAGTGATGGATCAGGCACTAAATGGAAAGAGTAGTATCAAGAAAAAGACAGTGAAAATGAGGGGAGGAGCCCTCATTGAAAGTGAGAGTTCAACCAATGAAAGCAAAAATGGTGGGAGAGTGATAAGAAGGCTGATAAAGTTGGGATCAAGCAAGAAGATAAACAAGTAAACAACAATGAATCCTTAAAAACTAGAAACCTTGGGGCTAGTAAGTAAGAAATCAAGAAGAGAAAGAAAAAGAAATCCACTAAGAATGAGAATGATGAGACGGAAGTAGAAGTTATTGAAGGAGAAGAATTTGATGAACTATTCTAAAAAATCATCACGCCTATCCTTGAATGGCATATAGCTAACATGGTACCTAATTGGTTTGATGAATTGGGAACAGAATTCTATTGGCAACATTGAGCTTATTTAGGATGGTATAGAAGGGCAGCACAAGAACTGGGCTTTTGAGAAGGCGTATGTTGAGTAGATTGAATCAAATGATGGGCTAGAGTCTGATTCCACTGAGTCTGTTGTGTTAGAGTCAGATTCCTCTAGTGAGTCAGAGTCGAGCGCTTCTCGAAGTGGTAACCCGAATGCTCCTATCCTGTCTAGGTCGTCATGTTCCTTTTCTTTTAAGTCTGTACTGAGCCTGCCGTTTATAATGAGAATTCTGAGGATTCCGCTTACTTCCCTGTGCCTATAGTTAACTGTTCAGACCATGATTTTCAAAATTTTGATGAAAATGACGAGGAATAAATTCCTTTGACTTTGAAGAATTTGACTAAATAGGAAAAAGAGAGACGTGCCAAACCCTTGACTGATGAAATCATTATAATTAATATGAGTGCTGAGAAGGATCCTCCATTGGTCTAGATTTGTTCCATGTTGTCTTATAAGGAGCATGGCCAACTAGTGGCTTTTGTTAAAAGAGTTCAATGTTCTTTTTGTATGGTCCTACGAAGACATGCCTAGAATCAATCTTGAGATTTTATGGCACATGATTCCTCTCAACCCTGATACCCAACCTACTAAGTAAAAACTTTGTAGAATCCATCCAGACTAGGCTTTGAAGATAAAGGAAGAGATCATTAAGCAGATCAATGTAGGGTTCTTAATTGTCACAGAATATCTGACTTGGTTGGCCAACATTATTCCGATTCCTAAAAGGATTGGAGAATTAGGGTCTGCATCGATTTCAGGGATTTGAATAGAGCCAGTCCAAAAGACGACTTTCTACTACCTCATATAGATGAATTAGTAGATTCCACTACAAGGCATGCATTGTTGTCTTTCATGGATAGATTTTCTGAGTACAACAAAATTATGATGGCGCTAGAAGCTAGAGAGAAGATTGCTTTCACTACACCATGGGGCACTTACTGCTACTGAGTGATATTGTTTGGATTAAAGAATGCAGGAGCAACCTATAAGAGCGCCACATCAACATTGCTCCACTACACGATTCAAAAAGAAGTTGAGGTTTGCATGGATGGTATGATTGTGAAATCCAAGGATATAGTGGGGCATTATGACATGCGGAGAAAATGCTTTAATAGAATTAGGCAGTATAAGCTATGATTAATTCTACAAAAATGCACATTTAGGGTAACAGCAAGGAAGATGTTGGGATTTCTGATCACATAGCGTGGAATTGAGATTGATCCATCCAAAATCAAACTCATTCTATCATCACCAAAGACTGAAAAGGAGGTGCGAGGCTTCCTAGGAAAAGTGTAATTCATAAATTGGTTTATTGCCAAATTAACCTTGACTTGTGACCTACTATTTGTTCTGCTGAAGAAGGAGAAGAAATTTCATTGGAATGACCGATGCCAAGTCACTTTCGAGCATATTAAGGAATACCTTCAAAATCCATCAGTACTGCAACCTATTGAGCGAGACAAACCATTGATCATGTACCTATCAGTCACCAAAACTACCATAGGATGTGTGCTAGCTTAAGAGTTTGAGGGCAAAATAGAGAAGGCCATTTACACTTTGAACAAGAAGGTGTTGGAATACGAGACTCGTTACACACCTTTGGAGAAGACTTATCTTGCATTGGTATGGGCCACTAGGAAGTTGGGGCACTATCTGTTATCTCATTCATGAATGCTAGTTTCAAGACTAGATTCCATCAAATACCTTTTTGAGAAACCAGCACTTACTGGTAGGCTAGCTCATTGGTTGCTCATTCCTTCGGAATTTGATCTCAAGTATGTCACTCACAAGTCTGTTAAAGGAAGGGCGATAGCAGAATTCTTAGTAGATCACCCGATAGAGAGAGAAGAAGATGTGGAATTCCTATTTCCAAATAAAGAAATCTTATAAGCAGAAGAGGACACCTTGAGGTTATACTGTGACGGAGCCTCTAATCAAATGAGCTATAGGATAGAAGTGCTAATTGTCATATACAATGATTCAAGCATACCTTTAGGTTTCAAACTCCATGTCAAAGTATCAAAAACTCAAGCCGAGTACAAAGCATGCATCATCGGAGTAGAAGCAACCCTAGAACTAGGGAAAAAGAGGTTAAAAGTAAATGGGGATTCGAATATGTTTTTCTTATAAGCTTGAGGAGATTGAAAGCAAAAGAAGAAATGATGAAGGTCTCTACCACCAAACTCTGGATAATCTAATTATGAGATTTGAAAAGCTAACATTCACTCCTCTTTTGTAAGAGAACAATCGATTTGTGAATGCATTGGCAAATTTAGCTTCAATGGTGGATATACAAGTGTGAGTGAAAATGTGCCTAATAATCATAGAATAAAGATTTGCATTTGCATACGTGACGATAGTAACAATTGAAGAAGTTCAGAATAAGAATCCATGGTATCACGGCATCTAGAATTTCTTAGATAGTGAAACAATCTCTCAAGGGACAACAACCAAGGACAAGAGAGCAATATGATGTCTGGTCATCAAATTTATCATTTATGGAGGAAAATTGTACTGATGAGGTCATTTGGGAATGCACAAGTTTTGTGTTGTTGAAGAAGAATAAAACGCATCATGGAACCGATTCATAATGGTGAATGTCAAGCCCATATGAATGAAGTTATGTTAGTAAGGAAGATCATTAGTCCACAATGGAAAATGACACCATTGTTTTCATTCGTAGATGTCACAAATGTCAAATCCACTCTAACTGCATGAATATACCACTGTCCAATCTTTATAATATGACCTCACCATGGCCATTTTCAGTATGGAGAATAAATGTCATTGGGGTTATCACACCTAAAGATCAAACATGCATGAGTTGATCCTAGTTACTGTCGATTACTTCATCTAGTGGGTCAAAGCGCAATCTTACTAAGTATTTAAGGCATCATAAGTAGCCAAGTTCATAAAAAACAACATCGTCTACAAATATGGAGTACCAAATGAGATAGTTTTGGACAACGGTTCACACTTGAAGGGGGAGGTGGTTAACTTGCTTGAGAAATACAACATGCCTTTGCATAAGTCATCAACATATAGGCCATTTGCAAACAAGAACATCAAAAACATTCTACGGAAGATGATTGAAAATTACAAGGATTGGCCAGATAAGTTGCCTTTTGCACTATAGGGATATAGGACTTTTATTCGAACATCTACTGGATCGACACTCTACTCACTTGTGTATGCAATAAAGGTTGTTTTGCCCATCAAAATTGAAGTCCCTTCATTAAGAGTCATGGTCGAATGTTAGATTTCAGAAGCCGATTGGTAGAGAAGTCATTTTGAGGAACTGATGTTGTTTGATGAAAGGATGCTGAAAGCATTGTATCACATTCAAGGTTACCAACGCAGGATAGTAAGAGCATTCAACAAAAGGGTTAAATCCAGGAATTTGAAGGAAAATGAACTAGTGTTGAAAGATAACTATGCACCCATTCATGATCCAAGAGGGAAATTCAAACCCAACTAGACTGGCCCCCACATCATCAAGACCATCTAGTCAAGAGAAGCAGTTATTCTTATGGATTTGGATGGATTGGACTTCACATAACTGGTCAACATGGACAAACTGAAGAAAAACTACACTTGAGGGGTCACTAGGCCAAAAACCCGAAAGGGTGACTTTGGAAAAGTTAGAGCATTCAAAATGAAAAAAGAGGCAAAGGAGCTCGCAAGGTCGAAAACCCGGAAGGCTGACTTTGGAAAAAGTTAGAGCACAAAAAGAGAGTGTTAATACCCGAGTGAACCTTAACCGTGAACTACGTAAGGCCTGATTTCCATCCTTGGGATACGTATACAACGTCATTCTTAAGTCTAGCCCCAACCATATCTATAGACACCCTATTTTGACTAACCTGAAGACTTTGGGCACTTATAGGCCTCCCGATAATGAATTGGTAACACCTACACCCTTGGAATGTTGGAAATTTCTTTAGGTTGATGTAACACCCTATTTTGGCCAAAAAAAACTAACTTTTTACAAAAATTTCCCTAAATCCATTTTTCAGCCAAAAACCAATTTTCTAACCTTAAGAGAAAAAAGAAGCTTAATTGCATTTGATTTGATGGTACTTTCCCAAAATTATTGACCAATTTTATCAAAACATTAATCTAAGGACAATTTGAGCTTGCTTGGGCCATAAGTAAGCAAAAGACATGCAAAGCTGCACCTAGCCATATAAACCCACACGTCCCCTACAAAATTGACACTTGGACTCCTAGTCGTACGTGAACTCGCACATGCATTGTGCGCCGCACTTCCATTGTGCAGCCGCCCCCCCCCCCCCTCCGATAGACAAAAATGGAAACTTTGCAAGGATGACAATGCGGAATTGGAGAGATGCACTAGGGAGAAAGTGATGGCTAACCCTAGCAGCCTCCCCTGACTTTCTCTCCAAGCTAGGAATGCCTATAAAAGCAACTCTCCTCTCCTTCCCTCCCCCCCCTCTCCCTCCCTCATTTTCAAGGGGTTACAAAATTGTAAACTTTTTTAGAGCATTAGAGAGCTTGAGAGAAAGATAGCCTCCCCCCTTCCTCTAACTCTGAAAATTTCCACTTAAACAATGACTAAAACCTTCCGAGGATTGAAAGTTTAGACTAAGATCAAAAACCTTTGCTTGAGGGAGGCCTGCAAGCAAGAAAGTAAAGTTTTCTTGCTTTTCCTTGCATTTTCTCGAAAATAGTTCCTAATCCTCTGTCTTTTTATTATTTTTATACCTCTTTTATCTATATTTTAAGTAGTCAAACATGTTTATGCTCTAGTTCATTCGCATATCATGTAGCTGCATATTTATTCATCTTTCACGACTATTCTAGCATGATTTCTCTGTTTTCATTAGAAGAACAAGTTTAGGGTTGTTTAATCATGTAGAGATTATATATTAGGTTTGGTTTGAATCATTATGTAGTCTTAGCATTTTTTCTTTTTTAATTTGCTATTTTCTCTTTTATATATATTCATCATTTAGTAGTCTCAAATAAAGCCTAGATTCATATTTTGCATCTTTAAATATATATTAGGATCATATTTAATTTATGTACTGCACGAAAGACGCTGAAATTAAGCATTCGGGTAAGTTTCCTTGATTCTTCATGGCATATACTTATCTTTGTTGCATCGCTTTTCAATTATGCAAATTAAATGTTTTTCTATACAAAATTGTGTGTTTTTGATGTTTCTATGAATGTTATTTAATTTAGGTTGGGTTTATAGTCATCGATTGATAAAATCTACTCTTTTTTTTTTTTTTTTTTATCGAAAAATCAATATTTTTGGAAAATATGGATTTATTCCTTTAATCTAAAATAAATTATGTTCTTTTTTTTTTTTTAATTCAAATCACATAGTTTTTAGGATTAGGTAAAGGTTTTTAGGCTAATAATGAAGTTCGTGAATTAACCATTAAAATCATAAAATAAAAAGTTAGTAAAGGACATTCCCTTTTTGTACCTAAGCTCTTGAACATGGCAATTTCTTTGGGAATACATCCGCAAATTCTCTAACAACAGGGATACTGTCTGTTTCAACATTCATAGATTGCTCAATCAATATGCTTCACAAGTAACCCTGACACCCATTCCTAAGTAGTTTACATGCTTTCATTGTTGAAATTAGATAAGGTGGAAGCACTACACCCATTTTGTCACACAGTTAATGGTGGCACAATGTTTAGACAACCTATCCATACCAAGGATTACATCAAATTGTCTAATGTGCAAGGGCAACAAATCTACATATAAGATAGCACTGTCAATATGCATAGCACAAGTACGATGGAGAAGATACACATAACACAGATTCCCCAGATAGAGCAGGTACACATAGCAAATATCGTAATGATTCTAGGGGTCTATTCAATCTAGATGCAAATGTAGTGGACAAAAAATAATGTGTGGATCCGAAATCAATTAACACAAAAGCATCTTGATTACATATAGAGACAGTACCTAAGACAACAGCTTCAGTATTCCATGTGTCACCTGGGACGAGTGCAAAGACTCTCCCTGTCTCATTGTGTCTCTGGTAGTAGTAGGCCTTGTGGTATTCCCCGATTTTGGGATGCATCTGGTCAAACTAGCAGTCGGTTTCCCCCTTCTTCGTTGTTTAGTTTGGGTGCAATCCCTTGCCATATGTCCTATTTAACCACATTTAAAGCAAGCCTTAGAAATACAGTAACAAACCCCACGATGTTTCTTACCACACCGATTACATGTTGGCGTCGTATCTCTAATGCAGCCCGAAGTGCTCGAGGATCCCGTATTTTGCTTTTTCAGCGGCCCCTTCTTTGAGAAGAAGCCTTGTCTCTTACTTTTCTAGTTAGTTGGTGGTTTACTTTGATTGGCCATTTTAGTTTTTGACATTAAAGCCTGATCCAATACATCAACATAAGTAGGAAATTTCAACACATTGACTCTTTCATAAATATCATTATAGAGATCGCCCTCAAATTTCCTCACCTTCTTATAGTCGTTGTCGACCATATGTGGTGCAAATCTGGCCAATTTTGTAAACTTTGATTCGTATTCTACCATAATCAGATTACCTTGTTTAAGCCCCTCAAATTCAACCACTTTTCTATCACGGGCACATTGTGGAAAGTACTTGTCATAAAAGATCTCCAAAAATAGTGCCCAATCAATACCCTTATTATTTTTACGAGTTAACATCCACCACCACCTCGTCTCATCTCGTCTTCAAGTGCAAATGTTGCTAACTGTACTTTCTGTGTTTCGAGGCATTGAAATACTTCAAATAGCTTTTCTGTGCCAAGGACCTAAGTCTCAGCCTTCAATGGATCCACTCCCCTGTGGAATGTTGGCGACTTCATCT
Organism: Camellia lanceoleosa; assembly: GCA_025200525.1. Classification (NCBI taxonomy): domain Eukaryota; kingdom Viridiplantae; phylum Streptophyta; class Magnoliopsida; order Ericales; family Theaceae; genus Camellia; species Camellia lanceoleosa. The sequence continues at coordinate 95,034,064 of CM045758.1, read as the reverse complement.
TCTTAAACTCGTTGGTAAGAGCTATTGTTCGATCATCATTTTGCAAATCTTGCATAGGCTATGTTGGAGGTGGAGGTGGCGATTGTTGCCACTGTTGCCATTGTCGTTGTTGCCTCAATGTTTATGCCATGTCTTGGATTAGCCTTTCCATTCTATCCAGTCTGGCAGTGGTGGATTCATCTAACTCATTGGCTCTTGTTCTCACAATTATCTAATGAGACTTGCATTATATTTCATACAAAAACCATGTACACAATATCCACAAACAGAAAGAGCACGCATATACAGATAGACAACAGTTCGTATATCACATAGCCACATATTTCAAAACACTTTAACATATTCTTAATGCATTCAAGCATATAATTATCACATGGATGCAACTTAAGTATTTTCTAGACGCTCTATTGCTCACTTTGACAAGTGTGTGAGTTATTACTCATGCTTTGATACCACTCTGTCATGACCTGAACCCGCCCCTATAGGTTAGGATCATAATCAGCCAGTAATCCAAAGATTACCTACGGCCTCAGATAGAAATCAAATCATGATTAATAATAGGGGGCCAAAAGAGGAAGCAAAATGTAAAGCATTGTCCAATGCGCTGTGCATATATGGCAAAATAAAAACTTTTCACACATATATAATAACTCACACATCGCATATATAAGTAATTTATACATGTCCAGGATCATTCAACAGTAGTTTCAACAAAAACCAAGGTTATCTATAAATTTGGTCAAACATGACCACAAAAGAAACAAAAAATAAACAAATCAAAAGTAAAGTCTCTCGCGTGAGACGACCTTGGTTGACTCCATAAACTTGGTTCTTTGATAAGCTCACTGGGGCTAGAGCTGGACATCCCATTGCTCACCTACATACTGTAGACCGCCCGAACTCCACTCCACGTGCGAGGGCATGAATCGTAGTTCTAGCTACTACAGTTCAGACTCCTGTCACGGTTTCACGGTTCCGAATCTAATCTCAAAAAGTGCAATGTAAGACTGATAGATCACCAAAGAGTCCAAATCTGACAAATCGTTTCGAAAAATCGATTTTAATCAAAAAGCGCCAAACATGGACTGCTTTGCCAGATTTCAGCGTCACCACCTAAATATTTTGTTTTTGAGAAATTTAGGAAACCCTAACTCGTGCCTACGGCCACGTGTCCGTCATCACCAAAGTTGCCTCAGCTCGAGAACTTGGGTATGAGAGGGGAAGGTCCTGAAATGAGCACCCCCGCTCGCCCGATCAAAGATCGGCCTCTATTGACATGATATGTTGTTTTTGAAAACACATGTGTTCTTATTCTGATTATTAGCTATATTACTATGTGATGCACACAGCATACAAGTATAGACTAAATCACTAAACTTGGAACAAAACATCTCATGTTTGTTTGTTTGAAAATGGTTTGAAGGTGCTACTCGCAAGTAGGCTAAGACGCGGATTTGCCACCCTCAAGTGGGCTTAGAAAACAACATGATTTTGCCACTCCGCAAAGTGGGCTTAAAACGCACATTTTGATGAATTGTTCCAATTCAAGCAATGAAGCCTTCACCCACATGCATTCATGCAGTTATAGCAGTTAAGCAAATAGCCTCATGGCAAGCATGATATCATGGCAACACTTACACATATGCAAGATGCTAAAGCATAAACACTTACAGTGTACTCCGAGCCAAAACAAAAACTAGTTAGTAATCATGCATGATCCTAGCTATGTTAACATGCCTAATGCAACACATGCAAGAATGCAACTAAATAGGCTCGGCTAGCTAAGATGGCATATAAATGCAACACTTGATAACATGTATTCAAATAAGAATTGAAATACAATGCAGTTTGAATGATGCGCCGAGCCCGATGCATGCAATACGAATGAATGATGCAAACATGCAAACCATAAGGTATGCTAATTAAAATATGCCCTAAACTAACCACCAAAAGCAGATAAGTAAATGGGAGAAAGACGTGGGGTTGGAAGACATTCACACACACACGCACACTTATTACAACATTCGCCCTCTCGACGGAGGGTCCGAATAAAAGCTAAGCTAATCTATGCTAAGCTACTTAATTATTACAAAACCTTAACTAATTAAGAAAATTAATTATGTTACAAAACCAACTAAGTAAGAAAAAGAAGCTAAATTAGGCTGCCACAACTCTACCTCGGAATAATGAATGATGCATGCTCGGTCGGCTTCGCTCGGAAATCCACTACGGTGCCTCTTGTTGCCTCTGTTTGCACTCTTTTGGACTTCTGAAAATTGTGCCAACTTCCAAGATGTTTCTGATCCACATTAGGAACATGCTGAGGGGTGGTCGACCAAGAGTAATGGCCATCGGCTAGAGTTTATGGCTATCGGCCAATTTTGATAGCCGATTGGCAGACTTGGTGCCCGGTCGACAGCTTTGATGGCCGGTTGGCCACTGCTTCCTGCAATTTCTCATTTTTGCTGCAACAGAGCACAAACAGAGGCATAGCAGTATATTTGCAAGGTATTTGTGCATAACCAGCCTCCCTATCATTTCTCGAGCTCAAGGGAGTGCGGTACTCGACTCTCAGACTATCAATCACGCATCTTAATGCATGATGGCCAAAGAAGCGTAGTTTGCACAATTGAATGTCAATGAATTCACAAATGACACAATGAACCTCCACCTTATGTGTGATCAAACCAACCCAAAACAGAAAGGATTGCATTACAAGTACATGAAGCAAGCAACAAGTGATCAAACCAACCCAAAACAGAGGTATAACATGTTAGAAAAGTAACAAAAACATGCTAAGATGGAGCCTCAAGGAGATAGAAAAACATGCTAACTTGGTGAGCCAATACCACATGCAAACAAGGTACAAAAGGGGGGGACCACCCCCATCTAGTTGGACCTCAAAACACACTTTCCACCACTGAAATTCCTTTGGAATTTAGTGGTGAAGAGGCCCAACAAAGGTGATCCAAAGGCCTAAAAGAGATGGCTCAAAACAAGGCCAAGTAAGGCATAAAAGGGGGCAGACCACCCCCAAGACCAAAGAGGTCCCAAACAAACACTTTAAGCACTTAAAAATGAAGCTTTTTACAGTTCAAAGTTAAGCCAAAAGAAGCATGCAAAGGTGGCTAAGTACCCAAGCAAAACAAGGCTAAAAGGGGTTAACACTCACCCTTGAAGAACCAAAGCCAAGCAGCAACTTTTGAGCCAGAGAAACAAACTTTGAGAGTCCAAACAAGATCCTCTAGCACCTCAGCAACAAAGCAATGGTGCTTTACTAGGTGTTGTAGTGAAAAAGTGAAGAGAAAGCACACTTTAAGGCACAAACTCACACAAATATAGAGAGAGAGGAAGAAATATAGAGAGAGATATATCTTGTCTCTAATACAATTTTCAGAACCTCTGGAAAAGGAGAGGGGCCTCCCCTCTTATAGAAATCCAAGTCTCAAGCTTGTTGAACAAGCTAGAGGCTTGGTTCAATCCCTCCATACATGTGTATGGAGGATGAGTTCTATGCTCACCAGTTGTCACAGCTGGCAAAGAAATATCTGTAAAAGCAAATAAAAAGGTCTCAGCTAAAAAGTATGGCCGATCGGTCAATGAAGGTGCCGACCAGCCATCAGAGGTGCCGACCGGCCACCACTTATGGCCGATGGAAAGAAGGAATGGCTGATAGGCATGAGGCCTAGCCGATGGGTTGTAGGGCTAGCCAACAAGCCACCCTCTTCTCTCATAAACAAAACCACAAGTTCTTGGTCCACAACCAAGCACAAAACAGACAAGTTGAGAGGTTCTAAGGCAAGGCGTGCAGTCAAGACCTTTAGGAACTCAAAACGAACACGAGCATGGATGATCATCGATTGTTCAAACGATGACGTCCAAGTCTTGAGGACGGTCAAAAATGGAGTGTCTACAGTTGCCCCTCTTTGACAGAACTTGAAAGTCATAAGATGACGGGAGTGAATGTCAAAGCCCAGAGACGACCCATTTTTGACAAGGTTGAAAACTTAGACAAACATACAAGATAACAATAAGATGCGCCCACAAGCAGGGGCAAGATGCAAATGACATGCACGATGCGGAACATAACTTATGATTATACAAAGAGGGCTGTAATGAAGCATTCATGCAAAATAAATACAACATTTTAAGCAAGCGAATAAGAAACAACAGTCTCACATATTCCGATAGAAAGGATGTAAGAAAATTATAATTCTCACTACGTCTCCCACGGAGAAAGCCAAAAGCGACTACCAAGAATACCCGGAGTCTCAAACACAACACTTCTCAGTGTATCACACGCGGGAGAGGGGAAAGCAACATCTCTCAGTGTATCACATGCAGGAGAGAGGGAAGGGTACACCTCTTAGCGTATCACACGCATGAGAAGAAAGGTACACCTCTCAATGTATGACACGCAAGAGAGGAAAGGTACACCTCTTAGCGAATCACACGCAAGAGAGGAAAGGGCAAACAGTGCAAACACTGAGGAGTTGTATAAACATCGGAGTGCGTCCTAATGCTTCTAACAAGGGTATAGTGTAAACACCGAGCGCACCCGGGGGTTTCTAACCAACATGGTAGTATAGGTGTCGGACACACGTCCTAAACACTTTTAACTAAAGGAGTGGTATAAACGTCAGGCGTACCCAAATGCTTCTAACCGAGACAAGATGAACTCAAAGGACAGGAAAGGTCTCACTTGGAATTCCTTTGAATGAAACGCACATCCAATATCGCCTGGTTGCGCCAACTTCAAATGAACCGTACATACAATATCGTGCCTACAAAGGAAAGAAGCTTCACAGGTACAATGCAAGAAGAACGCATGTTCCATGCAAAATCAACATCATGTCCTATGCTAACTTCCAAATGCATGTTCCATGCGGATATAAGGAGTGCATATTCTATGCAAGTGTGAGAAATGCAAATTCTATGCAAACGTGGCGAATGCATGTTCCATGCCATATCAAGACGCGTATTCTATGCAAAAGTGAGCGATGCATATTCTATGCGAAACAACAAAAATGCATGTTCAACGCGGCATGCATACTCTATGCAATATAATCATGAATACATATTCAATACGAAAATGCACATGCTATGTAAGCGCGATGATGCATGTTCTCTGCAAAAGTGAAAGAGGCATATAACAAATGCAAATCTCGTGAACGTGACAAGAACGCTGTAAAAGCCACTCATTTAAAGACAATTTTCAAATCAAGTAATACGCAAAAGGATACGAAAAGGATACATTTTGTGTATATCAAGTGCCGCACACTGGAAACACGATTCGAGGTCACCACGGAGGCTGCTCAAGCTTCAAAAGTTGTATTTTCTTGCACTTTCTTGAGAGATGAGGGTACAAATCAACAGAAAATCCCAAACAAGGGCATTGAAGGTCCATTGACCACAAGGGGGAGCCATCGGCTACCCATCGGCCGTCAAACAAGCTAATCGGGCAACAATTTGGCTGGCCGGCCAACAATTTGGCCGATCGGCCAAAAGTGGCAGATTCTGGGCAATTTTGTGCATTTGCCTCGGGTCTTTAAGTATAGGGTTCCAAACCCTATTCTTTCACTTCCTCTTCGCCGAACAACATTCCCCTCTCTCTCTAGATCACTTTTCCCCCCTGATCTGAGCTTCAAACGCATTTTTGATCATCCCATAAACCTTCGATTCGTGAAACCCTCGTAGTTTTCAACATTTTGAACCGATTGAAAAGTGACTTTGGTGCCTCTTTCTTGATTTCCTTCACTTAGGGTTTGTTTCCCCCGAGTTACCCTTGGTTTCCGTGCCTTCTTCTGCACTTTAACTTTTTCTTCCATTTTTCACCCCTCGGAGTTGACTTCAGTTGACTTTTGGCATTCTTGCCCATTTTCCATTCCTTCGACCATTTTCTCACTCTTCTCAAGATGGCGGATGATATTCCACAGGGTGGGGCTCCTCTAGGGATGGAGATGGATCTCGAGTTCGAGCCCTTGCTGCTCAATGTTCGGCCATTCGACCCAACGACGTACCAGCCCAAGGTACATGTGTTGCCTCCCAACAGTATTTGCCAGTTCAGGAGCTTCGCGCGAGGTGCTCTGGAGGACCCCCTGCTACGTGAGCCGGAGTCGCACTTATCCTTTGGCGCCACTGAGGTATACTCTTCCCCTCTACTTTCTGCAATGTAGGTCATATATCTTGGATAAGCCAATACTACTCTTTATCTGATCATCCCAAACACACTTGTACATTACATGCCTAGTTCACCCTGAGCACATTCATACATGATACCTGTGTCGACCCGAACATATATATGCACTGCATTTCTATCAATTCTGAACACATGCATACATTGTATTCCTGACACTGCTTCGCATCTGTTTGTCTTTGAACAGAGGGAGATTTCCATGCCTACCGGGGGTATGGGAACACTATTGCACGTGACTAGTACATGGAGCTACCCGATGATGTACGGCACATCTTCGATCAGGCCAATTTTGGCATATTCTGCATGGGACTCTCGCGCCTCACTGTGAGTCGGCCTGTCCTAGGCGCTAGTGGAGAGGTGGTGGGACACCACCGACTCCTTCCACCTTTCTACATCAGGGGAGATGACGATGACTCCCTTCGACTTCTCCATGCTCAACGGCATCGGAGTAGGGGGTAATCCGATCCCTTTCGATACCGACATGGGCGAGTGGGACGCTGCCCAGATCTTCTTACTCGGCATTCGTCCACCTTTCTCCCGACCAGGGTTCATGAGATATTCATGGTTTGCTTACCAGTTCAGGGGGCAGACACCGACGACTCGAGAGGAGGTCGAGCACTACACCCGGGGGTTCCTCATGTTCATGTTGGGCACTACTCTATTCGCCAATCGGGCGAACACCATTAGCTTCTACCTCTTGAGCGCACTGGTGGACATGACTCGCATCCAGCGCTATGAATGGGGTGGTGCAGGCTTGGCCACACTGTATGGATATATGAGTTCCTCATCTCACCGAAGTGGGCACCTGCTAGGAGGCTACTAGAGAGCCTGGGAGGTACATCTTTCCCTTCTGCTTTACAGTTTTGCTTTACATTATTTTTACACCACACACACTGTATAACACACAATCTGCTTTACACTGGTTGCACACTGCACATACTGCACAATACACTGCACACTATTCTCTGATTTTTGCTTTATCTGTATACTGCTTTACTGATAAACATACTCATTATTGCCCTTTCACATTTTGTAGTTGTGGGTATATGCCTGCTTCCCAAGGCTTGCCCCAGAGCCGGAGGTGGAGATGCCCCCTATGGTCCCACACTCACACAGATATGACGGGAGATGCGAGCGGAGGCCGCGAGAGTCTTTCTTATTCTTCCGCCGATACTTTGACACTGTAGCAGAAACGAAGGTATTTCAAACCTTACAGTTTATTTGAGTTTTGCTTTATATTGTACTTTCAATAGCAGATAACAACCTGTATATCTATCATTTGCAGATCACTTGGCAGCCCTGGGCAGTATTGCTTGACGTAGTCAGAGACTAGTATATGGGCGCTCGAGAGACTGCCCGATTCTGGGTTTTGCTTGAGGGTCCGGTCTGTCGGGCATGGTACCTGGGGTGAGTGCTTCTTGCGATAGAGCCTCGGTTTGCCTAAGCCAGTAGTCTCGATGCCGCCTCCATCGCACATGAGGCATACAACGACGTACACCCCACAGGAGATAACCGATTTCACGATCGATTGGGATGCTGACTTCTTCAGGCTCGAGGGTGACTACACCGCCTTCATCGAGACATATCTCATATCGCCTCTGGCCAGTGTTCACTGAGGTGAGAGAGAGAGACTTGCAGCCCCAGCCGGAGGAGTGGGAGTGTTGAGGGCGACTCAGGCCCATGGCAGGAGGGGTTCCCGTAGGGGATAGAGGGCGGAATGGCCAGACCTGCCCACTACCATGACATGCCGAGGACGGGCTGGAGAGACTTATCAGATACCTATCGCTCCTCCGCCGGCTGATCATTAGCTTGTCGGAGTTCGAGTCTCAACCCCGGTATATGCTATACTTGTCATTCTGTACACTCATTTCATTTCAGTTGATATCCCGCAGAATACTAATTACCTCAACACTTTTGTAGGCTTCCATAGAGTACACTGGGTAGGCTCTGGAGTTGTCGGCTTTGGTGATGGGGATGCTATAGAGGAGCATGGACCTGCTCAGCATTTACGGTATTCTGGTAAGTACTTTCAACTTCCGTCCCAAAACCCTCTATAATCTGCTCCATACTGATATGATGCATTCATTATCAATACTGCATTTGATACACCACACTCACATACCACTCATGGCACCGACCCTCATATATTAATCATTCATACCTCGTTCATTCAATGCTCACGGCGTTCATACCATTTGCAATCATACACTGCTCACAGCATTCATACGCTGTAATCATACACTGCTCACGGTGTTCATACACTGTAATCATACACTACTCACGGCATTCATACACTGTAATCATACACTGCTCACGACGTTCATACACTGTAATCATATACTACATTTGATACCATACTTAGCTTTGCATAACATAACTGACGCATCTGCCAATTTGTTCTTTTCAGGCCCCATTCCAGATACCGGCCACAGCAAGTGCCTCAGCAGGACCTTCAGTGCCTACTTCCTAAGCGATAGGGGGAGCGAGACGAGGGACTTCAGCGCGCAGCAGTAGCAGAGCTGGGCATGCTCACTCCAGGAGTAGTTCGTGGGCACCTGCCCTAGATGACAATGAGTCCAACGAGGAGGCATTGAGTCTACAGTCAGAGTCGTCTCAAGATGGAGATGAGGCTAGAGACGGCTCGGGTTCAGACTCTGGCAGCGGAGCTGACAGCAGTGGTTCCGGGCCTTCGTCGAGGAAGAGGATGATGAGAGATTCCCACTCTTGAGGCGACTAGTGCCGATTTCAGACGTTTTATTTTTTGCTTTATTTCTCTTTTTACTTGTAGTTTCTGCACATTGTACTGCCTCAGGCAAGTTTATTTTCCTTAAAACTTTGTACTTTTGCAAAAGAAAACATGATGGAATGAAAAACAGCCTTTTTTGATTGAAAAAGTGTTACATTTTACATTCTAAGCATCACATCGCATTGCATTACACAGCATGTAAATGAGATTGAACTTTGTTTGAAAGCTAAACACTCGAATTGCATTTCCTTGATCAGGTAGTGAACCAACTGACGACTGAAAGAACAAAACAACTCGATAAGCAAAACTAGAACTTGACATGCTAACCAAATGTAGATACAACTCGATAAGCAAGACAAGAACTTACCAATCAACGCAAAATACAACTCCATAAACAAAAATACAAGAACTTGATAATCAAATTGAAGCAACACAGGCGCGACTTCGCAAAATCGTCACCGAAAGGCATTCAAAGTGGAACAAATCACAAGTTCTTAACACCTCCAACACATGGACAGCTTAGAGAACAAAAGGAGAGGCCATCGGCGAAGGTGGGAGACCATCGGCCACCATAAAGAGTTATCGGCCACAAAAACTAGCCGGATCGGCTACAAAGATGGTCGGTCGGCCATAAATGCAGAAAGTGCCCAAATTGTTGACACCTGTCTTCCACTAAACACCTTATCTTCTAAAAAAGCCCCAGCTTCATATTTTCTCAATTTCAACTCAGTTTTTGCACCAAATGGAGGCATTTCTTGTCCAAAATCTCAAAAATTGGATTGCTACCTTCGATGGCTCGGAAAAGTTGAATTTCTGGGGCTTCAGAATAAATGCACTATTCACGTTGAGCCGCACCCCGCTGCGTTTTCCATTCCTTCATGCCACGGCAAGGTGTTGGAATCCGGTACCTCATGTTTTTAGCTTTGACGGACAGGAGATATGTCCCACTTTCGAAGACTTCCAAGCTTTGATGGAGTCCGAGCGTGAGGAAGAGATCTTGCCCCAATTCCGTTTTAGCCACATCCAAACCTTAGTACGGATGTGCGGGCTCACTTCGCAGGACGCTCGGTCTTTGATCTGCGACAGAGAACTGGACATTTCGAGCTTGATTCGTTGTTTTTCTGATGTCGGTGACTGCAGTGATCATCCTGGTAGGGTTTTCGGAGGCATGCGCTTTGCTTGTGCATGTTGTCTTATTACTTGTTTGTCCCAGGCTCTAGAGGATCTAGCGTCCGTTTGATTGATGTTGCTAAGGGTTTGAAAGAGGGCAAGAGCTGCATTGCTATGACACTCGCTGAGACGTTGATGGGTTTGGATGCCTTCCATCGCCGAGAGATGACTAGATTCGTGGGAAGTCCACTACTGCTACAAGTAATGTTTCCCACCCTATCTCACATATATTTCTCACATCACCCAGCCCTCAGGCTCGGTTTTTCTCTCAAAACCCTTTTCTCACTTTTCTCTCCACGTACACCTCTCTATTCTTTAATCTCTTATTTTTGATCCCTCCCCCGATAGGGTTGATGGATAAGTTGAAGATTGTGGACTCATGCCCAGCATATTCAGCTCGCAGCTATTTCTTCCGGCGACATCTAGTCGATGCCCCTGATGAGGGATGGTGCTGCGAATGGATGTGCAGTCTATCTGCTGCCAACATTGCTTGGCGCTACCCTTGGCTTAATTTACCGGTGATGAGCTACAGCATGACTCACCAGCCCGGGATTCAGTTGATCGGCCTGACACATTGTGCCTTCTATTTCCCATTTCGATTCCGGTGCCAATTTGGGCATGATCAAACTTGTCCGGAAGAAGGAATAGAGTACCCTGCTGCATTTCCAGTCTGAGGCGCACAGCTAGCTCGGTATGCGACAGCATGGAGGATGAGAGAGCTTCTAGCCCCCGCTCCCACTTTCAGTTACACCCTCTCTGATGAATGCATAGCTTGGCTTGATGAAGAGGTGCAGATTGGGCCTACTTTGGCATCAGAAGCTTCCACAAGCTTTGGGAGGGGACGCAGGAACACCTGACTATGCCCCAAATTTATTTGCTTTAATCAGTACTTTCAAGTTTTCTTTATGAATGTAATAAAAAACAACTTCAATTTGTATTCAAGAGTAGGGGAACTCTGTACTGAAATCAATGTAATTGAAGGTTGTGGGTACTGAAAATTTTCCATTTCGTCCAAAAATGATCTAGGTCGTAAAAAGATTAATTTGAGCAAAATCAACTTTTATTAAAACTTTTCAAAACCATTTTCGATATGGATCACAACTGGACATGCCTGAGATCTATCACTGAGATGTACAACCCAGGATCCAGGAACTAGAAAGTTGCCCCTAGTCTGAATAGCACTGCACTGGAGATCACAATCGAGCTCTTGAATGCAGAATAGACAAAGATGACCAAATGATCACATGGACAAACTTGATTTGGAAGTGTTTATGGCTGGACTTCAGAATGAAGTTGCCTACGTATCCCAAAGATGGGAATCAAGCCTTACATAGTTCGGTTCAGGTTCACTCGTGTATTAACACTCTCTTTTTGTGCTCTAACTTTTGCCAAGGCCGCCCTTTCTAGGTTTTTGACCTTGCGAGCTCAGTTTTTATTATTTCAAATTTTCTGTGCTCTAACTTTTGCTTAGGTCGCCCTTTCGAGTTTTCGGCCTAGCGAGCCACTCAGATAAAGTATTTCTTCAACTTGTTCATGTTTATCAGCTGGGAGAACTCAAGCCCGTCTAAATCTATCAGAATGACAGCTCCACCCAACCAGATAGACTTGATGATGTAAGGGCCAGTCCAATTGGGTTTGAACTTGCCCCTAGGGTCGTGGATGGGAGCTCGGTTGTCTTTGAGCCCTAGATTCCCTTCTTTCAAATTCCTAGACTTAACCTTCTTGTTGAAAGCCCTGGCAATTCTTCGTTGATAACCCTGGATGTGATACAATGCTTTCAGCCTTCTTTCATTAAAGAGCATGAGTTCTTCGAACCTGCTTTGCTGTCAATCTGCCTCAGCTATCTGACACTCTGCCAATACCCATAATGATGGAACCTCAACTTCAATAGGCAGAACAGCATCCATCCCATAAACCAATGAATACGAAGTTGCCTTAGTAGAAGTTCGAATTGAAGTTCGGTAGCCCCAAGGAGCAAATGGCGGCTTATCTGGCCAGTCCCTGTAGGTTTCTACCATCTTCTACAGAATGTGCTTGTTGTTCATGTTGGTGGCCTCAACTGCTCTGTTGGTTTGCGGCCGATATGTAGATGACCTATGAAAAGCCACGTTGTACTTCTCCAACAAGTCGATCACCTCCTTCTTGAAGTGGAAACCATTATCCTAAATAATCTCATTCGGGACCCCGTAGCGACAGATGATGTTGTTCCCGATGAACTTAGCAACATGCGATGCCTTCAACACCGCGTAAGACTGGGCCTCAACCCACTTCGTGAAGTAGTCTATCGCTACCAGAATGTACTCATGCCCGTTAGACCCCTTCGGAGTGACAGCCCAAATTACATCAATCCCCCAGACTAAAAATGGCCATGGCGAAGTCATGTTGTACAGCTTCGACGGTGGAATGTTCATGCGGTTTGCATGGATCTGACATTTGTGGCATCGCCAGACAAAGCCGATACATTCCTTCTCCATGGTTGACCAGTAATAACCCTATCTAAGGATCTTCCGGGCTAGCATCACCCCACTCATGTGCGCTCTACACTCTCCTCCATAGATGGCCTCCATCAGGCGCTTGGACTCTTCAGCATCAACGCATAGCTTATGCATCCCGAGATGACCCCTCTTGCACAGTTTACCCCCGCAGACGATGAACTGAGCAGCCATTCTTCGAAGTACCCACTTATCTTTGGCATTTGCCCCTGGTGGATAAGCTCCCTTTTCCAAGAAGTTCCAAATGTTGTAATACCAAGGGTTCTCATCTTGTACCTCATCTATGGCAGCAATCAGCTCGTAGGTCGACACGAATTTCTGTTCGATGATGATCGAATGCATCCGGACTCCGAAAGGGATGTCTATCATAGAAGATAGAGTTGCTAATGAATCAGCGAACCTGTTGTTCTCTCTTAACAGATGAGTGAAGTTTAGTTTCTCAAACCGAGGAATCAGCACGTCCAAGGTCTGGTGATAGATTCTCACCTTTTCTTCTTTAACTTTCCAATCTCCTTTAGCTTGAGATATATCAAGGTTCGAGTCCTCGATGATATCCAACCGTTTTGCCCCAAATTCCAAGGTGGCTTCTAGTCCAGCAATACATGCCTCATACTCTGCCTCATTGTTCAACATTTCGAACCGAAGTTTGAATGCTAAGGGTATGCAGGAATTGTCGGGTGCTATCAGCAACACCCCTATCCCATACCCATATTGGTTTGACACTCCATCAAAGTACATCGTCAAAGTCTCTTCTTCGACATGTAGAATGGCGTCATCTGGGAACAGATATTCAACTACTTCATCCCCTTCAACTGGGTGATCGGCTAGGAACTCCACTACTGCTCTCCCTTGCACTGACTTGCGCATCATATACTTCGGATCGAATTCGGAAAGCAGAAGCAACCAACAGGCTAGCCTATCCGTAAGTGCCGGTTTCTCGAAGAGATATTTGATGGCATCTAATCTCGAAACCAGTATTACAGAGTGAGCTAATAGGTAGTGCCTCAGCTTCCTAGTAGCCCATACCAAGGCCAGACAAGCCTTCTCTAGCGGAGTGTAACGGGTCTCGTAATCTAGCATTTTCTTGCTCAGGTAGTAGATAGCCTTCTCCACTTCGTCCTCAGACTCTTGTGCAAGCATGCAGCCCAATGCAGTTTCAGTCACTGATAGGTATAGAATCAACGGTTTTCCCAGCTTAAGCGGTGACAACACAGGTGGGTTCTGTAAATATTGCTTGATCTGTTCAAAAACAACTTGGCATCGGTCGTCCCATTAGAACTTCTTTCCTTTCTTCAGGAGACCAAAGAGTGGTTCACAAGTAAAGGTTAATTTTACAATAAACCGTCTTATGAATTGCACTTTATCCAGAAAGCCTCGCACCTCCTTTTCCGTTCTTGGTGGTGGCATTTCTAAGATGGCCTTGATTTTGGAAGGGTTGACTTCGATGCCCCTTTGTGTGATCAAGAACCCCAACATTTTCCCTGCTGTAACACCAAATGTACATTTTTGAGGATTCAGCCGCAACCGATACTCTCTGATCCGTTGGAAGAATTTCTGCAAGGCAGTGCAGTGGCCCTCTCTTTCCTTGGACTTGACAATCATGTCGTCCACGTACACCTCAACCTCTTTACGGATCATATCGTGCAAAATTATGGTCGCAACCTGTTGATACGTAGCCCCAGCATTCTTCAGCACAAACGGCATCACCTTATAACAATAGGTTTCCCACGGGGTAGTGAAAGCAGTCTTCTCCCTGTCTTCGGGTGCCATCAAAATCTGATTGTAGCCTGAAAACCCATCCATGAACGAGAGCAGTGCATGCCCAGCAGTAAAGTCCACTAATTCATCGATATGCGGTAGAGGAAAGTCGTCCTTCGGACTGGCTTTGTTCAAATCCCTGAAGTCCACACATACCCGAATTATGCTGTCCTTCTTCGGCACCGGAACTATATTGTCCAACCAAGTAGGGTATTCAGATACCAACAGGAACCCTACGTCAATCTGCCTGGTGGCCTCTTCTTTGATCTTCAGAGCCCAGTCCGGCGGATCCTTGAGCTTCGCTAAGTGTCGGCATTGGGTCAAGAGGGATCGATCTTGCATAATCTCGTGATTGATTCCAAGCATGTCTTCGTAGGACCACGTGAAAAAATCTTTGAAATCTTTTAATAAAGCGACTAGGCGCTCGCGCTTCTCAGAAGACAACGTGGACACGATCTGGACCAGTTGCGGGTCCTTCTCAGTACCAACATTAATTGTGGTGATTTCGTCAACCAAGGGTTTTACAAACCTCTCATGCTCTTGATCAAGCAAATATTGCAAAATCGGAGGAATTTCTTCCTCGTCATTTTCATCAAAATTTTGAAAATCCTGATCAATGAGATAAATTAAAGGCACAGAAAAGTACTCGGAAGCCACAGCCATACCATTCTCATTAATAACATCCAGTCTGCCTGATTCCTCTGTTACAATAGACTCAAAGGAAAAAGAAAAATACGACCTGGACAGGACAGTGGCATCCGGGTTATCACCCCCAAGAATACCAGACTCAGACTCAGACGAGCTAGAACATGATTCCGACTCCATAGACTTAGTGGAATCAAATTCTGGCTTGCTACCTGACCCGATGCTGCTCGATTAAAAGCCCTCCTCGTATTGCCAAACGAGGGAGAGTGCGATGGATGCATCAAGAATGTTTAAAGATGGGCCCACAGCCACTTCATTCCCAATCATGGAAACTGAGAAGTTATCCCCCAAGCACTCCGGTACGATCTGAGGATCTAAGAGTAGACAAGCCAGTGCTACCCCCATCTCAATTTTTGTGCTCTCAGAATCCTCCTCCTTGCAATACTCAGCCTCAGCTGGTGGGTCTGTCTGCTCTTCGGCAACATCATGCCTGGACAATTTCAAGTCAAAGAAAATTTCAAATCGCAGGAAGCGTCGCCTCTCTGCATTTAGCCATGGCTTTGGGAAGCCGCAGAATGAGAAGTCTTCCCCCTCCTGGACAAAGCGTCGATTCAGGGTCCCCTGGATAGGTCAATGCACCAACTCATAATGCTTCCTGACCTGCTTAACTCTGGCTCGTCTGGCCATATCTTTTTATTTCCCCACCCAATCCTCTTTGGTAAGAAGATAACCTAAGCCAAAGGTATATGGGTTATGCGGCACTTCGGCCAATGCTGCCACGCCTTTCCAGCCACTTCACCCTAATCCCATCCTGGGGATGTGCTAAAGCTTGTTCATAAGGTAGACAGACTGTGCGCTAACGTATTGCCCCTCATCAACTACTAGAATGTTCTGTATAACTCGGGCCTCAGCTAGGGTGAATCCTGACAAAAACACATCCTCCGTGCCATGCTCAATCTCCAAAATTGGTGTTGAAACCTCTGGCAGAGGATGTATCAAGGAATTCCCAAAAAAAATTGCCACCTCCTTTCCATGGGGGTATTTAAGCATCTGGTGCAGGGTAGAAGAGACAGCCTTCACCTGGTGTAGCCACGGCCGCCCTAGGAGTAGATTAAAGGTGACGGGAACATCCAAGACATGAGAATCAATATCCTGTTGCCCCGGTCCAACCTGAGTCTGAATCTGTACAGTCTTCATCACCTCTCGGCTGGTATTATCATAGGCCCGTATCACCTGGGCAGTAGGCACAAAATCCGTGGGCTTCAACCCGATAGCATATGCCATTCTCGACGAACACACGTTGATAGCAGATCTTGTGTCAACAAGGACCACCGGTATCCATTTCTCTCTACACTCAACAGAGATGTAGAGTGGTTTGTTATGATCTGAGCCCTCATGCGGCAGTTCCTTGTCAGTAAAGGTCAAGGTCGGGGAAGCTCAACCCGGGAAAACCAGCCCTACCAACTGCTCAGGAGTTGTATTGATTGAAAGTTTAGCCCTGTCCATTGCAGAAAGGACAGCTTGTCTGTGAACTCTTGAGGCCATAAGCAGTCCCCAGATGGAGATGTCTGCTTGAATTTTCTTAAGCTGCTTCAGTACAGCCTCCTCCTCGAACAGTTTTTCTTTCTGCCTCTCCACTTCTTTGTCCTTTCTGGACGCCTCCGGTTGATCCAAATGTGGGGGCTTGAAGTACTGCCCACTTCTGGTCATATGGTCAACCTCCTCAACATACCAGGTATCATCCGGTTAGTTCTGACCCCAATCTTCGTCAGTGTGGGCAAGACATAAGTCGTCATCTTCACACCACATCTCGTCGACAACCGACAGGCAGCTGTCCGGTTCCATTACAACTGTTTTTGTGCTCACAGCATATTCTGTCCCCGCAGGGGCTTTGGCCTTCCTAGCACTCTCAAGATCCTCGATCTTTTCTTGCTCAAACTGCTTCAGTGCAGCCTACTGTTCAGCGTCTTCCGTACTCAAACTGCCCGGATCCCGAGCAAAATTCTTAACACCGGTGCCCTCCGGCGATCCCTCCTGATTCTCGGCCATTCTGGCCACTGCTGAAGTTTCCATTCTTGACAGTTCCTGTTCTAGCTGAGATTCTTCAACAACATCTGGCTGGTCACTGAGCCACCCCATATTCTCTGCTGACCAATCCAAGTCGAACCAGTTGATAGTCACGTCCCCCGGATCCCGTTCCTCAAAGAACTGTAGATTTACAATGTCCTCTTCCAGCTCTGCAAGGTCATCTAGCCCCTGATTTGGTCCATCTTCCCAAACCACACTGATCTCTGCCCCAACTGGCAACTTTACCCTCAACTTAGCTTGGTCTGTTGATGTGATATAACCACTAGGATTGTACGCAAAGCTCGCAGACCCCTCAGGCTCTGAATCAAGATTTCTATCTACCCCCAAAGTCATCCCAATTCTGTCTTCGACGGTCACTACCACTGGTTTAGGTTGGGTTTGGGAGGTGCTCAACATGCATAAACCTGTGCTGTCTAGAATGAACACCCCCGGCTTGGGTAGGTGGAATGGTGCGATATATATGCTCAGGTCATATGGAATGGCCGCGATTTGGATCAGGTTGATGTGTTTACGAGGTGGAGCTTCGTTATATAGTGGGAGCAGGTTGGTGGTGACATTCGGCTTCTCTTGAGGCACGATCACCTTGTTGTCGATGAGATCTTGGATCTCATGACGCAGTTTGAAGCACTGGTCGGTGTCGTGACTATGCTGTTGGTGAAAGGCACAGTATTTGGCCAAGTTATGGGTTGGTGAGAGGTTATTTGGTAATGGCCGCGGCTCCAGGGGCTTTAGATGCCCCTTATTGAATAAACCCCCAGAGCTTTGGACAGAGGCATGTACAGTGAAGAAAAGGTTCTCTAGCCTTGGGGTGGATATCTGGCTATCTCTGAGCTGGTTCCGGACACACCGGTGAAGGGTGTGGCTGTAAGTGTTTTTGGAGTGGTGGTAGTGACCATGCCCACATCTGAAGTCCTACCATCTGTAGCACTACTCGTGTCTGCATTTGAACTGCAGGTAAATGCCCTCTTGGCTGTTCCCTCTCGTGGTCAATCGAACCCTGCTTTATGGCGTCCTCAATCTGTACCCCAATTTTGTGTAAATCCGCAAAGATGGGAAGGGGTAAGACGATCATTTTTTGTATCAGCTTGGGTTGGAGGTTGCGCACAACCATCCGTATTTGATCCTTGTCGACCGGCCGGATGGTCATCATAGAAGCTTTGGCCCTCCAACGGGTTACAAAGTCGGAGAAGCCCTCATTCGGCTCCTGTCTGGTTATCTCGAGATCACGAGTTATGATCTCGATCTGCGTGTTGTAGGAGTATTGAGCTATAAAGGCCTCAACCATCTCCTCCCAGCTTCTCTTGACAGAGTCCTCCAGCTTTGCATACCAAATAGCCGCAACACCCGATAGGGTCCGGCCGAAGAAGGAAAGCTTTTGCAATGTGGAGAGGCCCATTGGCCTTGTGATATCTGAGAACAACCGCAGGTGCACCATGGGATCCCCAGAACTGTCAAAATGTTCTATCTGCGGCATCTTGAACCGGTTTGGCAAAGTCACCGCCAAATCGGTGTATCCATCCTCTATGTCCGGAATAGAAGTAACGCCTTGAGCCTTTTTGAACAGCTTTTCTAACTTGCTCACTTTCAGCGCAGTTGGATCCACCTCAAATTCAAACAGTGTATCCACTAGATTAGTCGGCGCTTTGGACAGCTAAGGTAGGATTGGGGGTGGAACTGGCCCCGTTGGGACGTCCGTATTTTTCTGGACGTTTGCAGTCTCCCCGAGTGTTGGAACTCTAGGTGAGGGTGGGGTTGGATGCGAAGCAGATGCTCCAGCTTGTTGGGGTTGTTGCTGTTGTTGAAGTTTGGCAATCAGCTCTGTCTGTTGAGCCATAACCTCTACTTGACGCGCGGCAAACTTTGCCTGGCGGGCAGCATCCCGCTACATGGCTTGTATAGTCTCTTGGAGCTGACGCATCATATCCTCCATACTTGCCATAAGGTGCTGATCTAACAGAACAACCGGTAAATCTCTCCCTGCGGTAGAAATGAAAACCTCGGCCTGACTACTCACTGACGGGGTAGATAAGGACCACTGATCTGGTAACCGTTGTATTGATGAACTGCGCCTAACTGACCTCTGTCTAGTAACCGAGGGTAATGAAAGGAACACTGGTTGTTCGTCTATCAGATCCTTAGATCGATGAAGTCTTCGACCTCTGATCCAAAGTGCTTAGGGAATATCTGCCTGGTTGGAAGCAATGATGCTAAACTACCTTGCAAAAAGATAAATAAAGCATAATAAGGAAACAATAAGCAGAAAGACGGATGACACTTCGGCTTAAATTAAGACAACACATAGTTGATGATCACAAGCTGAATGAACCGTTCTCAAACACTGATTACTGTTCCCAAATCACTGCCTCAGATCTGATACCCTCAGGTAAAACTGATTCTCCCAAACACTGATGTCCGCAGACTGATACCCGAACTTGCAAACTGATACATACATTCCCTGTAGAGACACACTCTAAAAGCACATAGCAAGCAAGTAAGAGCCAAAACACCCCTACGGTGGGGTAGGGTTTCCCTATCCTATCTCGTCAGGAGCTAGAGTTTCGCTACGCACATAGCGATTTCAAACAACCTACAATCAGGTAAGCAAACTGTCATAGTTTGGAATGGTCACTATGGATTCCGATATGCACTAGGTCGAATGGTCAAAAAGGGTGCCTCGGTGAAAACAGAGGCTTGTGTTTCTCTCGTGGCAGAGCCCGCAACTGGTCAGCCTTATGGCACGCTTTTCTAAGCAATCCTCCGACAAATCGTTCAGGAATAGTAGACGGCAAACACGGTGTCCTAGGTGCACCAATACAAATGCAATGCAAAGAAACACATAAGTGTAGATAAAACAACATATCATGAGTTCGAGTCAAGTTCTCTAAATCCCCAGTAGAGTCGCCAAAAACTGTAAACTGCCAGAACTCTACTCCGTGCACGAGGGTGCCAATTGTAGTTCTAGCTACTACAGTTCGAACTCCTGTCACGGTTCTGAGTCTAATCTCACAAAGTACAATGTAAGACTGATAAATCACCAAAGAGTCCAAATCCGGCAAATCATTTTGGAAAATCGATTTTAATCAAAAAGGGCCAAACATGAACTGCTTTGCCAGATTTCAGAGTCGCCTCCTAAATATTTTGTTTTTGGGAAGTTTAGGAAACCCTGACTCATGCCTAAGACCACATGTCCGTCATCACCAAAGTTGCCTCGGCTCGGGAGCTTAGGTACGAGAGGTGAAGGTCCTGAAATTTGCACCCCCGCTCGCCTAATCAAAGATCGGCCTCTACTGACATGATATGTTGTTTTTGAAAACACATGTGTTCTTATTCTGATTATTAGCTATATTACTATGTGATGCGCACAGCATACAAGTATAGACTAAATCGCTCAACTTGGAACAAAACATCTCATGTTTATTTGTTTGAAAATGGTTTGAAGGTGCTACTCGCAAGTAGGCTAAGACGCGGATTTGCCACCCTCAAGTGGGCTTAGAAAACAACATGATTTTGCCACTCCGCAAAGTGGGCTAAAAACGCACATTTTGATGAATTATTCCAATTCAAGCAATGAAGCCTTCATCCACAGGCATTCATCCAGTTATAGTAGTTAAGCAAATAGCCTCATGGCAAGCATAATATCCTGGCAACACTTACACATATGCAAGATGCTAAAGCATAAACACTTACAGTGTACTCCGAGCCAAAACAAAAGCTAGTTAGTAATCATGCATGATCCTAGCTATGTTAACATGCCTAATGCAACTAAATAGGCTCGGCTAGCTAAGATGGCATATGACTGCAACACTTGATAACATGTATTCAAATAGGAATTTAATTACAATGCAGTTTGAATGATGCGCTGAGCCTGGTGCATGCAATATGAATGAATGATGCAAACATGCAAAGCATAAGGTATGCTAATTGAAATATGCCCTAAACTAACCACCGAAAGCAGATAAGTAAAAGGGAAAAAGATGTGGGGTTGGAAGACATTCACACACACACGCACACTTATTACAACATTTGCCCTCTCGACAGAGGGTCCGAATAAAAGCTAAGCTAATCTAAGCTAAGCTACTTAATTATTACAAAACCTTAACTAATTAAGCAAATTAATTAATTTACAAAACCAACTAAGTAAGAAAAAGAAGCTAAATTAGGCTGCCACAGCTCTGCCTCAGAATAATGAATGATGTATGCTCGGTCGGCTTCGCTCAGAAATCCATTACCGTGCCTCATGTTGCCTCTGTTTGCACTCTTTTGGACTTCTAAAAATTGTGCCAACTTCCAAGATGCTTCTGATCCACCTTAGGAACATGTTGAGGGTTGGTCGACCAAGAGGAATGGCCATCGGCCAGAGTTTATGGCTATCGGCCAATTTTGATAGCTGATCGGCAGACTTGGTGGCTGGTCGGCAACTTTGATGGCCGGTCAGCCACTAATTCCTGTAATTTCTCCTTTTTGCTATGACAGAGCACAAACAGAGGCATGGTAGTATATTTCCAAGGTATGTGTGCAGAACTACCCTCCCTATCATTTCTTGAGCTCAAGGGAGTGTAGTACTCGACTCTCGGACCATCAATCACGCATCTCAATGCATGATGGCCAAAGAAGCCAAGTTTGCACAATTCAATGTCAATGAATGCATAAATGACACAGTGAACCTCCACCTTATCATACATGATCAAAGGTGTCGTTAACCTAAGGAATGAGGCATGTTTCATCAGTTTGAGTATGAAACATCCCTCGTTCCTTGTGTTTGGATTAACATCCAATCCCAAACACAATGCAATGCAACACACACGCAAACAACATGCAAATCTTGACATGTTAACACTCATGCACAATATACTAGAACACTTAAGCACTAAACACTAGTGAAGGACACAACACTAGGGACATGTAACACAATGCTCAATGGACTAAACCACCACCAAATAGACCTCATGCATGCCAAAACAGTGGCCAAAAAGATCTAAAATGATAGCAATAAAAGTAATAAAATGCATGCTCATGCATTAGCCCATCAACTAGGCAGAAGAGCACAGCTCTCAAAGACAATCAAAAATGGATATGCACGAGAATACGGCAATGCTATACGCTCTGAAATCAAGTGTTAAATGATGCCAAATCATGCAAATAACCCAAGCAATGCATGCTAGTGGACTCAAAACACAAAGTTAGTGAGCAAGATTGAACTAAGGCTATACAAAGCAAGCCATGCATGACCAAAGAAAATTAAAATAGAGCTAAGGCATGTCAAAACATGAGAAAAAGCTTGCTGGAGTGGAGCCAAAAGCATGTTAAAACCATGGTCCAAAGCACGATGCATGTTAAGGCTACAGGAAGGATTGCATTACAAGTACATGAAGCAAGTAACAAGTGATCATACCAACCCAAAACAGAGGTATAACATGTTAGAAATGTCACAAAAACATGCTAAGATGGAGCCTCAAGGAGATAGAAAAACATGCTAACTTGGTGAGCCAATACCACATGCAAACAAGGTACAAAAGGGAGGGGACCACCCCCATCTATTTGGAGCCTCAAAACACACTTTCACCACTAAAATTCCTCTAGAATTCAGTGGTGAAGAGCCAAAAAAAGGTGATCCAAAGGCCTAAAAGAGATGGCTCAAAACAAGGCCAAGTAAGGCACAAAAGGGGGTCGACCACCCCCAACACCAAAGAGGTCCCGAACAAACACTTTAAGCACTTAAAAATGAAGCTTTTTACAGTTGAAAGTTAAGCCAAAAGAAGCATGCAAAGGTGGCTAAGTACTCAAGCAAAACAAGGCTAAAAGGGGGTAACAACTCACCCTTGAAGAACCAAAGCCAAGCAGCAACTTCTGATCCAGAGAAACAAACTTTGAGAGTCCAAACAAGGTCCTCTAGCACCTCAGCAACAAAGCAATGGTGCTTTACTAGGTGTTGTAGTGCAAAAGTGAAGAGAAAACACACTTTAAAACACAAACTCACACAAATATAGAGAGAGAAGAAGAAATATAGAGAGATATATGTATTGTCTCTAATACAATTTTCAGAACCTCTGGAAAGGGAGAGGGGCCTCCCCTCTTATAGAAATCCAAGTCTCAAGTTTGTTGAACAAGCTAGAGGCTTGGTTCAATCCCTCCATACACGTGTATGGAGGATGAGTTCTATGCTCAACAGCTGTCACAGCTGACAAAGAAATATCTGTAAAAGCAAATAAAAAGGTCTCGGCCAAAAAGTATGGCCGATCGGCCAATAAAGGTGCCGACCGGCCATCAGAGGTGCTGACCGGCCACTAATTATGGCCGATGGAAAGAAGGAATGGCCGATAGGCATGAGGCCTGGCCGATGGGTTGTAGGGCTGGCCAACAAGCCACCCTCTTCCCTCAGAAAAAAAAAAAAAAAAAAAAAAAAAAAAAAAAAAACCCACAAGTTCTTGGTCCACAACCAAGCACAAAACAAACAAGTTGAGAGGTTCTTAGGCAAGGCGTGCAGCCGAGACCTTCAGGAACTGAAAACGAACATGAGCATGGATGATCATCGAGTGTTCAAACGATGACGTCGAAGTCTTGCGGATGGTCAAAAATTGGGTGTCTACACACACATAAAGATAAAAAGTGAGCTAACATCCAATGAATAATACCAGAGTAAAGAGGTTAATGAATGAGGTTCGTATGTAAATAAGTCATGCTTGCATTTAATACATATGGAACACAATTCCCATTCATAACGTACTTAAAAAAATCTTAGTAGAACGACCTCGGGTCCAATCCATTATACATAGTACATGTCGAAGGGACGAAATGACCTTGGGTCCAAACATTTTTCAAACTAATCATAACATTTGAAATAAACGACCTCGGGTCGAACATTTCTATTTTCATGTTCATGCGTATATTCAGATTCAAGGTTATGTTCACATTTAATGGATCCATGCACAAACGACCATCCGGTCCTTCACATCGTATATATGAAATGGCCTTAGGTCCATTATTTCCAAATTCATATTCATGCATGCATTTATAAGCATAATCATATTCACATTCAAAATGACCTTTACTCCAATCAATTCCTTGTTCAAAATGACCTTTAGTCCATTTAACAATCATAGAAAATGACCTTCGGTCCAATTCATATGTGAGATGACCTTAGGTAGGTCTATCTTGTCCAATATGCTAAAAGACCTTAGGCCCATTTTGTGTCCTTGTCAAATATATGAAATGGCCTTGGGCCTATCACACATTCTCATCAAACATACCAAATAGCCTTAGGCCCATTGTGTATTCATACAAAATGACCTTTGGTCTAATCTTATAATTTTGTGGTTATCAATCACGTTTCGAGTCTTTTACGAATCAGACAGGTAGAATACTCATTCATAATACAAATTCATGAGTTCGAAAAACTTACCACATAGGTAGTATTTAGGAAATAACATACACGAAAATATCTTTACTAAGATATTTCTTATAGTGTTTAGACGGTTGATTCGTCCTCATGATTGACCCTACACAATTCATAACACAGGCGAAAATTGGGTTATAATACAATTCAATCCGTTCTTTAATTCATTTATCTTTCTTAGGCTTCTTTCTACATCTTTAGGTTAATTAGAATGTACAATTGTAGACATCCGATTTTGACCGCCCTTAAGACTTGGGCGCCTCACACTGAACACTCAATGATGAACTGTTACGCTGTACAATCGTTCAATTTTCTTTAGCAAAAGGCCTTGGTTTCAAGCTTTAAAACCTAAACCTTATACCCCTTTGGATCAAAACCTTATTTTTTAATTTTTTTTAGCCTAACCACTCAGAGAACTATTGGGCAACAAATGGCCGACAGGCCATTTTCATTAGGCTGGCCGTCCCCCTTCATGGCTAGCCGGCCATATTCAATGACAGTAGATATTTTACAGCAGCCAACTATTCCCATGTGCATGCCTTGCACCAGCTGTCCCTTTGCTGATATTAGGGATGGCAATGGGGGTAATGGGGCGAATATTAATTCCCCATCCCCATTCCCCTATTATAATTTTTCCCCATTCTCCATTCTCCATTCCCATGGGGACTATCCTCTCCATCCCCTAATGCGTTTGGGTTTTCCCCAACCCAACTTGACCCTCTCTTTTTTTTTCTTCTTTTTTTTTCATGGTTCACAACCAAAGCCAAATCCGCATTCACTTTTATTTTTTATTAGTTCAACAAAAAAATCAAATACATATTAATTAATTAATGAAAAAACTTATTTTAAAGTAATTAAGTTTATAATCTTTAAGACAACCAAACAAGTTTTATACGCTGCAATCATCGAAGAGTCATACGCTGCAATCATCGAAGAGTCATTGCTTATCAAAGAGAAGTTTATGGAATAGAACATTGCTTTACACAGGTCTAAAGAACTGGCCATGAATGCTAATGAAGCAATGTGTTCGTTTTGGGCCGTGATGAGTCGAGAAATGATCAGGCCGAGCCAATCAATCGCTTAGATTATGTCAGTTCTTTAGAAAGAGAATTGGGTGTCTGAAAAACAGAGGAAGATAGTTGATACTACGACAAAGGTGGGTCTATTGTTGTCTGGTTTGATTGAAGATGAGAGAGTGTGAGAATAAAAAACTAGCTGTAGATTTTCAAAAGGAGATCCGGGTTGGAGACCTCAGATCTGTTTCTCTCTCTCTCCTCTGGTGATCTCCTCCAGCAACTGGGAGTATGTCGGATCGACATTTTCGATGTCCCCATCATTCTTCAGTAAGAAGCAAGTCTTGAAAGTCGCCGTCGACGGCGACTCCGCCACTAAAGACCTCTGGTGACTTCTCCAGCTGGACTGAAGCTGAAAAATGAGATATGGGGAGATGGGCGAGTACACATCCTCGATGAAGATTTAAATATTATCACCTATCCGACCCAACGGGTACAAAAAATGGAGAAACCCCATGTATTTGGGTTGGGTCTCCATGGATATCCATTGGATAGGTTATCCATTGCCATCCCTAGCTGATATTTCCGATGTGAGAACTTGTTTTTCTATAAATACAAGGCCTCCTCTAAGGGTTTGGGGTTAGAAAAAACTTGCCAAGAGCCCAAAGCTTGACCAACCATCTTTTCTACCCTCTTGCACTATACATACACTATACATACACCTTCTAAGCTTGAACTTGTGGCTTTTGCTAATATTCTTGAATACCATTTCAGCTTCTTGAGAGTGTCTTGCTTATGGTTTGCTAACTAGGAAGCTCATCATCTCTTTCAAGAGGTATAATCCTTGGCATCTTCTTCCTTGCTCCTCTATTCTTTTCTTGTGTTTATACATTATTTTGGACTATTTTCAAGGGTTGAAACATGTTATTTAAAGTTACAAAAAGTGGGGGGTTTGGACACCCTTCCTTAGACTTGCTTACCAGGCTTGTTCTCTCCCATTTTTATTCGTATTTTCTATCTTTTCAAACTAATTTTCAGCACTGTTTTCTGCTATTTTCGGGTTGTTTAATTTGTTTATTTAGTTTATGCTTTGAATATTATACTTGTGTTGTTATAACTCCTCATGGATTCGGTGTATAGGCCTTAGCTTCCAATCTATTTGAGTTGATAGTCCTTTCTTTCATTTTTCATAGCTTTCACATACATATTCACACCATTGTAATCATCCACCTTTTCATTAGCAATCTACAACCTCCCTCATTTCTTTGTTTCTTTTCATAAAGAGTTGTATTAGACAAAAGATTATCGCTCAAGGCATAAGAAAGGGACCTCTCATGCTAAATAGTTTAATCTCTTTGGAGGTTCATTACCAGGGCATTACATCTCACCTATGCTAAGCATGATCCCTTGTTTGACACTTCTCTTTATCACCGGTGCATTACTTCTAAGGGACTAACCTTTCTAGCTAAACCCTTGGAAATCATAAAGGAAAGAGTCATTATAGCTTATTATCGAGTTTAGATTTGGAGCCATTATCGTTAATTTTGAGTTTGACTCCGAATTCATTATCGATTGTAAATAAGTTTGATTCTCCCATTATAATTTTCCCCGTAGAAAAGGGCTTGAAGAGCTCATTTCTCAGGTCAAGTTATGCTTGCTATCCTTTATTGCTTGGGATTTAGAAGGCGTAATCATCACCTTTGGACAAAAGAAAGAAAAGATAAGAAAATGGAAAGGTAATGTAAAAAGAGCTAATAAAATTTGAGTAAAAAGAGATTAAAAAAAAAGAATAAAATTTGGTTAGGTTCAGTCAAACATTATACTGAACCTATTGCGTCTTGAATCATCGCATACTATATAAGTGATATTTGATGATTCATGAAAGAAGTCTATCCCCTCCCTTGGGGTAATTCCATAATAGGGAGGAGGCATTATCTATCTTTTGTTTCATTTGTTAAGCTTTTATTCTATCATTTCTAAGATCATCACGCAACAAATTTGTGATAGGGAAGGGCAGAGAGGATAAACTTCTCCTAGAAACACTCTGTTTTTGTTGTATTTTAGCACTGTTGCAGCAGGGTATTCCCCAGAAATAGTGGCTGGCCGGCCATCATTCGGTGCAACCGACCACTTCTCAGAGCCGGCTAGCCACCTATCTAGTACAGGTAGTTTTATTTTTATGCAAGAACAGAGCAGGATCTGAGGCCAAATCAGAATAATTTTCTGACTGCAAATAGAGCAGTTTCAAGCAGCAAACAGGGAGGTTTCAGTAGGATGTTCTCGGTTATGCGCATACAGTTCCTCACCTCCCATTCGAATCCATTAGATTAATAGCCTTTAGATTTGTAAATTGTAATTAATTAGTTGCTTCACTTCCATTCGGACTTGTAATAATTAATTAGTTTATTTGTGATTGTAACAATCTAGTTTATGCAATTATGTTGTAATAATTAGTTTAATTAGGACATTCATTTGGACCCTCTTGTACGAGGGCAAATTTGTAATATTTGTACGTCTTCCAACCCCATTTCTTTCTCCCTTTTATTTATATGCTTACCGTGGTAGCATCATATTTTTTGTTCCATAACATTGCTATGATTTGTATCCATTTTTGCATACATTGAGTTCGGTTTATCATTCTAATATCATTGTCATTTCCTATTTACTTGAATACGTGTGTTACCGCATGTTTTGAGTTAACTCATATGACATGTTAAATAAACCGAACTTAGTAGATACATTTTTGCATGTGTTACATTAGTCACCTCGCATATTAGAATCATGCATTTTTCTAACTATATTATTTTCTTTGGCTTGCCTTGAAGTACTAGGTAAGCATTTTTGTTTTAGCATATTGCATGTGTGTTTGTGTTGCCTTGACAAGCATCCTACCATGAGGCTACATGATTATTTGAAATACCTCTTTGAATGCCTGTGGATGAAGGCTATTTTGCTCAAGTTGGAATGACTTTGATTAGTGTATATGTGAGCTCACTTTTTCAAGTAGCACATATTCAAACCTCTTTTCAAACAAACATGAAATCAAAGCATTCTAAAGTGGGTGACGTAGTCTATACTTTTGTGCCTCATATAGTAAGCTAGTATAATAATTAGAATATGAACATATACTGTCCTTAAAAATCACGTCATGATTAGTAGAAGCCGATCTTTGATTGGGTGAGTGGGGTGTTCAATTCATGACCTTCCCCTCTCATACCTAAGTTCCCGAGCCAAGATACTTTGGTTATGACGGACAAGTGGCCTTCGACACAAGTCACGGGTTTCTTAAATTTTGCAAAAATATTTAGGTGGTGACTCTGAAATCTGGCAATGCAGTCCATTTTTGGCATCTCCGATGATAAATGGATTTTCTAAAATTTATCAAACTTGGACTCTCATTCTTTTTTTCTTTTTTTTTTTTCTTTTTTTTTTTCTATTTCACATTGTACTTGTGAAACCAGATTCAAAACCACGAAAATCCGAACTATGGACCTATCGTACCTAAGAAGACTAAACCCCTCCGAGGAGCACGAAAAGCAAGCTATAGTTTCTAGCGACTCTGTTGGGGATATTTGGAGAATTGACTTGGACTTTGTGGTGTGACATTTTATTTACAGAAAAATGTTCATTGCATTGCATTTTCATGGTGCTTTAAGTCACTGTGTTTACCATATGATATCCTAGATGACTTGCCGGAGGCTTGCCAAAAGCTTACCAAAAGGCTAGTTGGACATAGGCAATGTCATGTTTGAAACACAACCCTTGGATCTGGGTTACCGCTGTACCACTTGAACCTCCTTTCACTTTTCATTGTTAGGTGAGAGAGGTATATTAGGTAATCATGCTGAGGTACCCTTTTTGACAAATTAGTCTAGTGCATTTAGTAAAACTCCAGTGACTGTTCTAACATAGGACAAAATGCTCACCCGTATGCAGGATTTTGTGAAACTACTCGCATGAAGTAACGAAACCCTAGATCACACCAAAGCTAGGACAGGGTAACCCTACCCCCTCATAGGGGTGTTTTGGCTCTATTTACCTGGTATGTGCTCTACAGTGAAACTGGATAGGGGTGCTTCATATCAGTAGTACAGTTGGTATCAATTTGTGAGGCAGAATTTAGTGAGAAGTACTGTCTTATAGCTATGATCACATCTATTCTGATGAATCTTGGCTGAGGTGCTGCCCGATTTCTATTTGTTGCTTTTTATTTATTTCTTTTGCTAGGTAGTCTAAAAACCATAGCTTTAGAAAGTTCTGTGTGGAGAAGTGGTTTGGAAATACTCTTAGATCCTGAAGGACGTTCTTGATCCTCTGATTGCCACCTAAAAAATGGATTAACACTCCAGTCAGGTGTGCCGGAATTAGCACTCTGACGGACAAGTTAGTATATGTCTCTCGTTTGCTTGTGTCTTAAGTTTCTTGGGTCTGTTCTCACATACCTCTCCTTGGTTGATGTTCCTCTATTTATATTTGCTTCAGGGCCCTAGGGTCGAGCCCACTCTTAATCCCTCGCATGATTGCTCATTTGCCCCTTCTGTCGTATGCCAATTCCCACTCGGCTTTTTGTTCAACTAGTTCTATGGCCGATTAATCTATTCGGCTTCGGGATCATCCAGGACAAAGCCAAATATAATATATATCCTAACTATCTTCAGATGATATTCAGCTTTCCTGCATGTACGGATATTCGGCTCCCACAATTGCCCTTCAAACATCCTACTAACACCAGTTAGTCGGCATGTTTGGTTTCGTACTTGAAAAGTAAAAAAATACAGCGATTAACCTCATTCCAACATAAGTGTCAAAACGCATATGCTTTTTAAGCATCATTACAATTTCCCGCCCCTTCATACGCTTCCTTCATTTAATGCGATTTGAAACTATGTTGTCCCTTCGAATGTATGTTTTTTGAATACGCAAAGCTTCTGGTTTGCCTTTCAGTATACCTCCTTCATTTCGCAACCTCTGCAACTTCCTCCCGTTTCTCATTGTCTTCTTCGCTTCTTGTAAGTTCTCTTCTCCTTCATTTCGAATCCCATTTCCTTGTTTGTTTTTGGTTTAGCATACTTCCTAAACTGGTTAGAATGGCAAAATATTTGAAAGCCCTTTTTTCTGCGGATCGAGTTTCTGGTTTCCAACGCCATTTTTCCATTCCTGACAATGTCAATCTGTCACTCGTAGCAGAGAGCACAACCGATATGGATAGGACTGATGAGTGTACAATCATCTTTCCTCTCCTATCAATTGCTGAGGGCGGAGTCCATTTCCCCCTTCACCCATTTTTAAGGGCCGTCCTTCGCTACTGGGGTCTAATCCCTTCTCAACCTAATGTAAATTTTTACCGAATCATAATGGGAATTATAAAGTTGAACCGACGCCTTAGGATCAATCTTGGTATCCCTGCTATTCGACATTGTTATGCCTTGGCCAAATCTTCTGGCTGGTAGGGGCGCTACTTTCTTAGGGCTAAGGACACTGACCATCATTTGGTGACTATGCTTGCCAGCTCTGGCAAGCGTGTTGACGATGTCATGGTCATTGTCCAAGGCAACTGGGAGTTAAGATCACCTAGATCTTATGCCTAGATGAAAAGGTGAACCAGGTGGCCGTATAGTTCCTTACGTGTATTTGCTATACATTTACCTGGCATACTGTAGACACCCCATTTTTGACCAACCTCAAGACTTTGATGTCATCGTTTGTGCATTCGGTGATTGCGCATGTTTGTGCTCATTTTGAGTTTCCGGATCTTTCAGCTGAGCACATTGTCTCGAGACCTCTTAACTCTTTTCTTTTGGTTTGCTTTTGGACTGGACCTTGGTGCCTTAGCCTGGAGGGAGAGAGAGGCCTGTTGGCCACTTTTTGTAGCTGTAGGCTATTTTTCCCTCTTGTAGGCCACTTGTAGTGGCCGGTAGGCTAGTTTCCAGAGCTTTCGGCTGAGTGCCTTGTTTCGGGGCCTCTTGGATCCCTTTCTTTTAGTTTGTTTTTGGACCATACCTTGTTACCACTTGCCTGGAGGGAGGGGAGGGCTTGTCGGTCACTTTTGGTAGTTGTAGGCCACTTTTCCCTCTTGTAGGCCACTTGAAGTGGCCTAGGTTATGGAAGTGGCGGTAACATCGAAGTGGCCTACGCCATTTTTCATTTTGAGATATTTTTGTGCAGTTATTGTGCCATTGTTGGGCACAGAATGCATCCACCATACATGTGTATGGAAGGATTGGAACATGCTCTAAGCTTGTCAAGCAAGCTTCTCCTTGCTTTGCCTATATAAGAGGAGGTCTCTCCCCTTTCAAGGGTTCAGAATTTTTGGAGAACAAAAATTTACTCTCTCTCTCTACATTTCTCTCTCTATATATATATATTGTGCTTAGAATTGTATTTTCTTCACATTTTTGCACACAACCCTCTTAGCCAAACACCCTACCTTGTTGCTCAGATACTTGGAGGTCTTGTTTGGAGCCTAAAAGTTGTTTTTTGGTTCAGAAGCGCTGCTGTTGTTGTTGTGCTTCAAGGGTGAGCCATATTCCTTTTAAAGCCTTGTTTTGTTTGCTTACTTGGCCACCTTTGCATGCTATTTTAGGTCTAACTTTCAACTACAAAAACCTTTGTTTTTAAGTGTTTAAAATGGTAGTTTAAAGTTTTTTTGGAGTTAGGGGTGGTTTACCCCTTTTGTGGCTTATTTTTCTTTGCTTTGAGCTATCCTTTAAAGCCTTTGAGATCACCTTTGTTTGGCCTTGTCACCACTGAATTCCAGAGGAATTTCAGTGGTGGAAAGTGTGTTTTGGGACACAAAATAGGTGGGGGTGGTCCCCCCCCCCCCTTTGCACCTTGTTTGCATGTGTTGGTGGCTTACCAAATGAGCATGTATTTCTCCCTTCTTGAAGCTTAGTTTGAGCATGATTTTATGACTTTTTGGACATGCTTTAACTCTGTTTATGGCTGGTTTGGTCACCTCTTGCATGCTTTATACACTTGTAGTGTAATCCTACTTGCTAGCCTAACATGCTTCATGTCTTAGCCTATAATTCTAGCATGTTTTGGCTCCACTCCAGCATGCTTTTACCCATGTTTTAACATGTTTAAGCTCTATTTTAAGTGGTCTTGGCCATGTGAGACTTGTTGTGCATGGTTGTAGTGTAAAGGCCCTTGACTAGCTTTGAGTTTCAAAGTCTCTAGCATGCTCTACTTGAGTTGTTTGCATGCCTAGGCCTCATTTCTCACATGATTTCAATGTATGTAGTGTAGTCATACTCTCACATGTTTCACTCTTTCAATGCTTTTGGAGAGTTGTGCCTTATCCCTTGATCATGAGCTAATTTGCATGCATGCTTGTCTAAGCTTTTGGGCTACCATCTCAGCATGTTTTTGGTCTTATTTTGCCATGTTATAACTCTGATTTTGGTTGGTGTGGTCACCTCTTGCTTGGTTTTGGTACTTGTAGTGTAATACCACTCACTAGCCTAGCATACTTGGTGTTTTGGCCCATTGTTCTAGCTTGTTTTAGATCTATTTCAGCATGCTTTTGGCCTTGATTTGGCATACTTAAACTATGTTCCAAGTGGTTTTGGTCGTGCATGTCATGTTTTGTATAACTATAGTGCAAATCCCTTGCTAGTCTTGTGTTTTGGAGACCCCTAGCATGCCTTATTTGTGATGTTTGTATGATATGACATCATTTGGTATGGTATTTTAGAGCATATACTTCCGTCATACACTCATATATTTCGCTCTTTAATTGTCTTTGAGAGTTGAGCCTTATGTCTCGTTTATGAGCCAACACATGAGCATCATTTTCTTGCTCTTCATGCTATCTTCTTGGTTCATTTTAGCCACTGTTTTGGCCTGTCATAGCTCTGTTTTGGGCTGGTTTGGTTGTTTGTGCATTGTATTGCATGCCTCTAGTGTTGTGTCCTTCGCTAGTCTCGGTGTTCTTGGCTTTTAGCATGCATTGCATAAGTTGTTAGCATGTTTTAGAATCATTTGGCATCCCATTTCAGTGATGAAATGTATAGCATTGCATGTCATCTTTCATTTGTTGTATCACTTTGAAAGAGGTCTTAAGCCCTTTGATGGTTTGAGCACGAAATTGAGGCATTCATGCCTAATGGTTTTAGCCTTCTCTCGAAGGTTTCTACTAACCAACGGCATGATACTTCTTTCATGCTCAAGAAGCTTGTGGCTTGGTCCGTCTTTCCAATTAGAGGACTTCTCACTTTTGGACTTAACCAGTTAAAGGACTTATCAGTAATCTAAAATGAGTAAACAAAATGAATCAAAGTAAAACATGCCAAGATAACATGTTTGAGTTGCATTGCGTGTGTTTGGATCGGACGTTAATCCAAACACAAGAAATGAGGGGCGTTTCATACTCAAAGTGATGGAACATGCCTCATTTCTTGGTCGTCGTCCCCCTTGATTGTGCATGATAGAATGGAGGTCACTTGAGTCTTGTGTGTTATTTGTGCATTCATTGACTTGTACAAACTTGGCTTCTCGGCCATCATGCATTGTCATGCTCAGTTGGTGGCCCGAGAGTCGAGTACCACACTCCTTTAAGCTTGAGAAATGATAAAGAGGGTGGTTGTACACACATACCTTGTAAATACCTTGCTTTGCCCCTTTTGTACTCTGTTTGCAGCAAAATTGGAGTGTGCAGAAGCAAGTGGCCGACCGGCCAGTGGAAGTGGCCTACAGCTTCTTTAAGTGGCCTACAGCCTCCTTAAGTGGCCTACAGCTCTCAAGCTCAGAGGTGGTCCAAAGTTTTTTTGGTTCCGGAGCGGAAACAACCAGGAGATTGGTTTGGTGTTCAAGAATCAAGGCAAATGCAAACAGAGGCAACTGGTGGCGAAGTGACGGATTTCCGGGAGGACGCAACCGAGCATGCATGTCTCCCTCGCCCGTGAGGCCATCTTTATTACTTTATTAGTTAGTTGTTTCTAACTAGTTCAAATGTGTTGTAATTAACTAGCTTAGATAGTTATTTAATTGCTTTAGTTAGCTTAGAATTAGCTAGTTATTTGATTTCAAATTTGTGTTATAATAATTAGTTAACTAGAATAGTTAATTAGTTTATCTGTAATAGTTAGCTTAATTAGTGTAACTAGTTAGCTTATTCATTTGGACTCTTCGTCGAGAGGGCAAATGTTGTAATAAGTGTGTGTGTGTGTGTGAATGTCTTCCAACCCTACGTCTTTCTCTGTTTTATTTATCTGCTTTCAGTGGTTAGATTAGGGCACATTTTGATTAGCATACCTTATGCTTGCATGTTTGCACCCATTCATTTGTTTTGCATGCACCGGGCTCGGCGCATCATTCAAATTGCATTGTATTTCAATACCTATTTGAATACATGTATCAAATGTCGCATTCATATGTCATGATTAGGTAGCCGAGCCTACTTAGTTGCATTTTGCATGTGTTGCATTAGGCAGATTAACATAGCTAGGATCATGCATTGATTTCTAACTGGTTTTCTATTTTGGCTCGGATTATAC
The DNA here is from genome assembly GCA_025200525.1 of Camellia lanceoleosa. NCBI lineage: Eukaryota > Viridiplantae > Streptophyta > Magnoliopsida > Ericales > Theaceae > Camellia > Camellia lanceoleosa. Next base: position 94,999,066 of record CM045758.1, on the reverse strand, counting down.
TGTAAGTGTTTTTGCTTTAGCATCCTTGCATGTGTGTAAGTGACTGCTATGATAGCATGCTTGCCATGGGGCTATTTGCTTAATTGATAAATTGCATGAATGCCTGTGGATGAAGGCTTCATTGCTTGAATTGGCACAATTCATTGATTGTGAGTTTTAAGTCCACTTTGCAAAGTGGCAAATCATGTTTTCAAGCCCACTTGAGGGTGGCAAATCCGCGCTTTAGCCTACTTGCGAGTAGCAAGTTCAAACCATTTTCGAAAGAGAAACATGAGTTGTTTTGTTCCAATTCTCGTGATCGAGTCTATACTTGTATGCTGTGCGCATCACATAGTAAGCTAGCTAATAACTGGAATAAGAACACATGTGTTTTCAAAAAAACAATATATCATGTTTAGTAGAGGCCAATCTTTGATCGGGCGAGCGAGGGTGCTCATTTCAGGACCTTCCCCTCTCGTACCCAAGTTCCCAAGCTGAGGCAACTTTGGTGATAATGGACACGTGGCCTTAGGCACGAGTCAGGGTTTCCAAAATTTCCCAAAAACAAAATATTTAGGTGGCGACTCTGAAATCTGGCAAAGCAGTCCATGTTTGGTGCTTTTCGATTAAAACCGATTTTCCAAAACAATTTGTCGGATTTGGACTCTTTGGTATTTATCAGTCTTACATTGCATTTTGTGAGATTAGATTCAGAACCGTGACAGGAGTCTGAACTGTAGTAGTTATGAACCCAAATCCACACCCTCTCTGAAAGGGGGGGCACGCGGAGAGAGTTCGGGCGGTCTACATATACCTTCCATGCACTTATCATTTTATTTATACAGGCAACGATTTGAAAAAAGTTCTAGTTTTGGCCGACGACGCTGTACTTGCGGAAATCAAAACCGCACTCCAGTTCTTTGGTCGTCCAAACCTCCAAAAGCAAGGGAATACGGCCCACATACTTCTGAGATACGAGCTGACTTACTCTACATTTTCGACCGCAGATAACATTTCGATTCCAAGGGGCGAACAGCAGCTCACGACCCTTATCTTCCCCAACTTCAAAAACCTCAGGCAGATTGGTCTAGAAGCTTTTGATTCGGAGAAGGCAAATGAACAAGTAGCTGAAGAAGTCGCCAAGCAGTCGAATCAGTCCACCTTGGAAGCCGAAGAAGTTGACAAGTCTCTAAATTTGGCTTTCGAGGAAGCCGGCCTTAATCCATCCAACCCTCCATCTACTTCAGGCCGAGTGGGTGTCTCGTTTGAAGATATTTTTACTAACTTAGGGGACCTTCTCAGCACATATCTTGAGAACATAGCTGGGGAGTCGCTCACGCAAATGGCCAGGAGGAAAAATGCCGAAAGGATGGCCGCCCGGAGGAGAGCCGAGACCACCCGATCTGAACCTCCCCCTGTTGTCGTGACTGAGTCTTCTTCGTCTGTTACTGTGGAAGAGACGGCTTAGATTGAAACAGCCGAAACGGAGCAAATTGTCGAATAGGGGGATTGGGAGGCCGAGCAGAGGAGGGAAAAGCGTCCCACTGAGCACTAAAGCCGACTCTGCGAAAAACCTAACCGATAAACGACCGCGCATAGAGAAGTCGGACTTGGTTGTGCCGTTCATCATTCAACCAAGGATAAAGAACGTGCCAATTGCTTCTGATGCATCGACTGTGAAAGACTCGGTTGTGGCCTTGGCTTCTTTAATTTCCTTGCTGGTTGATAGAGCAACTTTTCGGGTGGAGCCAGATTTGCTGTCAATAGCATTAGCCGCTCAATCGGCTATATTGTTACATGAGTTGAGCCTTATCTGCAGTCTTCCACATATATTTTTTATTTTTATTTTTTTAACTCTAATTCCTTGTTTTGTAGACGGTGGGTAGGGTAGCCGAGATTGGCCGTCGTCAACATGATGCTATTGAATAGATCAACTTTCTTAAAGTCGAAGTTGAAAATAAATAGAGCAAGGCCGTGAAGGCCTCTCTAAGAACCGGGTCCGAGGTGGCGAAAGCGGCGGAAGAATGTGCGAAAGTCGATGCCGACGCAAAAAAGACGAAGAGTTCCGACCAACTCAGGTTGGCTGCCGAAGAGAGGGCAAACACGAGCGAAGACGCACTCAAGTTAGCCATGGAGGTGATTGCCAAACTAGAAGCTAATTTGGAAGAATCGAAGAAGGCAAAGGAAATAGTCGACTCCGAGATTTCCAAAGCGTTCCAAGCTGGGAAGGACGCCGCCTTAGAGAACTACGTGGAGGAATTACCCAAGTTCGAGAATCGGGGCTTCAAACACGGCTAGCTCAAAGCCGTCACTGCCGCTAATGTGAAATTGGCGTAGCCGATTCCATACAAGCAGGTGGACGTTGAGCCACTGGAGTCTGACCCTGAAGATTGACTAGGGTAATATTTTGATTTTTTTTAGGCATCTTTCGTGCATAGTTTTTGTAGATTTTTGTTAGTAGATTTTTGTTTATTTACTTCGGTTAGAAGTTAAATGTAGGGTAATTTTCATGTGTAAAATGACTACTATCTGTACTCAATTTATTAATGAAAATTTCCTTTGCCTTTCTGTCTGCTGCGTGTGCTAGTTAACAATTTAGTAGGATGTCAGATCATGAGATGTGTAAATTAAACATCCGATAAAATAACTACGTATCTTTGCGATTTAGCCGAATAAATTATTGATTCTACCTTTGCGCCAGCTAATGAATGGACTAGACCGCCGAATATCGGTGGTTCATAGACTGGCTGGGAAACAACTTAGTGGCGCAAAGCCTTGAAATTTAGCCGACTAGATTAACGAATATGCCCTTGCCCAACTAATGCATGAACTGGAACGCCGAATATCGGTGGTTCATAGGTTGGCTGGGGCACATCAACTTATCGGCGCAAGGCTTTGAAATTTAGCCGATTAGATTAACGAATCTGTCCTTGCCCTAGCTAATGCATGAACTGGAACGCCGAATATTGGTGGTTTATGGGTTGGTCGGGGCACGTCAACTTATCGGCCCAAGGCTTTGAAATTTAGCCGATTAGATTAATGAATCTGCCCTTGCCCAAGCTAATGCATGAACTGGAATGCCGAATATCAGTGGTTCATGGGTTGGTTGGGGCACGTCAACTTATCGGCGCAAGGCTTTGAAATTTAGCAGATTAGATTAACGAATCTGCCCTTGCCCTAGCTAATGCATGAACTGGAACGCCAAATATCAATGTTCAGAGCATTGATAAGATCGCCTCGGGAGTGTTGCACCCATAATGAATAAATATGGTGTGGGTTGCGTGCGCGAAGGTGCCATTGTTGCATTCAAATCCAACAAATTGGGAGAGGAAAAAAGTAGTGTGGACGACTGTGGATGGCAAAAAGACTATTCTTCAACAGCAGAGGGAAGGGTAGGACACTGGTGGAATTAGACACAAAGATGAATCGAGGTGGTGAGCCAGCACTCACGGGGAGTAGGACGTCGGGGGAGCGTGAGAGGCGCCATTCCCCACGTCGTCGAAGTAGGTCACCCAAGAAGGAAAAATAGCAACGAGGTAACTCCCTTCATTCGAGAGAAGAAACCAGCTGGACACTGCTCCCGTTGAGTTTTTCGGTCTTCATTGGGAACAAACCGATGACGGAGGCAGACTCGATTATTCGCAACCGAAATATAGAAATCGAGTTCGCTCGATAGATTTTTCCGCTAGAAGTTCCGCAGTGCATGTCGGCTGGCTAATTATGAAGTTTTTCGGGAGGGCATCCATCGAGCAGTAAAGGGTTTGTATACCTCCTATGAAATCGGCATGCATTTTCATGCCACTCGAAGAGAAATAGAGCAAAAGGATGCTCACATTCAGAGCTTGCAAGCCCACGCGGAGAAGGCCGAAAGTGAGCTGAAGAAAGCTAGTCGGCGAATCAAGTGAATACGCGTAAAAGGGTTTTTACGACGCACAATGCACGTCATAAAAACCCTTCTACGACATGCAAGTGCGCGTCATATTATGACCAGTCATGGAAAGTCATTTACTTTCAACGACATGTTTCGTACGCCGTTAAAAACTATTTAACGGCAGATTTTGTACGTCGTCGTTACTTTTTCTACGACATGCTATAGTACGTCGTTAAAAACTATTTAACGACAGATTTTGTGCATCGTCGTTACTTTTTCTGTCACTACTTTCGCACGCTGTAAATTGGTTAGACAAATAACGACGTTGATTGCGCGTCGTAAAATATGTAATACAACGACTTATTATGCCTGTCGTAGATAAGTAGAACATACCACGACATATATGGAATGTCGTGGAATATTTCATATAATGACCTAATTTGCTTGCCGTAGAATGTGCATTATTTTATTTTTTTTAATTCAGCAGGTTCTATTTTAACCTGTTTTGTATAAGCTAACAAACATTACAAACAAGTTTCACAAAATATCAATCAACCATTAAAATATTGTTTCAATCATAAAAAATAAACTACATCCATAAATTATGAACATTCAAAAATTGTCAATACATTCCAAACATCCAAAAATTAACCGTAAGTTCAAAACAACCCAAAAGGACTATCCTTAAGTTCTAAATTCAACAGAAAAGTTAAAAATCATCCAAAATTGTATCATATACAAGTTTGTAAACAAAATCCAAAACTATTCAAAGATTATAAAAATCTATTCATCAAAGTCCTAAAAAACTAGCCATCACTATCATCATCGTCACTGCTACTATTGGGCTCATACTCATCATCTGAACCATCTGTTAGGCAAATGCACCTCACATGTTACAATTCTAAGAAATTTAAGTTAACAATAGTCAGAAATTCTAGCCAAAAAGATAAATAATATGAGATGTAAACTGATAGAAAGCACTTACCCTAACTATGTGAACTCTGCATATGACGGTATAGCTTTCCTTACAAGTTGAGTGACAGGAATTGGTTCCTACACATTACCATCATCATATCACATTGCAAGTTATAGTAGCTATAAAAGCTGTAATATTTTACAACAAAAAAATACATAGAGCATAAACTTGTGATTTCCCAAATGAATTGGCAGGGGTACTTCATGTATCCAAGGTCACATTGAGCAACATCTAAATAATATGAACCATTACTAACATATACTTGTCCATTTAAGAAACTACAAAAATGTGACCTTCAGGAGGAGCTACACACTAATAAGAAGACAAACAAAACTCACTGTACACGTGCACCACCTTCTTAGACCAACTTTTAACCAAACATTCTCATTCTTATCAAAAGTAATAAACAAAATCATGGAATGAGAAGTAGAAAAGGAAATTCCTTTTTGAGAAGCCAATAAATAATATTATAGAAGCTAATTTGGCCTTCATTAAACACTCAAATTTTGTTAGAAAAAATTAAAATGGAGGTTGAACCAAATATGTTGGTAATGGTCATTAAGAGCCTTTAATCCATCTAGAGAGACAAAGAAAGTTCTTAGATAGGGAAGAAAGAGGGTGAAACATATTTCAAAATTCTCGAGATAAAATCATATTTTGATCAGTCATTTTGTCATTTTGATTTCACTTATCACCATATTGCAGTTCTCATGTCATACAGAGATCACTTATCACCTTTCTTTCTATATAGTTCACGAATTTCATCACAAGAGTTAAAACAATCATCATCTGACTGCAAAATAGCAAGAATTGGGGAAAATCAATAAGCAACAGAAACAGAAACTTCTTTCACTGTATGGGTTGAGTTTGCACAACATAATATAATGAATGTCAAAACCAATGTACAAAAATAAATAATAAATTTAACAGTAATGCTTAATAACTAAACTAACAAGAGCAATTTACCTGTATATATAATAAACCCAAGACTTTTGTCATAACTTGAACCAAGGAGGTAAATGTTAAAATTATGGAAATTTTCCAAGCCCTATTGTTGTAAATATATATTTAGTTGTACCAAAGCTTGTGTCCTACGTTTGACATGCCTATATCGTGTTGTATCTGTATCCTGTTTATATATGTCTATGTTTCTTAAGAATTATTCAAAATTGCTCCAAAGTAAGTAGATGTTTCTTCCAAATTAAATAGACACAAAAATGAACTGAATATGTCCAGCTCAATAATCCATAACTCTTATGAAAATTTCTTGTATAAGCTTCAGAATTAAATATTCAACTTAGCAATGACACACAAGGCCATAGAAAAACATACCACTTCCGCACCATAGCATGAACCACAATATGGTCTCATTGTGTTCAAGCCTCCCACCATGTCTTTGTAAAGGCTTTTCAATCTATGCCATTGATAAAAAAAAGTCATAAGAGAAGGAAAATTTGAGGAGAAAAACATAACAAAACCAAAAAAAAACAGATCAGAAAATCCGAGGATACTGATGTATGAAGCATGCAGAGGTTCATTGGAAGTAGGCTGAGTACTGAGATAAGCCTTAACTTCTACAATTTCATCTGTTGAATTTGTGTACTTCTCCAATGGAGGTGGTAATGAAGATCCATGCCTTCTTACTGAAGAAGATTGAGAATTCAGTAACATCCGAGGATTTAAGCAGAGTGGTGGTCTAACAACAAGAATATTGTTAACAGGACCTGCTTCAGTTCTCAATCAACCCAGATCTAATGGTCCAAGATGAACTCAGTGCCAATCATATTTCCCACATGGCTCCCTTAACCAGCCGATTCACCACCTACTATTCATATATACATACATACATACATATATGTAAACCTTATTCATTTTTCTACCAACATCTGTTAATTAGATGACTAGTGAAGCCAATTGTTAATTAATGGGCATAGGCAACACGACTTATTTATATTCACAACAAAAATAATCTACATAATGCAATATAACTTAGAAAAGTGCGGACCATTCATGGCAAAAGAAATCTAAACAGGATGCATTTGTCATCATTATTTGAACAACACAACAATCATCGACCAAGCTCAAACTAGTCAAGCAAGATGGGATCGCTAAGATGCTGGCCGGACTTGGGGCAAATTTTACTATTGTCATAATTAGCATATATATTTTTTATATATTTAATTATTATCATTTTATTATGCCTTAAGTATAAACTTGATATAACTCGATTAAATAAATAATCCAAAAAATCATTTTTACAGATCACAGAGTGATGGAAAGAATGCTATGGCACATGAACATATGTTACAATTGTTTAGAGAACCAATGTTGGATGTCTGTCTGCAAATTTAATGATGCACTATTAAAAATACACACACTCTAGACTAAATATAGTGCACTTCTCAAATGCCCTCTTATCGAATTGCATTCACATTAAAGCAATAAAATAGAGTGATAGAGAGGATAAATAAGATAATAGAACTCATTAAAAATATGATCAAATTTGGAACATGTGAAAATTTGGCCTCTCCAAGTATGTACTCATATATTTACATTAGGACAGGACCTTATAAACCAAAAACAAAAACAATCCATGAAGAAGAAAAAAAAAAAAAAAAAAAAAAAGAAAAGAAGAAAAAGCCAGATAAACTAACTCATCTCAAATTTAAATATGTAACAGAACACACATGAAAAGGAATGAAAGTAAACACACCCACGGTGAAAAAGGACAGGCAACTTCTTGACGGCAGTACTTAATAAATGAAATTTTTTAAGGAGGAAGTAGGTGATCTATATATCTCAACTGAAGACGCCATAAACTTACAACATTTATAATATAATAAGAATAGTGGAAAAACCTGTGATCAACATTTATAATATAATAAGAATAATGTATATCTTTCCATCTTTTCCTCCAGCATAAAAGACATGCTCACCAGGGTCCAACGCAATTGCATCAATTATTGATGGAAATACAATACTTCTCAATAGCTTCCCCTTAGATAAGCTCCAAACCTAAGTTGACGTACATTTTAAGTTACTTGTAAAAAAATTTATCAAAAACATTTAGTAGACCTCACACCACACCTTGCATGTCCGATCCTCAGAAGCAGACACTATAATTGCATTACATCCTCCATAACCTGAGGCAATATCAGTCACCCGTAAAGTGTGCTCAGAGAAACTATACTCATAAATATGTCTTGCTTGTTCCCTCTGCATATCATCAAATAGCCTAATTAGCATGTAATTCTTGTTCAGCAACATAGAGAAAATGCCCATAACTAAAAGCACGCAATACAGTGTCCAGGAATTTTACAAGGTAGATTTATAATAGAAATAACTTATTACCTGGAACTCTTTACAACTCTTATTCAGGAACTTTAATGGTAGTCTTAAAGCACCTCCCACCTAGGCAATAGAAGATGAAATTGTAAAAACATAGAACAAAAGAAGATAAGGATGCTGTAAACTTTAGAAGAACATAGGACATGTAAACCAACTTGAGGCATAGGAGTACCATTATCAGTATTAAGAAGCATCCGAGACGCAGGCTCAACCTCAAAAAGATTGGCATGATTTTCATCATGGAAAAAATTTTGTTTTGCACTGCAAAAAAGAACAAATGCTTCCTTAGATATAACTTCAAATTTTAAAGTTCAGTGTTCCTAAAATTAGGAAAGAACATTAAAAACTAGCATCCAACTTGGCAATTGGTCCTACCCATCATACCTGCCAATACTCTGATAGGAATGACTCACTTTTCACCTAGTTTTTGGCATATATCTATATAACTTCTCATGAGAAAAAAGGATTTAAACCCATTTTAGAACTCATTACCATAGGCTGAAACAATACACTCTTCATAGCTCTAAGGCATCCAACTCATAGGTTAAGTGTAGACTATATAAATAAAGAAATAAAAATGAGAACTACAACCGGTTCTCTAGAAATTGATTGAATTGAAAAATTTAAAGACTAAGAACTTTTTGTCAAGCTCTCTAGAAATTGATTGAATTTCTGGAATATATATATTCCAGAATTGTTCTTTTCTTCTTCATGATTCCCAAAGATATAAAGCACAAGAAAATTACAAACAATTATTGAGAGGCAATCAACAAATTTATAAAAACTTGGAATTATTGTATCCCTAATTGCAAACACAGGTATAGATGATACGACTGAAAGATAAAACAAAGAATCTGACATAAATTAAAAAAGAAAAAAAGAAGACAGAGAGAGAGAGAGAGAGAGAGAAGAACCCAAGCCTTCGAATTTGTCAATAGAAAAAAGAAGAAGCTGAAATTGTTGGGGGAAAACCAATGGATTGAAGTTTTCAAGACCCCCCCTTCCCAAAATTGAGCTGTTAACTATACCCCTGCCTCACCCATGCCCAGCAATCCCCTCTGGTAACCACCCTCCAGGACCAAACTCAGTAATCCCCTCGCCTATCCTCCAAAATCCGACAATCTACCTAACCCTTCCCAGCCCCTCGGCCATCGCAGAACCATAAGAGAGAGAGAGAGAGAGAGAGAGAGAGAGAGAGAGAGAGAGAAAGAGATGAAGGGAACAACAAATAATCGTACAAATTGAGCCAATCCGAACATACCTCAAGAATCAAACTGAGATTTTTTCCAGATCGAAGCGAAGAGAAGAACGAAACCCTTCCCCTTTCAACCGTTGATCGTCGCCGCCGCCGGATGAGCTTGCCACCGAAGAGAGAGCATCGTTCAAGGTAGAAGAGAAGCTGCCTAGTCTCCCTTTCTAACCCTCTTCTCCCTCTCTTATCTCTATTTTGATTGACTTTCTATTTTTTAATATAATTTTGTAATTGGCGCTGAAATATTTTGTTTTGCTGCCTTTTTTTTTTATTTTTTTTTCATACCATTAATGACATAAATTGTTCGTCGTAAAAAGTGTAATATTTTTAATGACGAGCATTATGTGCGTCGTGAAAAGTATTCACTTTTCACGGCTAGCGTATGTGCGTCGTGTATAATTAATGTATTAACGGCACGCCATATGCACGTCGTAAAAATTTTTACTATTTATGGCGTGCATTGCAAGCTGTAAAAAAAATCATCGTTTTTACCATTCACGGCCTACGCAATAGACACGCCGTGGTTGGAAAAGTATTTACGACGTGCAAAAAAAGCAAGTCGTAAAAGTGAGAAATTACGGCGTGCATTTATTGTATGCCGTTGATGTGGTGTCGTAAAAGGTCAGTTTTGTTGTAGTGGTACGATTGTCGCGGAACGAGTAAACCGGCGAATTTTGGATCACACGATTGCCGATCGAGAAACGACGAGTATGTTCGCTTGAGAAGCTACAAAGACCAGGTCCTATGAAAAAGGCTTCCATGATGGCCAAAAAATTGGAATAGAGAAGACGAAGGAAAAACTAGCCGAGGAAGTCTGTCAATGTGAAAATCGCGGATTTAAGCATGGATGGATCAAGGCTCTCCAAGCCGCGGGCGTAGATCCGGCGTCACCTTTGTATCAAAGTTTTACTTTTCCATTCAAGGCTTTCGAGGCCGAGAAGACTGATGATGAGGATGGGGCCGAATAATTTTTATGTACATTGTTCCATTTTTATGTAAAGCATGTCCTCACGATATATTTAATAAAACATTTTATTTTAAATATCTATATGTTTTTTCAGTCAATGCTTGAAAATTAGGTTATAACCATCTACTAGTTTACGTCAATCACGTTAGCGCTTGTCGATCACAATATCCACGAAAGGAGCTCCGAATTCGGAGGTTTATTCGGCCCAAACATGTCATTCACACATGGGGCTCCGAATTCGGAGGCTTTTTGTGTTGGCCAATCATGATTTCCATGAAGGTCGCTTCGAATTTGAAGGCTTATTTGGCCCGAACATGTTATTCATGGATGGGGCTCCGAATTCGGAGGCTTTTTGTGTTGGCCAATTGTGATTCACGAAGGGCGCTTCGAATTCGGAGGCTTATTCGGCCTAAACGTGTCATTTACGAATGGGGCTCCGAATTTGGAGGCTTTTTGTGTTGGCCAATCGTGATTTCCACGAAGGGCGCTCCGAATTCGGAGGCTTATTCGGCCCAAACATGTCATTCACGGATGGGGCTCTGAATTCAGAGGCTTTTTGTGTTGGCCAATTGTGATTCATGATGGGCGCTTCGAATTCGGAGGCTTATTCGGCCCAAACGTGTCATTCATGGATGGGGCTCCGAATTCAGAGGCTTTTTGTGTTGGCCAATCGTGATTTCCACGAAAAGTGCTCCAAATTCGGAGGATTATTCGGCCAAAACGTGCCATTCACGGATGGGGCTCCGAGTTCAAAGGCTTTTTGTGTTGGCCAATCGTGATTTCCATGAAGGCCGCTCCGAATTCAGAGGCTTTTTGTGTTGGCCAATCGTGGTTCACGAAGGGCACTTCGAATTCGAAGGCTTATTTGGCCCAAACATGTCATTCACGGATGGGGCTCCGAATTCGGATGCTTTTTGTGTTGGCCAATCGTGATTTCCACGAAGGGCACTCTTAATTCGGAGGCTTTTTGTGTTGGCCAATCGTGGTTCACGAAGGGCGCTCCGAATTCGGAGGCTTATTCAGCCCAAACGTGTCATTCACGGATGGGGCTCCAAATTCAAAGGCTTATTCAGCCTAAATGTGTCATTCACGGATAGGGCTCTAAATTCGAAGGCTTTTTGACAACCATAGCTCATTGGGCAAGAAAGAAAAAACATCGTATTGAAAGAAAAAAGATGTACACGGCGTAAATTCAAAACAAGTTGTCATGCTGTACAAATTAGCTTAATGATAAAATTTGCACTAATGTGTGGAATTCCACGGACGCGGCAAACTTCTTCCATCCATGTCTTTGAGCCGATATGCCCATGTCCCTGCGATTAAGTCAATTTGATAGGGGCCGTCCCAGTTAGGACCCAATTTTTCGTCAGTGGGATTCCTAGCAACGGGAAGCACTTTCTTGAGAACCAATTCTCCTGGTGTATAATGGCGTAGCTGAACACACTGATTATACGATTTAGTAAGCTGTTGCTGGTATCGTGCCATGGAAGTAAGGGTACGGTCTTGACGTTCTTCAAATAGAGTCAAGTCCAAGGCCAACATCATGTCATTTCAGCCCGTGTCAAAAACCTTCGATTTCAAGGTTGGAAGGCCGATCTCCAAGGGGATGATTGCTTGGGTTCCAAAGCACAGAGCAAACGGCGTTTCCTTAGTGGATCGCCTTGAAGTAGTGCGATGAGCCCACAGCACGCTGGGCAATTCTTCGACCCATCTGCCTTTAGCTTTATCTAACCTTTTCTTGATGCCGTCCAAAATAACGATCTGTGGAACAGCTAATAAACCTGTTAAGTGCAGCGGCCATTCCCATCAGCTTCTGAACCTCTTTGACTAACCGAGGGGAGCCAAGCTCTTGAATTGTCGTTATTTGCCTCGGGTTGGCTTCGATTCCGCGGTTGTTAACGATGAAGACAAGGAATTTTCCGGATCCGATGCCGAATGCACACTTTGAGGCATTCAATTTCATCTTGTACTTTCAAAGGATGCCAAATGTGTCTTCCAAATCAACTAGATAGGAGTGCTTTTCTTTGGATTTGACCACCATATCATCGATGTATACTTCCATGGTACGGTCAAGTTGTTCCTTGAACATGGCAATCACTAGTCTTTGATAAGATGCCCCCGCATTCTTCAGCCCAAAAGGCATGACCTTGTAGCAATAGGTTCCTCTTGAGGTGAGGCATGCGGTTTTTTCTTGATCCTCCGGATGCATGGCAATTTGATGATAGCCCCTGGAGGCATCCAAAAAGCTCATGCATTGATAATGTGCCGTTGCATCTACGAGTTGGTCTATTCTGGGCAAGGGAAAATAGTCCTTGGGACAAGCTTTATTTAAGTCCGTGAAATCCACACAAACACGCCAAGAGCCATTATTCTTCTTTACAACCACAGTATTGGACAACCATGTAGGATAGGTTACTTCGCAAATCGCCCCAGTGTCAAGTAACCGATCTACTTCTTCACCAACGGCCAAAATATGCTCCGCGGCTGACCACCGACTTCTTTGAATAATTGGCACACATTTTGGATCAGCATTTAAGTGGTGTTGGGCCACAGATGGATCCACTCCTGGCATCTCATATGGGGTCCAGGCAAACACATCAATATTGTCGAGTAAAAAGGATACCAACTCCTGCCTTTCAACTTTATCCGAGGAAGCGCCGATCATGAAGAACTTGTCAAGACTTCCATCAATTTCGACCCGATCTAAGGCTTCAATTGCCTTTTCACTTGGGATCTTCCCAAAGTCTTCGAGGCTCTCGCTATCCGGTACCTCAATTGAATGTACTTTAGCTCCCTTGGTCTCTTTGCAGTAAGAAGATAGCATGCCTGTACCGATTTTTGAGAGCCGCAAATTTGTTCGATACCGTACTCAGTCGGAAAATGAAGTAGTTGATGGTAGGTGCTTGGCACGACTTGCATTGTATGCAACCAAGTTCTGCCCATGATGAGATTATACAGCAAGGGAAGCTTGACAACCAGAAATTCTACATCTACTGATCTGGTACCGGCCCATACTGGTAGTGTGATTTTGTCCAAAGGATACTCCGGGTTAGCATTGAAGCCGAATAACGGGTAACCAGCCGAAGACAGGTCCGAATCGGTGAGGCCAAGTTTGATGAAAGTTTAGAAACATTGGGACATGTTCCCGATGTTTATACCACCTCCCAATTAGAAGCGTTTGGAATGTGTTCCGATGCTTATACCTCCTTGTTGGTTAGAAACATTTGGGTACGCCTGGTATTTACACCGACACCTCCTTGTTGGTTAGAAACATTGGGACGTGTTCCCGATGTTTATACCACCTCCCGGTTAGAAGCGTTTGGAACGTGTTCTGATGCTTATACCACCTTGTTTTGGTTAGAAACGTTGGGACGTGCTCCAATGTTTATACCACCCTCTGGTGTTTACACCACTTCCTTTTCTCCTCTCGCATGTGATGCGCTAGGATGTGTTTTCGTTTGAGACCTCGGGTACGCCCGACAGTCGCTCTTAGCCTGCGTAAGGTGCAGTTAAGTTTGCATAATTTGCTTACATCCTTTTTACATGAAGTGCGGTTCGACTTGTGGTTCTCACGCATGGTGTGTTTATTTGCTTACTTCTTCTCATGCATGAGATTGATGTACCTCGTTGGTTTATTTTAAATTGTGGCATTATCTTTGCATAACATTTGCATTTAAATGCTTCATTACACCCTCATTGCATGATCATAAGTTATGTCCTTGCATTGTGCATACCATTTGCATTTTTCCCCAGCCTGCGGGCGCAACCATATGTTGTTATCTTGAATGTTTGTCTAAGTCTTGCGGCCTTGTCAAAATGGGTCGTCTCGGGGCTTTGACATTCACTCACGTCATGTTGTGACTCTAAGTTCTGTCAAGGAGAAGCAATTGTAGACACCCCATTTTTTACCGTCCTCAAGACTTGGATGTTCTTGCAGGTACATCTGATGATGAGTTATGTGACTCGTTGAACACTCAAAGTCTGCGGTGGAACGCCACAAGTTTGAGTTTTTTTTCAAAGCCTGCATCCATTCTGTCTCATCTTTGGACCATGTGTAGGTTCTTTCAACATGTTGTTGTTGATGGCCTGACGGCCATCCTTGGGCATCTTCAGCCATAGATCTTGGCCTACCGACCATTGATGTGCCATGCCGGCCATCAATGAACCCTTGCCGGCTATCATTGATGGCCGGCCAGCCACCGGTGTATCAATTGATATTTTTTGATATTTTGTGCCAGTTGTTTGCACAGATTGAGCCATTTGCTTGAATGTGTATGGCTGGATCTCTTTGAGGGGATTTTGCATCTTCTATATATAGAGGCCCCCTCTTGCATGTGAGGGGGTTGGAAATTTTTGAAGACAAAAAATTTCTCTCTCTCTCTCTCTAGAATTCTCTCTCTAGATATTTTGTGCCTTATAGCTTAAATTCTCTACACTCTTGCATGTAAGCCCTTGATCAAACTTGATTATCATTGAGTTGAGGTTGCTTGAGGTCCTATTTGAGCTCTAGAAGGGGATTTTGGCTTGGTTTGGCTTGATTTTGATGCCAAAAGTGTATCTTGTCTTCAAGAGGTAGAACACTTGTGTTTTTAAGCTTATTTAAATAATTGTTTTGCCATCTTTGCATACTATTTTGAGGTTGGTTTTGACCTCTAAAGATCTCTATTTTTGTGGTCTAAAATAGTGGTTTGAGGTTTGTTTGGAGTTAGGGGTAGTCTACTCTTCTTGTAGCTTGCTTGCTAAGTTGTTGTGCCATCTTTCAATGTTCTTTAAATCAAACTTTTTGGCCTTTTCAACCACTGAATTCCAGGGGATTTTTAGTGGTAAAAAATATGTTTTGTGGTCCAAAATGGGAGGGGGTAGCCTCCCTTCCTTGTGTCTTGCTTGCGTGTGTAGATAGCTTAATATGTGACCATATTTTTCCAGCATTTTGTGACTTGATCTCAACATGTTTTTGCTACTATTTTGACTTGTTTTACCTCTGTTTGGGGCTGGTTAAGTCACTTGAGGCTTGCTTTGTATGCTTGTAGTGCAATTGTGCTTGATAGTCTAGTTTGTGCTATGTTTTAGCCTCCTATTCTAGCTTTTTTTTAGCTTACTTCAAGCATGTTGTAAAACTCCTTTTAAGCTATTTTAGGACTATTTTGAAGTGTTTCTACCTTGTGAGCTTTGTATTGCATGCTTATAGTGTAGTGATCTTCACTAGTTTGGTGTTTTTGGCTTTTAAACATGTTTTGCATGAGTTGCTTGCATGTCGTAGTATCATTTTGCATGTAATTCCAGCACTGAAATATCTGCAACCTCCCTCATTTCTTCACCTTTTCATTTGATTTGAGGTTTGGTTAGCCTTGGGGTTGTGTTTAAGCTTGAGATTGAGACTTGTGCTTAATGGTTTTAATCCTCTTTTGAGAGTTTCTACTAACCAACGGCATGATCTCTCTCATGTCTTAAGTCATCCCTTGGTTGACCCCTCTCTCATTAGAGGACACTCACCTTGGACTAACCGGTTAAAGAATGGCTTGGTAATGTAAAATGTGTAAACAAAATTGGACAAGTAAAACATGAATAAGATAAGCATGTTGTGTTTGCATTGCATGTGTTTAATCGGACGTTATATTGAACGCAAGGAAGATTGGAGCATTTCATACTCAAAGTGATAAAATGAGCCAATCTCCTTGGTCTCCATTGCCTTCGATCACTCATGATAAGGTGGTGGTCCTAAGTCTTGTTTTGTGCATTTATTGAAATTGTACTCCTTGGATCTTTGGCCATCATGCATTGAAAAAGCTTGATTGGTGGTTTTGGATCCAAGAGTGCCACTCCTTTGATGTTTTGAGATAATAATGAGGGGTATAGTACAAACATACCCTTGGAAAACCTTTCATTTTTCTCTGTTTATGCTCTGTTGCAGTGTGGCGACTCAGAACACCAGTGGCTGACAGTGGCTCGCTCTTAGCCGGCAAGGCATCCTTTTGGCCAGCAGCAATATCCCATGGTCGGTGGGCCACTGGTGCTATCCTCAGCAAGTTTTTAGTAAGGTGGAGCAGAAAGGTTTTGGCGTATTGTCAGCTCTGCAAACAGAGCCTCTTAAGAGCAATACCTGAAAGCTTTTTGGGACGAGAACCGGGTGCATACATGATCAACTTCCCAAAACAGAACTGTGGCAGTGTAGTTTAGCGCTTTGCTTGTTTAGTTAGTGTGGATGTTGTTTTAATTAACTAGTTTGCTAATTAGTTAAAGTATTGTAATAATTAGTAGTTTGCTAGTTATTCATATAGTTTGTAATAACTAGACTAATTAGTTTAATAACATTAGTTAGCCTAGCTTAGCTTAGATTAGCTTAGCTCTTATTTATTCGGACCCTCATTCGCAAGGGCATAATGTTGTAATAAGTGTGCGTGAGTGTGTGCATGTCTTCCAATCCCGCGTCTTTCCCCCTTTTATTTAACCGCTTTCGATGGTTAGATTAGGATCATTTTCAATTAGCATACCTTATGCTTGCACGTTTGCATCCATTCATTTGTTTTGCATGCACCGAGGCTCGGCGCATCATTCAAACTGCATTGCAATTTCGATACTTTGTTGAATACGTGTTTAAAAGCATGTTGTTCAAATTGTATCATATGACATATTAGTAGCCGAGTCTATTAATTGCATTATTGCATGTGTTGCATTAGGCATCTTGTATAGTTAGGATCATGCATGTTTCTAACTAGCTTTTGTTTTGGCTTGGAGTACTCAGTAAGCTTTTACGCTTTAGCATACTTGCATGAGTGTGAGTGTTGCCATGATAGCATGCTTGCCGTGAGGCTATTTGCTTAAATGATTAACTGCATGAATGCCCTTGGTTGAAGGCTTGATTGTTTGAATTGGAACAATTTGATGATTGCAAGCTTTAAGCCCACTTTGTGAAGTGGCAAATCATGTTTTAAGCCCATCATGTTTGATGGCAAATCCGCGTTTTAGCCCACTTGAGGATGGCAAATTCAAACCATTTTTGAAACCAAACATGAGTTGAATTCGTTCCAATTCTTGCGATTTTAGTCTATACTTGCTTGTATGCGTCACGTAGTAAAATTAGCTAATAACCGGAATAAGAACACATGTGTTTAGAAAAACATATCATGATAGTAGAGGCCGATCTTTGATCGGGTGAGCGGGGATGCTTATTTCATGACCTTCCCCCCTCGTACCCAAGTTCCCGAGCCGAGACAACTTTGGTGATGACGGACACGTGGCCTTTGGCACAAGTCAGGGTTTCCAAAATTTTTGAAAAATAAAATATTTAGGTGGCGACTTTGTAATCTGGCAAAGCAGTCAATTTTTGGCATTATTTGATTCAAAATCGATTTTTCAAAATGATTTGCCGGATTGGACACTTTGGTGTTTATCAGTTTCACATTGCACTTATGAGACTAGATTCAGAACCGTGACAGGAGTCCAAATTGTAGGACCAATTCGAGCTCTCCGAAAGGAGGCGCGAAGAAAGTCGAGCTATAATGGGATAAACGGTGTGAGTATCATAAAGACCATGGTCACCACATCGATAGTTGTTATACATTAAAGGATCACCTGGAAGAATTGGTGCAAGATGGCCATCTTACACAACATGTCCGAAAGAATAATTCAGCAAATACAATAGCTCTACGGACGGAGTCACCTCCTCTTCGTGTAATTCATATGATATACAGCTTGCCGGTGTCATCCGAGGTGCATACAATTTAGTTGCAATCTAGCCCCCATAGTCCAATGACACCGGGGAAACGGCCCCATGACATTGGAAGGATTAGTTTCGATGATAGTGACTTAGTTGGAGTAACTCACCCCCACACCGATCGCCTCGTCATCGAGCTACGCGTAAACAGATTCACGATTGAGCGTGTTCTCATTGACCAGGGCAGCACTTCGGAAATAATGTATTACAAAACCAAGAGGTATAAGCATCGGAACACGTTCCAAATGCTTCTAACCGGGAGGTGGTATAAACATCGGGAACACGTCCCAATGTTTCTAACCAAAGCAAGGTGTCGATGTACACACCGGGCGTACCCAAATGTTTCTAACCAACAAGGAGTTCAAGGGACATGAATGATCTTACCTAAAGTTCCTCTGAATGAATCGTACATACAATATCGTGCCTGCATAAGAAAGAAACTTAACAAGTGCATGTAATAAAAATGCATATTTGATGCGAGACGAATAACCGTGACACAATGTTAGAGGCATGTTTCATGCACAATATGCAAGAAAAAAATAGAAGCACATTCTACGCAGTGTGAGCGAGAGCATGTTTTATGCAAAATAATCAACGATGCATATTCAATGCAACACGCATATTCTATGCAAACATGGTGATGCATGTTCTATGCAACAATTCAAAATGCATGTTCCATGCAACAATAAAGAAATGCACATTCTATGCAACGACAAAAGCGTGTTTGATAAAGATGACTCAGAGGCAACTTCCGATTTATCTCTCGGAAGAGTTGCAATATATCAAAAAGGATACACCTCGTTTATGTTGATGAGCGATGACCATCGCGCACTGGAAATGCGATTTCAAACTTCAATGAAGACATTCTAAATCAAACACTGAACATCCCTTGCACTTCTTAGAATCCAAGGACACAAAACAGAGCCAGAGATGCAGGGGAAACTTATGGAACCCAGCCAGCCACCAGGGGAGGCCGCCGGCCACTGGTGTGCCCTGCCGCCACCAGTGCACCACTGCCGGCCATCGATGTGCCACTGCCGACCATCGTTGGCAGATTTGGGCAATTTGGTCCTTTCACCCTTGGGTGTTTAAGTACACAACTCTAAACTTCATTTCCCCACAAACCCTTGCACGAAAATGACTTTCCTCTCTCTATAGGTGTTCCTTCTCTCTGGATCCACGCTTTCTACGCGTTTCCCAACACCCTAAACAAACTTTATTCGCTAAATCCCTCTAGTTCTCTTCACTTTGAACTGATCAGAATTTGATTTCGACACTTTTTTCCACATTTCCACCATTCTAGGCTCAATCCCCTCGAGTTTCTCTCAAGGTTTGCACACTTTTCCCGGCTTTGACTTTCGTTGACTTTTTCTCTCTCCTAGGGTTGACGTTTTCAAAGTTTCACCATTTTCCTTCATTTTTGCTCATTTTGCACCTATTTCAGATGGCGAATGATGTTCCTCATGATGGGGATCTCCCCGAGCTTCCTCCAGTAAATTTCGAGGCAGACTTTG
The DNA here is from genome assembly GCA_025200525.1 of Camellia lanceoleosa. NCBI lineage: Eukaryota > Viridiplantae > Streptophyta > Magnoliopsida > Ericales > Theaceae > Camellia > Camellia lanceoleosa. The sequence goes on along the minus strand of CM045758.1, from coordinate 94,979,445 downwards.
AGGCCGAGCCAGAGGCCGAGCTGGAGCTATTACCACTGAGCATATGCCACTTCAATCTAGCTAGGCACCATCCTCAGACTCACATAGTACCCATCACAGGAGGCATGAAATCCTTTATCGATTTTGCTGAGGACGCGCCGGAGGACCTCTTTCTGAGAGAGCCAGCATCTCATTTATCGGCCATCGCCGTAGAGGTACGAACACTATTTTTCTGCAACACTACCCTTAACTATTTACATTTCTTGCACTGTTTTGATCTGATCTCATGCATTGCCTTGATCCAGCTGTATCTCATACATTACTGTTTTATGTTCAACTATACTTTCGTTGCCTGATCTGATTGCATCTCATGCATTACCACAGTCTCAAGCATTACCATAGGACAGATCCCGCTCGTTTAGAGGCTACAGCACGACAACCATTCGAGACTGGTACGGTGAGCTCCCAGCTGGGGTTCACGATATTACTGATGAGGCAGGCTACGGTATCTTCTGCTCCAGCTTGACTTGGATCACAGTGAGCCGTCCTCTCTTAGGGGCTCTAGTAGAGAAGTGGTAGGACACCACCAACTCCTTCCATTTCTCCACCACGGGGGAGATGACAATGACTCCTTACGACTTTGCCATGATCACTGGCTTGGGTGTAGGGGGGCAATCCGATCCCTCTCAACCCTAATATGGAGAAATGGGAGGCAGCATGGGTCACATTGCTTGGGGCATATCCATCGACACTTTGGTCAGGCATGGTCCGGTACAGTTGGTTTGAGGAGCAGTTCAAAGGGATTGAGCCTAAGATGGTCGAGGCGACAGAGCAGTACGCCAGAGGCTTCCTCGTGTTCCTTTTCAGTACCACCTTGTTTTCAAACAGGTGGAATTCCGTGGGCCTATATTTGCTAAGCACCTTGGTAGTGCTCCATCAAGTTCAGTTCTATGATTAGGGTGGAGCCGACCTCACCACTTTGTACGGATATATGAACTCGACTTCTTACATGAGTGGGAGCCTGATTGGAGGCTACTGGCAGGCTTGGGAGGTACACAGCTTAGTTCCTCCCTTTTCGCTTTACCTTTTCTGCTTAGTATTTCTTGATTTACGCTTGTTCAACACATGTACTTTCTGCTCTGCATTTTTTGTACCTACTCATGCACTACATGCTTTCTGCTTTGCATTTTCTATATCTGCCCATGCATTATATTCTTTCTGCTTTGCATTTTTTGTATCTGCTCATGCACTATATGCTTTCTGCTTTTCATTTTTTGTATCTGCTCATGCACTATATTGATCACATATCATCTCACTTTCCCTGCAGCTATGGGTGTACGCATACTTCCCTGCTCTTGCTCCAGAGCCTATAGAGGAGGTTCCAGCGACAGTCTCATTTTCTCGAGTATACGATGGCCTGCTCCACTGTAGGACCCAGGAAAAGTTCATGTTTTTCCGCCAGTATTTCGATGTTGTTACGATGCATGAGGTAACCCAATAACAAAGCCATCTTACTTTTCAACCATTTAAATCCACACATTGATGACTAACAGCGACTAATCATCTGTTCATTTCCATTTCAGATCACATGGCAGCCCTGGACCGTGATACCATCAGGGCTTCGAGCCTAATATGATATAGCTCGGGTCAGCACCCGCCATCGTATTCTTCTCGAGGGCCCGATCTGCCGCGCCTAGTTCTTGGGCGAGCACTTCGTGCGCCAGACTTTAGGCATGCCTACCCCATTCATGCCGATGGCGCCTCCAGTGTCCATGAGAGCGAAACACAAACTGTCTGTCGAGGAGGTGATCCAGTTCATGGTAGGGCTAGAGGCAGATTACTTCCGTGTAGAGGGCGATTATGCGACCTTCATCCAGATACACCTAATGCCGCCTCTTACTGGCGTTCGTGGAGGCGAGGAAGCAAGGGCTCCAGCTGCGAGAGAGAGAGAGAGGCAGAGGGGCTAGGGCGACCAGGACCTGTGGTAGGAGAGATTCTGGGGTGAGATAGAGGACTGGGTGGCCAGAGCTACCTACCACACTCACTTACCGGGGATATTCTAGGGAGGCTTGCCAAATCCCCATTGAGCCTGTACCAGCTGAGCATGAGCTTGTCGGGGTTCGAGGCCCGGCTCCAGTATGTACCATACTTTAAATTTTGTATATTTACTTGATTTTAATTATGCTTTATAGAACACTAATCTCTTCAACGCACTTGCAGGCACCCATAGAGTACACCGAGTAGGCCCTCAAGCTAGTGGCTTCCTTGATGGAGATGGTGTAAAGGAGCACGAACCTGCTTAGCCTTTACAGGATTCCGGTAATTCCCTTCAGTTTGCACCTCATGTCATGAAATTTTCTAATGATACATTAGCATTTCAACTGTAATCTGTTCCACACTACACCGATCCAATATATTGCATTAAAACACTACATTGATACATTGCTCCCATACACTGCATACATACACTACACACATACACTGCACACATACAACACAACTAATGTATTTTGACAAATTGCCCTTTTCAGATCCCAGCCCCACCAAACACCCCAGCGGGAGCCACAGCAAGACCTTCAATACCTCCTCCAGCAGCAGGGAGGAGAGGGAGACAGACTTCGACATGTAGCCGAGGCAGAGCTAGGGGCATCCGTGGCGTAAGTGGCCCTTCAGACCCATTCTGGACGATGATGATGATGAAACGAGCGAGGATGAGGGTGAGATAGCAAGTCTACAATCAGAGTCATCTGAGGACGGAGACGTCGGCTCAGATTCTACTAGTGGTGAGGCTGTAGAGGCTAAGGACGGCTCTGGTTCAGACTCTGATTCAAATTTAGACAGTGGCGCTGATGGAGACAGTGCTTCAGAGTCTGCTCCGCCGTGGAAGAGGACGAAGAGGGCCTCTTGAGCATAAGATAGCCGGCGCTGATCTATCTATGCTTTTCACTTAGTTTCTTTTTTTTGCTAGTAGTATTGGCACTCTGTACAGTTCAAACGAGTTTTATTTCTGTAAAAACTTGTACTCTTTTGCAAAAAGTGACCATGATCAAAATGAAAACAACTTTTGATTAAAAACTGTTATGTTTTGCATTCTGAGCATTATCGCATAGCATAAAAAAAAAAAAAAAAATGAGATTGGCCTTGATTGAAAATTGTGCATTCAATTTGCATTGTCTTAATCAAGTAGTGAACCGACCAACGATTGAAATAACAAATAGAGCAAAACAACTGGATAAACAACACAAAAACTTGACAGGCTAATCAATGTAAATACAACTCGATAAGCAAGACAAGGACTTGATAAGCAACTTAAATACAACTCAATAAGCAAAACCAGATGATTACAACTTAAATAAACATGCTCAAGCCCAAAAAGACTGAAAACAAGACCTTAAAAGATGCGAATAACAGAATATAACTGTTGCAAACGACTGAATCTTCACAAAAAATGACAGTAAGCCTGAAAAGGAGGCTGCCGGCCATGAAGGATGGCTTGCCAACCATCATTTCCCTCTACCGGCCATCAATGTGCCCCTACCGGCCATTGATGAGCGTCTTGTAGCCATCAATAAGCCCTACCGGCCATCGATGAGTAGAACCTCCGAAATGTTGACACTTGGCCTCCACTCATTGCCTTATCTTCTACAAAAGCTCCAACTTCGTGGTTTCTTCATTCCAGTTCTATTTTTGCCCCAAATGGAGCCATTCTACGCCGAAAAACTCTCAAACTGGATTGCAGCTTTAGATGGCTCGAAAAAGTTGAATTTTTGAGGTTTCGGGATAAATACACTATTCCCGTTGAGTCGTACTCCGCTATGTTTTTCGTTCTTCCATGCTGCGGCTAAATGTTGGAACCAGATTACACATGTTTTCATCTTCGGGGAACAAGTGATATGTCCGACAATTGAAGAGTTCCAAGTTTTGATGGAATCCTAGTGTGACGAGGAAATCTTGCCCCAGTCGCGTTTTGGTCACATCCAAGCTTTAGGAAGGATGTGCGGGTTCACTCTACACGATGCTCAATCTTTGGTTCACAACGGAGAGTTGGACATTCCCAGTTTGGTTCATCGGTTTTTTGATGCCGGTGTAACACGTCCGCGGGGGACCTCGGCTACAGTTCGGACTCAATTTTGTGTCGGTTCTAAATCTGAACCAAAGAGTCCAACTCCGGCAAATCGTTTTGAAGAAAAACAGATTTTTTTTGAAAAGTAGTGCCAAACATGGACTGCTTTGCCAGATTACAGAGTCGCCACCTAAATATTTTTTAAATTGGGAAATTTAGGAAACCCTGACTCGGTGCCGAAGGCCACATGTCCGTCATCACCAAAGTGGTCTTGGCTCGGGAGCTTGGGTACGATCGGGGAAGGTCAGCTATGAGCACCCCCTTTCGCCCGGTCCGAAGACCGGCCTCTACTAACCGTGATATCCGTTTTTGAAAACATTACATGCTCTTATTCCAATTATTAGCCTAGAATTACTATGTTATGCGCGCAGCAAATAAGTATAGACTAGATCGCCTAATTTGGAAATAAACATTGCATATCCGTTTTGTCTCGAAAAACGTGTTGTTTTCTTTTGCTACTCGCAAGTAGGCTAAAATGCGGATCTCAATGAGTTGTTCCAACTCAGGCAATCCAACCTCCATCCACAGGCATTCAAACAGTTTATCATGTAAGCACTTAGCCGCATGGTAAGCATACTGTCATGGTAAACATTCACACGCGTGCGATATGCTAAAACGTAAAATACTTACATCGTACTCCGCGCCAAAACAGTAAACTAGTTAGCAAACATGCGTGACCTAGTTCATGTTAAGTGGCTAATGCAACACAGGCATAGATGCAATCTAGAGTAGGCTCGGCTAACCCTAAACATGGCATGTGAAATGCGATCAAATAGCACGTATTCAATTTGGAATTTGAAAATACAATGCAGTTTGTATGATGTACCGAGCCCGGTGCATGTAAACAAAATGCATGAATGCACACATGCATTGCATAAGGTATGCTAAGATAGACGTGCCCTAATCTACCATAAGCAGGTAAATAAAAGGGTTAGAAAGAAATGGGGGTTGGAAGACATACACCCACTCACGCACACTTATTACATTTTTGCCCTCGCTCGGAGGGACCAAAATAATAATACAGTCCAACGAATAAATGAATAAATAAATTATTACAAATTTATTAAAATTAAAGCAAATAAATAGATAAATGTAATGGGGCCTCGGCCCTGCCTCGGGGCGCACGAATGATGCATGCTCGATCCGTTTTGCCCGGAAAACCCGTGTCATGGCACTGCTGCTTCTGTTTTTACTACCCTGCCTCTCTAAAAATTCCCAAAATTCTGGAATACCTTCCAAATGGTCTGAAGTACCCCACCGGCTGGGAGGAGTGGTCATCGGCTATTTGAGTTGTCCACCGGCTGCAATTGATAGTTATCGGCACAAAAAGATTGCCGGTCGGCACTAAAGAGTGCCGGTCGGCACTAAATTCCTGCAGGAGACAGACAAAGAACAGACGTGAGCATGGCATTGGAATTTTGGGACAAATGTATGCACGGACACACTCCCTATCATGCAATAGACTCAAGGGAGCATGGCCCTCGACCCCCGGGCCACCAATCACGCATTTCAATGCATGATGGCCCAAGAAGCCAAGTTAGCAACTTTTAATGGAATGGAATGCAAGCACAAACAAACAAGAGGCCCAACCTCTATCATGGTGATTCAAGAGGCAAGGTATGCATGCCAAATGCAACCTAAACATGTGAGCTAAGTATGCAATATGAGCATAAAGGCAAGTATGCAAACATGCAACATGTATTAGGCACACAACCTAAACCAACAAGCATGGCATGCAACAAACATGCAACAATGGACTTAAACTAACATGGATAGCTCACAAGCATGCCAAAATCAGCGGCCATAATCATGGAAATGAAGGCACAAAATGCACACACACATGCATGCAATCATGGTCCAACACCTTAAGCATAAACAAGGCAACTCTTAAGCACACTTCAAGAGGCTAAGTATGGACATATAGCATGCAACATAAGCTCTGAAATCATGTTATAGGAGGTTCCAAACCAACTAAATAAATCAACAAAGCATGCAACAATGCTCACACATTCACATACTTGAAGCATACAAGCCACAAAATGCAAAGAGGCTATATAATGCATGCTAGGATCGACTCAAAAAACTTAAGACAGACCTAAAGCATGGCAAAATAAGCACAAAAGCTTCACAAATCTAAGCCTAAAACATGCTCGAACAAAGGTTAACACCCTAAGGCATATTAAGGCAATTACAAGGCATCACATGGTAGGTATGCTAAGCATGCACCAAACTGAAAAATACCCTTCTACAATACTGATGAGGGACCAAAAATATGACTACCCACAGTAGATGACAAGCCCCAAATCAATATACAAACATGCTCAAAATGCAATGCAAGATTAAGGCCCACAAAGGGGTATAACATGAAGTACCGAAAGGATGCACCAAACAGCCAAATACCCTTCATGAGACATGTAGAGGAGGGAAAAATAAGACACTTTTCAGGCCTGTTGAAGGCCCAAAAACAGAAGCATGGTAGGCTAAAAAGACATGCAAAAAAAGGGGACCAAAGAGGGGTAATGAAGCAAGTCATACATGGGGGTCCCAAACAAGGTTGAGCCCTTCTTCAATGTTGAAGAAGGGCTCAAAAAAAGCCTCTTTACAGTTTATTACATGCTGAAAAACAGATTATACACAAGCCAAACATACTATGCAAGATTATGGCATAAAGAGGGCTAATGAAGGAAGTGCTAGCTACTGTCCTCGAACAGCAAGAGGTCCTCAATCAAACATGAAGAGGACCCAAAAATATGATGATTTTCAGTTTGGGTCGGAGCCCAAAAGTGCTTGCAAGCAAGGCTTAGATGTGAAGCAAGAAAATGCTAGAAAAGGGAAGAAGATGGCTTACCCTTGAAGACCAGCAAACCAGCACCTCTTGGACCAAGTTTGGGTGCTCCTAAGCTTTGAAGAACAGCCCCAAGTCGTTGCAATGGAGTAAGGGTGCTTTGTGCTATGAGTTGATGAAGAAATGGCCAAGAATAATGGACTTTTGGAGGTAAAGGAGTGAGATATAGAGAGAGATAGAGGGTTGTATCTATCTATATCAGATATATATCTATATATCTCTGGTTTTTGTTCCAAAACTCTAACCCTAGACAATGGAGGAGAAGGGTTGCTTATATAGGCCAAGACTAAGTCTAAGACTTAGTGGCTAAGCAAAGGAAAGGGGTCAAGGGGTGCAAAGAGTTTGTGGCTTCTAGAGGAAGCTAATACAGCTGGCCAAGCTTCTCCAAGAAGCTTGGCCAAGGGTTCAACCTCTTAGAGGGAAAAAAGGGGTCAAAGGGCTCAAAATAGGCACATGTATGCACGTGGGTCGAGTTCTGTGCATCCCAGCTGGCACAGCTGGCATGCACCAAGCTTGGGGGTGCAAAGGGTTCAAACCGGCTAGAAGATTCGATCATTGTCCAAAATAAAGTGCTGGTCGGCACTCTTTTCTGGCGGTCGGCTAAATAGAGTGCCGATGGATGAGTCCTTGGTCAAAACATGGCCGGTGGGTATGCGAATCGAAGCCCCGGAAGTTAGCTTTCCAATGGCGCAAACCTTGCTTCAAAATTCCTCCTATGCAAAAAGTTATGCCCTTTTCCGTGAAGTCGCGCAGACTCGATCCAACCGAGATGATCCCCTGCTTCAACCCAACATATCACCTCCACCCGGACTTGGATTTGGGAGATTCTTGAGTACAAAGTGAAGCCCCGGAAGTCTTCTTTCCAACGACGGTGGCCTCATAGCTTAACTCCAAGTATGCAATTGAATAAGCCTGACTCAGCGAGGGCTGCTCGATTCCGTTCTACCTGGATCTTTGCCAATCTTCTTCTTCAACCTGTTTTCTCCCCTCCTCTCCTCTTTTCTTCAACTCCAAACCCTTAAACAAAGTGTTTGGGAAGATTTGACTCTCTTCTTGCCGAAGAAACTGAACCTGTGCCCTGCACATCTCTCAACACCGAGCAAACCATCAGTAATGCCCAAGTCTTGAGGGTGGTCAAAAATGGGGTGTCTACAGTTGCCCCTCTTTGACAGAACTCGGAAGTCATAACAATGACGGGAGTGAATGTCAAAGCCCCGTGACGACCCATTTTTGACAGGACCGAAGACTTGGACAAACAAACAAAATACAGATTAGATAAATGGTTGTGCCCGCAGGCTGCCTACGTATCCCCTTGCAAGGAATCAAACCAGCGTAGTTCAGGGGCAGAATGCAAAGTGACGCACAATGCAAGTGCATAACTTATGATCATGCAAAGGATGCTGTGATGAAGCAATTATGCAAAATAAATGCAACATTTTAAGCGAATGCTATGCAAGCAAGTAAACGTGAACCAACCTACATCTCATGCAGAAAGGATGTAAGAGAATTATGCAGTTCTCACAAACATGTGCGTTAGATACACAAAAGTGAACGAAGTGTGATGGATACACTAAGTGGACAAACATGTGTGATGGATACACCAAAATGAAGAGAGTGTGATGGATACACTATATGAATAAAGTGTGATTGATACACAAGGTGAGTGCAGTGTGGTGGATACACTGTATGAAGCAAAGTGTAATGGATACACAAGATGAGCATAGTGTGATAGATGCATAAAGAGAAAGTGTGTGATTGATACACAAAGCGAGTGTGTGATTGATACACAAAGCGAAAGTGTGTGATTGATACACAAAGCGAGCGTGTGATTGATACACAAAGCGAGCGTGCGTGACAGATACAAAGCGAGTGTGTGATAGATACACTATATGAACTAAGTGTGATTGATACACTAAATGAATGAAGTAAGCAAAGCGTGATGGATACACAAAAGGCAAACACAAAGTGTGATAGATGCACTAAGTGAACAAGTGTGATGGATACACAATAGGTGAACACGAAGTGTGATCGATGCACTTAGTGAACAAGGTATGATTGATATACTAAAAGTGAACACAAAGTGTGAGAGATGCACTTAGTGAACAAGTATGATGGATATACTGAATGTGAACACGAAGTGTGATAGATGCACTTAGTGAACAAGGTATGATTGATATACTAAAAGGTGAACACGAAGTGTGATAGATGCACTTAGTGAACAAGGTATGATTGATATACTAAAAGGTGAACACGAAGTGTGATAGATGCACTTAGTGAACAAGTATGATGGATATACTGAATGCGAACACAAAGTGTGATAGATGCACTTAGTGAACAGGAGTATGATTGATATACTGAATGTGAACACAAAGTGTGATAGATGCACTTAGTGAACAGGAGTATGATTGATATACTAAAAGTGAACACAAAGTGTGATAGATGCACTTAGTGAACAAGTATGATTGATATACTAAAAGTGAACACAAAGTGTGATAGATGCACTTAGTGAACAAGAGTATGATTGATATACTAAAGATGAACACGAAGTGTGATAGATGCACTCAGTGAACAAGTATGATTGATATACTAAAGGTGAACACAAAGTGTGATAGATGCACTTAGTGAACAAGTATGATTGATATACTAAAAGTGAACACAAAGTGTGATAGATGCACTTAGTGAACAAGTATGATTGATATACTAAAAGTGAACACAAAGTGTGATAGATGCACTTAGTGAACAAGTATGATTGATATACTGAATGTGAACACGAAGTGTGATAGATGCACTTAGTGAACAAGTATGATTGATATACTAAAAATGAACACAAAGTGTGATAGATGCACTTAGTGAACAGGAGTATGATTGATATACTAAAAGTGAACACGAAGTGTGATAGATGCACTTAGTGAACAAGGAGTATGATTGATATACTAAAAATGAACACAAAGTGTGATAGATGCACTTAGTGAACAGGAGTATGATTGATATACTAAAAATGAACACAAAGTGTGATAGATGCACTTAGTGAACAAGGAGTATGATTGATATACTAAAAGTGAACACGAAGTGTGATAGATGCACTTAGTGAACAAGTATGATGGATATCTTGAATGTATGAAGTGTGATTGATACACTAAGGAATAAAGTGGTATGTGTGATAGATACACAAAAGGTAATGAAGTGTGATGGATACACTAAAGTAATTGAGGTGAACATGTGTGTGATAGATACATAAAATGAAAGTGTGATTGAAAGTGTGATTGATACACGGAATGTAATGAAGTGTGTGGTTGATACACTAAATGAAATGGAGTGTGTGATTGATACACCAACGAATGAAGTGTGTGATTGATACACTTGCAATAAAGTGTGTGATTGATACATTGAACTAATAAAGTGTGTGATTGATACACTAAACGCAATAAAGTGAGAATGGGTGTGATAGATACGTAAAATGAGAATGCGTGTGATTGATACACAAAATGAGAGAAGTGTGATTGATACAATCGGTGAACATGTGATAGATACATGAGGCAAACGAAAATAAATGAGGTGTGATGGATACTCCAAAGTAAACACGTGATATGAAGAGAAGAATGGGGTGATAGATACACAAAGTGAATGAAGGGGGATTGATACACCAAGAAAAGAGAGGGTGTTTGATACACTAAATGAGAAGGAAGGGAGAAAAGAGTGATTGATACACTATAGCAAATAAAGCGTGTTAGATACCCGAGTGAAGCAAAGCAAATGAATGTGTGTGATAGATACACAAAGTGAATGAAGTGTGATTGATACACTAAGGCAAAAAGTGTAATTGATACACTAAGTGAGTGAAGTGTGATTGATACACTAAGTGAATGACCTTGAGCTTGAGGTAGAGGCATACTCATACTTGGAGTATTGACAAGGCTGACGAGGTGCATACGGAATGCAATCTTGAGCTTCAAGTTGGAACAAACTCAGATGCCCGACATTTTCTTCTTTTGCTTTTTGCTTTGCATCGGAACCATATAGCTTCAGATAGGTCCCGGTTTCTTGTTCACACTTATCGGGGTGGGCCTCAGCTTTTATGAAAGAATCTGCTTTTTGCACAAATGTGGAGAATGGCACTGACTGAGCACAAGATGATTTGACTTCTTTTTTTGAAATTAAGAAATGAGTTCTTAACCGTATTGAGCCTATGGTGAACACAATGAAAAAGACTCAACAAACAAAAACAAAGGTAAACAACCTAAACACATCTATTGACACTCGAAACGACTCAAAACAAGAATCGAAACAGACAAAACAAAACACAAGACGCAAATGTGCACAGGGAGCCTGTTTCACCGGGTGTTATTTCCCACCCTTTCTCACTTGTGATTCTCACATCACTCGGCCCTCAAGCTCTGTTTCTCACGAAAAAGCCATTTTCTCACTTTTTCTCTCAACGCACATCTCTCTATTCTTCAATCTCTCATTTTCAATCCCTCCCCTGGGTGGTTGATGGATAAATAGAAAGTTACGGGGTCTTGCCCCTAGCATTTCGCCAGACTCTTTTTCTTCTGCGCACAACAAAGGAACTTTCCAGAGGGGTTATGATGAGGTGGATGTGAAGAAATCTACAGTGACATCGGTTGATGATGCCTCATTGGGAGTTTGGACGTGGTTAGATCTGTCCAGATGAGGAAGTGGAACATCTCGCCCCATTCCAATTTATGCTTCGCACATGGCTTGATACCTCGCTGCTTGGAGGACGGAGAGCTTTGACCCTTTTGTTATTGACTTGCTTGTGCCCTCTTCCGGCGGTAGAGTGCCTTTCTTGGCAAGTATGTTGAAAATGGGGGAAAGACAGGAAGCCTGACTCAACAGTGCCCCTAGTTCATCATTTTGACCATTTTTGTTTTAAAGCAATTTTGACCAACATGAAAGTTAGATTAACATGCTTATTCGATTTTTGATTTGAAATCATGCAAGTCAGGTTGTAAGCACTGAAAATTTTCCTTTTTTGGGTCCAAGAAAATGGTCTAGTTTTGGAAAAATGGAATGATTTTTGAGAGAATAGTCAACCTCAGTAAAAATTCTCAAAAACTGTTTTTGCAAACGGCCACCGCTCAACAAGCAGGGAACCAACTCTTTGAGATGCACAACTTCGGACCCATAGCAATGGAAAATTGCCTCTTGTCTGAAGGACACTGCATGGCAACGGAAAGTTTCCTCTTATTTGAAGTGACACCGCGACGTTTTGAATGGCAACGGAAAGTTGCCCTTTGTTTGGATAGCATCGCAGTGTACTTGTAGTCAGTCCTCAGAGCGACGAACACAACCAGACTCTCGGATACAGAGAAGACAAAGATGGCCAAAACCATTGCATGGACACAGTCGAACTTGAAGTGTTTATGGCTGGACTTCAGAATGAAGTTGCCTACGTATCCCAAACATGGGAATCAAGCCTTACGTAGTTCGGGGTTAAGGTACACTCGGGTATTTAACCTCTCATTTTTATGCTCTAACTTTTGTCAAGGCGCCCATTGCAGGTTTTCAACCTTGCGAGCTTTGTTCTTCTTTCTTTTTCTTTTTTTCTATTCTTTTCATCTTTCTTTTTTTTTTCTTCTTCTTTTTTTTTGCATTTTTCTTTTCTTTTCCTTTTGCATTTTTGTATCTTTGAATTTTTTTTCTTTTTTTTTTTTTCTTCTTTTTTTTTTTTTTGCTCTAACTTTTGCCTGGGTCGCCCTTCCGGGTTTTCGGCCCAGCGAGCCTCTCAAAGGGTAAAAGTGTAGCTTTGTCCATGCCAAGTGTTTTTAGGGTTTTGATGCCATCCGTATCCAGGAGAGTGGCTGTCGATTCGCAAGAGGACTCATCTTCGGCTCTTCGAGCATATCTGACATCTTTGCCCCTAGTTTGAGGGGTGCTTCTGATTTACTTCGCAAGCCTCTCTTGATGACATCTAATCTTCTTGATTTGACTTTCTTGCCTCTTGTTCGAGGGCTGCTTTGAATCCGGTCTCACAGGCCTCACGTTGTAGTTAACCGTTGAACATTCTGAGTTTGAGTCCAAGGTTCGAAAATGAGGGGTCGAGTCTCGAGGCTGAGAGCGGTCCTAGGCTACACAATCTCAAGAGCGATTCCACACATGTCTTCGCAGGACCGCGCAAAACATTTTTTGAAAGTTTTTAAGCGACAAATCGTCATGTTAAGAAAGCGATGTAGGACCAATCTGGATCAAAGCTAGGGTCCTTCTCAGTACTCACACTAACAAGCATGATTTCATTCATTAAGGGCTTAGCACGCCTCTCTTTCTTTCAAATTGATCAAATTTTGCAAATCCCGAGGAATTCCTCCCTCTTTGTTTTCACCGCAGTGTTCAAAAAGGTTTTGAAAAACTTAGGTCATTACAATGACTTCAAGGCACAAAAAAGGCAGAGTTCCCAGTCAAATACTGCTATCTCATTCAGAATTTCTGGCACAACTGGCACACGGCAGAAGCAAACACAAGAGTGTGAAAATCACTGCTGTTCCATTCAAAATCTGTTGGCATAACTGACTCCCTGGCAGAAACAGACTCAAAACAAAATGAAAAGACAGACGCAAAACAAGCAAGTGATGTCTGAGGTAACTTCCCCGAAATCACCCGACTCTAACAAAACAGGACTGACTCGATACAACAAGACAGGCCCTTAATCAAAAGGACTGACTCAAGACAAAGAGACAGACTCAAAACAAAACAATAGAACTGGCTCAATACCCAAGTCAGAAAGTACAAAACTAGCATTCGCAAATGCTCAAAGCAGTGCATGCCAAACGCCACATCTGGAGTAAACTGAGTGTTGCCCGCAGGTGGTTCATCCCCTGATCATATCGTATTATCCCCCAAGTTCACTGACCCAGTGACGATAGACCTTACTGAGCTGGTGCGGTGATGATGTTGTTGTCAAACAAATCTTGTACATCATGGCGCAGACGAAAGCAGCTATCGGTCTCATGACCGGTTTGTTGATGGTAAATGCAAGATTTTAGTTCGGTCATGTTTTGGAGGAGAGGATCGTGTAAAGGTCGTTGTTCCAATGGTTTCAGATGTCCTTCCTGGATTAAGACCTCTAGAGCCTTTGACAAAGGCATATGAAGTGGGGTGAAAACCCTCTTGACTCGAGGTGGATATTTGGTTTTCAGGAGCCGCTTCCGGACGCACCTGAATGGGGTAGCTTTTTGTGATGTGGTGTTGGTGACCATGCCCACTTCGAAGATCTTGCATTGCATCACCACCGGTGGCGCATTCGAATCTGGGTAAACGCCTCCTAGGTCGCTCCTTCTCCCGGTCAATGAGGCCTTCTTTATAGCATCCTCGATTTGTACCCCAATCTCATGGAGGTCTGCAAAGGTGGGTAGGGGAGGACAATCATCTTCGTGATCACTGGGTTGGAGATTGCGACAATCATCCGTGATCTCGATCCTTGTCGACCGGCCTGGTGGTCATCGAAGAAGCTTTGGCTCTCCAACGGGTTACAAAGTCAGAGAAGCCCTCTTTCGGCTCTTGCCTAGTTGTCTCAAGATCACGGGTTGTGATCTTGATCTGGGTATTATATGAATATTATGCGACGAAAGCCTCGGACATCTCCTCCCAGCTTCGTTTCACTGGGTCCTCTAATTTGGCGTACCAGATGGCCGCGATACCCGACAGGGTGGTCCTCGCTAAAGAGGAGAGCTTCAGTAATCTTGTCAAGCCCATCGGGCGCAGAACATCTGAAAACAAACTCGGGTGGACCATGGGATCTCGACCACAAAACGGTCGATGTGAGGCATCTTGAACTGTTCGCAATGTCACAAAGTGTCCGTGGTAGCCATCTTCAATGTCGGGGATGGTCTTGACTCCTCGATTTCTTGAACGACTTTTCAAGCTTGCTCAACTTCTTTGTGGATCCGCCTCGAACTCAAAGGAGAGTCCGAGGTTGGTGGGTGTTTTTGATAACGGGTAAAATTGGGGCGGAGCCCCTACCGGAATGTCTCAGATTTCCTCGACATTTGGCGTCTCCCAGTGCCGGAGCTCCTCATCGGGGAGGAACTTGTTGTGAAGCACGAGACGCTTTTGTTTTTGCAAATGGGCCGCGCTTTTCTTTGTTGCGGCTGGTGATGAGCTCGCTTGTTGAGCCATGATTGCGGCCTTGCTGGAGAATTCCGCTGACGGGCCGCCTTTGTTGCATGAGTTTCATAGTTTCTGATTCGACGCATCATTGCCTCCACCTCGACGATTCTCGCCGATCCATCCGACCGACTTTCACCGGAGAGATGGATAAGGGCCACGGATCCGTAATCGGCCGAACCGGTGATTCGTGCTCGACTAGCCTTCTAGCCCTCGACATTCTTGAACTGAGTCTCTGACCTGACAAAGTCTATCAGTACAAATTCAATGTACCAGGGAGATAGTGGAGCCTTCTGAAGCTATGGTTCCAAGACTACCCTAGCAAAAGGGAAAACAGACAGCATCTCAGTTCAACTTCACCAAAACAGATACGAGCAGAAATAACGATCAGATTCTATTATCGATCATCGTTCCCAAATCATCGCCTAAATCAATCGATACCCAGATATAATCGATTCTCAAAATACTAATATCGGTGCCCGCAGTCGGATACCCAGACTTCAGAACCGGTATATGCATTCCTCAGAGATACACTCTAAAAGCACATAGCAGTAAATGAGAGCCAATACACCCCTATGTTGGGGTAGGGTTTCGCCCTATTTTGTCGAGCTAGGGTTTCACTACGCACGCAATGGTTTCAAACAACCTAATATCGGGTGAGCAACCCGTCCTAGTTTGGAATGGTCACTACGGATTTCGATATGCACTAGGTCGAATGGTCAAAGGGTGCCGTAAAACCGGGTTTGTGTTCCCATATCGGGCAGAGTTGGCGAACCGTCAAATTTTATGGACATGCCTTGACAAGACAAGCCTCCCAAGAAACCGCTTAGGAATAGCAGATGGCCAACACGGTGTCCTAGGCGCACCAATGCACATGCAATGCAAAGAAACACATAAGTGTAGTCAAAACAGATATCACGAGTTCGAGTCAAGCTCTAAAATCCCAAGAGTCACGAATCAGAACACGTCATGAGGGGACCTGGCCATGTCAGACTCAATTTGTGTCGGTTCTAAATCTGAACCAAAGAGTCCAACTCCCAAATCGCTTTTGAAGAAAAGCAGATTTTTTTGAAAAGTAGTGCCAAACATGGATGCTTTGCCGACATGAGTCGCCACCTAAATATTTTTTAAATTGGGAAATTTAGGAAACTCGACTCGGTCAAGGCCACATGTCCGCTATCACCAAAGTGGTCTTGGCTCGAGCTTGGGTACGATCGGGGAAGGTCATTTATGAGCACACCTTTCGCGGTCCAAGACCGGCCACTACTAACCGTGATATCCGTTTTTGAAAACATTACATGCTCTTATTCCAATTATTAGCCTAGAATTACTATGTTATGCGCGCAGCAAATAAGTATAGACTAGATCGCCTAATTTGGAAATAAACATTGCATATCCGTTTTGTCTCGAAAAACGTGTTGTTTTCTTTTGCTACTCGCAAGTAGGCTAAAATGCGGATCTCAATGAGTTGTTCCAACTCAGGCAATCCAACCTCCATCCACAGGCATTCAAACAGTTTATCATGTAAGCACTTAGCCGCATGGTAAGCATACTGTCATGGTAAACATTCACACGCGTGCGATATGCTAAAACGTAAAATACTTACATCGTACTCCGCGCCAAAACAGTAAACTAGTTAGCAAACATGCGTGACCTAGTTCATGTTAAGTGGCTAATGCAACACAGGCATAGATGTAATCTAGAGTAGGCTCGGCTAACCCTAAACATGGCATGTGAAATGCGATCAAATAGCACGTATTCAATTTGGAATTTGAAAATACAATGCAGTTTGTATGATGTACCGAGCTCGGTGCATGTAAACAAAATGCATGAATGCACACATGCATTGCATAAGGTATGCTAAGATAGACGTGCCCTAATCTACTATAAGCAGGTAAATAAAAGGGTTAGAAAGAAATGGGGGTTGGAAGACATACACCCACTCACGCACACTTATTACATTTTTGCCTCGGAGGGACCAAAATAATAATACAAATTAACGAATAAATGAATAAATAAATTATTACAAATTTATTAAAATTAAAGCAAATAAATAGATAAATGTAATGGGGCCTCGGCCTTCGAAGCGCATTTAATGATGCATGCTCGATCCGTTTTGCGGAAAACCCGTGTCATGGCCGCTTTGCTTTTTACTACCCCGCCTCTAAAATTCCCAAAATTCGAATACCTTCCAAATGGTCCAAGTACCCATCGGTGGGAGGAGTGGTCATCGGCTATTTGAGTTGTCCACCCACTGCAATTGATAGTTATCGGCACAAAAAGATTGCTTAGGCACTAAAGAGTGCCGGCCGGCACTAAATTCTGCAGGAGACAGCTGACAAAGAATGCAGAAAAGAAGCAGAGCATGGCATTGGAATTTTGGGACAAATGTATGCACGGACACACTCCCTATCATGCAATAGACTCAAGGGAGCTTGGCCCTCGACCCCCGGGCCACCAATCACGCATTTCAATGCATGATGGCCCAAGAAGCCAAGTTAGCAACTTTTAATGGAATGGAATGCAAGCACAAACAAACAAGAGGCCCAACCTCTATCATGGTGATTCAAGAGGCAAGGTATGCATGCCAAATGCAACCTAAACATGTGAGCTAAGTATGCAATATGAGCATAAAGGCAAGTATGCAAACATGCAACATGTATTAGGCACACAACCTAAACCAACAAGCATGGCATGCAACAAACATGCAACAATGGACTTAAACTAACATGGATAGCTCACAAGCATGCCAAAATCAGCGGCCATAATCATGGAAATGAAGGCACAAAATGCACACACACATGCATGCAATCATGGTCCAACACCTTAAGCATAAACAAGGCAACTCTTAAGCACACTTCAAGAGGCTAAGTATGGACATATAGCATGCAACATAAGCTCTGAAATCATGTTATAGGAGGTTCCAAACCAACTAAATAAATCAACAAAGCATGCAACAATGCTCACACATTCACATACTTGAAGCATACAAGCCACAAAATGCAAAGAGGCTATATAATGCATGCTAGGATCGACTCAAACAACTTAAGACAGACCTAAAGCATGGAAAAATAAGCACAAAAGCTTCACAAATCTAAGCCTAAAACATGCTCGAACAAAGGTTAACACCCTAAGGCATATTAAGGCAATTACAAGGCATCACATGGTAGGTATGCTAAGCATGCACCAAACTGAAAAATACCCTTCTACAATACTGATGAGAGACCAAAAATATGACTACCCACAGTAGATGACAAGTCCCAAATCAATATACAAACATGCTCAAAATGCAATGCAAGATTAAGGCCCACAAAGGGGTATAACATGAAGTACCGAAAGGATGCACCAAACAGCCAAATACCCTTCATGAGACATGTAGAGGAGGGAAAAATAAGACACTTTTCAGGCCTGTTGAAGGCCCAAAAACAGAAGCATGGTAGGCTAAAAAGACATGCAAAAAAGGGGACCAAAGAGGGTAATGAAGCAAGTCATACATGGGGTCCCAAACAAGGTTGAGCCCTTCTTCAATGTTGAAGAAGGGCTCAAAAAGCCTCTTTACAGTTTATTACATGCTGAAAACAGATTATACTCAAGCCAAACATACTATGCAAGATTATGGCATAGAGAGGGCTAATGAAGGAAGTGCTAGCTACTGACCTCGAACAGCAAGTGGGCCTCAATCAAACATGAAGAGGACCCAAAAATATGATGATTTTCAGTTTGGGTCGGAGCCCAAAAGTGCTTGCAAGCAAGGCTTAGATGTGAAGCAAGAAAATGCTAGAAAAGGAAGAAGATGGCTTACCCTTGAAGACCAAAGAAACCAGCACCTCTTGGACCAAGTTTGGGTGCTCCTAAGCTTTGAAGAACAGCCCCAAGTCGTTGCAATGGAGTAAGGGTGCTTTGTGCTATGAGTTGATGAAGAAATGGCCAAGAATAATGGACTTTTGGAGGTAAATGAGTGAGATATAGAGAGAGATAGAGGGTTGTATCTATCTATATCAGATATATATCTATATATCTCTGGTTTTTGTTCCAAAACTCTAACCCTAGACAATGGAGGAGAAGGGTTGCTTATATAGGCCAAGACTAAGTCTAAGACTTAGTGGCTAAGCAAAGGAAAGGGGTCAAGGGGTGCAAAGAGTTTGTGGCTTCTAGAGGAAGCTAATACAGCTGGCCAAGCTTCTCCAAGAAGCTTGGCCAAGGGTTCAACCTCTTAGAGGGAAAAAAGGGGTCAAAGGGCTCAAAATAGGCACATGTATGCACGTGGGTCGAAGTTACATGCATCCCACCGCACAATGGCATGCACCAAGCTTGGGGGTGCAAAGGGTTCAAACCGGCTAGAAGATTCGATCATTGTCCAAAATAAAGTGCTGGTCGGCACTCTTTTCTGGCGGTCGGCTAAATAGAGTGCCGATGGATGATTCCTTGGTCAAAACATGGCCGGTGGGTATGCGAATCGAAGCCCTGGAAGTTAGCTTTCCAATGGCGCAAACCTTGCATCAAAATTCCTCCTATGCAAAAAGTTATGCCCTTTTCCGTGAAGTCGCGCAGACTCGATCCAACCGAGATGATCCCCTGCTTCAACCCAACATATCACCTCCACCCGGACTTGGATTTGGGAGATTCTTGAGTACAAAGTGAAGCCCCGGAAGTCTTCTTTCCAACGACGATGGCCTCATAGCTTAACTCCAAGTATGCAATTGAATAAGCCTGACTCAGCGAGGGCTGCTCGATTCCGTTCTACCTGGATCTTTGCCAATCTTCTTCTTCAACCTGTTTTCTCCCCTCCTCTCCTCTTTTCTTCAACTCCAAACCCTTAAACAAAGTGTTTGGGAAGATTTGACTCTCTTCTTGAAGAAATCGAACTCGTTCTCGCGACATCTCTCAACACCGAGCAAACCATCAAGAATGCCCAAGTCTTGAGGGTGGTCAAAATGGGGTGTCTCTGATTGCCCCTCTTGACAGAACTCCTAAGTCATAACAATGACGGAGTGAATGTCAAAGCCCCGTGACGACTCCATTTTTGACAGATCAAGACTTGGACAAACAAACAAAATACAGATTAGATAAATGGTTGTGCCCGCAGGCTGCCTACGTATCCCCTTGCAAGGAATCAAACCAGCGTAGTTCAGGGGGAGAATGCAAAGTGACGCACAATGCAAGTGCATAACTTATGATCATGCAAAGGATCGTGATGAAGCAATTATGCAAAATAAATGCAACATTTTAAGCGAATGCTATGCAAGCAAACGTGAACCAACCTACATCTCATGCGAAAAGGATGTAAGAGAATTATGCAGTTCTCACAAACATGTGCGTTAGATACACAAAAGTGAACGAAGTGTGATGGATACACTAAGTGGACAAACATGTGTGATGGATACACCAAAATGAAGAGAGTGTGATGGATACACTATATGAATAAAGTGTGATTGATACACAAGGTGAGTGCAAAGGTGGTGGATACATCAGATGAAGCAAAGTGTAATGGATACACAAGATGAGCATAGTGTGATAGATGCATAAAGAGAAAGTGTGTGATTGATACACAAAGCGAGTGTGTGATTGATACACAACGCGAAAGTGTGTGATTGATACACAAAGCGAGCGTGTGATTGATACACAAAGCGAGCGTGCGTGACAGATACAAAGCGAGTGTGATAGATACACTATATGAACTAAGTGTGATTGATACACTAAATGAATGAAGTAAGCAAAGCGTGATGGATACACAAAAGGCAAACACAAAGTGTGATAGATGCACTAAGTGAACAAGTGTGATGGATACACAATAGGTGAACACGAAGTGTGATCGATGCACTTAGTGAACAAGGTATGATTGATATACTAAAAGTGAACACAAAGTGTGAGAGATGCACTTAGTGAACAAGTATGATGGATATACTGAATGTGAACACGAAGTGTGATAGATGCACTTAGTGAACAAGGTATGATTGATATACTAAAAGGTGAACACGAAGTGTGATAGATGCACTTAGTGAACAAGGTATGATTGATATACTAAAAGGTGAACACGAAGTGTGATAGATGCACTTAGTGAACAAGTATGATGGATATACTGAATGCGAACACAAAGTGTGATAGATGCACTTAGTGAACAGGAGTATGATTGATATACTGAATGTGAACACAAAGTGTGATAGATGCACTTAGTGAACAGGAGTATGATTGATATACTAAAAGTGAACACAAAGTGTGATAGATGCACTTAGTGAACAAGTATGATTGATATACTAAAAGTGAACACAAAGTGTGATAGATGCACTTAGTGAACAAGAGTATGATTGATATACTAAAGATGAACACGAAGTGTGATAGATGCACTCAGTGAACAAGTATGATTGATATACTAAAGGTGAACACAAAGTGTGATAGATGCACTTAGTGAACAAGTATGATTGATATACTAAAAGTGAACACAAAGTGTGATAGATGCACTTAGTGAACAAGTATGATTGATATACTAAAAGTGAACACAAAGTGTGATAGATGCACTTAGTGAACAAGTATGATTGATATACTGAATGTGAACACGAAGTGTGATAGATGCACTTAGTGAACAAGTATGATTGATATACTAAAAATGAACACAAAGTGTGATAGATGCACTTAGTGAACAGGAGTATGATTGATATACTAAAAGTGAACACGAAGTGTGATAGATGCACTTAGTGAACAAGGAGTATGATTGATATACTAAAAATGAACACAAAGTGTGATAGATGCACTTAGTGAACAGGAGTATGATTGATATACTAAAAATGAACACAAAGTGTGATAGATGCACTTAGTGAACAGGAGTATGATTGATATACTAAAAGTGAACACGAAGTGTGATAGATGCACTTAGTGAACAAGTATGATGGATATACTGAATGTATGAAGTGTGATTGATACACTAAGGGAATAAAGTGGGTATGTGCGTGATAGATACACAAAAGGTAATGAAGTGTGATGGATACACTAAAGTAATTGAGGTGAACATGTGTGTGATAGATACATAAAATGAAAGTGTGATTGAAAGTGTGATTGATACACGGAATGTAATGAAGTGTGTGGTTGATACACTAAATGAAATGGAGTGTGTGATTGATACACTGAACGCAATGAAGTGTGTGATTGATACACTTGCAATAAAGTGTGTGATTGATACACTGAACGCAATAAAGTGTGTGATTGATACACTAAACGCAATAAAGTGAGAATGGGTGTGATAGATACGTAAAATGAGAATGCGTGTGATTGATACACAAAATGAGAGAAGTGTGATTGATACACTGAGTGAACATGTGATAGATACATGAGGCAAACGAAAGTAAATGAGGTGTGATGGATACTCCAAAGTAAACACGTGATATGAAGAGAAGAATGGTGTGATAGATACACAAAGTGAATGAAGTGTGATTGATACACCAAGTAAAGAGAGTGTGATTGATACACTAAATGAGAATGAAGTGAGAAAAGTGTGATTGATACACTATAGCAAATAAAGCGTGTTAGATACACTGAGTGAAGCAAATGAATGTGTGTGATAGATACACAAAGTGAATGAAGTGTGATTGATACACTAAGGCAAAAGAGTGTAATTGATACACTAAGTGAGTGAAGTGTGATTGATACACTAAGTGAATGACCTTGAGCTTGAGGTAGAGGCATACTCATACTTCAGAGTATTGACAAGGCCTGACGAGGTGCATACGGAATGCAATCTTGGAGCTTACTGAAGTTGGAACAAACTCAGATGCCCGACATTTTCTTCTTTTGCTTTTGCTTTGCAGTCCGGAACCATATAGCTTCAGATAGGTCCTGGTTTTACTGTTCACACTTATCGGGTGGGCCTCAGCTTTTATGAAAGAACGAATCTGCTTTTGCACAAATGTGGAGAATGGCACTAAGACTCTGAGCACAAGATGATTTGACTTTTTTTTTGAAATTAAGAAATGAGTTCTTAACCTGTATTGAGCCTATGGTGAACACAAAAAAGACTCAACAAACAAAAACAAAGGTAAACAACCTAAACACATCTATTGACACTCAAACGACTCAAAACAAGAATCGAAAGCATAAAAACAAAACACAAGACGCAAATGTGCACAGGGAGCCTGTTTCACCGGGTGTTATTTCCCACCCTTTCTCACTTGTGATTCTCACATCACTCGGCCCTCAAGCTCTGTTTCTCACGAAAAAGCCCTTTTCTCACTTTTTCTCTCAACGCACATCTCTCTATTCTTCAATCTCTCATTTTCAATCCCTCCCCTAGGTGGTTGATGGATAAATAGAAAGTTGCGGGGTCTTGCCCCTAGCATTTCGCCAGACTCTTTTTCTTCTGCGCACAACAGTGAACTTTCCCACAGAGGGGTTGCGATGAGGCTGGATGTGCAGCAAATCTACAGCTGACATCGGTTGATGATGCCCTGCTGGGGAGTTTGGACGTGGTTAGATCTGTCCAGATGAGGAAGTGGAACATCTCGCCCCATTCCAATTTATGCTTCGCACATGGCTTGATACCTCGCTGCTTGGAGGACGGGAGAGCTTTCAGCCCTTTGTTATTGACTTCAGTTGTGCCCTCTTTCTGGCAGGTAGAGTGCCTTTCTTGGCAAGTATGTTGAAAATGGGGGAAAGACAGGAAGCCTGACTCAACTGTGCCCCTAGTTCATCATTTTGACCATTTTTGTTTTAAAGCAATTTTGACCAACATGAAAGTTAGATTAACATGCTTATTCGATTTTTGATTTGAAATCATGCAAGTCAGGTTGTAAGCACTGAAAATTTTCCTTTTTTGGGTCCAAGAAAATGGTCTAGTTTTGGAAAAATGGAATGATTTTTGAGAGAATAGTCAACCTCAGTAAAAATTCTCAAAAACTGCTTTTGCAAACGGCCACCGCTCAACAAGCAGGGAACCAACTCTTTGAGATGCACAACTTCGGACCCATAGCAATGGAAAATTGCCCCTTGTCTGAAGGACACTGCATGGCAACGGAAAGTTTCCTCTTGTTTGAAGTGACACCGCGACGTTTTGAATGGCAACGGAAAGTTGCCCCTTGTTTGGATAGCATCGCAGTGTACTTGTAGTCAGTCCTCAGAGCGACGAACACAACCAGACTCTCGGATACAGAGAAGACAAAGATGGCCAAAACCATTGCATGGACACAAATGAACTTGAAGTGTTTATGGTCGACTTCGAATGAAGTTGCCCACGATCCCAAACATGGGAATCAAGCCCACGTAGTTCGGGGTTAAGGTACACTCGTATTTAACCTCTCATTTTTATGCTCTAACTTTTGTCAAGGCGCCCATTGCAGGTTTTCAACCTTGCGAGCTTTGTTCTTCTATCTTTTTCTTTTTTTCTATTCTTTTCATCTTTCTTTTTTTTTTCTTCTTCTTTTTTTTTGCATTTTTCTTTTCTTTTCCTTTTGTATCTTTGAATTTTTTTTTCTTTTTTTTTTTTTTTTTTTTTTTTTGCTCTAACTTTTGCCTGGGTCACCCTTCCGGGTTTTCAGCCCAGCGAGCCTCTCAAAGGGTAATAGTGTAGCTTTGTCCATCCCAAGTGTTTTTAGGGTTTTGACGCCATCCGTATCCAGGAGAGTGGCTGTTGATTCGCAAGAGGACTCATCTTCGGCTCTTCGAGCATATCTGACATCTTTGCTCCTAGTTCGAGGGGTGCTTCTGATTTAACTTCGCAAGCCTCTCTTGATGACATCTAATCTTCTTGATTTGACTTTCTTGCCTCTTGTTCGAGGGCTGCTTTGAATCCGGCCTCACATGCCTCACGTTGTAGTTAACCGTTGAACATTCTGAGTTTGAGTCTGAGGTTCGAAAATGAGGGGTCGAGTTTCGAGGCTGAGAGCGATCCTAGGCTACACAATCTCAAGAGCGATTCCACACATGTTCGCAGGATGCAAGAAAACATTTTTGAAAGTTTTTAAGAAAGCGACAAATCGTCATGGCGAAGACAGTGTAGGACCAATCTGGATCAAAGCTAGGGTCCTTCTCAGTACTCACACTAACAAGCATGATTTCATTCATTAAGGGCTTAGCACGCCTCTCTTTCTTTCAAATTGATCAAATTTTGCAAATCCCGAGGAATTCCTCCCTCTTTGTTTTCACCGCAGTGTTCAAAAAGGTTTTGAAAAACTTAGGTCATTACAATGACTTCAAGGCACAGAAAAGGCAGAGTTCCCAGTCAAATACTGCTATCTCATTCAGAATTTCTGGCACAACTGGCACACGGCAGAAGCAAACACAAGAGTGTGAAAATCACTGCTGTTCCATTCAAAATCTGTTGGCATAACGACTCCTGGCGTAAACAGACTCAAAACAAAATGAAAAGACATAAAACAAGCAAGTGATGTCTGAGGTAACTTCCCCGAAATCACCCGACTCTAACAAAACAGGACTGACTCGATACAACAAGACAGGCCCTTAATCAAAAGGACTGACTCAAGACAAAGAGGCAGACTCAAAACAAAACAATAGAACTGGCTCAATACCCAAGTCAGAAAGTACAAAACTAGCATTCGCAAATGCTCAAAACAGTGCATGCCAAACGCCACATCTGGAGTAAACTGAGTGTTGCCCGCAGGTGGTTCATCCCGATCATATCAGATATCCCCAAGTTCATCGACCCGGACGATAGACCTTCGAGCTGGTGCGGTGATGATGTTGTTGTCAAACAAATCTTGTACATCATGGCGCAGACGATTTAAGCAGCTTTATCGGTCTCATGACCGGTTTGTTGATGGTACGCACAGTACTTAGTTCGGTCATGTTTTGGAGGGAGAGGATCAGGTAAAGGTCGTTGTTCCAATGGTTTCAGATGTCCTTTCCGGATTAAGACCTCTAGAGCCTTTGACAAAGGCATATGAAGTGGGGTGAAAACCCTATTGACTCGAGGTGGATATTTGGTTTTCTGTGAGCTGCTTCCGGACGCACCGGTGAATGGGGTAGCTTTTTGTGATGTGGTGTTGGTGACCATGCCCACTTCAGAAGATCTTGCATTGCATCACTTGGTGGCCGATTCAATCATGGTAAACGCCTCCTAGGTCGCTTCCTTCCCGTCAATGAGGCCCTTCTTTATAGCATCCTCGATTTGTACCCCAATCTCATGGAGGTCTGCAAAGGTGGGTAGGGGGAGGACAATCATCTTCTGCATCAGCCTGGGTTGGAGATTGCGCACAATCATCCGTATCTGATCCTTGTCGACCGGCCTGGTGGTCATCGAAGAAGCTTTGGCTCTCCAACGGGTTACAAAGTCAGAGAAGCCCTCTTTCGGCTCTTGCCTAGTTGTCTCAAGATCACGGGTTGTGATCTCGATCTGGGTATTATATGAATATTGTGCGACGAAAGCCTCGGACATCTCCTCCCAGCTTCGTTTCACTGGGTCCTCTAATTTGGCGTACCAGATGGCCGCGATACCCGACAGGGTCCTGCTAAAGAGGGAGAGCTTCTGTAATCTTGTCAAGCCCATCGGGCGCAGAACATCTGAAAACAAACTCAGGTGGACCATGGGATCTCCTGACCCGTCAAAACGGTCGATGTGAGGCATCTTGAACCTGTCCGGCAATGTCACAGCTGTGTCCGTGTAGCCATCTTCAATGTCAGGGATGGTCTTGACTCCCTGGGATTTCTTGAACAGCTTTTCAAGCTTGCTCAACTTCGTTTGTGGGATCCGCTCGAACTCAAAGGAGAGTCCAGGTTGGTGGGTGTTTTTGATAATCGGGTAAAATTGGGGGAGGGCCCCTACCGGAATGTCTCATTACCTTCTGGACATTTGGCGTCTCCCAGTCTGGAGCTCCTCGGGGAGGAACTTGTTGTGAAGCGACGCGACCGCTTTCAGTTGCCTGGTGATGAGCTCGGCTTGCTGAGCCATGATTGCAGCCTGCTGCTTGGAGAATTCTGCTTGGCGGACAGCGTCTTGCTGCATGAGTTTCATAGTTTCTGCATCGACGATCATTGCCTCCACCTCGACGATTCTCGCTGATCCATCCGACCGACTGTTCCTTTGGAGGGATGGATAAGGGCCTTGATCCGTAATCGCCGAACCGGTGATCGTGCTCGACTAGCCTTCTCTATACGATTACCCTTGAACTGAGTCTCGACCGACAAAGTCTATCAAGACAAATTCAATGTACAGGAGATAGTGGAGCCTTCGGGCTATGGTTCCAAGACTACCTAGCAAAAGGGAAAACAGACAAAGATCTCGTTCAACTTCACCAAAACAGACACGAGCAGAAATAACGATCAGATTCTATTATCGATCATCGTTCCCGAAATCACTGCCCCAAATCTGAATCTGATACCCGCAGATATAACTGATTCTCAAAATACTGATACTGGTGCCCGCGGGCCGGATACCCAGACCCGCAAACTGGTATATGCATTCCTGTAGAGATACACTCTAAAAGCACATAGCAGGTAAAAGAGAGCCAATACACCCCTATGTTGGGGTAGGGTTTCCCTGTCCTATTTTGTCAGGAGCTAGGGTTTCACTACGCACGCAGTGGTTTCAAACAACCTAATATCGGGTGAGCAACCTGTCCTAGTTTGGAATGGTCACTACGGATTTCGATATGCACTAGGTCGAATGGTCAGAAAGGGTGCCCCAGAAACCGGGTTTGTGTTCCCATATCGGGCAGAGCCCGAACCGTCAAATTTATGGACATGCCTTGACAAGACAAGCCTCAAGAAACCGCCAGAATAGCAGATGGCCAACACGGTGTCCTAGGCGCACCAATGCACATGCAATGCAAAGAAACACATAAGTGTAGTCAAAAACAGATATCACGAGTTCGAGTCAAGCTCTAAAATCCTCAAAGAGAGTCACCAGAATCAGAACACGTCCATGGGACCTCGCCATTCGGACTCAATTTTGTGTTTGGTTCTAAATCTGAACCAAAGAGTCCAACTCCGCAAATCGCTTTGAAGAAAACAGATTTTTGAAAAGTAGTGCCAAACATGGATCGCTTTGCCAGACACAGAGTCGCCACCTAAATATTTTAAATTGGGAAATTTAGGAAACCACGACTCGGTCGAGGCCACATGTCCGCTATCACCAAAGTGGTCTTGGCTCGAGCTTGGGTACGATCGGGGAAGGTCACTATGAGCACCCTTTCGCTCGTCCAAGACCGCCTCTACTAACCGTGATATCCGCTTTTGAAAACATTACATGCCCTTATTCCAATTATTAGCCTAGAATTACTATGTTATGCAAAAGAAATAAGTATAGACTAGATCGCCTAATTTGGAAATAAACATTGCATATCCGCTTTTGTCTCGAAAACGTTGTTTTTTTGCTACTGCAAGTAGGCTAAAATGCGGATCTCAATGAGTTGTTCCAACTCAGGCAATCCAACCTCCATCCACAGGCATTCAAACAGTTTATCATGTAAGCACTTAGCCGCATGGTAAGCATACTGTCATGGTAAACATTCACACGCGTGCGATATGCTAAAACGTAAAATACTTACATCGTACTCCGCGCCAAAACAGTAAACTAGTTAGCAAACATGCGTGACCTAGTTCATGTTAAGTGGCTAATGCAACACAGGCATAGATGCAATCTAGAGTAGGCTCGGCTAACCCTAAACATGGCATGTGAAATGCGATCAAATAGCACGTATTCAATTTGGAATTTGAAAATACAATGCAGTTTGTATGATGTACCGAGCCCGGTGCATGTAAACAAAATGCATGAATGCACACATGCATTGCATAAGGTATGCTAAGATAGACGTGCCCTAATCTACCATAAGCAGGTAAATAAAAGGGTTAGAAAGAAATGGGGGTTGGAAGACATACACCCACTCACGCACACTTATTACATTTTTGCCCTCGCTCGGAGGGACCAAAATAATAATACAGTCCAATGAATAAATGAATAAATAAATTATTACAAATTTATTAAAATTAAAGCAAATAAATAGATAAATGTAATGGGGCCTCGACCGCCTAAAGGCGCCTTTAATGATGCATGCTCGATCCGCTTTTGCCGGAAAAAACCCGTGGTGGCATCGCCGCTTCGCTTTTTACTACCCCGCTTCTAAAATTCCCAAAATTCGAATACCTTCCAAATGGTGCAAGTACCCCACCGGGAGGAGTGGTCATCGCCTATTTGAGTTGTCCACTGGCTGCAATTGATAGTTATCGGCACAAAAAGATTGCCGGTCGGCACTAAATTCCTGCAGGAGACAGTTTGTGACAAAGATGACAAAGAAGAGCATGGCATTGGAATTTTGGGACAAATGTAGGCACGACACACTCCTATCATGCAATAGACTCAAGGAGCATGGCTCGACCCCGGCCACCAATCATGCATTTCAATGCATGATGGCCCAAGAAGCCAAGTTAGCAACTTTTAATGGAATGGAATGCAAGCACAAACAAACAAGAGGCCCAACCTCTATCATGGTGATTCAAGAGGCAAGGTATGCATGCCAAATGCAACCTAAACATGTGAGCTAAGTATGCAATATGAGCATAAAGGCAAGTATGCAAACATGCAACATGTATTAGGCACACAACCTAAACCAACAAGCATGGCATGCAACAAACATGCAACAATGGACTTAAACTAACATGGATAGCTCACAAGCATGCCAAAATCAGCGGCCATAATCATGGAAATGAAGGCACAAAATGCACACACACATGCATGCAATCATGGTCCAACACCTTAAGCATAAACAAGGCAACTCTTAGGCACACTTCAAGAGGCTAAGTATGGACATATAGCATGCAACGTAAGCTCTGAAATCATGTTATAGGAGGTCCCAAACCAACTAAATAAATCAACAAAGCATGCAACAATGCTCACACATTCACATACTTGAAGCATACAAGCCACAAAATGCAAAGAGGCTATATAATGCATGCTAGGATCGACTCAAACAACTTAAGACAGACCTAAAGCATGGCAAAATAAGCACAAAAGCTTCACAAATCTAAGCCTAAAACATGCTCGAACAAAGGTTAACACCCTAAGGCATATTAAGGCAATTACAAGGCATCACATGGTAGGTATGCTAAGCATGCACCAAACTGAAAAATACCCTTCTACAATACTGATGAGGTACCAAAAATATGACTACCCACAGTAGATGACAAGCCCCAAATCAATATACAAACATGCTCAAAATGCAATGCAAGATTAAGGCCCACAAAGGGGTATAACATGAAGTACCGAAAGGATGCACCAAACAGCCAAATACCCTTCATGAGACATGTAGAGGAGCGAAAAACTTTTCAGGCCTGTCGAAGGCCCAAAAACAGAAGCATGGTAGGCTAAAAAGACATGCAAAAAAAGGGGACCAAAGAGGGGTAATGAAGCAAGTCATACATAGGGGTCCCAAACAAGGTTGAGCCCTTCTTCAATGTTGAAGAAGGGCTCAAAAAAAGCCTCTTTAAAGTTTATTACATGCTCAAAAACAGATTATACACAAGCCAAACATACTATGCAAGATTATGGCATAAAGAGGGCTAATGAAGGAAGTGCTAGCTACTGTCCTCGAACAGCAAGAGGTCCTCAATCAAACATGAAGAGGACCCCAAAATATGATGATTTTCAGTTTGGGTCGGAGCTCAAAAGTGCTTGCAAGCAAGGCTTAGATGCGAAGCAAGAAAATGCTAGAAAAGGGAAGAAGATGGCTTACCCTTGAAGACCAGCAAACCAGCACCTCTTGGACCAAGTTTGGGTGCTCCTAAGCTTTGAAGAACAGCCCCAAGTCGTTGCAATGGAGTAAGGGTGCTTTGTGCTATGAGTTGATGAAGAAATGGCCAAGAATAATGGACTTTTGGAGGTAAAGGAGTGAGATATAGAGAGAGATAGAGGGTTGTATCTATCTATATCAGATATATATCTATATATCTCTGGTTTTTGTTCCAAAACTCTAACCCTAGACAATGGAGGAGAAGGGTTGCTTATATAGGCCAAGACTAAGTCTAAGACTTAGTGGCTAAGCAAAGGAAAGGGGTCAAGGGGTGCAAAGAGTTTGTGGCTTCTAGAGGAAGCTAATACAGCTGGCCAAGCTTCTCCAAGAAGCTTGGCCAAGGGTTCAACCTCTTAGAGGGAAAAAAGGGGTCAAAGGGCTCAAAATAGGCACATGTATGCACGTGGGTCGAGTTCTGTGCATCCCAGCTGGCACAGCTGGCATGCACCAAGCTTGGGGGGTGCAAAGGGTTCAAACCGGCCAGAAGATTCGATCATTGTCCAAAATAAAGTGCCGGTCGGCTAAATAGAGTGCCGATGGATGATTCCTTGGTCAAAACATGGCCGGTGGGTATGCAAATCGAAGCCCCGGAAGTTAGCTTTCCAATGGCGCAAACCTTGCATCAAAATTCCTCCTGTGCAAAAAGTTATGCCCTTTTCCGTGAAGTCGCGCAGACTCGATCCAATCGAGATGATCCCCTGCTTCAACCCAACATATCTCCTCCACCCGGACTTGGCTTTGGGAGATTCTTGAGTACAAAGTGAAGCCCCGGAAGTCTTCTTTCCAACGATGGTGGCCTTATAGCTTAACTCCAAGTATGCAATTGAATAAGCCTGACTCAAATGAGGGTCGCCGATTCCCTTCTACCCGGATCTTTGCCAATCTTCTTCTTCAACCTTTTCTCCCTCCTCCTCTTTCTTCAACTCCAAACCCTTAAACAAAGTGTTTGGGAAGATTTGCCTCTTCTTGCCGAAGAAATCAACTCGTGTTCGCACATCTCTCAACACCGAGCGAACCATCAGTAATGCCCAAGTCTTGAGGGTGGTCAAAAATGGGGTGTCTACAGCCGGCGACTGCGGAGATCGTCTTTGGTAAAGTTTTCAGCAACATGCCCTCTAGTTGTGTATGTTGGCTCACTTTCTGCTTGCCCCTAGCTTCGGAGGGTCTAGCGTTCGACTGATCGAAGTAGCTCAAGTCTTAAAAAAGGGTAAGAGCTGCATTGGCTTAGCATTAGCCGAGACTTTGATGGGCTTGGATACCTTCTACCGACGGGAGACAACCAAGTTCGCAGGGAGTCCACTACTTTTGCAGGGAATGTTTCCCACCCTTCTCACATGTATTCCTCACATCACTCAGTCCTCAAGCTCTGTTTTTCTCAAAACCCTTTCTTACTTTTCTCTCCACATACATCTCTCTATTTTTAATCTCTCTTATTTTTCATCTATCCCCAGATATGGCTCACAGACAGGTTGAAAGTAATGGACTCTTGCCTTGCATATTCAGCGCATGGCTATTTCTTTTGCCAAAGGCTAGTTGATTTCCCGAATGAAGGGTGGTGGTGCCATTGGATGTGCAACAGATCTGCTACTAACATTGCTTGGCGTTACCCCTAGTTTGATCTACCTGAGATGAGCTACAGCATGTCTTGACAGCCTAGCATTCAACTGATTGGCTTGACACACTGTGTCTTCTACTTTCCATTCCGATTCAGGCATCAGTTCAGGCACGACCAAACCTGCCCAGAAGAGGGGATAGAGTACCCGGCTTCATTTCCAATCCGAGGTTCACAACTAACTCGATATCCTACTGCATGGAGGACAAGAGAACTTCTGGCTCCCGCTCCCAATTTTAGTTATGCCCTTTTTGGCAAATGCATGGCTTCGTTTGAGGATGAGGCGTAAACCGGGCCTACTTTAGCATCTGAAGCTTCTACGAGCTCTGGGAGGGGATGCAGGAACACCTGACCCATCTATGCCCCAAGTTTATTGCTTTGATCTGTACTTTCAAGTTTTCCTTTTGAATGTAATAAAAAGCAACTTTGATTTGTATCAAGAGGTAGAGAAATCTGTATTGAAATCAATGAAATTGAAGGTATTGTAGGCACTGAAAATTTTCCTTCTGGTCCAAAAATGGTCTAAGTTGTAAAAAGATTAATTTGAACAAAATCAACTTTTATTAAAACTTTTCAAAGCCATTTTCGATAAGGATCACAACTGGACACACCCGGAATCTATCCTTGAAATGTACAACCCCGAATCCAATAACTAGAAAGTTGCCCCTTGTCTAAATAGCACTAAAGTGCACTGTAATCAGCTCTCATAGCAAAGATCACAACCGGACTCTTGGATGTAGAAAAGACAAAGATGTCCAAAACAATCTTATGGACACAGTTGATTTGGAAGTGTTTATGGCTGGACTTCAGAATGAAGTTGCCTACGTATCCCAAAGACGGGAATCAAGCCTTACGTAGTTTGGTTCGAGTTCACTCGGTATTAACACTCTCCTTTTTAGCTCTAACTTTTACCAAGGCCGCGCTTTATGGGTTTTCAACCTTGCGAGCTTAGTTTTTCTTTTTTCTAATTTTTTGTGCTCTAACTTTTGCCTTGGTCGCCCTTTTGGGTTTTCGGCCTAGCGAGCCACTCAAGGGTAATATTTCTTCAACTTGTCCATGTTGATCGGTTAGGAGAATTCGAGGCCATCTAAGTCCATAAGAATGACAGCTCCATCCGACAACATTGATTTGATAATGTAAGGGCCAGTCCAATTCGGTCTAAATTTGCTCCTACGGTCATGGATGGGAGCTCGATTGTCTTTGAGCACCAAATCCCCTTCTTGAAGATTCCGAGACTTCACTTTCTTGTTAAAAGCCCTGGCAATCCTACGTTGATAACCTTGGACGTGGTACAGTGCTTTCAACCTTCTCTCGTTGAACAGCATTAGTTCCTTGAACCTACTCTGCTGCCAATTCGCTTCTGCTATCTGGCACTCAGCCATAACCCGCAGTGACGGAACCTTAACTTCAATCGGCAGAATAGCTTTCATTCCATAAACCAAGGAATACTGAGTTGCCCCAGTAGATGTTCGAATTGATGTCCTATAGGCCCAAAGAGAAAATGGCAACTTGTCTGGCCAGTCCTTGTAGGTTTCCACCATCTTCTGTAGAATGTACTTGATGTTCTTGTTAGCAGCCTCAACAACTCCGTTGGTTTGCGGCTGATATGTGGATGACTTATGAAAAGCCACGTTGCAATTCTCCAACAAGTCGATCACTTCTTTCTTAAAGTGGAAACCATTGTCTGAAATGATGTCATTTGGGACCCCATAACGACAGATTATATTATTCCTGATGAACTTGGCTACATACAATGCTTTTAGCACTGCAGAGGATTAGGCTTCGACCCACTTTGTAAAATAGTCTATTGCCACCAGGATATACTCATGCCCATTTGACCCCTTCGAAGTAAGAGCCCCAATAACATCAATTCCCCAGACTGAAAATGGCCACGTTGAAGTCATGTTGTATAGCTTTGATGGCGGGATGTTCATGCGATTTGCATGAATTTGGCATTTGTGGCATCGCCGAACAAAATCAATACAATCCTCCTCCATGGTTGACCAGTAATAACCCTGCCTGAGAATCTTCCGAGCTAGCATCACTCTGCTCATATGCGAACCACATTCTCCTCCGTGGATGGCCTCCATTAGGCGCCTCGACTCTTCTGCATCAACACATAGCTTGTGCATTCCCAGATGGCCTTGTTTGTACAATTTGTCCCCTCATATGATAAATTGAGCAGCTATTCGCCGTATTGCCCTTTTATCTTTGGCATTTGCTCCTAGTGGATAAGCCTCATTCTCCAAGAAGTTCCAAACGTCATGATACCAGGGGTTCTGATCTTGTACTTCGTCTATTGCGGCAATCGACTCGTAGGCCGGCACATACCTCTGTTCAATAATGATCAGAAGCATCTGGACTCCCAGAGTGATGTCTATCAAGGAAGATAGAGTTGATAAAGCGTCTGCGAACCTGTTGCTCTCTCTTAACAGATACGTGAAGGTTAGCTTCTCAAACCTGGGAATTAGAACGTCCAGGGTTTGGTGATAGATTTTCATCTTTTCTTCCTTAACCCTCCAGTCTCCTTTTGCTTGAGACACAACCAGGTTTGAGTCCCCAATGACGTCCAACCGTTTTGCCCCTAGTTACAGAGCGGCTTCCAAACCAGCGATACATGCCACGTATTCTGCTTCGTTGTTTGATACCTTGAACCGGAGTTTGAAATCTAAAGTATGTGGGAATTGTCGGGTGCTATCAGAAACACCCCTAACCCATAACCGTACTGGTTAGACGCTCCGTCAAATTACATGCTCCAAATCTCTTATTCAACCTACAGAATGGCCTCATCTGGGAATAGATACTCTACTGCTTCGTCTCCTTCCACTGGGTGATCGGCTAGGAACTCCACGACCGCTCTCCTTTTCATAGACTTGCGAGTCATGTACTTCAAATCAAATTCGGAGATAAGAAGCAACCAACGGGCTAGCCTACCCATAAGCGTTGGTTTCTCGAAGAGATATTTGATGGGATCTAATCTCAAAACCAGAATTACAGAGTGAGCTAACAAGTAGTGCCTCAACTTCCTGGTGGCCTATACCAAAGTTAAACAAGCCTTTTCCAACGACGTGTAGCGGGTCTCATATTCCAGCATCTTCCTGCTCAGGTAATAGATGGTTTTCTCCACTATTTGATTTTCTCCACTATCTTCAGATTCCTGTGCAAGCATGCAACCCATTGTTGTGTCGGTTACTGACAGATACAAAATCAACGGCTTCTCCAGCTCTGGCGATGACAACACGGGTGGGTTCTGAAGGTACTGTTTGATTTGCTCAAAAGCTACCTAGCATCGGTCATTCCATTGGAATTTCTTTCCTTTCTTCAGGAGACCAAATAGTGGTTCACAAGTCAAGATTAATTTTTCAATAAACCGTCTTATGAATTGCACTTTTCCCAGAAAACCTCACACCTCCCTTTTAGTCCTTGGTGGTGGCATTTCTAGTATGGCCTTGATTTTGGAAGGATCGACTTCGATACCCCTTTGTGTAATCAAGAACCCCGGTATTTTCCTTGCTATGACACCGAAAGTGCACTTTTGTGGATTCAGTCACAACCGATATTCTTTGATCCGTTGGAAAATTTTCTTCAAGGCGATGTAGTGGCCCTCTCTTTCCTTAGACTTGACAATCATGTCGTCCACATACACCTCAACCTCTTTGTGGATCATATCACGCAAGATCGTGGTTGCAACCCGTTGATAAGTAGGCCCAGCATTTTTTAGACTGAATGGGATCACCCTGTAGCAGTAGGTTCTCCACGGCATGGTGAAGGCAGTCTTCTCCCTATCCTCGAGTGGCATCAAGATCTGGTTGTACCCGGAAATCCCATCCATAAAGGAAAGCAACGCATGGCCTGCGGTGAAGTCCACCAATTCGTCGATGTACGGTAGAGGAAAGTCGTCCTTCGAACAAGCTTTGTTCAGATCTCTGAAATCCACACACACCCGAATTCTGCCATCTTTCTTCGGCACCTGAACAGTGTTGGCCAACTGTAGACACCCCATTTTTGACCAACCTTAAGACTCAGACGTCATCGATTGAGCGCTCGGTGATTGCGCATGTTGTGCTCGTTCTGAGGTTTCGGAGTTTCGACTGAGGTCCTTACCCCCGGACCTTGGGACCCTTTTTATGCTTTGCCTCGGTTTGCGGACCAGGTCTTTCTTTCTATTCTCGTAGGGTGGGAGAGGTCTTGTAGACCATCTTTCAGCGGTCGTACACTACTTTTCACGATCGTAGGCCACTGTTCCCGTTTGGAGACTAGTTTCCAGTTTTTAGAATCGTCGGCCGTGTGCCTCGGTTTGGGACCGCTTAACATTCTCCATTTGGCACAGTTTTTGGAAGACACCTTGTTTCCTCTATCTAGAGGGACACTGTGCTCCGGGAGACCACTTTTGTGGCCATACGCCACTTTTGGTGCTCAACAGCCTGTTTTCAGGGCACTCGGCCGCGCGTTTTGCCCCCCGAACCCTCGTTTTGCATCGGTGTTGGTTCATTTTTGGCATGAACCTTGTTTTCATTGTTTGGAAGGTGGTACAAGGGTGGGAGACCACCTTTTATCTTAGAGACCACTTCTCTCTCCGCCAGTCAATTTTCTTGTCGGGAAACTGATCTCCTTGATTTTTGAGCCACATTTACTAGTCTCCCACCACACCACTAGCTCGCTTTCAAAGTGGAGACCACCAAATGGGGCCACCGACCACCCTTTGTTCTGGGAGACCACTTGCCCTGGTCGACCGACCAGGGGAAGTGGTCGGCCGACCACCCTTTCTGGTCGGCCAGATTCCTCATGTTTTGTCTGCCTGAGTGGATGCCAGCTATGCCAGCTGGAAAGCACAGACTTGATCCTCCATAGTGTATGGAGGATTTGCACCCTTGCTCTAGCTTCTTGAGGAAGCTTGAACCCTTGCTCTAGCTTCTTGAGGAAGCTTGAACCCTTGCGCTAGCTTCTTTAGGAAGCTTGAACCCTTGCTCTAGCTTCTTAAGGAAGCTTGAACCTTTGCTGCTCTATAAGAGAGGGCCTCCCTCTCCTTATACCATGTTCTAAAAAATTGGCTAAGGCAAGATATATATATCTCTCTCAATATCTCTTCATTTTGGATTCAAAATGTGCATTGTTCTTGGCCTATTGCACCGCACCTTATAGCCACACATGTCCACCATTGATCTAAGGTTCTTGGAGGGTATTTTCAGAGGTTAAAGAGTTGGTTTTGGGCTGGAGAAGTTGTTGGTTTTGCTGAGCTTCAAGGGTAATCTCTTTTCCCTCCTTTAAAGCTTTGTCTTGATCACTCTCTTAGCCAAACTTGCATGCTTATTTGAGCTTTGTTATTAACTAAAAAAAGTCTTTTTTCGAGGTCCTTTTGATGTTTGTTTCAGACTATTTTGGTGTTGAAGGTCATCTACTCTTTTGCATGCTTTAAATAGCCTTGTTTTGTGCCACGCCCTAAAGCCTTTGATTTAATCTTTGCTTGGCCTTCCTACCACTGAAATCCAATGGATTTTCAGTGGTGAGCATGTTGTTTTGAGGGCCTAAATCAAAGAGGGGTGGCCCTCTCTCGTGTTGTCTTGTTTACTAGCATTTTTGGCCTACCAAAGGAGCATATGTTTATAACATTTGGAGGCCTAGTTCAGGAAATTTTTGGTGACTTCTAGGACCTGCCTAGGCTCTAACCATGGCTGGTTTGGTCCCCTTTTCCTTGCTTCTTGCATGTGTAGAGTGATCCCTTTCATGGCTTATCAAAGGAGCATGTCATTCTTGCATGTATTGGTCTTGTTTCGGTGGGTTTTTGGTCATTCTTTGGCATAAAATAGCTCTATCTTTGGCTGGTTTAGTGGCCTCTTGAATGCTTCACATGCTTGTAGTGTAAACCATGCTCACTAGCTTACATTGCACGTTGTTTTGGCCCTTCATTCTAGCATATTTTGGCTATACTTAAAACTGATTTTCTTCATATTTTGGGCTGCCTTAGCTCTGTTTTGAGGCCTCTTGGTTGAATGATGCTTGCCATGCATACTTGTAGTGTAATATCCTTGCCTAGCCTTGAGTTTTGAAGCCCCTTGCATGCTTAGCTTGAGGTGTTTTCATGTCTTGGCATCATTGATCATGTTATTTCATAGCCTATACTTGTACCATATTCCCATGTTTTCCACTCTTTAAATGTGTTTGAGAGTTGTGCTTGTATACCTCATTTATGGGCCATTGCATGAGCTTCATTTTTGTGCATTTCAAGCCATCATCTTAGTCCATTGTGCCACTATTTTGGGTCTGCATAGGGACTTTTTGGGGTTGGTTTGTTCATTTGGGCATTACTTTGCATACCTCTAGTGTAATGCACTTCACTAGTTTCGGTATTTGAGCCATTCAACATGCATAACATGAGTTGTTTGCATGATTCGGGACCATTTTGTATGTCATTTCAGAGCCGGAACATGTGTTGTTATATGCCATAGTTCATCCTTTCCATGTTTCCATACAGTTGTATCTTGTGCCCTAGGCTTTGGGCCCTTGCATCTTGCATGTTTGCATATGTTTTGTTGCCTCATTTTCGTCATATTGGCCACTGAGTTGGGTGTGGTTGATGCCCATTCATTTTGGTTTAAGTCATTTTGCATCGAGTATGCCATTGTAGTTCATAGCATTGAGTATGCCGCGTTGTCGCATGTTTCATCATTGCATTGCGCATGCCTTGTTCACTTCATTGTATATGATAGTCTTCACATGTGCATTGTATATGACATATAGTATCATGTGCATTGAGCATGCCATTGTTAGTTCGTAGCATTGCGTATGCTAGTTTGCATGTTTGCACATCATCCTTTACATGTTTGCATGACTTGGTTGCATCGCCATAGGATTGCATGCTTGAGGTCGCATTGTGCATGCCATTCTACTTGTTGCATTGTGTTTGGAATAGGAGTTAGTCCAAACACGGGAAACGAGGGACGTTTCATACTCCAAGTGATGAAGCGTGCCTCGATTCTCGGTCGCCAACACTCTTGACTAACACATGATGGAATTTAGGCATTTACGTGTTTATATGTGCATTCATTTCACATTGAGTCATGCAATTCGACTCCTTAGCCATCATGTACCGAGATGCATGATTGGTGGCCCGAGGATCAAGGACAAGACTCCCTAGAGCTTATGCAATGATGGGGAGAGTGGTCGCGCACACATGTGTTGCAAATACCTTGCTTTCTCTCTCTCTTGCCTTTGTTGCAGAAAATGCAAAAACCAGGAGTAGAAACTGGTCGGCCGACCAGGTTTTCTAGCAAGCCGACCACCTTTTCTGGTTTTCACCACCAAGGGTGGTCTGTAGGTGGTCTCCAATGCCTATAGGTGGTCGGCAGCCTCCCCCTAGATTTCTAAGGTAGAGTTTCATCTCCTTGGAGCTTTGTGCAAGTTTCTGAAATCAATTGCAAACAAAGGCGAGCCGGGGCATCACGATGGCTTTCCAGACAAGGCGACTCGAGCATGCATGCATCCTTTATCATTCAAAGCAGAGCTGAGGCAGCCCATTTTACATAGTTTGCATGCTAGTTATTATTTATTCGGACCCTCTGAGAGAGGGCAATTTTGTAATAAGTGTGCATGTGTGTGATATATGTCTTCCAACCCCATGACTTTCTCCCTTTTATTAACCGGCTTATGATGGTTAGCTTTAGGGAACATTTCAATTAGCATCCTTATGCTCGTATATTTGCATCCATTCATCTGTTTTGCATGCACCGAATTCAGCGCATCATGCTAGCTGCATTGTATTTCAATTCCAAGTTGAATACATGTTACTTGTAGCATCTCATATGCCATCTTAGAATAGCCGAGCCTATCTTAGTTGCATTCTTGCATGTGTTGCATTAGACATCTCAGCATAGTTAGGATTCATGCATATTTTCTAATTAGCTTCTTTCTTTGGCTCGGAGTACTCGGTAAGTGTTTATGCTTTACCATCCATGTATGCGTGTGAATGACTGCAATGATAGCATGCTTACCATGAGGTTGTGTGCTTATGTGATATAACTGCCTGAATGCCTGTGGGTGAAGGTTGAGTTGCTTGAATTGGAATAATTCGTCGAAACCCGTGTTTTAGCCTACTTGCGAGTAGCACACTTCAATCCATTTTCAAAACAAACGGATATGCGATGCTTTGTTCCAACTCAGGCAATCTAGTCTATACATGTATGTTGTGCGTATCACATAGTAATTCTAGGTTAATAACCGGAATAAGAGCACATGTGTTTTCAAAAACAAGATATCATGCTTAGTAGTGGCCGATCTTTGTTCGGGCGAGTGGGGGTGCTCATGAAATGACCTTCCCCAATCGTACCCAAGTTCCCGAGCCAAGGCAACTTTGGTGATGAGGGACACGTACGAGTCAGGGTTTCCTAAATTCCCCAAAAATAAAATATTTAGGTGGCGACTCTGTATCTGGCAAAGCAGTCCATGTTTGGCACTTCTTTCTAAAATCAGTTTTTCAAAACGATTTTCCGAATTTGGACTCTTTGGTGATTTATCGATCTTGCATTGCACTT
The DNA here is from genome assembly GCA_025200525.1 of Camellia lanceoleosa. Taxonomy (NCBI): domain Eukaryota; kingdom Viridiplantae; phylum Streptophyta; class Magnoliopsida; order Ericales; family Theaceae; genus Camellia; species Camellia lanceoleosa. Next base: position 94,938,512 of record CM045758.1, on the reverse strand, counting down.
TACGAGATTAGATTCAGAACCGTGACATCAAGTCCGAACTGTAGTGAGCCCAATGAACAAAACGGGATTTTCCCGGGACGTTCGGGGACATCTACAGTTTCTGGCGACTCTGCTGGGGATTTAGAGAACTTGACTCGAACTCATGAAATCTTGTTTTGACTACACTTATGTGTTTCTTTGCATTGCATTCACATTGGTGCGCCTAGGACACTGTGTTTGCCATCTACTATTCCTGAACGGTTTGTCGGTGGCTGCGTGCCATAAGGCTGACCGGTTACCGGCTCTGCTACAATGGGAACACAAACCCCAATTTTTACCAGGGCACCCTTTTTGACCATTCGACCTAGTGCATATTCAAAATCTGTAGTGACCATTCCAAACTAGGACAGGTTGCTCACCCGATTATAGGTTGTTTGAAACCGCTGCGTGCGTAGTGAAACCCTAACTCCTGACAAAATAGGACAGGGAAACCCTACCCCAACATAGGGGTGTTTTGGCTCTCATTTGCTTGCTATGTGCTTTTAGAGTGTGCCTCTACAAGAATGCACGACGCTTTGCAAGTCCGAGTATCAGTCCGCAGCATCGATTTTGAGAATCGATTATATCCGATGTATCGATTCAGCTTTTGGGACAAGAATTTGGGGAACAAGGATCGCTGGTCGACATGCTTATTCAACTATGCTTATGTCTATTACGTGAAATTAAATTTGAGATGTTGCCTGTTTTCTCTTTCAGTTCAGAGACTCGGTTCGGAGCAACCAGTGTTCTCCTCTGTTGAGGCAAAGCAGGAAAAGACTCACCGATTCATCAGATCCGTCAGTCACCAGTTACACCAGCTCTGTCCAGTTCAGTAGACTCATGACGACCCAGAATTCAGAGGAAATTATGGTTATGGCAGCCGCACTAAACCAACGAATCATCTTGTAGGGTGAGGCCGACGTTGAGGTGCCACACCCACCCAGATCACCTGTCGCGCCCCCGATCTGGGAACCCCAGTTGTTTCAAGCTCGTGAACCCACCACCTTTGAGCTAATATGAATGATTGGCGACCTTCAAAGATCTGTGGCTGATCTAGTCTATGGAATATCGGCCCCACCACCAACTGCATCGTATGCCGAGAACTTCATGCCACAGGAGCCCCCGCTGCTAGGGCGAATTGTAATTGAGCTTAGCCAACCTAAAGATGTCTCAAGCTCTGGCAATGACATGTCGACGACAACGGGGCTTCGCACTGAAGTAGCAACCCAAACCGTCCACCAAGCTGAAGCTAGTGGAAAGAACAAGGTGAATGTGGACACAGATCCCTATGAACAACTCCAGCAAGCTGTTGAGGCTCTGAAAGCGGGCGGGTTGAATAAGCAACAAGTACTCACAGTTGTGGCTAAGACTGCGGATGACATTTTCCCTGCTTAGACCGAGAGCAGTTCAAGCCAAAGGGAAAATCATGATAGGGACCGTCGTACTAGAACAGTTCCTTCCACTCCTAACCTTGCACCTGGAAAAGATCAGAAGGCCAAGGCAGCACCTGCTGATCCTTTTGCTAGTGCGTCCAGCAAAAGTCCGCAGACTTCGAAGTATCTGTCCCGAGGTCGCAGGGTCTTTCATGCCCTCTACATGCCTTTTGTCCCAGGTTCTTCAAATTCTCAGTGAAAAGGGGCATCTCAAACCCCTCGAGCCTCAGCCTCTCCCTAGCTATCTTCTATCTGGTCACGATGCTACCCAGTACTGTGCGTACCACCAGAAAAATGGCCATACTACCGACAACTGCTTCCGTCTTTGCCATGAAGTACAGGATCTGTTTGACAGCGGGGTCATCCTCCCGCCGAGCTCAGCAAAGTCCATTATCACTGGATCAGTGAACCTGGAAGATAATGTGATGTAATCAGGGATTGAACCACCTGTGGGCAGTGCTCGGTTTACTTCAAATATGGCGTATGGCACGCACTGTTTTGAGCATTTGCGAATGCTAGTTTTGTGGTTTCTGACTTGGGTATTTAGGTTAGTTCAGTTGTGTTATTTTGAGTCTGTCTCTTTGTTTTGAGTCAGTCTTTTTATTAAGGTCTGTCTTGTTGTATTGAGTCAGTCCTGTTGTATAGGAGTCGAGTGATTCCAGGGATGTTACCTCAGATGTCACTATTTTGTTTTATGTTTGTCTCTTTTCTTTTTTTTGAGTCTTTTTCTGCCGTGGAGCCAGTTACACCAGGAAATCTGAATGAAACAACTGTGGCTGTCATCTTTTCGTGCTTATTACTACTTTGAGCCTATTGTGCCAGCAAGTTTAGAATGAAATGGCAGTGCATTTCACCTGCTCTTCTACGCCTTTGAAATCATTGCATTGACCTAAGTTTTTCAAAACTTTTCGAATAATGTGATGAAAACAAAGAGGGAGGAATTTCTCAAGATTCACAAAAACTTGATCAATTAAGAGAAAGAGAGGCATGCTAAGCCCTTAATGATTGAAATCATGTTTGTCAATGTGAGTACTGAGAAGGATCCTGGCTTGATCCAAATTGGTTCCGCACTGTCTTCAGCGTGAGCGATCTGTCGCTTTCTTAAAAAAAAAAAATTCGAAAAATGTTTTGCGCGGTCTTGCGAAGACCTGTGTGGAATTGCTCTTGAGATTGTGCAGCTTAGGATCGCTGTCAGCCTCAAGACTCAACCCCTTTGCTTCCAAACCTTGAACCTTAATTCAGAATGTTCAACGGGCAACCACAATGTAAGGCCCGTGTGGCCAGATCAAAAGCAGCCCATGATCTAGGGGCGAGAATATCGTATGTGATCAAAGGAAGCTTGCGAAGCTAGATCAAAAGCAGCCCTTGAACTAGGGGCAAAAGATGTCAGATAATGAACTCGAAGAGTCAAAGACGAAGATTGGCAAGAATGCCAAATCCCAGAAGGGAGGAAAGAAAAAAGTATTACTGAAGGACAGCTGAGTTCCTATCTACAATACTAGGGGCAAAATCAGCCCTCATTGGATGGACTTCTACATCGTCAACAAAGGGCATCCATTCTCCTGGATTCAGATGACTTCAGGATCTCGAAACCATTTGACATGGACAAAGCTACACTTTTACCCTTGAGAGGCTCGTTGGGCCGAAAACCCGGAAGGGCAACCCAGGCAAAAGTTAGAGTAAGAAAAAAAAAAAGAAAAAGAACAAATGCAAAGATTGAAAAAAAAAATAAGAAAAATGAAGAAAATGAAAAAAAAAATGAAAAAAAAAAGAAAAGAAAAGAAGAACAAAGCTCGCAAGGGTGAAAACCCAAAAAGGGCAGCCTTGGCAAAAGTTAGAGCGCAAAAAGAGAGGTTAATACCCGAGGGTACCTTACAACCGAAACTACGTAAGGCTTGATTCCCATGTTTGGGATACGTAGGCAACTTCGTTCTGAAGTCCAGCCATAAACACTTCCAAATTGATTATGTCCATGTAATGGTTCTGATCATCTTTGTCTTCTCTGTATCTGAGAGTTCGGTGGTAATGGTCACTGTAAGGACTGGTTGCCATCTCTTGCTGGTGCTATTTAGACTAGGGCAACTTTTCGTTGCCATGCAAAGGATGTTTCAGAGACAAGGGGCACTCTTCCATTATTTTGGATCTGAGGTTGTGCATCTCAAGAGTAAATCTTGCGTTGGTCGAGCAGTAGCCATTTCCAAAAATAGTCTTTGAGAATTTTTAATGAGGTTGACTAATTCTCTCAAAAAATTATTCCATTTTTCTAAAACTGGACCATTTCTTGGACCCAAAAAAGAAAAATTTTCAGTGCTCATAACCTGACTCGCATGATGTCAAATCAAAAAATCGAACAAGCATGTTAATCTAACTCTCATGTTGGTCAAAATTGTTTTAGTAGAAAACCAAAACAAAAAAAAAAAAAACAAATGGTCAAAATGATGAACTAGGGACACAGTTGAGTCAGGCTTCCTGTCTTTCCCCCATTGTCAATGCATTTGCCTGAAAGGGCACCATACTTGCCAGAAAGGGCATCCTATTCGCCAAGAAGGGCACAGCAGAAGCTAACAGAAAAGGGCTGAAAGCTCTCATATCCTCCAAGCAACAAGGTATCAAGCCAAGTGCGAAGCACGAACTGGAATGGATTAAGATATTTCACTCCCTCATCTGGACAGATCTGATCACGTCCAAACTCCCCAGCAGAGTATCGTCAACCGATGTCAGCTGCAGATTTGCTACACACCCAGTCTTAGCGCAACCCCTCTGTGGAAGGAACTCACTGTCTATGAGCGGAAGAAAGAGAATCTAGCAGCATGCTAGGAGCAAGAGCCCGCAACTTCTTGTTTATCCATCAACCACCCAGGGGAGGGATAAAAAAATTAGGGATTCAAGAATAGAGAGATGTGCGCTGAGAGAAAAAGTGAGGAAAAGGGCTTTTTAGAAAAACAGAGCCTGAGGGCCGAGTGATGTGAGAATCACAAATGAGAAAGGATGGGAAACAATACCCGGAGAAACTGGCTCCTCGTGCACTGAGAGGTCTCTTGCCATTGGAACACGTCTGTGTGTCGTGTCAGTCGTTTTGTTTGTCTCGATTCTTGTTTTGAGTCGTTTCGGGTGTCTATAGATGTATTTAGGTTGTCTTACCTTGTCTTTCTCTTTGTTGTTAAGACGTGGCGTGCTGTGTTCAGTTGTAGGCTCAATACCCAGTTGAGAACTTATTCTTACTCTCAATTTCAAAAATCATTTTGTGTCCAGAGTGCTGTGCCATTCTCCACATTTGTGCAAAACAAGATTTTGTTCATTCAAAAACTGCAGGGTTCAACCCGGGTCATATGGGAATAGTAAAACCAGGGCCTATCTGAAGCTATATGGGTTTCGAACTACGAAGCAAAAGAAAATAGGGAAAATTCGGAGCATCTAAATTTGTTTCGATTTTTACAAGTTCCATCATTACATCTCATATGCTCAGAATGGGCTGTGTGTTCAGAATGAGCAGTATGCTGTATGAGCTGTGTGTTCAAATTAAAAGAATACTGTGTTATGAGCTGTGTGTTCAGATTGAGCTGTGCGTTCAAATTAAAAGAGTTGTGTTATGAGCTGTGTGTTCAGAATTAAGAAAGAGCCGCGTGCAAATGAAAATGTATGAGCTGCGTGTTCAAAATGAAGTGAATGAGCTGCGTGTTCAGAAATGAAATTTTATGAGCTGCGTGTTCAGAATTAAGAATGAGCTGCGTGCAAATGAAAATGTATGAGCTGCGTGTTCAGAATTGAAATGTGTGAGCTGCGTGTTCAAAATGAAGTGAATGAGCTGTGTGTTCAGAAACGAAAATTTATGAGCTGCGTGTTCAGAATTAAGAATGAGCTGCGTGCAAATGAAAATGTATGAGCTACGTGTTCAGAATTGAAATGTGTAAGCTGCGTGTTCAAAATGAAGTGAATGAGCTGTGTTCTCAAAATGAAAAAAAAACGCTGAGCTGGGTGTTCAAAATTGAAAAATGAGCTGTGTGCCCGAAATGAACTGTGTGTTCAGAATAAGCCGTGTGCCCCAAACGAGCCGTGTGCCCAAAAAATGAGTCGTGTGCCCGAAATGAACTGTGTGTTTGGAATGAGCTGTATGCCCGAAATGAGCTGTGTGCCCGAAAAATGAGCCGTGTGCCCGAAAGGAGCTGTGTGCCCGAAATGAACTGTGTGTTCAGAATGAGCTGTGTGCCCCCAAATGTGTTGTGTGCCCCAAAATGTGCTCTGCGCCCGAAATGAACTGTGTGTTCAAAATAATCCGTGTGCCCCAAACGAGCCGTGTGCTCAAAATGAGTTGTGTGCTCGAGAAATGAGCTGTGTGCCTTGAAATGAGCCGTGTGCCCGAAAAATGAGCCGTGTGCCCGAAATGAGCTGTGTGCCAAGTCTTGCATGGTGCATGCATTTTATCGCGCTATTTTGCGCATCGCACTGTTTTGTGCAGTTTATCACTCGCGCTTTCTTGCGCATCGCACTGTTTTGTGCAGTTTACATTCGCACTTTCTTGCGCATCGCACTGTTTTGTGTAGTTTATCACTGGCGCTTTCTTGCGCATCGCACTATCCTGTGCGTTTCATTACAGGCTCTCATCTTGCATAAAAAATGCTTGTATCTTTTGCGTTGAATGTGTTCACGCTTTCGTGCGCATCTTACCTACACTTGTTAGTACATTGCATTGCTCAAGCCGTTTTGCGCATCCTTTGTCTTAGCACTGTCTTGTGCACACACTTACATCGCACTGTCTTGTGCATCCACCCCGCATCACACTGTCTTGTGCACCCGTATAGCACTGTTTTGTGCATTCCCTCTGCGTCGCACTGTCTTGTGCATTCACTTTCACTCGCACTGTCTTGTGCAGATTATTTTTGTATCATTCGCACTGTTTTGTGCACTCCCTGGTCTGGGAGACCTTAAATCCTCTGGTCTAGGAGACCTTAAATCCTGCATCTCTACTTCGCACTCTCTGGTCTAGGAGACCTTAAATCCTCTAAAGGTGCAATTCCTTTGGTGTTTGTCGTGCCCGAACGACTTCCGGTGGTCAAGTATAGCCACCTACCTGTGTTTGCAGTGAGTTCCTAGGAGACCAACTGAGACGCTGGAAACTAGAATTCGAATGGCTCATGCCTAGAACGCAAAGGTTTGGGATTTTCGAGACTAAAGTCTGGTTTAAATACCCAGGGGTATATCCTCGGCTTGAAATCTGTATGGCAGCCCCATGGATTGAGATAACATGTGTATGCGCCTCAATTCTGGATACTGAACCAACCTAGTCTGTCACCCTGTTGGAGAATAGGGAAAGCTGCGACCACAGTTAGGGAGAAAAGTAGTACCTGTGGTCCAACCGAGAAGAAGGGGATGATTCCCACATCAGCATGAGGTAAGACATTGCCGAGGTAAGTCATTGCCAATTGCCCCTGTAAGGTACCTTCATTTCCTAACTACTACATCATCTAGTATATCTATTGCATTGCATATAGAATATGTTGCATGCCTGTACTGCATATCCATTGTATTGCCTGCATCCTTTCTATGTTAAACTTAGTCTGGCATGTGTCCATACTTTTTGCGTTAAAGTATGGTTATGTGATTATGTGTACGCGCCCACACCACTAAAGGAATTGTGGTTTGAGGGTGACGGAACTATTTCTATGTTAGACGTGGTTTGTTTTGTGTCTATGCCTTTTCTAGGCAAAATATGGTTTGGTCGTGCGCCTTATTCACTTTGTCCATTGCATCCATTGCATCATATTTTAGTTTGTCGTATTCAGCATGTAGGATCACGATCTTTCCTCAGCAGATCATTCCTCACTTGTATCATACCACCAAATTACTTGTACTTTGCGGTCTCTCTGCGAAACACATAGTTTTGCATGTGCTCGCACCCCTTTCACGTTGAAACATGGTTCTGTTCTGTGTAAGCATCCATGCTGGGCTGAGGCCACTACTGAAGATGTAGGCACTTAGCCTGTGTTAGGTGTCGTTCGGCTCGTGCCCACTGCTTTTTCTGTGTTAAAAGTAGTCTGATATTGCCCCTTTATGATATTTGTGTGATTTTGTACTGCTTGTGGTTTGATTATCTCAAGTATATTGCATATCATTTGCATTGCTTAGTTACATTGTATATCATTTACACTATTTTGTTATATAGTGCATTGCATCATTCGCGCTATCTTGTGCACTTTATCTGCACTTGCTAGTGCATTGCATCATTTGCGCTATTTTGCACACTTCATCTGCACTTGTTAGTGCATTGCATTGCTAGGCACGTCTCATCGCATTGTTATGCACCCCTTTTCGCATTGTTGTGCGTCACGCTTAGGTCGCATTGTCATGCACCCGCACTTTGCTTGCGTTGTCACGCACTTGTCACTTGCATTGCCATGCGTGTTGCTAACTTATTGTACCAATTAAGTTCCTTTCTTTTACAGGCATGATATTGTATGTATGGTCCATTCAAGAGAAGTTTCGGTTCAGTTTGAACATACCTTTTCTCCTCTCGCATGCAGTGCGTTAGGACATCTTCAGTTTCAAACACACGGATGAGTTCCAGTGTTAATTCATACCTTTTCTCCTCTCGCATGCAGTGCGTTAGGGCATCTTAGGCTTCGAACACTCGGATGAGTTCCGGTGTTCATTCATACATTTTCTCCTCTCGCATGTGGTGCGTTAGGACATCTTCAGTTTCGAACACTCGGATGAGTTCCGGTGTTCATCCATACCTTTTCTCCTCTCGCATGCGGTGCGTTAGGACATCTTCGGTTTCGAACACTCGGATGAGTTCCGGTGTTCATTCATACCTTTTCTCTGCTCGCATGCGGTGCGTTAGGACATCTTCGGTTTTGAACACTCAGATGAGTTCCGGTGTTCTTTCATACCTTTTCTCCTCTCGCATGTGGTGCGTTAGGACGTCTTCAGTTTCGAGCACTTGGATACGTTCCGGTGTCCATTTGTTTGCTTTCTCCTTTTGGGTTTGATACGCTGAGAGTTGTTTTGTTTGAGACTCCGGGTGTTCTCGGTAGTCACTTTTAGCCTTCTCTGCGTAAGACGCAGTGAGAATTGTATAATTTTCTTACATCCTTTCTGCATGAGATGTGGTTTGGCTTGTGTTTACTTGCTTTGCATAACATTCGCTTAAACTGTTGCATTTATTATGTATATTTGCTTCATTACAGCGTGCTTTGCATCATCATATGTTATGTTCGGCTTTGTACATACCTCTTTTGCAGTTTGCCCCTGCCTGCGAACACATCTCTTTGTTTATCTCGCCTGTTTGTCTAAGTCTTCGGTCTTGTCAAAAATGGGTCATCTCTGGGCTTTGACATTCACTCCCGTCACTTATGACTTTTGAGTTCTGTCAAAGAGGGGCAACTGTAGACACCCCATTTTTGACCGACCTTAAGACTCAGACGTCATTGATTGAGCGCTCGGTGATTGCACATGTTGTGCTCGTTCTGAGGTTTCGGAGTTTCGGCTGAGGTCCTTACCCCCGGACCTCGGGACCCTTTTTATGCTTTGCCTCAGTTTGCGGACCAGGTCTTGCTTTCACTTCCCGGAGGGAGGGAGAGGTCTTGTAAACCATCTCTTAGTGGTCGTAGACTACTTTTCGCGATCGTAGGCCATTGTTCCTGTTTGGAGACTAGTTTCTGGTTTTCGGAGCCGTCGGCCGTGCGCCTCTGTTTGGGACCGCTTAACATTCTTCGTTTGGCACGGTTTTTGGAACACACCTTGATTCCTCTATCTACAGGGACGCTGTGCTCTGGGAGACCACTTTTGTGGCCGTACACCACTTTTGGTGCTCAACAGCCTGTTTTCAGGGCACCCGGCCGCGGGTTTTGCCCCCTGAACCCTCGTTTTGCATCGGTGTTGGTTCATTTTTGGCATGAACCTTGTTTTCATTGTTTGGAAGGTGGTACAAGGGTGGGAGACCACCTTTTCTCTTGGAGACGACGTCTCTCTCCGACAGCCAGTTTTCTTGTCAGGAAATTGGTCTCCTTGATTTTTGAGCCACATTTACTGGTCTCCCACCACACCACTAGCTCGCTTTCAAAGTGGAGACCACCAAATGGGGCCACCGACCACCCTTTGTTCTGGGAGACCACTTTCCCTGGTCGGCCGACTAGGGGAAGTGGTCGGCCGACCAACCTTTCTGGTCGACCAAATTCCTCCTGTTTTGTCTGCCTGAGTGCATGCCAGCTGTACCAGCTAGAAGGCACAGACTTGATCCTCCATAATGAAGCTGGAACCTTTGCTCTAGCTTCTTGAGGAAGCTTGAACCCTTGCTCTAGCTTCTTGAGAAAGCTTGAACCTTTGCCCTAGCTTCTTGAGGAAGCTTGAACCTTTACTCCTCTATAAGAGAGGGCCTCCCTCTTCTTATACCAGGTTCTAAAAAATTGGCTAAGGCAAGATATATATCTCTCTATATCTCTTCATTTTGGGTTCAAAAAGTGCATTGTTCTTGGCCTATTGCAGCACACCTCATAGCCACACACGTCCACCATTGATCTGAGGTTCTTGGAGGGCATTTTCAAAGGTTAAAGAGTTAGTTTTGGGCTAGAGAAGTTTCTGGTTTTGCTGAGCTTCAAGGGTAATCTCTTTTTCCCCCTTTAAAGTTTTGTCTTGATCACTCTCTTAGCCAAACTTGCATGCTTATTTGAGCTTTGTTGTCAACTGAAAAAAGTCTTGTTTTGAGGTCCTTTTGAAGTTTTTTTTAGACTATTTATGTGTTGAAGGTCATCTACCCTTTTGCATGCTTTAAATAGCCTTGTTTTGTGCCATGCCCTAAAGCCTTTGATTTAATCTTTGCTTGGCCTTCCTACCACTGAAATCCAGTGGATTTTTAGTGATGAGCATGTGGTTTTCAAGGCCTAAATCAGAGATGGGTGACCCTCTCTCTTGTTGTCTTGTTTACTATCTTTTTTGGCCTACCAAAGGAGCATATATTTATAACATTTGGAGGCCTAGTTCAGGCACTTTTTGGTGACTTCTAGAACCTGCCTAGGCTCTGACCATGGCTGGTTTGGTCCTCTTTTCCTTGCTTCTTGCATGTGTAGAGTAATCCCTTTCATGGCTTATCAAAGGAGCATGTCATTCTTGCATGTATTGGTCTTGTTTCAGTGGGTTTTTGGTCATTCTTTGGCATATTATAGCTCTGTCTTTGGCTGGTTTAGTGGCCTCTTGAATGCTTCACATGCTTGTAGTGTAAAACATGCTCACTAGCTTACATTGCATGTTGTTTTGGCCATCTATTCTAGCATATTTTGGCTATACTTCAAACTGATTTTGTTCATATTTTGGGCTTCCTTAGCTCCGTTTTGAGGCCTCTTAGTCGAATGATGCTTGCCATGCATACTTGTAGTGTAATATCCTTGTCCAACCTTGAGTTTTGAAGCCCCTAGCTTGTTTAACTTGAGGTTTTTCCATGTCTTGGCATCATTGAGCATGTTATTTTAGAGCCTATACTTGTGCCATATTCCTATGTTTTCCACTCTTTAAATGCGTTTGAGAGTTGTGCTTGTATACCTCATTTATGGGCCATTGCATGAGCTTCATTTTTGTGCATTTCAAACCATCATCTTAGTCCATTTTGCCACTGTTTTGGGTCTGCATAGGGACTATTTGGGGCTGGTTTGTTTATTTGGGCATTGCTTTGCATACCTCTAGTGTAATGCACTTCACTAGTTTCGGTATTTGAGCCATTCAACATGCATAACATGAGTTGTTTGCATGATTCGGGACCATTTTGTATGTCATTTCAAAGCTGGAACATGTGTTGTTGTATGCCATATTTCATCCTTTCCATGCTTCCATACAGTTGTATCTTGTGCCCTAGGCTTTGGGCCTTTGCATCTTGCATGTTTGCATATGTTTTGTTGCCTCATTTTCGTCATATTGACCACTGAGTTGGGTGTGGCTGAGGCCTATTCTTTTTGGTTTAAGTCTATTTTGCATCGAGTATGCCATTGTAGTTCATAGCATTGAGTATGCTGCATTGTCGCATGTTTGATCATTGCATTGCGCATGCCTTGTTCACTTCATTGTATATGATAGTCTTCACATGTGCATTGTGTATGACATATAGTATAATGTGCATTGAGTATGCCATTGTTAGTTCGTAGCATTGCGTATGCTAGTTTGCATGTTTGCACGTCATTCTTTGCATGTTTGCATGACTTGGTTGCATCGCCATAGGATTGCATGCTTGAGATCGCATTGCGCATGCCATTCTACTTGTTGCATTGTGTTTGGTATAGGAGTTAGTCCAAACACGGGAGACGAGGGGCATTTCATACTCCAAGTGATGAAGCGTGCCTCGATTCTCGGTCGCCGACACTCTTGACTAACACATGATGGAGTTTAGGCATTTACATATTTATATGTGCATTCATTTCACATTGGGTCGTGCAATTGAACTCCTCAGCCATCATGCATTGAGTTGCGTGATTGGTGGCCCGAGGATCAAGGACTACGCTCCCTAGAGCTTATGCAATGATGGGGAGAGTGGTCGTGCACACATGTGTTGCAAATACCTTGCTTTTTCTCTCTCTTCCCTTTGTTGCAGAAAATACAGAAACTAGGAGAAGAAACTGGTCGACCGACCAAGTTTTCTGGCAGGCCGACCACCTTTTCTGGTTTTCACCACCAAGGGTGGTCGGTAGGTGGTCTCCAATGCTTATAGTTGGTCGGCAGCCTCCCCTTAGATGCCCAGGGTAGAGTTTTATCTCCTTGGAGCTTTGTGCAAGTTTCTGAAATCAATTGCAAACAAAGGCTAGTCGGGGCATCGCGATGGATTTCCCGACAAGGCGACTCGAGCATGCATGCATCCTTTATCATTCAAAGCAGAGCTGAGGCAGCCCATTTTACATAGTTTGCATGCTAGTTTAGTTAATTTGTTAATTAGCTAGTGTCGTGTAATAATTAGTTAATTCGATTCTGTATTATTTATTCGGACCCTCCGAGAGAAGGCAATGTTGTAATAACTGTGCGTGTGTGTGATGTATATCTTCCAACCCCACGTCTTTCTCCCTTTTATTTCCCGGCTTATGATGGTTAGCTTTAGGGCACGTTTCAATTAGCATCCTTATGCTCGTATGTTTGCACCCATTCATCTGTTTTGCATGCACCGGGCTCGGCGCATCATGCTAACTGCATCGTATTTCAATTCCAAGTTGAATACATGTTACCTGTAACATCTCATATGCCATCTTAGAATAGCCGAGCCTATCTTTGTTGCATTCTTACATGTGTTGCATTAGGCATCTCAGCATAGTTAGGATTCATGCATGTTTTCTAATTAGCTTCTTTTTTTGGCTCGGAGTACTCGGTAAGTGTTTATGCTTTAGCATCCTTGCACGCGTGTGAGTGACTGCCATGATAGCATGCTTACCATGAGGCTATGTGCTTATATGATATAACTGCCTGAATGCCTGTGAGTGAAGGTTGGGTTGCTTGAATTGGAATAATTCGTCGAAACCCGTGTTTTAGCCTACTTGCGAGTAGCAAACTTCAATCCATTTTCAAAACAAACGGATATGCGATGCTTTGTTCCAACCTAGGCAATCTAGTCTACACTTGTATGTTGTGCGCATCACATAGTAATTCTAGGTTAATAACCGGAATAAGAGCACATGTGTTTTCAAAAATAAGATATCATGCTTAGTAGTGGCCGATCTTTGTTCGGGCGAGCGAGGGTGCTCATGAAATGACCTTCCCCAATCGTACCCAAGTTTCTAAGCCGAGGTAACTTTGGTGATGACGAACACGTGGCCTTAGGCACGAGTCAGGGTTTCCTAAATTCCCCAAAAATAAAATATTTAGGTGGCGACTCTGTATTTGGCAAAGCAGTCCATGTTTGGCACTTCTTTCTAAAATCAATTTTTCAAAACGATTTGCCGAATTTGGACTCTTTGGTGATTTATCGATCTTGGATTGCACTTTGCGAGATTAGATTCAGAACCGTGACATCGAGTCTGAACTGTAGTGAGCCCAATGAACAAAACAGGATTTTCCCGGGACGTTGGGGGACGTCTACACCAACCAAGTAGGATACTCAGATACTAACAAAAATCCTGCATCTATCTGCTTGGTGACCACTTCCTTGATTTTCAGAGCCCAATCTAGGCATATTCTCCGAAGTTTTTGCTTGACGGGTCGGGCGTCAGGGTCAAGAGGGATCCAGTGCTGTACAATCTCAGGATCAATTCCAGGCATGCCTTCTTTGGACCATGCGAAAACATCTTTGAAATCTTTTAATAAAGCAACTAAGCGCTTGCGTTCCTCCGAAGACAACGTAGACCCAATCTGGACCAGATGCGGATCCTTCTCAGTACCCACATTAATTGAAATGATTTCATCAACCAAAGGTTTTACAAACCTCTCCTCCTCTTGATCAATCAAATGTTTTAAAACCAGAGGAATTCCTTCCTCATCGTTTCTATCAAAGTTTTGAAAGTCATAATCAATGCAATACACAAATGGCACAGAAAAGTACTCAGAAACAGCAGTGGTACCATTCTCATTCAAAGCTTTCAGCTCGTCCAATTTCTCGGTTACAACCGACTCAAAAGAAAAGGAAAAAGGCAACCTGGACAAAACAACGGCATCCGGGTTATCAACCCCAGGAATACCAGACTCCGAATCAAAAGAACTAGAATCTAATTATGGCTCCACAGACTCTGTGGAATCAGATTCCGGTTCACTACCTGATTCAGAACTGTTGGACAAAAAGCCCTCCTTGAAATGACAAACGAGGAAGTGTGCGATAAATGCATCCAGAATGCCGACATAAGGGTCCACAGCCGATTGATCTCTAATCATGGAAATGGAGAAGTCATCACCCAAGCTCTCTGGTTTGATCTGAGGATCCGAGAGGAGATAAGCCAGCGCTGCTCCTATCTCAAGTTCTATGAACTCATCCTCTATACAATGTTCAATCTCGGCTGGTGGGTCAGTCTGTTCCTCTGCAACTTCATCCTCTTGCAGTTGTAGATCGAAGAATATCTCAAAGTCAGGCAAACGCTGCTCCTCAGAGTTCAGCCATGGCTCAAGAAAGCCGCAGAATGGAAAATCTTCCCTCTCCTGGACAAAGCAGCCATTCAGGGTTCCTTAAATGGGTCTATGTACAAGCTCGTAGGGCCTCTCACTTTGCTTAGCCTTGGCTCTTCCTGCCATTTCCTTTCCCTTTCTTATCCAATCCTCTTTGGTAAGCGTGTAACCTAGACCAAAGGTATAAGCATTATGTGGCACTTCGGCCAACACAGCAACACCCTTCTAGCCGCTCCTTCCCAATCCCATTCCGGGTACATATTACAGCTTTTTCATGAGGTAGACGGATTGAGCACTGAAGTACAACCCCTCATCAATAGCCAGAATATCTTGCACTACCCGAGCCTCGGCCAAGGTAAACCCAGACAAAAAGACATCCTCATCGCCATGTATAATTTCCAGTACCGGTGTAGTGACTTCCGGCAAAGGATGTATAGAGGAATTCACAAAAACAATAGCCACCCACTTCCTATGGGAATACTTCAGCATCTGATGCAGAGTGGAAGAGACAACTTTCACTTGGTGCAACCACGGCCATCCAAGGAGTAAATTAAAAATGGCTGGAACATCTAGGACTTGGAACTCAATGTCCTGTTGTGCTAGGCCAACCTAAGTTCTGATCTAAACTGTCCCTATTACTTCCTAGCTTGTATTGTCATAAGCCCGAATCACCTGGGCCATTGGTAAAAAGTCTGCGGGTTTCAAACCAATAGCATAGGCCGTGCGTGATGGACACACATTAATTGCAGACCCGATATCAACCAAGACGACTGGTATCCACTTCTCTTTATGTTCAAAAGAGATGTATAGTGGCTTGTTGTGCTCAGAGCCCTCAGGCGGTAATTCCTTATCTGTAAAGGTTAAAGTCAGCAAAGCGCCTCTCGGGAAGACCAGTCCCACTAACTGCTCGGGGGTTGTGTCAATAGAGAGCTTAGCCATATCCATTGCTGATAGGACGGCCTGTCTGTGCACCTGTGAAGCCATGAGCAATTCCCAAATGGATATATCTACCTGAATCTTATTCAGCTGCTTTAGTACAACTTCTTCTTCTAGTAGTTTGTCTTTTTGTTTCTCAGCTTCCTTATCTTTCCCCGATGCTTCTGGTTGATCTAGGTGTGGGGGCTTAAAATACCGCCCACTCCGAGTCATGTGATCAACTTCCTCGGAATACCATGTATCATCTGGCAGATTTTGTCCCCAATCTTCATCCATGTGAGCAAGATGTAAATCATCATCTTCCCACCACATTCCTCTGGCAACTGAAAAGCAACTGTCTGGTTTCGTTGTAAGTATTCCCGCATCTACAACACAGTCGATCCCCTCAGGGCCTTTGGCTTTTCTAGCCTTCTGATCATTCTCGATTCTTTCCTGTTCGAACTGCTTCAGTACGGCCTCCTGTTCTGTATCGACTGTACAAATGCTGCCCAATTCTTGAGCAAAATTCTTAGTACCGGTGCTCTCTGACAACTTCCCTTTGTTGTCAACTGTTCTGGCCATTGCACTAGTTCCTCTTTCCAGTTGTTCCTGCTTTGGTTGAGACCCCTCATCAACATCTGGTTCATCACTCAACTATCCCGTATTATCCGTTGACCAGTTCATATCAAACCAGCCAATCTGTACATTTCCCAAATCCTATTCATCGAAGAACTGTAGATTACTGATGTCCTCCTTGAGCTCAGTTAAGTCATCTAGTCCCTGGCTTTGGTCCGTCCTCCTGAACTACATTAACCTCCATTCTTGTCAGCAATTCCACCCCTAGTCTGCCCTGGATAGTTGGCACAATGTAACAGCACGGGTTGTACTCTTCTTCAGTTAAGCTCATGGGGCCCTCAGGCATACCTTCTTCTACCACGGCCACCACCACAGGTTCGGGTTGGGATATGGACGCGCTCATTATGCACAAGTCTATGCTTTCTGGGATGAACAGCGCTAGCTTAGGTAGGTGGGAGGGGGTGATGTATATACTGGGGTCATATGGGACAGCCAGTGCTTGGATAAGGTTTACTTGCCTGGGTGGTGGGGGTTGCTTATGTGGTGGGAGAGGATTTGTAGTGACATTAGGCTTTTCAGGAAGTGCTATCACTTTGTTGTTAATGAAATCCTGAATCTCATGACGTAGTCTAAAGCATAGGTCGGTATCATGACCATGCTGTTGGTGGAAGGCGCAGTACTTGGCCGAGTTGTGTGTAGGATGGAGGAGATTAGGCAATGGGCACAACTGCAGGGGCTTTAGATGCCCCATTCTGATCAGGACCCTCAAGGTCGCAGATAGAGACATCTAGAGTGGGGTGAAAACCCTTTGGCCCCGGGGTTGGTGTTTTGTAGGTTGTGAGGTGATTTCGAATGTACCGGTAAAGGGGGTGGCTGTTTTCGGTGTGGTTGCAACCATACCAACATTAGAAGTCCTTGCAGTTACATTACTACTCGTAGCCGCATTTGAACTGCGTGTAAAAACCCCCTTGGGCTGCTCTTGCTCATGGTCTATTAGGCCTTGTTTCATCGCATCCTCTATCTGCACCCCTAGCAAATGTAGGTAGAGGTAGGACTATCATTGTTTGTAGCAGCCTCGGTTGCACATTACGAACGACCATTCTTATCTGGTCTTTTTCAGCTAGCCGGGTGGTCATCATGGAGGCCTTGGCCCTCTACCCAATGACGAAATCAGAGAGGCCCTCCTTTAGCTCTTAACGAGTTGCTTTGAGATCACGAGTTATGACCTCGATTTGAGTGTCATAAGAATATTGGGAAACAAAGGCCTCGGCCATCTCTTCCCATCTCCTCTTCACAGAATCTTCCAGTTTAGCATACCAAATGGCCGCAATACCTGACAAGGTCAGGCCGAAGAGGGATAACTTCTGCAATCTAGTTAGGCCCATCGGCCGCAGAATATCTAAAAATAGCCACAAGTGGACCATGGGATCACCCGAACTGTCAAAGCGGTCTATATGTGCATTTTAAATCTATCTGGCAGTGTCACCGCCGAATCTGTATAGCCGTCCTCTATATCTGGGATCGAATTGACACCATGAGCTCGTTTGAAAAGCTTCTAAAGCTTGCTCACTTTCAGAGCAGTACGGTCGACCTCAAACTCAAAGGGTGCCTCTATTGGGTAGACCGGTGCTTTGGAAGTTTGGGGTAGAGCTGGCTCTGCCTGAATGTTTGCATTCTCCTGGACATTAGTAGTAACCCTGAGTATTGGAACCCTGGCTGGGGGTGGATGTGAAGTAGAAACTACTGGTTGTTGTGGTTGTTGTTGCTGTTGAACCTTAGCAATCAGTTCAGCCTACTAGGCTACAATCTCTGTTTGGCGAGCAGTAACTTTCGCATGGCAAGCAGCGTCCAGCTGCATGGCTTCGATTGTTTGTTGAAGTTGGCGCATCATATCCTCCATATTGTCTACGGGGTGATGATCTATCAGATGCGGTGTATACTCTCTTTCTGAGGTGGAAGCAAAAAACTGGGCCTGACTGAGCACTAGTGACGTAGATAGTGACCATTGAATTGGCGACTGCTGAACCGGTAATCTATGCTTGACTCTTCTCCGTCTCGTAACCGGGGGCAGCGAAGCAAACACTGGTTGTCCTTTTATAAGATCCTCAGATCGGTAAATCCTCCTGACTCGAGTCCAGAGTGCTCAGGGGGTAATTGCGTCGTTGAAAGCAATTGTGAAACACTACCTTGCAAAAAGAAAATAAAGCAAAAAAAGAAACAACAATCAGCAGACGCACACCACCTTGGCTTAGACAGAAACAACATGCAGTCATAATCATAAGCTAGACAATCTGCACTCAAACACTGATCTCTGCCCTAAATTTCTGCCTGAAAACTGATACTCTCAAACTGATACCCAAACTTGCAACTGATACATACATTCCCGTAGAGTTTCACTCTAAAAGCACATATCAAGCAAGTGAGAGCCAAAACACCCCTATGATGGGGTAGGGTTACCTTGTCCTAATTTCGTCAGGAACTAAGGGTTCGCTACGCAAGCAAGTGGTTTCAAACAAACCTACATTCGAGTGAGCAACCTGACCAAGTTTCGAACAGTCTCCAAGGCTTCTGATATGCAACTAGGTCGATTAGTCAAAAACGATGCCTCAGCAAGACCACCTAATATACCTCTCGCTCCTAACACCGAGAAGTGAAAGGAGGATCAAACGGTACAGCGGTAGTCCAGATCCAAAGTTTGTGTTCCCATCATGGCAGAGCACGCAACTGGTCAACCTTTTGGCAAGTTTTTCCAAACAAGCCTCCAGCAAACCGCTCAGAAATAGCAGATGACAAACACCGTGACTTAGGCGCACCAATGAAAATGTAATGCAAAGAAACACATAAGTGTAAATAAAACAACATATCACAAGTTCGAGTCAAGTTCTCTAAATCCCCAACAGAGTCGCCAAAAACTATAGCTTGACTTTCTTCGTGCCCCCTTTCGAAGAGCTCAAATTGGTCCTACAATTCGGACTCTTGTCACGGTTCTGAATCTAGTCTCACAAGTGCAATGTGAAACTGATAAACACCAAAGAGACCAATCCGGCAAATCATTTTGGAAAATCAATTTTAAATCAAATAATGCCAAAACTGAACTGCTTTGTTAGATTACAGAGTCTCCACCTAAATATTTTATTTTTGGGAAATTTAGGAAACCCTAACTTGGGCCAAAGGCCACGTGTTTGCCATCATCAAAGTTGCCTCGACTTAGGATCAGCCTCTACTATCTGTGTTCTTATTCCGGTTATTAGCTAACTTTACTATGTAACGCACACAAGCAAGTATAGACTAAAATCACAAGAATTGGAATGAATTCAACTCATGTTTGGTTTCAAAAATGGTTTGAATTTGCCACCCTCAAGTGGGCTAAAACGCGGATTTGCCATCAAACATGATGGCCTTAAAACATGATTTGCCACTTCGCAAAGTGGGCTTAAAACTTACAATCATCAAATTGTTCCAATTCAAACAATCAAGCCTTCAACCAAAGGCATTCATGCAGTTAATCATTTAAGCAAATAGCCTCATGGCAAGTATGCTATCATGGCAACACTCACACTTATGCAAGTATGCTAAAGCGTAAAAGCTTACCGAGTACTCCAAGCCAAAACAAAAGCTAGTTAGAAACATGCATGATCCTAACTATACAAGATGCCTAATGCAACACATGCGATAATGCAATTAATAGGCTCGGCTACTAATATAGCATGTGATACAATTTGAACAACCTGCTTTTAAACACATATTCAACAAAGTACCGAAATTGCAATGCAGTTTGAATGATGCGCCGAGCCTCGGTGTATGCAAGACAAATGAATGGATGCAAACATGCAAGCATAAGGTATGCTAATTGAAAATGATCATAATCTAACCATTGAAAGTGGTTAAATAAAAGGAAGAAAGACGCAGGATTGGAAGACATGCACACACTCACGCACGCTTATTACAACATCGCGCCCTCGCGAAGGAAGGCCCGAATAAATAAAAGCTAAGCTAGGCTAACTAATCTTATTAAATTAATTAGACTAGTTATTACAAACCAAATGAATAACTAGCAAACTACTAATTATTACAACACTTTAACTAATTAGCAAACTAGTTAATTAAAACAACATCCACACTAACTAAACATGCAAAGCACTAAACTACACTGCCACAGCTCTGTTTTGGGAAGTTGAATATGCATGCACCCGGTTCTCGTCCCGAAAAGCTTTCCGGTTTTGCTCTTGAGAGGCTCTGTTTGCAGGGCTGACCATACTCTAGAACCTTTTTGCTCCACCTTACCAAAAACTTGCTGAGGATTGCACCAGTGGCCTGCTGACCATGGGATATTGCTGCCGGCCAAGAGTGAGCCACTGCCGGTCATTGGTGTTATGAGTCACCACACTGCAACAGAGCACAAACAGAGGAAAATGGAAGGTTTTCCAGGAGTATGTTTGTACTATACCCCTCCTTATCATCTCAAAACATCAAAGGAGTGGCACTCTTGGATCCAAAACTGCCAATCAAGTATTTTCAATGCATGATGGCCAAAGATCCAAGGAGTACAATTTCAATAAATGCACAAAACAAGAATCAAGACCACTACCTTATCACGAGTGATCAAAGGCAATGGAGACCAAGGAGATTGGCTCATTTCATCACTTTGAGTATGAAATGCTCCAATCTTCCTTGTGTTCAATATAACGTTCAATTGAATACATGCAATGCAAACACAACATGCTTACCTTGTTCATGTTTTACTTGTCTAATTTTGTTTACACATTTTACATTACCAAACCATTCTTTAACCGGTTAGTCCAAGGTGAGTGTCCCCTAATGAGAGAGGGGTCAACCAAGGGATGACTTAAGGCATGAGAGAGATCATGACGTTGGTTAGTAGAAACCCTCAAAAGAGGATTAAAACCATTAAGCACAAGTCTCAATCTCAAGCTTAAACACAACCCCAAGGCTAACCAAACCTCAAAGAAAATGAAAAAGTGAAGAAATGAGGGAGGTTGCAGATATTTCAGTGTTGGAATTACATGCAAAATGATACTACAACATGCAAGCAACTCATGCAAAACATGTTTAAAAGCCAAAAACACCAAACTAGTGTAGATCACTACATTATAAGCATGCAATACAAAGCTCACAAGGTACAAACACTTCAAAATAGTCCTAAAATAGCATAAAAGGAGTTCTAAAACCTGCTTGAAGTAAGCTAAAAAAAAGCTAGAACAGGAGACTAAAACAAAGCACAAATTAGACTATCAAGCACAATTGCACTACAAGCATACAAAGCAAGCCTCAAGTGATTTAACTAGGCCCAAACAGAGGTAAAACAAGTCAAAATAGTAGCAAAAACATGCTGAGATCAAGTCACAAAATGCTAGAAAAATATGTTCACATGTTAAGCTATCTACACATGCAAGCAAGACACAAAGAGGGAAGGCTTCCCCCTCCCATTTTGTACCTCAAAACATAGTTTTTACCACTGAAAATCACTTGGAATTTAGTGGTTAAAAAGGCCAAAAAGTTTGATTTAAAGAACTTTGTAAGATGGCACAACAACTTAGCAAGCAAGCTACAAGAAGAGTAGACTACCCCTAACTCCAAACAAACCTCAAACCACTATTTTAGACCATAAAAATAGAGATTTCAGAGGTCAAAACCAGCCTCAAAATAGTATGCAAAGATGGCAAAACAAGTATTTGAATAAGCTTAAAAACACAAGTGTTCTACCTCTTGAAGACAAGATACACTTTTGGCACCAAAATCAAGCCAAACCAAGCCAAAATCCCTTCTAGAGCTCAAATAGGACTTCAAGTAACCTCAACTCAATGATAATCAAGTTTGATCAAGGGCTTACATGCAAGAGTGTAGAGAATTTAAGCTATAAGGCACAAAATATCTAGAGACAGGATTCTAGAGAGAGAGAGAGAGAGAGAGAGAGAGAGAGATAGATAGAGAGAGGTAGAGAGAAATTTTTTGTCTTCAAAAATTTCCAACCCCCTCACATGCAAGAGGGGGCCTCTATATATAGAAGATGCAAAATCCCCTCAAAGAGATCCAGTCATACACGTGCAAGCAGATGGCTCAATTTATGCAAACAGCTGGCACAAAATATCATAAAATATCTATTAATACACCAGTGGCCGGCCAACCAACAGTGATGGCCGGCAGGGGTTCATTGATGGCCAGCATGACATATCAATGGCTGGCAGGCCCAGATCCATGGCCGGCAGTGCCCAAGGATGGCCGGCAGGCTATCAACAACAACATGCTGAAAGGACCTACACATGGCCCAAAGATGAGACAGAATGGATGCAGGGTTTGAAAAAAAAGTTCAAATCTGTGGCATTCCACCGCGGACTTCGAGCATTCGATAAACGACCAAACTCATCGTCGGATGTACCTACAAGAACATCCAAGTCTTGAGGACGGTCCAAAATTGGGTGTCTACACACATCTTCTCGCATCGGGAGGTCCCGTCATCTTAGGCGGCCACTTGAAGAACGGAAGGTGTTGAACTTTCGACAGAATCTTACTGATTAGCTCTATTAGCTCCGTGTATTTCTTGCCTGAGCGCCTTGTGCGCCTGCTATCCACGTGATACTATTTATTAGTTCATTGCAAACATTGGTCATTTGATTGGCGCGAGTCACGCCTTTTGTCTCGTTTAGCTTGAGTCTGTCGCTAGGGGCTTCTTGATGGCACGACGCTAATTGGCTGTACAATTCCCGATGTGGCCGTCTTATTGGCTTTATGTCTGGCTTTGACCCGCAGCGCATCGTCTTCCACTTTGCAGTATTCTTTTACCTTCTTCATTAACTCCCAGACAGTTTTGGGGGGCCGTCTGGTTAATAAACTGCGGAGGGAACTATCAGGATGCAATCCCATCTTAAAGGCGGTGATGGCCATGGAGTCATTGCAAGCATCATCTACCAGATTAAAGCACTCCCAATAGCAGGCCGAATATTCACGAAAAGTTTCTCCCAGTTTAATTTGCATGGCCCAGAGAGAATTGGCTTGCTTCGGCTAGACCTCATTAGTGATGAATCTCGCCTTGAATGACTTTTTGAGTTGGTGGAAGCTCTTAATCGATGCCAGCACCAATTTATAATACCATCTTACAGCCAATGGTCCCAGACTGCTTGGAAATACTCGACACATGAGGGCTTCGTCATCAGCATGGAGCGTCATCGCTTGCTTATAATGACGAATGTGATCAGTGGGGTCCGATTTTCCATCGTAGAGGGTGAACGATGGTGCCTTGAACTTTTTGGGTAGCACAGCCCTTGCAATTCGTCACACGAAAGAGTCGTGTTTATCTTCCTCGTCTGAATCATCGCTTCTCCCTCGTTTATGCCGTACATATGAACTTCCTTCAGATGAGCTGGATACCTTAATGCGTCCTTTGCTTCTGGGCTCCAGGGATGATGAGCCAGAATCATTGTAATTATCGCGTTTCCAGAGTCGATGTCGTCAACCATCCTTTTTTCCCAAAGATTGACCCCGGTCTTGGTATGCGGCCTGCTGCGATTTTGCCACCTCCAATGCCAAATCCTGGCACAGGCGCTCGTTCTCAGCCATTATGTTCTCCAGCTGCTGCTCATTTTGCTTTGCTTGATCCATAATTGTCTGCATGTCTCATGCACTGAAGTTGAGAGTGTGGTCTGAGCTACTGAGTCAAAATTTAAGGCCCATCGTGCGGCGATGTCCTCCGGTCCAAGCATGTGTCTTCGCGTAGTTTCGTCAGCGATTATTGGAGGATCTTCTATTACACCCGCCATGGATGTACTTGAGTATTCCCACAGACGGCGCCAATTATGGAGAAATGGTTTGGAAATACTCTTGGATCTTGAAGGATGTTCCCGATCCTCTGATTGCCACCTGAAAAAGGAATTAACACTTCGGTCAGGTGTGCTGGAATTAGCACTCCGATGGACAAGTTAGTATATGTCTCTCGTTTGCTTGTGTCTTAAGTTTCTTAGGTCTATTCTCACATACCTCTCCTTGGTTGATGTTCCTCTATTTATATTTGCTTCAGGGCCCTAGGGTCAGGCCCAATCTTAATCCCTCGCATGATTGCTCATTCTGCCCTTCTGTTGTATGCCAATTCCCACTCGGCTTTTTGTTGAACTGGTTCTATGGCTGATTAATCTATTCGGCTTCGGGATCATCCAGGATGGAGCCGAATATAATATATGTCCTAACTTTCTTCAGATGATATTCGACTTTCCTACATGTACGGATATTCAGCTCCCACATTTTGATATCCCCTAAGTGCTCTGGACCCGCGTCGAAAGACTTTGTAAGGTCGGAGATCTTGTTTGGGGATAGCTGGTGTTTGCCTCACTATCACCAATTGCAAGGCGAGGAAAGGTCAGGTTGGGTTCACCAGTTCAGTCATTTCAGCAATCACCTCTCAGCTCACCTATACTCACCGCAAGCATAGTCACCTACTCCTAGAATGGCTCAGTATCTATCATCAGACGTAGAGGAATTACTGATTCATCTACAACAATCAGTCGGCTCACTCCAACATGACATGGCCCATCAAGTCGAGTTCATGAATAGGTTGCAACAATAACAACAGCAATTGGCTGTGGCCTTTGCTTTACATATACCTAACGTGGCTACTCATGTGCCCGGTACCACTGCCAATGCTACTGGAGCTCAGGATCCACCAGCTGAGGGGGTTCCAGCTTTTCCCATCCAGACGGACCCAATTCCAGTACAAATGTGTAAAGCTCCAGTTTACCAAACTGAGGCACCTTCTGAATTCGAGGTTGACCCTACCATGCTCAAAGTCAACAAACTGGAAAAACTGCTCAAGAAGGCACAGGAGCATAACTCCATTCCAGATATAGAGGATGGATATACTAAATCTGCAGTTACTTTGCCGGAGCGGTTCAAAATGTTGTATATTGACTTCTTCGATGGCACTAGCGATCCAATAGTATATCTATGTCTATTTTCTAATATCTTGCGACCAATGGGTTTGACCAGACTTCAGAAGTTGTCACTCTTTGGCCGAACCATGTCAAGTATAGCTTCTATCTGGTATGCTAAATTGGTGGATTGTGAAACAAAGCTAGGAGAAATGGGCAAAATCTTTCATTGCTCAATACTCCTACAACACGCAGATTGAGGTCACAACTCGTGATCTTAAAACAATGCGTCCAGATCCAAATGAGGGTTTCTCAGAGTTTGTAACTAGGTGGAGGGCTAAGGCATCGATGATGACCACCCGACCCTCAGAAAAAGACCAAATCCGAATGGTTGTTTGGAATCTTCACGGTAAGCTACTGCAGAAGATGATCGTTCTCCCCTTATTCACATTCAAGGAACATCATGAAATGGGAGTTCAAATTGAAGACGTGATAAAGCAAGGTATCATTGTAGACAACAAGGAGTCAGCCAAGAGGCCTTTTATTTACAGTTCCAATGTTGTCAAGGGTAGTACAGCTGCGAGACCTTCAAAGGTGAGTATTATAACCACTACCAAACCTGTCAGCCCCTTTGCCAATATGAACCCACAAACTTCCAATCCTACCCGAAACTAGAGGAAATTCAATCAATTGCACATGACTCTATCTCGAGCCATGCAAGTGTTAATAAAAAAGGGCACCTAAAACCCCTGGACCCTCGACCACTTCCAGGCCCTTTTCCACCTAGGCACGATTCCGCTAAGTACTATGTCTTCTATCAACAACATGGCCATGAAACCGATAAGTCTTACCGCCAAAGTCATGAGATTTAAGATCTCATTGACAACAAAGTTATAGCTCCATCCCAAAAGCCAAACACTATAACCAACCCACTACCCAATCATAACTAAGTACCACCCCCACCACACACCAATTACATCCATACACTACCCTCATCCTATGACTAGAGCGTCTATATCAGCCCATCCCATGTACCAAAGCCTGTGTTGTTCATCTCTAATGGCATAGACTTGTGCATGGTGAATACATCCCACCCACAATCCAAACCCCATAAAGCTGTGGTGACAACACTTGAAGAAAAGGAGGCTTTGACCTTGCATGGAGGTACCGGTCTATCACTTGAAATTCTCAGGGAATTTTCTGAGGGGGAATACGACCCGAGTCAATACATTGTTCCTGTTGTTCAACCCAAGCCTAAGATAGTACTGCCAAGCTCAGTTGACGTTAATGTAGTCAAAGAAGATAGCCCAAGCCAAGGGTTGGATGATCTTACAGACCTTGAGAAGGATTTGGATAACCTCCAATTCTTTGAAGAACAGGACTAGAGAAATGTGCAAATTGGTTCGTTTGATCTGAGCCTGTCGACTAATAATCGAGGATGGTTAAGTGATGAATCTGACAAAGAAGACGAAATTGGAGTGAAGTCTAAGAGAAAGAAAGTCACGGTAGCTATGGTAGCTAGGGAAGCTGAAGAGAAAGGGAAAGTGCCTGAGAGCAGTAGTACAAAAAAAAAAAAAACCCAAGAATTAGGTGTTGATGAAATCGCAGATGCTCTGTGCTGGGGCAAATTGAACGAGGAGATGATCGAAGATAACATGAAGGCCGCAACACCTTGTCGCCTTGAGAGGGATCATTGTACTGTGGAAGTGATTCAAGTGAAGCCAGATAACTATTTGTCAGCAATTGAAGATGAAGGTAAATGATGGAAAGACAGCGATTTGCATCTTGCTCACACAAACGAAGATTGGAAAGATCACATCCCTGATAAGATTTGGTATGCCAAAGAGATGGATCACCTAACCAGGAGTGGACGGTATTTCAAGTCTCCACACTTGGACCAAACAGAACCCTCAGGAAAGGACAGAGAGATTGAGAATGAGAAGGAAAATGAGAAGAAGCTAGAGGAGGAGCCAGTTCTAAAACAACTGAAAAAGATCCAGGCTGACATTTCTATTTGGGGTCTCCTTATGGCTTTGCGAGTAAACTGACAGGTAGTTTTGTCAGCGATGGATAAATCCAAGTTGTCCATCGATACTACACCAGAGCAACTCGTCTGCCTAATCTTCCTAGGTAGCACTAAGCTTGTGCTCACCTTTTATGATAAAGAGTTGCCACTAGAAGGATCAACGCATAACAAACCACTATACATATCTGTTGTGTGTAGAGGAAAATGGGTTCCAATGGTTCTAGTGGACATCGGCTCTATTATCAACGTCTGTCCTTCTTGCACTGCCTATGCAATAGGCCTGAAGCTGGCTGATTTCGTCCCCATGACCCAAGTGATCCTGGCATACGACAATATAAGTAAAGAAGTTATGGAGACCATGAAAGTACAGATCCAAGTGGGCCCTTCCGAGCATGAGATTGAGTTCCATGTGCTTGATGTACCGGCTACCTTGAACCTACTTCTAGGGAGGCCTTGGCTGCATTGCATGAAGGTTGTGTCCTCCACCCTCCATCAAATGTTGAAATGCCCTCATGAGAGAGGGGTGGCTACTGTTTTCGGGAACTCATCTATTCATCCACCGCCAGAGATTACTAAGCCTTTATTGGAAATCAATCACAATGATGAGGATGTGCGTCTTTTGAGTTTTACTCTGGCAAAAGCCCAAGTGGTACAGACGATCCTAGCCGAGGATGAAGGCATGTATGTTAGTGCTTAGTCCATTTATTGCATGAACAAATTTCGGCACATTCCTGGGATGGGGCTTGGAAGAAGTGGAAGAAAAGGTGTTGCGGTGCTAGCCGAGGTGCCACACAATCCACATGCATTTGGTTTGGGCTATGTGCCCACCAAAGAAGACTGGAGAAGGAAAGGAGAAGAGATGAAAGAAAGGGCCAAGACTAAGAGAGCTGGGAAACATTATGAGCTAGTTCACAGGCCGATCTGGGGAATGTTGAATGGGCGTTTGTCATAGAAGGAGAGGATTTCCCCTTCTATGGCTTTCTTGAGCCTTGGGTGGATTCCTTAATGAAAAAGCATTTCCCGAGTTTTAAAATTCTCTTTGACCACCAACTTCAAGACAGTGATGAAGAGGGGGTTGATTCAAGTATCGAAGCTGGCTAGAGTACAGAAGACGCTGATTCAAACAGAAGTGAGGCGGAGTAGGGGTAGCACTAGCCAATCTCTTGACAGATCCTGAGACTAGTACGGAGGACTTGGGGGATACCTCTACTATTTCTATGATCGAAGAGGAACCAGTTGTGGACTCCACCAGTTGCATTTTGGATTTGTCGAAAGCGTTAGGTCTCACTTGGCAGTTGGAAAAGGGCTTTATTTCCAGTTCTGAATCGGATGATAAGTCTGAGTCTGATTCCACCAAGTCAGTTAAGTTGGAGTCAGATTCGAGTCTGTTTGAGAAGTTTGAGTCTGGCACTTCCAGGGGTGGTAACCCAGATGCCAAAATCCTATCGACGTCTTCTTTTAGTTTTTCTTTTAAGTCAACTGTAACAGAGGACCCTGACTTTATCAATGGGAATGTGGTAGACTTCACTTACTTCTCTGTGCCTTTAGTTTGCTACGCTAATATTGATTTTCAAAATTTTGACTTAAATGAAGAGAAAGAAATTCCTCAGGCTTTGAAAACTTTGATTGACCAAGAGGAGGAGAGGCATGCTAAGCCTTGCACAGATGAGATCATTGCAATTGACGTGAGTATTAAGAATGATCCATGCTTAGTCTTGATCGGGTCCACGTTGTCTTCGGGAGAACACGAGTGTTTAATCACTTTATTAAAAGATTTTAAAGATGTTTTTGCGTGGTCCTACGAAGACATGCCTAGAATCGATCCTGAGATTGTGTAGCACCAGATCCCTCTTAACCCTGAGGCCCGACCAGTGAAGCAAAAACTCCGCAGAATTCGTCCAGATTGGTCATTGAAGATTAAAGAGGAAGTCACCAAGCAGATTAACGTCGGATTCTTGGTAGTATATGAATATTTGACTTGGTTGGCCAACATCGTTCCAGTTTCGAAGAAGGACTACAGAATTAGAGTTTGCATTAACTTTCAGGATCTGAATAAGGCTAGTCCTAAGAACAACTTTCCACTGTTACACATCGATGAGTTGGTAGACTTCACAGCCGGCCATGCGTTGTTATCATTCATGGATGAATTTTTGGGGTATAACCAGATCTTGATGGAGCTTGAAGGCAGAGAGAAGACTATGTTCACCACACTATGGGATACTTACTACTACAGAGTTATGCCATTCAAGCTGAAGAACGTTGGGGCTACATATCATAGAGCTACAACCACAATTCTGCACGACATAATCCATAAGAAAGTCGAGGTGTATGTGAACGATATGATTGTAAAATCCAAAGAACAAGAAGGCCACTACATCGTTGTAAAAATTCTTCGAACGGATTAAGGAGTACAGACTAAGGTTTAAACCACATAAATGCACTTTTGGAGTGACTACAGGGAAAATGCTGGGTTTTCTAATTACACAGAGGGGAATTGAAGTAGATCCATCCAAGATCAAGGTCATCTTAGAAATGCAACCACTAAGGACTGAAAAGGAGGTGCGCAGCTTTCTAGGGAAAGTGCAATTCATAAGATGGTTTATCTCCAAATTAACCTTGACTTATGAACTACTGTTTGGTCTCTTGAAAATGGGAAAGAAGTTCTGATGAGATGATCGATGTCAGTTCACCTTTAAACAAATTAAGCAGTACCTTAAGAACCCACCTGTATTGTCACCACCAAAGCCAAGGAAGCCACTGATCATGTACCTATCAGTGACAGAGTCAACCATAGGGTGCATGCTAGCACAAGAATCAGAAGCTAAGGTGGAAAAGGCCATTAGCTACCTGAGCAAGAAGATATTGGATTATGAGACCCGCTACACTCCTCTGGAGAAGGCTTTCTTAGCTTTGGTTTAGGCCACTAGGAAGTTGAGACATTACCTATTAGCTCATTCCGTAATTCTGGTTTCAAGATTTGATCCCATCAAATATCTCTTTGAGAAACCAGCGCTTAAGGGTAGGCTAGCTCATTGGTTGCTTATTCTCTCCAAGTTTGACCTCAAGTACATCACTCGTAAGTCCGTCAAAGGGAGAGTAGTAGCGAAATTTTTGGCAGACCACCCAATAGAAAGAGGTGAAATAGTAGAGTACTTGTTCCTAGATAAAGAGATTCTGTAGGTAGAGGAAGAGACGTGGATAATGTACCTTGATGAAGCGGCTAATCAATATGGTTATCACATAGGCGTGTTGCTTATAGCACCCGATGATTCCCATATACCCCTAGCTTTCAAACTCTGGTTTAAAGTATCTAACAATGAAGCAAAGTATGAGGCGTGTATTGTTGGATTGGAAGCTACCCTAGAACTAGGGGTAATAAGGTTGGACGTTATCAGAGACTTAAATCTGGTTGTTTCTCAAGCCAATGGAGATTGGAAGGTCAAAGAAGAGAAAATGAAAGTTTATCACCAGACCCTAGACATTCTGATTCCAAGGTTTGAAAATCTAACATTTACACACTTGTTAAAAGAGAACAACCAGTTTGCTGATGCGCTAGAAACTCTATCCTCCATGGTAGACATACAGCTAGGGGTTAAGATGCGTCTGATTATCATCGAACAAAAGTAGGCGCCTGCTTATGAGACAATAGACGAAGTTCAAGACAAGAACCCCTGGTATCATGACATTTGTAACTTCCTAGAAAAGGATATGTACCCACAAGGGGCAAATGCCAAGGATAAATAGGGAATACAGCATTTGGTCATTCAGTTCATCATATGCAGATGTAAGTTGTACAAGAGAGGCCATCTAAGAATGCACAAGCTCTGTGTCAAAGAGGAAGAATCAAAACATCTCATGGAGGCCATCCAAGGAGGAGAGTGTGGAGCACACATAAATGGTGTGATGCTGGCCAAGAAGATCCTTGGGCAGGGATTTTATTGGTCAACCATGAAGGAGGATTATATCAACTTTTGTTTGGAAATGTCACAAATTTCAAATCCATGCCAATCACATGAATATCTCGCCGTCAAAGCTCTACAACATGACTTCACCATGGCCTTTCTTAGTCTGGGAAATTGACGTCATTGAAGCAGTCTCACCAAAGGGTTCGAATGGACATGAGTTCATTTTGGTGGCGATCAAGTATTTTACTAAGTAGGTAGAGGTGCAGTCATATTCAGTGTTAAAAGCGTCGCATGTGGCCAAGTTCATCAGTAACAACATCATCTGCAGGTAAGGGGTGCCAAATGAGATCATATCAGACAACGACTCACACTTCAAGAAAGAGGTAGTGGATTTTCTTGAGAAATATAACATGGTTTTTCACAAGTCATCAACATATAGACCACAAACCAAAGGAGCCATTGAAGCCACTAACAAGAATGTCAAGAACATCTTGTGAAAGATGGTGGAGACTTACAAGGATTGGCCAGATAAACTGCCATTTGCACTCTGGGGTTGTAGAACGTCAATTCGAACATCTACAGGGGCAATCCCTTACTCTCTAGTATATGCGATGAAAGCTATTTTGCCAATCGAGATCGAAGCAAAGGCAGATTGGCAACAAAACTGATTCAAAGAGTAGATGTTGTTTGAGCAGAGGAGGTTAAAGGCGTTGAATCATATCCAAGGATATCAATGCAAAATCACCACCTTCAACAAGAAAGTCAAATCCATAAACCTCAAAGAAAGAGATATGGTGCTCAAAGACAACCGAGCTCCCATCCATGACCCTAGGGGCAAGTTTAGACCTAATTGG
Source organism: Camellia lanceoleosa (assembly GCA_025200525.1). Lineage (NCBI taxonomy): Eukaryota > Viridiplantae > Streptophyta > Magnoliopsida > Ericales > Theaceae > Camellia > Camellia lanceoleosa. The sequence goes on along the minus strand of CM045758.1, from coordinate 94,906,856 downwards.
ACTGGTCCTTATGTCATCAAATCTATCTGGTTAGGAGGAGCAATCATCCTCATGGATTTGGATGGCTTGGAGTTCTTGCAACCGATCAATATGGACAAGTTAAAGAAATACTATCCTTAAGAGGTTGGCTAGGCTGAAAACCCATAAGGGCGACCTAGGCAAAAGTTAGAGCATAAAAAATTGAAAATAAAGAAAAATAGAGCTCGCAAGTTTGAAAACCCAAAAGGACAGTTTTGACAAAAGTTAGAGCATAAAAGGAGTGAGTTAATACTCGAGTGAACCTTAACCGAACTACATAAGGCCTAATTCTCATCTTTGGGATACGTAGGCAACTTCATCCTGAAGTTCAGCCATAATCATTTTCAAATCGACTGTATTTGTTTGATTGGTCCATCTCATCATTTTTTAGCTTGGTTGCGTTACTTCCATTTGGCAGAACGACCAGTTGTAAGACAGAGCAAAGGGTGAAATGATAGTGAAGGTGAATGTAGTTGTGGGCAGTTATGATCTTTTTTATTCAGGGTTGTATTTCTTAAGGATTGATTCCATGTGTGTTAGGTATTGACTGTTTGAGAAAATTGATTTGAAAATTTTTAATAAAGCTAATTTTCTTAAAATTTCACTTTTTTGCAATACAGACCATTATTTGGACCAAAAATGAAACTTTTAAGTACTCACAACTTTAATTACATGATTTCAACACAAGTAGACCCTCCAACTCTTAGGTTAAATCAAAGTTACTTTTACATCATAACACTTGAAAAGAAAAGCCAAAGTAATAAACTAGGGGCACAAATAAGTCAGGTAGTGGTCCTCTGTCTGTTGCCCGCATCGCAGAAATCTTTGTCGCCAAGGATGGCCCGACCTGTGTCTCATCCTCAAGCCAAGCCAAACACTCGCCAAAAAGGGCACAACTGAAGCTAGTAGTAGGGGCCAAAAGCTCTCTCATCCTCCAAGCAACGAGGTATCGAGCTAGGTGCGAAGCATGAACTAGAAATGAAGCTGGATATTCGAACTCCTCATCTGGACGAGTCTGATCATGCCCAAACTAGCGTCTGAACCAGAATAGGAAGTAAAACGCGCAGTGTGTGAGGCTAATCAATTATATACCTCGCTGGTGCAACATGATGTAGCTCATCTCGGACAAATTAAGCCAGGGGCACTGCCAAGCGATGTCAGTCGCGGATCTACTGCACATCAATTTGCACCACAACCCCTCTGTGGGGAAGTTCACTAGTTGCGACCGAAAGAAGTAGGATCTGGACGAATACTCAAGGTAAAGGTCCACGACCTTCAGCTTATCCATCAACCACACATGGAGAGGGATAAAAAAATAAGAAAGTTTAAAGAATAGAGAGATGTGCATTGAGAGAAAAAGTAAGAAAAGGGCTTTGAGAGAAAATAGAGAGTAAATGCCAAAGTGATGTAAGAAATCATAAATGAGAAAGGATGGGAAACAATACCTGCAGAAGTAGTAGACTCCTCATAAATCGAGAAGTCTCTCGCCAATGGAAAGCATCCAAACCCAATATGGTTTCGGCCAATGCCAGGCCTATACAGCTTTGGCCCTCCTTGAGGCATTGAGCCACTTCAATTAGTCAGATGCTGACTCTGCTACCACTAGAGGCAAGAAGGTAATCTGCAAGCAAGCATATGCAAAGAGCATGTTGGCGGTAACCTCGCCAAAGAAGATCACGCCTATTCTCGATGTCGGAGAAATGGTGAATCAGGCCACGAATGTCTAACTCTCCATCATGAGCCAAAGATTTAGCCACCTTGAAAGACAGGCCACACATTTGTTGAAGAGCCGTGCATGACCAAAAAGGGTTTAAGGCATAATTTCTTCGTCGTGTTAGGACTCCATTAGTGCTTAAAACCCTTTGAGAGTAGAACACATCTCTTGTCATCCAAAGCAAAACACATGAGTACTCAGATCCTAATAGCGGGTAGCAACATAGAGGGAAAGCTCAAAGCAAGAAGAGCGTTTATGCCGAAACCGTTGAAATTCACCTTTTTTCGTACCATCCAAAGTGGTCGTCCAATCTTTGAGCTTCTCTACATGGAAAATCTCCATTTTCAAAGAAAACAGCAAAAAAAAAAATGATGTTCTGTCGAAAAAAATATCAAGAGAAGACCTTTATAGAAGATAAAGTTATGTAAGTGGATGAAAGTTGTTGCCAGCTGTCCAGCCACACGTCTTGGCTGGCCGGCCACTTATCCAGCCGACCATACATTTTATTAGCCGGCCGGCCAAGAATGCCGACCAAACAGTTTGGCAGCAGTGTCATGTTTTCCTCTTTGTTTTTGCGTCTTGTTTTGAGTCTTTTGTTTCTAGTAAGTGTAAATAGGTGTGTTTAGGTTGTTTTTACTTTGTCTTTTCTTTATTGAGTTGTATTTTGCATTTTGGTTAGTTGTAGGCTCAATATCCAGTTGAAAACTCATTCGATTGTGATCATTCTCAGTTTCAGATTCATAAATGCAACCATTTTTTATGCAAGTGTTATGCCATTCTCGTGATGTTGTGCAAAACAAAAGTTCCTTCTTTTATAAAACTGCAGAGTTCGACCCCGATCATAGTTTTTACAAAAGAGAAAAATACAAGTTTTCAACAACAAAGAGTAAAAGACTTATCTAAAGCTATACAAAGTTTTGAACTACCAAAAAAAAAGAAAATAGTTAAAACAATGCAAACAAATCAGCATCTGTCGGGTCAAGTGCGTCGGGAAGCAATCTTCATCCTCTTTAGAGGATGACACTCAAGATCACTGTCGCCATCAGCACTGCTCTCACCGGAAGACTGTGACTTCAAGCCAGAATCATCGTCTCCATCCTCAGACTCAGAGTGCTTACTCATGACCTCCTCGATGTCTCTGGTCTCAGTGTCCTCCCCGGTAAAGGTCCTCTCAGCAAACAAACAAGCACCCTACATCGCTCTGACTCCGACTCCTACTCTGGGCATCTCTGCCCCTATCTCTACCTCTACCCTTAACCCTACCACGCGCTAGAGCTCGTCTGTCTCCCCTCTCCACAGTTGAAGAGGGTACCACAAGTGCCACTGGTATAGGTGGAGGCTAAAAAGAGTTTGCAAGAAACAGAGCATCAGTACAGTTTGGTGCAAAAACAGTATGGAAATATTCAAAGGAAACCAATGCATGTCAGATAAAAGTGAGTTACCTGATAACAATGGTAGGCGAGTAAAGCCTTCCTCCTCCGCACCGCATGGATCAAGAAGCCAACCAACTGAAGGACCCATCCACATAACCCATTGGCACCTACAAATGGGTTTGAACATCAGTATATATAAAAAAAAGAATATGAAATACAAACTGTGAGACAAAATGCATACTTACTACACGTCGGGGTCCCTGACGTACACATGCTACTCTTTCGGATGGTCAATTGGAATCTGGTAGGCCATCTCACTTAATTGCCAATATGTGATCATAGTCGAGATCACAGGCAGACTGGCTATATAAACAGGGAAAGGAGCCCCTCCAACATAAGGCTCAGTCGCACAAGCAGCACCTCTAGCATCAAGAGCATCTGTTGCGCCTACCGTGCGAGCTCTAGCCAAAGGTGGCATGGGGTGGGTCCGGATAAAAACGGTGTAGTTCCCAACCCCGCGGAAGAGATCAGTGTCCTACCGCACCATGAACTACACGATAGCCTTGACAGAAAGACTATCGGCGATACTTATAGAGGGTGGAGGGGGAGTAGGAACAATGGGATCCAATAAGACCAGGGTCTGGCAAACAAACCTCTCCCCCAGATACCAGGTCCGACAGAAAGGACCCTCCAACAAGATCTACAACATGAGGTATCCCAGGACCCGATGTATTCGTCCCTCGTCCCGGCTGGCATGACCACCCATGGCTGCCACAACCACCCACAACTGCCACATAACCTGTAAACAGAGAATTTACAATTGTCAGTTGTTGTCAGTTGTATCAGTTGTATCAGTTGTCAGATTATGGAATGGAAGCAATATAAATGGAATGGAATGCGTATGGGTTTGAGATTACCTCACGTGTCGCCATTGTATCAAAGAATCGGTGATAGTAGGTAAAAGTGGTGACACTGCAGCGTTAAGGGTAGCACTTGCTGTCATATCGCCTCGAGTGAGGCACGGATGTCTCCACCTCATCTCTTGACACTAGAGCAAGGGCAGGGAAGTAAGAATAGACCCAAAGCAGCAAAAAGAGAACACTTTGCGAGTCAACAGGTTATAAACAGAAATAAAGGCAGAAAATGCAAAGCAGAAAGCGTAAATTACAAGTAGAAACCAAAAAGCATCAATTACAAGCAGAAATTGAAAAGGAAGTGCAAGATATACCTTCCAGGCTCTCTAGTAACCACCGACCATGTTCCCCTTCTTGCGAGAACCGGAGTTCATATATCCATACAGGGTGGCGAGGTTGGTGCTATACCAATTATAGAAATGCACTTGCGGCAAGACCACCAAGGCACTTAGAAGTTATAGATCTACGGTGTTCCCCATGTTTGCAAACAGGGTGGTGCCTAGAAGGTAGACCAAGAAATCCCAGGTGTACTGCTCAATTACTCCTGAGTCTCCGGATGGCTCACATGGAAGTGGTCGTAGAACCAGCTGTAACATACCATGGATACCTATCCAATGGAGGGTGCGCGCCAAGAAGATGGACCTAGGCGGTCTGCCACTAGCCCATGTGAAGATCAAAAGGGATCGGATCACCCCTTACTCATAGCTCCATGATCAGGGAGAAGTCATAGGAGGTCATTGTCATCTCCCTAGTAGTGGAGAAATGGAAGGAGTTGGTGGTGTCCTACCACTTCTCCACTAGGGCACCCAGCAAAAGCCGGCTCACCTGTAACGGCGAGAGCCCGGAGCAGAATAGACCGAAGCCTAACACGTCAACTAACTCTCAAACTTGAGTGGGGAGCTCGCGATACCAATCCCTCGCTATCACTATCCCACAGCCTCTCCAAGCAAGAGCATCACCCTATGTTGAAAGAAGAATTTGTTACATGCATGACATATGAAATTTTGTAATGAATGTCAAAGTAAGAAAAATGTGTATAAAGAAGCTAAAGTTCTTACCTCAGAAGTGTCATGGGAGAGGTGCGAGGTGCGCTCTCACAAAAGTAAATCCTCAGGCATGCCCCGGGCAAAATCCTCAAACCGCAAGATGTCATCTGGAGCCATCGCATGTGTACGCGGATGGTAGGTGGCTAGATCGAAAGGCCTCACCCTCAGTGTTGGTAGCTCAGGCTCAGGCTCAAGCTCAGGAAGGAAGATATCTGTAGACACCCCATTTTTGACCGCCCTTAAGACTTGGGCGTTACTAATGGTTTACTTGGTGGTAAAAGATGTGCAGGGCAAAGATTCAATTTCTTCGGCAAAGAGAGAGAGAAATCTCAACTTCACACCCCATTGTGGACCAAAGCTATCTTGAATGGTTTTTAGACCTTAAAACCCTCTCTTTCAAAACATTTTTGAAATAAAGTTTCTGCGATGTTCCGAGGCTCGCATTTTGTCAAAACGTTGTGCTTTTCGGTAAACCGAGCAAGGACAAAGTGGAAATGAATGAAAGAGAGATGAAATATTTGAAAAATCTTTCAAAACACCTTGCTAAGGGGTTTGAAGTTGAAGAAAAGGGGAAAGGAGAGAAGAAACTAAGCTGGAGAAGAAGATAGGCAAGAATCGCTAAGAGAGGGACGAGCAGTCCTCGCTAAATCAAACTTATTTGTCTATACACTTGGAGTCAAGCTATGAGGCCACCACCGTTGGAAAGAAGACTTTGGGCATCATCCCGGTTGGACCGAAACTGAGCAGTCTTCACCAAAACAAGCATAACATTTTGCACAGTTGGAATTTTGATGCAAGGTTGGTGCCATTGGAAAGCTTACTTCCGTGGCTTCAATTTTGACACAAGAATGACCTGAAAAGGAGTTCATATGAAGAAGTTATGCCCGTTTGAAGTTGGACCTGCAGAGCAGATTTTTCCTGCCGACCGGCCAACACAAATGGCCGACCGACCAAATAGATGGCCGACCGGCCAGAAAAGATGGCCAACCGACCAAGTTTGCTAGCCGACGACCTTCCGGAGTATTCTACAGATTGAATGGATGCCAGCTGTGCGGTGGAATGCATGCAGACTGCTCCCATGCACGTGTGTGGCTGTTTTGCACCCTTTGCACCCTTTTTGACCCTCTTTTGCACCCTTTGATCAAAGCTTCTTGAGGAAGCTTTGACCCTTTGTCTTGGCTTCCTCAAGAAACTTGCACCCTTTGCTTGACTTCCCTTAGAAGCCTTGACCCTTTTTGAATAGCTTGTCTTAGAAGCTTGGCCATTCCTTTGCCTATATAAGGAAGCCTCCTTCTCCATTGTTTTGGTTTAGCAAAAACCACACCTAGGGCATATATATCAAATATATATACATCCTCTCTCTCTATATCTCTCTCTACATTTGTGTGTTAGAGGGTTCGAAAAGGGCTTGTTCTTGGCCTATTGCACCACACCTCATAGCCATACACCACTACCATTGGATTGAGGTTCTTGGGAGGGTTTATTGAGCTCCAAAAGCTGGTTTTTAGCCCCTGAAGCTGGTGGTCTCGAATTTGGTCTTCAATGGTAAGTTTCTTCCCCTTTTTAGCACTTTCTTGTACCTCATTTTAGCCTATCTTGCCTGCTGATTTGAGCTTGGTGTATAACATAAAAAGTTCTTTTTTCTTGTGTTTAAGATACTTCATTAAGACCACTTTGGTGTTTGGGGTTGTTTGACCCCTCTTAGGCCTTGTTTGGCCTCATTTTTGTGCATTTTTTGTGAGCTTCGGGACCACCTTGTATTGGCCCTCTCACCACTGAAATCCGAAGGGATTTTAGTGGTGGGGGTGGTATTTTGAGGTCCTAATAAGGAGAGGGGTGATCCTCTCCTTTGTTGTCATGTTTACTAGCATGTTTGGCCCTTCAAAGGAGCCCTTATTTGCACACTTCTTGAGCTTGGTTCAGGCATTTTTTAGTGGGTTTTAGGACCCCCATAAGCCATTTCCAGAGTTTTTTTGGTCATGTTGAGTGTCCCTCTTGCATGTGTATAACAACCCCTTGCATGGCCTTCCAAAGGAGCACCTCATTCTAACATGTGTTGGCTCTATTTCAGTGGGTATTTAGTGTTTATTTAGCATGTTTTATCTCTTTCCCATGTTGGTTTGTCGACCCTTGGCATGCATCATACACTTGCTTTGTATTCCTCTATTTTGCCTAGAAATGCATCTTGCCTTTGGACCACTATGCTTACTTGTTTTGGCTTAGCTTTGTAAAGATTTTATGCTTGTTTTAGTATGCTAAGGGAATTTTTTTGGTCATTTGAGTCATCCATGACTTGCTTTGTATAGCTACCATGTAATCCCCCTCATGAGCCTTGAGTGTTGACCCCTCTAGCATGCTTTATTTGCACTATTTCAGTGATTTGGAGTCACTTATAATGTCATTTCAGTCCTCACGGTATGCTTAAATGTTTGCATTTGATGCTCCTTTGATGCTTCAAGAGGTTGTGCCTTATGCTCCATGTTTAGACATTTGTGTATGCTTCCATGTGTAGGTCATTTAGATGCCATCTAAGTGGTTTTCGGGGCTTACTTTGACATGATTTGGGACTATTTTGTTTCACTTTGATCATGTGCTTCATATGTCATATGATCATGGTTTAAGTCCTTGGGCTAATTCCAAGCTTCTATGCATGCTTTGCTTGTTTTGCTTACTTGGTTTGGCACCATCTATGACATGATTTTAGAGCTTATAATGCATGCCATATACCCATGTTTGTCTTCTTTTAAGCGTGCTTAAAAGTTGCTTCCTTGTGCCTAAGTGTTGGACTATGTGTGGATGCATGTTTGTATGTGTTTTGGCCTTCATTTCCATGGCACTTGGCCACTGTTTTGGGCCTAGTATAGAGCTGCCCAAATTAGTTTGAATCCATGTTTAACATGTTGCTCAAAGGTTGTTGCCTTATTCCATGCCTTGCATGTTTGTTAGCTTAGGTTGTGTGCCTAGTACATATTGCATGTTTGCATACTTGCCTCCATACTCATGTTGCATGCTTAGCTTACATGCTTAGGTTGCATTTGGCATGCATGCCTTGCCTCTTGATTGAGCATGATAGAGGTTGGGCTCTTATGTGTTTGTGTGCATTACATTTGACATTAAAATGCACAACTTAGCTTCTTGGGCCATCACGCATTGAAATGCGCGATTGGTGGTCCGAGAATCGAGCACCATCCTCCTTTGAGTCATGAACATGATAAGGAGGGTGGTGGTGCAAACATTGCCTTGAAAATGCATTGCCATGCCTTGTCTGTCCTCTGCTGCTGTCAAACAGGTTTCTGCAGGAAGATTTGGCCGGCCGGCCATCTCTAGTGCTGACCGGCCATCCATCAGTGGCCGATGGCTTAACCAATGGCCGATGATCATTCCCCGTGGCCGGTGGTCATTCCTTCTGGCCGGTGGTGCTCCACAGTGTCCATGAAGCATACCTTGGGAGTTGTGCAATTTTCAGAGGAGCAGAGCAGGGAAAACAGAGGCAAACTTGTGCATGGTGTTGGATTTCCGAGCAAAACCGAGCATGCATGCATTCATTCCTCTTCCCGAGGCCTTTTACTGCTTTAATAGTTTAATTAATTTGTCAATTAGCTAAGGGTTTTGTAATATTTAATTAGCTAGGGCAGTTAATTATTTATTCGGTTTGTATTATTATTCGGTCCCTTCGAGTGAGAGCGTATTTGTAATTAGTGTGCGTGCGTATGTGCATGTCTTCCAACCCCCACTTCTTTCTCCCTTTTACTTACCTGCTTTGATGGTTAGTATTAGGACATATTTAAATTAGCATACCTTATGCTATGCATGCGTGCATCCATTCATTTGTCTTAGATGCACCGGGCTCGGCGCATCATTCTAACTGCATCTGCATTTCAATTCCAAATTGAATGCGTGTTAGTTGTAGCATTTTCACATGTCATCGTAGATTAGCCGAGCCTATCTAAGTTGCATTCTGCATGTGTTGCATTAGCCATCTTAACATGAACTAGGATCATGCACTTGATTACTAACCAGTTTCTGTTTTGGCTTGGAGTACTAGGTAAGCTTTTATGCTTTAGCATACCGCATGCGTGTGAGTGTTGCCATAACAGCATGCTTACCATGCAACTAATTGCTTATGTGAGATAAACTGTTTGATTGCCTGTGGGTGAAGGTTGGATTGTCTGAGTTGGAAAAACTCGTTGAAATCCGTATTTTAGCCTACTTGCGAGTAGCAAATTCCAAAGTGTTTTTCAAGAAAAACGGATATGCAATGCTTATTTCCAAATTAGGCAATCTAGTCTATACTTGTTTGCTATGCGCATAACGTAGTAATTCTAGGCTAATAACCGGAATAAGAACACATAACGTTTTCAAAATCGGATATCACGGTTAGTAGAGGCCGGTCTTCGGACCGGGCGAGAGGGGGTGCTCATAGCTGACCTTCCCCAATCGTACCCAAGCTCCCGAGCCGAGGCAACTTTGGTGATGACGGACACGTGGCCTTTGGCACCGAGTCAGGGTTTCCTAAATTTCCCTATTAAAAAATATTTAGGTGGCGACTCTATATCTAGCAAAGCAGTCCATGTTTGGCACTTCTTTTCAAAAATCTGTTTTTCTCAAAACGATTTGCCGGATTTGGACTCTTTGGTTCAGATTTAGAACCGCAAACAAAATCGTGTCCGAACTGTAGTGTGTAACCCGTGAGTTCCCTCGCGGGCGTGTTACATTATCCTTCGCAGCAATGTTAGCAGCAGTGTCCTCTGCCGCCGCATCAACCTCCTCTATCATTGGCTCCTCCATACCCGCAGCAGGCGGAGGAACCAACATATCAGGAAGGGCACCATCATGTGGGATATCATTAGTCATGAAGAATATAGTGGGTGGTAAGAGAAAAATAAGGAAAATAAGGGAAATAGGCGGGAAACCCAAAAATCTAAAACCTTATGAGAGATAAAGTGAGGGAAAAAGTGAAAAACTCGAGGGTAAGCGCCCAAATACCAAGAAAACCAGTGAAAAACAAGCAAAAAATAATGAGAAACAAAAACTTGACCAAATCAAAATCTAATCAATTCAAAATGTAGAGGGCCAAGAGGGTTTTGTGAAAAAAGTTGGCGTGGATCGTTGGGTAAAAGTGAGTAGAGTGAAAATCTAGAGCGAGAGAGACCCTAGAGAGAGATAGAAAGAGTTTTCGGATGTAAAGGTATGAGAAACTAGGGCTTAAACTGTGTTTAAATGAGCCACGGGTGTAAAAACCCGATTCTACCCCCAAAACAAATCGATCAGCCGGCCATACAAATGATTGGCCAGCTGACTCCTATTTTGGCCGGCCGTGCATATTAAGCGGGTCCTGACCTATTTTCTAGAGATCTCACTTATTCTGTGCATGAAGGACCTCATATTCATCCTAACAAAGTGGAGAATTGAAGAATTTGGGTTTGTTTTAGTTACAGAAAATTCTGAAATTCCATTATGGATGCGCCATTCTAGGTCTCACCATGTCCTCGAAGTGTCAATGTGCCTCGACCTCGAGCTCCAACAAATTTCAGTGTGTGAGAAATTTTGACTGTAAGTTGAGGGTTGAATTTTGGAAAATTGGAAAAGAAGAGAAAGATCCCCAGTAGAACAAGGTTGTTCATCGCCACTTCCCCTATGAGGTGTTTTTAAAACCATTGTTTTTCTCTTATGTTGTTATATTGCATGGAACGTGCATCGCATTGTATTTCGCATTAATTTCAACAATTATATCGCATTATGTTGCATCCATATGCATCGTGCCTATTCATCTTATTGTGTCTATCCTTATCACCCGGTGTGATTTAGCTAGTTGCATGCATTAAAGCTTGGTCACCCTTTCCTCTCTACGTGAGATGTAGTTTGGTTTGTACCTTTTCATCCCTCTTAACGTGAGACGTAGTATGGTTTGCCCCTTTTCATCCCTCTCTACGTGAGACGTAGTTTGACTTGTACCTTTCCTCTCTGCGTGAGACGTAGTTTGGCCTGCATCTTTAATCCTCTCTACGTGAGACATAGTTTGGCCTACATCTTTAATCCTCCCTAAGTGAGACATAGTTAGGATTGCATTTCTCACTCCCTCTCTTCATGAAACGTAGTGAGGACTACATCTTTCACCAGCTCTCTATGTGAGACGTAGTTTGGTTCGCATCTTTCACCACCTCTCTACGTTAGACGTAGTTTGGTTAGCAATTTTCACCGCTTTCTATGCGACACGTAGTTTGGCTTACATCTTTTCACCCTCTCTGCGTGAGACGTAGTTTGGCTTGCATCTTACACCCTCTCCGCGTGAGACGTAGTTAGGTTTTCATTTCTCATACCCTCTCTACGTGAGATGTAGTTCGGCTTAAACCTATCCTCTCTCCGTATGACATACGGTGAGATATGCTTGTTGGTTACACCGTCTTTTCTCCTTTCACGTGAAACGTGTTTGGAATTGCTGTTTGCTTACTCTTTTCCATGTGAAACATGGTTGGATTTATTTTGATTTACACTTAAGGCTTGTTTCATTATGTTGTCACCTATTTATTACTCATTGCATTCTTTTGCAAGATCATGGATTTTCCAAATAACTAGCTTTTTGAAGCGTGTGAGTCCAATTTCCAAAGTGTAGTCTTGAGCATATCATTTGCATTTTTTCCTCGAACTACGCTAGTTTGATTCCTTGCAAAGGAATATATAGGAACTTTTGAGTTCAACCAATTACATTTACATTTTGATTGCTTGCCCAAGTCTTACGGCCTTGTCAATTGGGTTGTCTTTGGGTTTTGACATTCACTCATGTCATTTCATGACTTCAAGCTCTATTAAAGAGGGGCAACTGCAGACACCCTATTTTGACTGCCATTAAGATTTGGGCGCCTCACTCTGAACACTCGATGATGAATTGTTACGCTATGCAATTATTCAATTTTCTTCAGCAAAAGGCCTCAGTTTCAAGCTTTAAAACCTAAACCTTATACCCCTTTGGTCCAAAACCTTATTTTTTCTAGCCTAACCACTCAAAGAACTGCTGGCCAACAAATGGCCGGCAGGCCATTTTCTGGGTCAGTCGTCCTCTTCATGGCCGGCCGGCTATGTTCAGCGACAACAGATATTTTACAGCAACCAGCTATCCCCATGTGCATGCCTTGCACTAGCTATACCTTTGCTGATATTTCCGACATGAGAACGTATTTTTCTATAAATACAAGGCCTCCCCAAGGGCTTGGGGTTAGAAAAAACTTGCCAAAAGCCCAAAGCTTGACCAATCATTTTCTCTACCATCTTTCACTATATATACACTATACATACACCTTCTAAGCTTGAACTTGAGGCTTTTGTTGAGATTCTTGAATACAATTTCAGCTCCTCAAGAGTGTCTAGCTTGTGGTTTGCTAACTAGGAAGCTCATCCCCTCTTTCAAGAGGTATAATCCTTGGCATCTTCTTCCTTGCCCTTCTCTTCTTTTCTTGTGCTTAAACACTATTTTGGACTGTTTTCAAGGGCTGAAATATGTAATTTAAGGTTACAAAAAGTTGGGGGCGGAGGGGGAGGTAGACACCTTTCCATAGACTTGCTTACTAGGCTTGTTATCTCCCATTTTTATTCATAGTTTCTATCTTTTCAAACTATTTTTCAGCACTATTTTGTGCTATTTTGGGGCTGTTTAATTTGTTTATTTAGTTTATCCTTTGAATATTATACTTGAGTTGTTAAAAGTCCTCATGGATTTGGTATATAGGCCTTAGCTTCTAATCTATTTGAGTTGATAGTCCTTTTTACAACTTTCATGTACATATTCACACCATTGTAATCATCCACCTTTTCATTAGCAATCTGCAACCTCCCTCATTTCTTTGTTTCTTTTCATAAAAAGTTGTATCAAACAAAACATTACCGCTCAAGGCATAAGAAAGAAACTTCTCACGCTAAATGGTTTAATCTCTTCGGATGTTCATTACAAGGGCATTACATCTCTCTTATGCTAAGCATGATCCCTTATTTGACACTTCTTTTTCTCACCGGTGCATTACTTCTAAGAGACTAACTTTTCTAGTCAGACCCTTGGAAATCATAACGGAAAGAGTTATTATAGCTTATTATCGAGTTTGGATTTCAGTCGTTATCGCTCATTTTGAGTTTGAGCACGAATTCATTATTGCTTGTAAATAAGTTTGATTCTTCCTTTATAACTTTCTCCATAGAAAAAGGCTTGAAAAGCTCTTTTTCAGGTCAAGTTATGCTTACTATCCTTTATTGCTTTGGATTTAGTGGATGTAATCATCACCTTTGGACAAAAAGAAAGAAAAGATAAGAAAACAGAAAGGTAATGTAAAAAGAGCTAATAAAAGTTGAGTAAAAAGAGATAAAAAAGAATAAAATTTGGTTAGGTTCAGTCGAACATTATACTGAACCTATTGCATCTTGAATCATTGTATACTATATAAGTGATGTTTCATGATTCATGAAGCAAGTCTACCCCCACCCTTGATGTAATTACATGATAGGGATGAGGTATTGTCTATCTTTTGTTTCATTTATTGAGCTCTTATCCTATCATTTTTAAGATCATCACACAACAAATTTGCGATAATTGATGATTTGAGAATTGAATCTACTCTTCCCTTGATCACCTTCATAATAGGAAAGGACAGAGAGGATAAATATCTCCTGGAAACACTCTGCTTTTACTCTGTTTCAACTCTGTTTCAACTCTGTTGTAGCAGGGTATTCCCCATAAACAGTGGCTGGCCATCATTCAGTATGGCTGACCATTTCTCAAGGCCGGCCAGCCACCTATCTTGTACAGAAAGTGGTATTTTTACGGCAGAACAAAGCAGAATCTGAGGTCAAAACAGAATAATTTTCCAACTGCAAATAGAGCAGTTTTAGGCTGCAAACAAACAGGTCTTGGGAGGATGTTCTCAGTTATGTGCATGCAGTTCCTCGCCTCCCGTTCAAATCCATTAGATTAATAGCCTTTAGATTCGTATATTGTAATTAATTAGTTGCTTTACTTCCATTCGGACTTGTAATAATTAATTAGTTTATTTGTGTTTGTAACAATCTAGTTTATTTAATAATGTTGTAATAATTAGTTTAATTAGGACATTCATTCGAACCCTCTTGTGCGAGGGCAAATTTGTAATATTTATATATCTTCCAACCCCATTTCTTTCTCTCTTTTATTTATATGCTTACCGTGGTAGCATCATATTTTTCGTTCCATAACATTGCTATGATTTGTATCCATTTTTGCATACATTGAGTTCGGTTCATCATTCTAATATCATTGTCATTTCCTATTTACTTGAATACATGTGCTACTGCATTTTTTGAGTTGACCCATATGACATGTTAAATAAACCGAACTTAGTAAATGCATTTTTGCATGTGTTGCATTAGTCACCCTGCATATTAGAATCATGCATTTTTCTAACTATATTCTTTTCATTGGCTTGCCTTGGAGTACTAGGTAAGCATTTTTTTTTTTAGCATATTGCATGTGTGTTTGTGTTTCCATGACAAGCATACTACCATAAGGCTACGTGATTATTTGAAATAACTCTTTGAATGCCTGTGGATAAAGGTTATTTTGCTGAAGCTGGAATGACTTTGATTAGTGCACATGTGAGCTCACTTTTTCAAGTAGCACATATTCAAACCTATTTTCAAACAAACATGAAATCAAACCATTCCAAAGTGAGTGACGTAGTACATAAACATATGCTATCCATAAAAATCACATTATGATTAGTAGAGGTCTATCTTTGATTGGGTGAGTTGAGTGCTCATTTCATGACCTTCCCCTCTCATACCTAAGTTCCCGAGCCAAGACACTTTGGTTATGATGGACAAGTAGCCTTCGGCACAAGTCATGAGTTTCTTAAATTTTCTAAAAATATTTAGGTGGTGACTCTAAAAATCTAACAATACAATCCATTTTTGGCATCACTGATGATAAATGGATTTTTTAAAATTTGTTGGACTTGGACTCTCATTCATTTTTTTCTTTCTATTTCAAATTGCACTTGTGAAACCAGATTCAGAACCGCGGGAGTCCGAACTACAGAGCTATCGTACCTAAGGAAACTAAACCCCTCCGAGGAGCACGAAAAGCAAACTACAACAATGTATGCCTAAGAATGCTCAAAAATGCAAAAGAATGGAAATCAGAACATAATTCAACATTTCAAAGTTTCCTGAAATAGGGCACTTTGCTCGAGCGCAATATTGGTCGCTTGAGCGAATCCCTTGGTTTACAAAAGTATTGGATACTCTCATTTTACACTCAAGCCAACTTTTGGTCGCTCGAGCCAAGACTGGAAATAAAGGTGGTCGCTCGAGCGATCTTTTGGTCGTTTAAGCCAACCCCCAACGTTTGCAAAAGTGCTGGGAGCTCGAAATATACGCTCGAGCGACACTTCCATTGCTCGAGTGAACTGCTCGGATTCTAGAATTTCCAGAATTCTGTTTGAGCTTCAAACACAATCCCAATGCTCCAAATTCATGCATCACACACTCAAATATGCAAGAACACTCCCAAATATATATATTTGTAGGTAATTTCAACCCTTTGTTCAAAATTCCATGAATTCATCAAAATTCAAACCACAAACTTCATGTATGTGAATCATTTTTCAAATCTTGCATCCATAGACTTTTAAACATAGAATTGGACTCTAAATTATGGTAATTCATGCATGCATGTAAGATATAATGTCCAATTTATCATACCTTAAAAGGTTTATGCTCAAAAGTGAAGAATCAAAACAAATTCATGCTTACATGCCTGAATTGATCACAATTCCTCAAATCTTTGCTCAATTCACATACTTAAGTACATATTCTTCTTGAAGTCACATTCAGATGACTTAAGTTCATGAATTTAGAGTTTAATCAATACTTAGAGCCTTCTATTCTCCCAATTCTAGCTAGAACTTGAGTTACTCTTCGCAATCTTTCACTCCCTTGAGCCAATCTTCAAGTTCTCTTATCCTTCCTCTTGAATTCTCACTTCCCTCTCTCTCTAGGGTGTAGAACTTCAGAATTTTTGTGCTCAAGAATGAGCGTAATCACAATTAGAACATATATATATATATGTTTGACTAATCAAAATGACTAATGAAGGTTTAGTGCTAATTAATTAGGCTCACTTAAATTGAATTTATCTAATTAATTTGATCTGAATCGATTTTTAAATAAATTTCACGGAACGCTCTAAAAATTATGTTGATCACAATGGTACAGTCAATTTTGGTTTATGTCACCTCTATGGCCCCTAATTTCAGTTTAAGACCGAGTACCGAACAGATTTCTCTACAATGGACATATATAAATGTAAAAATGCATATAATTACATACTTAGCATCCAAATTCATATTAAGAACATAATCACAAGAGTACTTAAAGATTAACGGCATAACACAGAACGGTGATATCATAGCTTTACTATTTCCACACCTTGCATGATTGGCTACAACTTTCTCTGGATTGCATGAAATACATTTATGATTGTTGTCTATTGGTTATGACTTCATCACTTCACATCAATTTGTATCTATTTCTTCATATTTCATACCATCTACATGAGGCTTGCCTCGCATATTTGCCATCTTTGCATCTTTATCATCATTCCATCTACATCATGTTACATCTTATCAAAATAACTTTCTAAACTCTTGCAGTATGGTATACGCAAGCCTAACTTTCAAACCATCAGCCGCGCGAAGCATGTCAATCTAACTTTTAAATGATTTTCGAGTATTTGCATTACATCCGCCCTTGAACTACATTGGTTTGGTTTCTTACAAAAGGATACGTAAGCAACCCTCGGGTTCAACCATCTGTATTCTTGCATGCCTTGTCTTTCCTACATCTTACGACCTTATCAAAAGGGTTGTTGTCAGACTTTGACATTCATTCATGTCATGACGGACCGAGCTCTGTCAAAGAGGGGCAACTTTAGACATCCCATTTTTGACCGACCTTAAGACTAGGGCGCTCTACCCAAAGCTCCCAATGAAGATACAAAAGGTCGCTCCAATCAACAAGAATGCAAAAATAAAATTAAAATAACCAAACCCGCCCTACACCCATTTCAGCCAAAACATGTTATGGACTCTAAAACCTATTGTCAAATTTTATTTTATTTTAAAGCAATTAGTATATTTTCATTCATTTTAGCAATTCTAGGCAGTGTGTTTTCCAAAAAAAATCCTCTTTTTAAAAGAGTTAGCTTAAAGCTAGAATGAATGAGAAAATAAGGGAAACTTTCCAAGAAAACTAGTTGGATAAGAATTGTTCGGCCGGACATCTTTTCCACAACACGTCAAAACGTTTTGGCCCATGGACGAGTGCTCGGATCTTTTTCTACACTACCAAATATTTTTCAGGCAACGTGCCGAACAAATTTGATCTGTGGACGCATCTCCAAGTCTTTTCTAGCTCCATAAGGAAAACTTCTAAGGAGATACACCAGGTTGCTCTGTACCAGCCGGATTAGTCTCATTCGGCGCATCCTGTTTTGGAATCAATCAAACAGCTTTCTTGTGAGGTGGCCAGATTCTAATCTCCAAATGCCTATAAAATCACCCCCCTCTTAAAGGAAAAGGGTACCAAAATTTTGAATCAATATTCCTAATCCTTTCTGATCAATTCCTCTATAATTAATCAAAAACCCTAAAAAAGATCTGGTAAGAATTTTTGGACAACCTTCTATATACCTTTACTTTGATGGCTTGGAATTAGAAGACCACTATTAATTAGAGGGAGCTTGGGTTAGAGTTTGTAATCAGCTTAGGCCATGCCTCTGCTATTCTAGAGATAATCTCTACTTCCATTTTTATTGCAAGTCTATATGTACTCTTTTTCTTCTATTTTGGAGATTTGTGAAGAATGCTGGTTGAAATTGCTGCTAGCTTATTTGATTTCACTCTTTCTCCAATCCTTTCTCTAGTTAGTAGAGGCCTGTATAGAGGCTTTGGCCAAACCTGAATTGCTTTCTTTTTTTATTTTATGGGTTAGAAATTGAGGCACAATTTTCTTTACGAAAAAAAGGGAGGTTCTCTCTTCATGAACCTATCTTACATGGATTTGAGTAGTTTACGCTCATTTTCATGAGTAGGAAGATGAAATCTCCCTCTCCTCATTAGAGTTTTTCCTATTCTTGCCGTTTTTCCTAGCTTTGATGATGTAGAAGTTTAGATATGGCTTCCTCTAAGAGAATGGATGGGATCTTCCCTTTCATCACCGTTTCTCATAGATTTGGGTAGTTTATACTCATTTTCATATGTAAAAGGGAGAGAACCTCCCTATCCTTGTTGGAGCTTCCTTTACTCTTGTCTCGTAATTTTCTTAGCTTCCGTTCATTATATTATTGCATGCATTTGGATGGGTCT
This sequence comes from Camellia lanceoleosa, assembly GCA_025200525.1. NCBI lineage: Eukaryota > Viridiplantae > Streptophyta > Magnoliopsida > Ericales > Theaceae > Camellia > Camellia lanceoleosa. The sequence goes on along the minus strand of CM045758.1, from coordinate 94,888,409 downwards.
CTTTTCTCTTTACCCTTACTTTCTACTCTTTTACTCTTTAATAGCTTAGACTTGCTTTTACTGTCATTATAGTCCCATGATTAGCGTAGGAGCATGTGTGACACCCCGAGTCTACACTATTGGTTGCAGTCAAAGGAGAGTCACTAATGAGTCCTATGGTCAATAACCAAGTAAGATCCCAGATCGCCGGAGGAGTCAAAATAGCCTCCCTTCTAAGTCCAGCTTTCTTAGGCAGCGCACTACCCTTTTGACAGATCTTAAAAGGTATTGACACAAGGTCTCATAAGCAATGATAAGGTTCATACATAGAATATAAATACATAACAACCACAATATACTTAATTCAAAAGATGGTTCCATTACATTACATCCCAAAAGAAAGCTTAAATCTTCACATGAGTCTTACAAAATATCCAAAAAGAAACTTCTAATTTTTCTAGGATAGCCAAAAGTCTTCGAAAGTTTCATGCTCGTCGTCTCTCGCTATGAGTTCCTCTTCGACACTTGGCATGATGCGCCGTGAGCTTTGAATGCCCAGTAAACACACACACACACCCTGCCCCTTTTTCCCAGTCCAATACACAAACACAAATATAACATCAAGTAGTAAAGCATGATACTCAGATAAATAAATAGATAAAGGGTTAAGTTAGATGTCAGTAAACTAGAAATCCCCCAAAGAGATTTTGTCCTCCCAATCACAAGAATCGGACGTGGATTATTCAGTATGTCCCCTCTTTTGCTGCTTTGTTGCAGACCTAACCTCGGATGCCTACCAACAGTTATGTACCGTGTAACACCAACCGCAGGGCCTCAAAAGAGACGATAAAATAGGGCCTTGGCCGAATCCCTCCTCACACCAAACCACCTAGGGTCCGAATACAACCGCTCCGTTCAAGGGTTCCGAAAACCACTTGCGCAAGACTTTAACTCTCAAATAGGGAACGCATCCCAACAATCCATATATCACATATTCTCATCTTTTCACTACTCAAGTGCTCGAAAACCCAATACCCTCCCCATTAGGTTTCCCGTTGAATTAAATGTTTTACATCAAGGTTAGTCCAACTTATAAGACAATAACATCCATATAAGCATGCATTAATCTTAAGATGAGAAAGGTAAATAATATATTCACACACATATAATATCATGCCAAGGTATGATCATAAGCTAATAAGCAATCTCATGAACTCAAGGGTATAAAACATCCACACATAACAAAATTTCCCGATTTAATATCACATAAAAATTAAAATGAAAGGGCCATTTTAGATCCTTCACCGGACTTGGCCTTCCTATGGTTCGTAGAGGATTTAATCTAGTTTCTAGAACATCTTTTGGAAATGGGATCACTTTTCTAGATTTTAAGTTATTTAGAAAATATTCCAGCGCTGTCCAGGTTCTATCCAGATCCATCGACCGTTACGAAAAATTTATTTTCTTGCAAACCGCTTAATGTTTTTTGATGAAACCAATTTTAGTTGAAAGATAACACTTTAAGGAAGGTTTTGACATAAAATAGGGGTCCAGAATAATTTTGTACATTTTCCTAGAATTTCTGGAAGTGGGCTGCAAAAACAGATTCTGGGGTACTTTGCCCAAAACAAGAAGATTTATGAAAAGGGGATTCCACCAAAGGAAAGTTTCATTTCTTTTGTGAAGAAAATATGCTAACTATCATATATTTAACTCAGAAAATTTGTTTGAAGGAGTGCCTTTGCAAAGTTGAGAGATTGGTACAAAAAAAATGGTTTTGGACCAAAATTGGGAAAATACAAGAGAGGTGTAATCAATACTCAACCTTTAGCATTTTTAACATAAGAACTCATTAACAACAGATCTGAAAACATTATTTAGAACCTTTAGAAACATGTATTGAAAAAAAAGGAAAAATGGAAGAAAAGGTTGTGTTTGTGGCTTGCTTACTAAGCTTTGCAGAAGAAGCTCTCTTCTTCTTCCTTCTTCTCCTCTAGACTCTTCTTTCTTGCTCTCCTCCCTCTCTCTAACCGAGATGTGTGTGTGAGTGAGTGTGTTGTGTGTGTTTGCAAGCTAGGGGGTGTGTTGGTATTTATAGACAAACCTTTGAGGCAAAAAGTCCTAAAAGCCCCTTAGTTGGATATGGATGGAAGGTTAGGATTTGTTTGAATTCTAAAGGAATGGAAGGGATTTGGGAGGCTTGCTCATTGGTTTAGGCAACTCCTAGTTGTAATGAAACTAGTTCTTGGATTTTGCATCCTAGGTCTAGGTCACTAGGTTGTGTTTTCCTAGAAGTTCATGATGGTGTTTCTTGAAAATTGGCTCCTCCTTGGGGAAGTGTGATGGGGTTATTATTTAAATCATTTTAGGTTCTAGGCACACTCCTCTAGGTGTATATATATATGTATATATGTATCTTACAAGATTGATGGTACACAAGGTAATGGTACAAGTACTAGTTTTTGGGGCAAGTTTTGAATTTAATTAAAGGGTAAGGGCTTGGAGTTAAATACATGTAACTTGGGTAGATTTAAATTAGGTTAGGGAACCTAATCCGGTTAGAAAAATTCCTATTTTGCTAAAAAAAATAAAATCAAATGCTAATCAACAAGATCTGAAATAATTCAAATAACCGAGGGGCTTTAAGAAAAAAATTCAAACCTCAGGGTTCTTTATAGAGAATACATTTTTCTGGGGCTCACAACATGCATTTTGGCTTGGACCATTATCTTCAGATTAAATTATGCGTTATCTGCTTTGTTGATGTCTATGTCAGCTTGATAGTGTCCAATGCCCCTTAGGATTCATTATATGTGAATTTAGCATTAGATATCTCATCCAGGATCATGCATTTTCTATTTGAGATTATTTTCTATTTTTCGCTTGGCTGGAGTACTCAGTGAGCATCCCTACCCTTTCATTTGCATATCATTGAGTTCAGCATGTTGGATCACGCATTGTTTTCTAACCCTTTACACTCTTGGTATGGTGTGAAGGAGTACTAGGTTAGCTAGAGTACTTAATGAGCATCCCTACCCTTTCATTTGCATATCATCGAGTTCAGCATGTAGGATCACGCATTGTTTTCTAACCCTTTACACTCTTGGTTTGGTGCGGAGGAGTACCAGGTGAGCCTCTTTCATTTGTACATCCTGCTTGTGATTACTTATTATATCTTGCATGCTACCACGAGGCTATGTGCTTATTTGCTTTATCTACATGATTGGCCATTGTATGGAGGTTTTATTGCCTAAGTTGGAATGATTCCGATATCTTTGTGCATAGGATGTCTCGATTTTCATGAGATTTCTGCCTCGCCAATACTTTTTTTCATAATCAGAGCGAGAGATTAGAGTATTCCAAAGTAGATGATTTTATCTATATTTGTTTGCTTCACATAGTAAATATAGCAATTATAACTGGATTATATGATTATGTCATGTTAATGATTCCCATATCATAGATTAGTAGAGGCCGATCTTTCATCGGGTGAGTGGAGGTGCTCAATTTATAACCTTCTCCCCTCACACCTAAGTTCCCGAGCCAAGACACTTTAATTACAACAAATCATGGCCTTTGGGTATGAGTCATAAGTTTTCTAGTTTTTCACAAACGATTAGCTGATGACTATAAGTCTGGTGAAGTAGTCCATTTTTGGCATTTCTTCTAATTAATAAATTTTCTATAGAATTATCAGATCTAGATTCTCATGTCATTTCACATTGCACTCATGGAACCAGACCAGGGGCTCAAACTGTCAGGCGCACTCGGATCTCCCATCCGGGAGATCCCACTAGTGCTGATTTTCTACTTTTTTGGATTATTGGCCTGAACTTCGAATCCACATTGAGTTTGTAGTAGGCTATTTTTGAGTCAATTCCTTCCATCTCGTATGGGGTTCATGTGAACACGTCCCTAAACTGTAGTAGGAAGCAGATCAATTGGTCTCTTTCTTCTGAGCTAAGACTTTTTCCAACAAGAAAGAACTTTGCTTTGTCTATTGGGTCAATTAGTACTTTTTCCAATTCTTTTGCAGTTTTTACGAAGGGTTCCATGCCTACATGTTCCTCATACTCTTTCCGTGTGCAAACCACTTGAATCCTTTTGTCAAAAGAAGACATTACTATGCATTGCTTGGCAAACATTTGATTGCCCTTGATTTCACCAATGCCATCTCTAACTACGAATCGTATAACCTGATGAAAGATGGATAGAACTGCCTTTATCTTGTGGAGCCATACTTGCTAAGCTATTGTTCTCGACCTTACTGGCAAGAAGATTTTTCCCAAAGGAAAAATCGAACTGGAATTAAAGCTAAACAATGGTGATTCAGCGGGATGGAGGTCATCATGTGACAAACCTAACTTCTTGAATAGCTACATTGATCTACCAATATTCTTTTAATGGTGAATTCTCTGATTTGTAAGGACACCACCAAGGTGTCATTGTGTGGATAATGAATCCATGATAGGTCTCCATGAAAAAATGAGATTCTTACTTCAGATGAACGCATTTTCTTTGTGGAGCCTTCTGATGGGGTCATTACTTCCCTTAGATGTGCTGACCTCCTGATCTCTCCCCTAACTTGATTTATTTGCTTCTTCGGGGAGATTAAGTATATCATGTTGATGGTTGCCGATGGTTGGGGGTTTTCCTCATTTTCTCTACGCTTCCCTTTGTGGTCTACGAAATGATCAATGTATGTCTACAGATGCTCGCTCTGTACTAACTCTTCTAAGAACGGCTTCAATGCCTTGCAATCTTCAGTGAGTTGTCCGTAATCTTTGTGGTAAGAACACTACAACCTCAAATTTCGAAAAGATGGATCTCAAATCATATTTAGAGGCCATAAGAAATAGGGTTTATTCTAAATTTTCATCAATAGTAGGTATAGCAACTCTATGAAGGTGGTGATGACCACTCTGAAGGCTTCCTTTCGTGGCTTAGGTTGTTTGGCGATTGCATTCGACCCCTTCTTTTTAGGATCAGAAGCTTTCTTCCCTTCTTTTCTTGGGCTTTTTGGTAGAGGTCGTGCTAACTGCTGCTCTTCGGTCCTTTTTAGAACGTCTTCGATCTTGCAATGTTTCTCTACGCAGCTCATCAAGTTTCCCACATTAGTAGGAGGCTTTTTAGTCAAGGATTAGTAGAGTTTGTTTGTTGGCTGCAAGCCTAATTTGAAAAAGGCAACTGCTAATTATCCATTATAGTTGTTGATCTTATTATAGGTCGCCCAATGCCTACTGGCATAATCTTATAGGCTTTTTGTTTCTTCACTCTTCATTGTAAGGAGCATGTCCACTTCCTTCGGTGGTCGACTATTGGTGACAAACTGCAAGATGAATGCCTGCTGCAATTGTTTCTAGTCGTTGATCGATCTAACTTCTAGCTTGTAATACCACCGAAAGGCCATTTCTCCTAAGCTTGAGGAGAACATCCTACATATGATCAGTTTATTGTTGCTCCATAAAGTCATGGCATATGTATAGTGTTGGATATAATTGGTCGAATCTCCTTTGGCGTTATACAAGTTAAACCTTGGGAGAGCAAATCTCTTCGGTAAATTGGCGTTATCGATTGCTCTGGAGAACAGGGAGGTTGTTTTTTCTCTGAAAAGCTTTCTCCTAACTGGTTTAAGATTCCCTTCGGTACGTTGATCGAGCCAGCTACTTAGGCCACTCTTCAAGGGCTGTGGTGAGTCATCATGTTTGGCGGCTTGGCACTTTTTTGTATGTGATTGGGATGGCTGCTAGCATTTTGACTTGCAGCCTTCTGGGAGATAGCCTTCTTTGATCAAATGCTATGCACTTTGGTTGTCTTTCTTTGGACTTCCGGTCCCCTCCGAACTAGTCGTAGTTCTTCTTTGAGGGCTTCAACTTGAGCTACAAGCTAATCTACAAGTTGAGTTTGCTAATTGTCATTTCTTGGTGAGGGAGTTATTCTCCTTGAATCCATTGGTGCTATTTCTGAATCCTGGCCAAAATTTTGGCCGAGTGTGTTGCCGACCAAGGTGTTCTAATGATCACTTGGTATCTCTTCTAGAAAGGAATGAGTACTGTTTCCACAGACAGTACCAAATGTGGAAGGTGGGATTCTTCTCCATAGGGAAAGCGAGATGATGTGTCCTTTTTTTTACTTTGCCAAGAGAAACCAAAACATCAGTGATCACCCCCAACAAAGATATGTTAGGAGGATCCTCCGACGATCAAGTTAGTATACTGTTTGGCCATTAAAATATAATTTGTATTTAAAAGAAGGTTCTTGGTTTACCTCAAGTATGTCCTCTGTGTTTCACATGCTTTGTTGGTTATAGTTTCCTGACTTGAATCCCATCCGTTGGAGTGATGTTCAATCTGAGCGTTATGTATTTTCTAGCTCTAGTTGAGCAAGTTACCAAGTTGCTTTTGCTCTTAATTGTTGGATCATCATCTTACAGACGACTTAGATTAGTGGCCAACTTTTCTAGCGCTATATTCGTCGAATAAGTTGATCGAACGACCTTATCGTCTATTAGGCATGACCTATGCTCCTGCATTTACTGTCTGATGTTTCTTCCATTTGATGAAACTTATTCTAACGTTCCTTTTTCGTTCTGTGGATCTTTCTTCTAGAAGGATATCTGTATACTTGATTGCCCTTCATACTCATAGACACGCGCCAGCTTGCTACCAGTTATTTCCAATGGGATTTTTAAAAGGCTTATTTGGGCCTTCCATTCCTTCTAAGCCGATGCTTAATTGATTTAGGCTTGGGCTAATAATTCATCCCTCCACAATATTGTATATATAATTATAGAGAAATGTTTTTTAGCACTAAAAATGCTAGCACTAATGCCCCTAAATTTCCAATTTTGGAAATTCTGTTTTTTTTTTTTTTTTCTTTGCCTTTTTTGGATTTTCGGGGCATTAGTGCCCATTTTTTCGAGCTAAGGATCAAAGCTGATAATTATATAATCAAAATTTTAATTGTAACTTTAGTCTCATACGCAAGTATGAATTTTAAAAAGTTTTAACTTGCTAAGACTCATAAATAGGCTCGAACCTGAGTCAAAGCTAAACCACCTCAGCTCAAGCTCGATTTGTTAAATTTTTATTGAGTTTAAACTCAAGTTCAAACTCACTAAAATCTTAATAAACAGGCTTAAACATACTAAATTTTGGTTTGGGTATGCTCGTTTACAACCCTATTTACCACTAATGTTGTGCTTCTATTGTGCTTAAAATGACACAATTTCACTCTTTTTCTTTTTTTCAGATCCTGTTCTCACGGTGTTGTTTGCGTGTGAGGGTTGTGTTTGAAAATGATGTATATTGCAAATATTATTATTATTATTATTATTATTATTATTATTATTTTATGTCTATATATAGGACCATACACATAAATAAATTAATCAAAATTATTGCTCATATTAATTTAACTTACACCTTTTTACATAGTTAAAGTCACAACATACTTGTATATATACGTAGAAATACACATAAATAATTTAATTAATATTATCACATATATTTATTTAAAGAGTTAATTACTTAAAATTCCTATTTACAAATGTTATGATAACTCAAGTCCTATCTAAGATTTTTTGAATCAATAAGTCCTGTTTAGTAAAACTGAGAATATTGTCATTTTTTTTTTCAATTTTTAAAATTCATAACATTATCAATTTTGCATAGTAATATTTCAGATAATTGTTTCACTAATTGATGAAAAAAACAGAGTATTAGATTAAACATTTTTTGTCTTTCTATTTATTGATTTGATTCAACTATTTAATAAAATCGAAAACATTATCAGTTTTTTTTTTTAATTTTAAAACAAAGAATATTATCAGTTTTTTCATTTTAATTTTTTTTTTCTAATTTTGCACATCAATGTTACATCATCATGCTCTTTTATAGATACAAAATTTTAGTTTTGCACTACAAAAAAATAATTCTTTTTTTTTTTTTGTTCTGATTTTCAAAAAATAATTTTAAGAAAATTCTACTTTTTTATTTTTCGTATTTTAATATTTTCAATGAATTTTTTTAATATTTTAGAAATTTTTAAAAAATTTTAGACACACCTAACATAAATACACTTAAAAAATATAATATTTGTGAAAAAAAAATAAACTAAATACCAAAAAATACCTAAAAAATACGAAAATTCAGTACATTTTTTATATTTTTGTGTATTTATAAATTTTTTAAAATAGTTTTTCACAAATATTTTATTATTTAGATACATCTAAGTAAGGTACATCTAAAAAAGTAAAAAAAAAAAAAATTTTGCTTAAAATTTTAAAAATATTCACTAAAAACAAAAAAAAAACACGAAAAACAAAAAAATCAGTTTTCAAAAAATTGAAACCAAACACACTGATTAGTGTTTTTTTTTTTATTTATTTAAAGTGTTGAAAATCAAAATAAATATCAAATCATTATGTTCCTTTATGGAAAATCATAAATGATGAATAATCATTATTTCAATGGTAATTCCAACTATTAAAAATTTAATGGGACTCGAAAGTCCAAAAAATTTTAGTTAGAATTTGATGAAAAATAAGTTTATAAATTAAAACTTATGTGTAAATTTCCCTTATTTAAATTATGGACGTGTCTAACCTTTTTTTGCAAAATCTTATGAAGTATTGTTATGTTTTTGCTACATGACAAGGGTATCTAGGATTTAACACTTCTTTTATTTGGACAGAAAATTTTGATATTTAGTATAACGAAAAATTAAAGTCAATGAAAACAGTTTTAATGGTCAATGGAAAACAGACATATTACTTTAAAAAAAAAAAAAAAAAAAAAAAAAAAAAAAAAAAAAAAAAAATTATTTGGACATAAAATATTTTTTACTTTTAAAATACATAAAATATTTTTTGGACTAAAATTTTATCAATTTCACCACATCACCACCACCACTCTTACCTTCACCACCACACCACCATCGCCACGACCACCGCTACCATTACCGTCGCCATCACCTCCATTTGTCGCCCCCACCACCTCCACTTCCACCTTCATTCCACCATTACCATCACCATCACCATCACCATCACCACTACCAAATATAAAAATATATATAAAAAAATTACATATATATTTTCTTCAAAAAATATTTTTGAAAAAATTTCTGTAAAAAATATTTTCTATTAAACTGTATTTTTCATCCAAACAAACGAAACGTAAATGTCAAGGGTATTTGTAATATAACTTCCAAATGTCAAATCATATTTTTGATATATTGAAAATGTTAGAGCATAATCAAATGTAAAGGGTGCTTGTGTAACCTTTTTATTTTCGTTTAGGAGATTCCTAATCAAATGTAAAGGGCGTCTGTGTCACCTTGTTATTTTTGTTTGGTTTAGTATAATGAATCCAAAATAATAAAAAAAAAAAAATATAAAATTTCGATTGGAAATCAAAAATATCATATTGGACCTCAAATTTTATTGTACATATATATTTTTTTTTATTCAATCCAATGAGATAACATAAAATAAAAGAAAAGATTTGTTACAATTTTTACCCTTGAACCATCGCTGAATTGTATATTCAGATATTCAACTATCGATTGACTCTACTAAATTTCTAAAATATATAAATTGAAATCTATTTAGTCGCTAAACTATCGATTAAATCTAGAGTTTATTATATTTTATACCCCAAAAATATTGCCAAATTATCGAAGTAGTCCTTGAACTATCGATTAAGTCTAGTAAGTTCCTAAAATTAGGGTTGTTCATAGATCGGATCGGCTTGGCTCGATTTAGCCGTTCACCATCACCCAAACCGACAACCTCAGTTTCGAAAAAACATCATCCGATGTCAACCAAATCATTGTTTAAAACCGTTCAATTCCAGTTGGAGAAACTATGGTCGGACTTTGATCGGTGCTATAATCAAGCTTGAACAATAGATTTCAAATCAAGGGTGTTAGAAAGGAGAGATTTTTCAGAGGATGAAGATCTGAAGGTTTCACTGCCATGCTTTTGCACCATTGCCTTCCTCCACCACAAGCTCAGACCGTTTGCTGTCATGATCTCAGAGTGAGAAGTTCCAATCGCAAGGAAAGTAAGGAGTGACATATTTAGAGAGTGTAAATCGTGAGAGATATAGATCTGATATGAGGGAGAAAAATAAGCTAAATAAACTGTTGAGACAAGAGGGATGGAGGGGTAAAGAGATCGGGGTGAGGGCGAGGGAAATGAAATGTTTGACTGAGAAAACAGTATTGTTTGGTAGCTTGAAAGAGAGATGGCTCGAATGGCTCGAGTAAGAAACGACATCGTTTTGGATTTTTTTTTTTTCCCCCTCTTTCCTCTTTGAAGATGAAGAACACAGAGAGAGAGAAGAGGAAGCTTGGTGTTCATCTTCATCAACATCATCATCAAACACATCATCATCATCAACAACAATATTTTCATCAACATCATCATCACAACATCTGCATCAACAACATTATTATTACTCGTCTTCCTATTATCAAACAGAACTAACAAGATTGAATCAAACAATCCAAGAAGATCCAGTGACACATCTAATAAACAAACATAAAATTGAGAATACAAAATCTAAATTAAAAGTTGAAAACCCACATTAAAAGCTGAAGATCCAACCGTCTTTCTTCATCAACATCATCATCATCATCACAACATCTTCATCAACATCATCATCGTCATCATCATCAACAACATCATCATCATCAACATCCATTGATTTTGATGAAATCAATCGATTTCAAATCCTGAAAAAAGAAAAAGAAGAAGAAGAAACAGAGGCTTTGTTTGGTTTGTTTTTCAAAAAAAAAAATTGGGAAAAATTCTCTACAAACAAATTCTCAAAAGTAATCAAACCAAACAAATTTTTCCAAAAAAAGTATTAAAATTTTGTTTGGTTACCTACTTTCCAGAATCACTCTCTCTCTCTCTCTCTCTCTCTCTCTCTCTCTCTCTCTCATACACATCAAATCAATCATTTTTTTAAAAACACTCTCCGAAACAATTTTTCAAAACCATTTCTGAAAAAATGCAAACCAAACAAGTTTTCGTACTTTTTATCTCAAAAACTACTCTACAAACACAAACCAAACACACCCCTAGTCTTTGGTCTCTCATTCTTTCTTCTCTTCCTCTGTTTTCAGAGATCTCTTCTTCTCTCTTTCTCTTCCTCTATTTTCAGAGATCTAATAGAAAAAAGAACTTAAAAAAAAAAAAAACACTGCCCAAAAACGACGTCATTTTGGACAGTTTGGCCATTCAAGCCAACACATTCTCGAGCTATGAATCAATTTTGCTGAGAAAAAATAGAGACGAAAGAGAGAGTACAGTTGAGAGGAATAAGAGAGGTCTGAAGGAGAGATGGAGAAATGAGAGGATTAAAGGGGACTGTGTGTACCGGATTTCACACTAGATGAAAATGGATCGAGGCTCCGCACTCGGTTGGACTATCCAGGGACTGTGGTTCCTACCACAAGAAGCACCGTTAGAGCTTCCCGGCTGGGGTTGGCCGGATAACCCCTCCGGTGTGGGAATCAGTGATCGGAGAAGAAGTGTATAGAGAGTTGAGTTTGTATGTAAGTGTGGTTTTGCTTGGAATAGTTCAGTTACCTTCAATGTGAAGTTCATGTAGTATATATAGGGTTCCTTGCTTGCTTTTCAAGATGGTTTCATGGGGCTTGGGTGTTGCCAAGTGTCCTTCTAACATTGCTCAAGGTGGGGGACCACCTGGTGGTTGTCATTGAATGCATATACTCATTGTAGTCATGCTGATAACAAACCACATTCCTTTGGTTCAACAACTTCCGTGATTCTAGGTGTAGGAGACTAGCTGAGGTGGCAGCTTGCACATGCACATGCACATACTCACAACTTCCACGTTTCTCTGTGAGATTCCCTCTGCTCGGTACCTTAGTACCTCAGTTCGGCCTTAGACCAGATTTCTATTGGGATGAGCTGGTCCATTCAGACATCTTTGTGTGGGCTCGGTACACTTCATGTTCGGCCCATAGATTCAGTCTCGCAGCTCGGCCCAGCCCAACCCAGCATCACAGCTGGACTAGCCTTTCCACTACGGGTTAGGCCCAAGTGCTTAAGGACTTGGGTTGACTGTTGATCATGAAGTTGGGTTCAATTGGTTTGCCTATATAATCATCTAACCCACTTGGATTTCGGCTTCAGTGGATTGGGCCGGCCCAAGGCCTGGATCCAACCCATTTCATATTCAGCCCCTTCATTTGCCCTATAGCTCGCGCTAAGGTTCCGCTTAGGGGGAGCTATTGTTCTGATCTATAAACGTCGCGTCGTTTCGGTTTCCCCTCATTTCGGCCTTGGTGACGGTTCAATCCTGATACACAACCCCTGCATGCGTCCTTTCGTATAACACATGGTGACATGTGATAGATGTGCAGAGATAGTTCGCCGATTCCATACTGAAGGTCGTGCTTCGTGTACCTGCGCGCTGGCTGGTGCAATAAATACTCTGGCTGTCATCCCAAATCTCTTTATCTACTTTTTTCGTTCCTCTAGAGAGTTTCAAAGAAAGAAGAATAACCTTTCCCATTCCTCTGAACCAGTCTCGTTGGTATTTTACTCAGACTCTTTCATCACCGGTCTTGCTACCACTGCTCTAATCTCTGTAAGTCCTCCTGTGATCTTTCTTCTCTTGTTAAATAGTTTCAATTAATAGTTTAATGATTAAATAGTTTTTAATTTATATACTTTGGGACTGAGTAGATTCAATCGATAGTTCAGGGAATAGACAGACAATTTGCCAACAGTTTACAGATAGAAAGTGTAATCAGTCCATGACTCTATTAAGTTTTTAAAGTATTTAATTTAACCTTATTTAGTCCATGAAATAATTATAAAAATAAAATATAAGTTCAAAAGTATCATAAATTAGTAAAATATCCTATATATTTAAGTTTGCATTCCAAAAAAATCTTAAATTTCTATGTGCCTTTAAAAAAATATGTTTTTTGTTGTGTACTTCAATTAGTATTAAAGTTTGGTTTCTAAATCTTGTTAATAAAATTATACAAGTATTAGATATTTTAAAAAGGTAGAATTAAATAATTTAAATAATAATATTTTGTTACAAATAATAATATAATAAAATAATACATTAATTAAATTATAAAAAGAACTCAACAAAAATTTTAAAAACAATCAATTAGGTAGCGTTTAGTAACGTTTACGTTTTGGTTTATGTTTACAAAAATTTTATAAACTGGTTTTTGTTTATTTTTAAAAAAACATAAATTATAAACGCGTTTGGTTTGAACAAAATGTTTAAAAAAAAAATTTAAAAACATAAACTCAAAAATATGCTTGTTCAGGCCTAAAATATTTATATTTATTTTTATTATTTATGACAATGGGATCACACACATTATAATTGAAAAAACTTTAATTAAAAAAATAATTGAAAAAACTTTAATTGGAAAAAAAATTAATTGAAAAAAAAATGAAAAGAATTAATTAAAAAAATAATTGAAAAAAAAAATTAATTGCGGAAAAAATTAATTAAAAAAAAATTAATTGAAAAAAAAATAATTGAAAAAAATAGTTGAAAAAAAAATTAAAAACTGAAAACGTCAACTTATTTTTTGAGTTTGCATTTTTTCCTTAAATTTAGAAACTGAGACAACCATTTATAAATCAAAAAAAATTATTAAACAAGTTTTTATGATAGTTTTTTTAATTTTTATAAATATAAACTAAAAACTGAAAACGGAATAGTTACCAAACAAATCCTTTAGTAATTGTAAACAAAATCCGACATATAATAGTAGATAAAAGGAAGCAAGTAGCCATTGTAAAAGACAAAATAAAATTTTACGCTTTTTTTAAATAAAATTTTAGTTAGATAAGGTCTTTTATAAATTTATAATACTTATGGATTTAAAATTTATTTTTGTAATTGTTCCAAAGACTAAATAAATTTGAATTATAGGTTTGAATTAAATATTTTAAATACTTAATAAGATTAAATTAAATACTTTAGAAACTTAATAGATTTAATTAATAATTTAGATACTAAATAGATTTTAATTTATATATATATACTTTAACGACTTAATAATTTAATTCTAAAATAAAAAATATATATATTAATCATGATTTTCATACACAACTATAACATGCAACCAGCATAGTGAGGACAAGATCTAAAAAAAACACAAAAAGAAAAGTGAAGCTATGCCGTTTTAGGAGCAGCGGACCACAGCAGCGGGTTCACAGAAGTGTCGCGGCATCGTCAACCAAAGAGTTTTTTAATTACACCAATTTGGGGGTACCAAAACTTATTTAGTTATTCAATGCCGAATCCAAATTGCATACATAACACAATTTCACATAAAACTATGAAACCGACCAGTTGAACATTATTACAAACTCCAGTGAGACCAAGTCCCAGTCAACTCAATCCCGCTTCCATGACCCAACTAATTTAGCCAATGCAGCCCGAGACGACCCACCCTCACTCATAGCAGCACGAGCACCCTCACTTGCCACCTTCACTCGATCTCTCACCGCCTTTCCTTTCTCCGATTCCATCAACTCACTAACTCGCTTCTCCATCTCATCCGCCGTCACAAACCCACCTTCCGACTCATTCATCGACAAGGCCAATTTCATTTCCTCCACCAACAGCACCCTATTGATCCTTTGTTCCGCATAGAGCGGCCACGCCACCATGGGCACGCCCGCGCACACAGCTTCCAGCACCGAGTTCCACCCGCAATGAGTTACGAACCCACCCACCGAGTCATGCTTCAACACCGCGACCTGTGGGGCCCATGACTTGACCACAAAACCCCTCTCCTTTGTCCGATCCAAGAACCCATCGGGCAGCAACAAATCCAAATCCGGGTCGGGAGTTGCAAAAAAGATCTTGCTCTTGTCCTCTGGCGGTGGACTCCGCACCACCCACAAGAACCTCAGTCCACTCCTCTCCAGCCCAATTGCGATCGCCTTCAATTGATCCGCCGAGAACAAACCCAAGCTTCCAAAGCATAGAAACACCACGCTTCCACTCGGTTGCGAGTCCAGCCAACTTAAACACTCATCATGTACTTCTCCGCCTTCGCCGCCACCTCCACGGCGGTCATCAGATGCGATCAGCGGTCCGATGCAATAGAGCGGAGGCGTAGGACTATCGGGCACACAAACACCATCCATTATAGCTTTAACAGCTTTGGGTTCAAGCGACTCGAACGAGTTTACAATAATTCCATCGGATTTGGGCATCTGGGTAAGGAAATCGATGAAGCATACGTATTCCCTGAAGGTTCTTTCGAGCATCGGCTTCGGCATATCGGAAGAGGGTATTGGTGGTAAGCTAGGAAAATTGAGAAGTGTGTTCATATCTTTAAAATTTGCAGTAGTGTTTCGATGAATCGTGGGTAGGTAAAGGTAGCAAGCAAGGCAAGCAGCGCCGGAAGTGAAGAAGCAGTATGTGGGGATTCGGAGTTGGGCGCCGATAGGGAGAGCAGGAGTGCAGAACAAGTCGATGATGAAGGCGGAGACAGTGGATGTGAGTGAGATCGATTGGAGCGCACTGTGGACGTTAGGAGTATTGAGGAGGAGGGTTTGGAAGGTGATGGCTTCAATGGAGGGATAAGAGTTGGGATCGAGAGGGATGGAGATAGGAGGGAGGTGGCGGAAGGTGATGGAGGGAGTGGTGGAGGAGACGTGGTGGATGTAAGGGGAGGTGGAGCCGGTGTTGAAGGGAGGAGTGGTGGTGAGGATGATGATGGAGAAGGATGGGTGGTGGTTGAGGATGAGCTTACCTAGCTCCACCATTGAGATTAGGTGCCCGATCCCCGGAGATGGATACATGACAATTGCTTCCATTGTCTCCGGTGGGCGAGTTGGGTGGGGGTGTCAAAATTAGTGAGTTACATGAGAGCATAATTATACCTAGAGGGGAGGGGAGAGAAAAATAAAAAGATAAAAGTTAAGGATGATGAAAATTTTATCTTGAAAATGATCATGAAAAATTTATGATCCTTGAATTATCTTGATTAGTGTGTGGTGCTTTATTTTAAGTGTAATTCAAGAGTCACAAAACTTTCATGATTATTTTCATAAAAAATTTTTCATAATACCTAAATAAAAAATTATCTAAAGAGCAATATTAGCGAAATCATATGAATTATCAATTGCAAGTGTGAAATTTGGATGGAAAATTTAATAGTTATTTAATGTCCAGCATTTTTATATCTAAAATGTTAGTCAATCAACTCCATTTATCATGAGTAGTTTTAAATCTATAACACTTTGTTTGAATAAATTTTAGAGTATATTGTTATGTAGCATAAATTATACTTACTTTTTTTAAGATTTTTAACAAATATAAAAACATTTTTTATGATTTTAATAATTACAAAAACATCTCTTACTTTTAACTAACAATATTAAGACTTTTTCATTTTTTAACTGCCGTTCATACAACTAACAGAAGTTATTGATATCATCAAAAATAAATATTAAAATATCCATAATACCCTTAAATGTCTTGAAACACTCCATGAGCTGGTGGGTTATATCAGATTGAATTTACCCTCTTTTTCTATTCCTCTTATGCTTCCTTCTTTTTTACTTTTGAACAACACAACATAATCATGCTTCCTTTCGTTTTACTTTTAACCAACACAACAAAGTAACTAATCAACTCTCTTCTTCATCTCTTCCTATCATTCTCAAAGGCAACCAAATCAAAACCTACAGTAATCCATTTGGCTTCATAAGCAATCACTACAAAAAAAGGCGTTTTTTGCGACGGTAACCAGCCGTCGCAAATGTTCCCGGACCCCGTCGCTAATGCTTTTTGCGACGATAAGATGCCTTTTTGCGACGGTAATGAGGGGTCGCGACAAAGGGGGTTGCAAAAGAGCTTTAGCGACGGTACGTACCGTCGCCATTAGTTTCTGCGACGGTAAGGCCTATTTTTTGCGACGGTATTTTTCCCGTCGCCAATAATGGCAAAAATCGATTTAGCGACGATGCGTATTGTCGCTAAAAGTGAGGTTTTGAGCAGCAACCACCCGTCGCTAAAACTACGAGATCATATAAGTATTGGCGGCAAAGGTTACCGTCGCTAAAGGTGTCTTCTACATTCAATAGGCACAGCTTTTGCGACTATATTTGTTGCCGTCGCAAAAGCCTATATTTGGTTTTTGCGACGGGTTCTTATCCCATCTCAAAAAAAAAAAAAAAAAAAAACCCTGCTGAAAAATTATTAAAAAAATTAAAATAACCTGTATTAAATAAAAAATAACTATAAAAAAATCCAAAAATTACAGAATAATATAAATACATACATAAACAAAAGTTGACAAATAATGAAAATTAATAATATTGTTCCATTCATAACAATACATAAATAAAAATTCATAACAATAAAAATTATGCCACTACATAACATCCCATAATACATACATAATGTTGCTCACAAATTTAAATAACATAAATCAAAATCAAAACTAAAAGTTTTCGTCTTCATTCGTTCGTGGGTTACAAAAACAAAAATTTGTCATAATCTTGATACGCCTGCATTCCAGAAGAAGCCAACTGCTACTCAGGAAATATCTGAAAAAAACAAGATAAACATAATTAAAAACCATATAATGGTGTTAATATTTTAATTATAGAAAAATATAAAAAAAAAAAAAAAAATTGACTACTATATAATTAGAAAGATTGTTTAGTAAATAATTTTGACTGGACAAAAATCCGGCTCTAACTCCCAAACCGGAAATCCGATTCGAGCCCCGTCTTCTCTCACAAGTCTCTCATGCCTAGGCGGTCGTGTGTGCCAAGTTTCGTGCTAAACCGACGCCGTTTGGTGATTTTGGGGCGTTAACGCCTCGAATTAAAGTTTCTTAAAAAAATAGTTTGCCTAAAGTGAAATCCGGCTCTAACTCCCAAACTGGGAACCCGATTCGAGCCCCGTCTTCTCTCACAAGTCTCTCGTGCCTAGGCGGTCGTGTGTGCCAAGTTTCGTGCTAAACCGACGCCGTTTGGTGATTTTGGGGCGTTAACTCCTCCAATTCAAGTTTCTTAAGGAAGTAGTTTGCCTAAAGTGAAATCCGACTCTAACTCTCAAACCGGGAACCCGATTCGAGCCCCGTCTTCTCCCACAAGTCTCTCGTGCCTAGGCGGTCGTGTGTGCCAAGTTTCGTGCCTATCCGACACCATTTGGTGATTTTGGAGCGTCAACACCTCGAATTTAAGTTTCTTAAAAAACTAGTTTGCCTAAACCGAAATATGGCTCTAACTCCGAAACCGGGAACCCGATTCGAGTCCCGTCTTCTCCCACAAGTCTCTCGTGCCTAGGCGGTCGTGTGTGCCAAGTTTCGTGCCAATCCGACCCCATTTGGTGATTTTGGGGCGTCAACACCTCGAATTTAAGTTTCTTAAGGAACTAGTTTGCCTAAACCGAAATATGGCTCTAACTCCGAAACCGGGAACCCGATTAGAGTCCCGACTTCTCCCACAAGTCTCTCGTGCCTAGGCGGTCGTGTGTGCCAAGTTTCGTGCCAATCCGACCCCATTTGGTGATTTTGGAGCGTCAACGCCTCGAATTTAAGTTTCTTAAAGAACTAGTTTGCCTAAACCGAAATATGGCTCTAACTCCGAAACCGGGAACCCGATTCGAGTCCCGTCTTCTCCCACAAGTCTCTCGTGCCTAGGCGGTCGTGTGTGCCAAGTTTCGTGCCTATCCGACACCATTTGGTGATTTTGGAGCGTCAACACCTCGAATTCAAGTTTCTTAAAGAACTAGTTTGCCTAAAGTGAAATCCGGCTCTAACTCCCAAACCGGGAACCCGATTCGAGCCCCGTCTTCTCCCACAAGTCTCTCGTGCCTAGGCGGTCGTGTGTGCCAAGTTTCGTGCCAATCCGACCCCATTTGGTGATTTTGGGGCGTCAACACCTCGAATTTAAGTTTCTTAAGGAAGTAGTTTGCCTAAACCGAAATATGGCTCTAACTCCCAAACCGGGAACCCGATTCGAGCCCCGTCTTCTCCCACAAGTCTCTCGTACCTAGGCGGTCGTGTGTGCCATGTTTCGTGCTAAACCGACGCCGTTTGGTGATTTTGGAGCATCAACGCCTCGAATTCAAGTTTCTTAAAGAACTAGTTTGCCTAAAGTGAAATCGGCTCTAACTCCCAAACCGAACCCGATTCGAGCCCGTCTTCTCCCACAAGTCTCTCGTGCCTAGGCGGTCGTGTGTGCCAAGTTTCGTGCCAATCCGACCCCATTTGGTGATTTTGGGGCGTCAACACCTCGAATTTAAGTTTCTTAAGGAAGTAGTTTGCCTAAACCGAAATATGGCTCTAACTCCCAAACCGGGAACCCGATTCGAGCCCCGTCTTCTCCCACAAGTCTCTCGTACCTAGGCGGTCGTGTGTGCCATGTTTCGTGCTAAACCGACGCCGTTTGGTGATTTTGGAGCATCAACGCCTCGAATTCAAGTTTCTTAAAGAACTAGTTTGCCTAAAGTGAAATCCGGCTCTAACTCCCAAACCGGGAACCCGATTCGAGCCCCGTCTTCTCCCACAAGTCTCTCGTGCCTAGGCGGTCGTGTGTGCCAAGTTTCGTGCCAATCCGACCCCATTTGGTGATTTTGGGGCGTCAACACCTCGAATTTAAGTTTCTTAAGGAAATAGTTTGCCTAAACCGAAATATGGCTCTAACTCCGAAACCGGGAACCCGATTCGAGTCCCGTCTTCTCCCACAAGTCTCTCGTGCCTAGGCAGTCGTGTGTGCCAAGTTTCGTGCCTATCCGACACCATTTGGTGATTTTGGAGCGTCAACACCTCGAATTCAAGTTTCTTAAAGAACTAGTTTGCCTAAAGTGAAATCCGGCTCTAACTCCCAAACCGGGAACCCGATTCAAGCCCCGTCTTCTCCCACAAGTCTCTCGTGCCTAGGTGGTCGTGTGTGCCAAGTTTCGTGCTAAACCGACGCCGTTTGGTGATTTTGGCGCGTTAACTCCCCGAATTCAAGTTTCTTAAGGAAGTAGTTTGCCTAAAGTGAAATCCGGCTCTAACTCCCAAACCGGGAACCCGATTCGAGCCCCGTCTTCTCCCACAAGTCTCTCGTGCCTAGGTGGTCGTGTATGCCAAGTTTCGTGCTAAACCGACGCCGTTTGGTGATTTTGGCGCGTTAACTCCCCGAATTCAAGTTTCTTAAGGAAGTAGTTTGCCTAAAGTGAAATCCGGCTCTAACTCCCAAACCGGGAACCCGATTCGAGCCCGTCTTCTCCCACAAGTCTCTCGTGCCTAGGTGGTCGTGTGTGTGCCAAGTTTCGTGCTAAGCGGACGTGCTTGGTGATTTTGGCGCGTTAACTCCCCGAATTCAAGTTTCTTAAGGAAGTAGTTTGCCTAAAGTGAAATCCGTCTCTAACTCCCAAACCGGGAACCCGATTCGAGCCCCGTCTTCTCCCACAAGTCTCTCGTGCCTAGGCGGTCGTGTGTGCCAAGTTTCGTGCCAATCCGACTCCATTTGGTGATTTTGGGGCGTCAACACCTTGAATTTAAGTTTCTTAAGGAAATAGTTTGCCTAAACCGAAATATGGCTCTAACTCCGAAACCGGGAACCCGATTCGAGTCCCGTCTTCTGCCACAAGTCTCTCGTGCCTAGGCGGTCGTGTGTGCCAAGTTTCGTGCCTATCCGACACCATTTGGTGATTTTGGAGCGTCAACACCTCGAATTCAAGTTTCTTAAAGAACTAGTTTGGCTAAAGTGAAATCCGGCTCTAAGTCCCAAACCGGGAACCCGATTCAAGCCCCGTCTTCTCCCACAAGTCTCTCGTGCCTAGGTGGTCATGTGTGCCAAGTTTCGTGCTAAACCGACGCCGTTTGGTGATTTTTGCGCGTTAACTCCCCGAATTCAAGTTTCTTAAGGAAGTAGTTTGCCTAAAGTGAAATCCGGCTCTAACTCCCAAACCGGGAACCCGATTCGAGCCCCGTCTTCTCCCACAAGTCTCTCGTGCCTAGGTGGTCGTGTGTGCCAAGTTTCGTGCTAAACGGACGCCGTTTGGTGATTTTGGCGCGTTAACTCCCCGAATTCAAGTTTCTTAAGGAAGTAGTTTGCCTAAAGTGAAATCCGGCTCTAACCCCCAAACCGAACCCGATTCTTCTCCCTTTTCTCCCACAAGTCTCGTGCCTAGGTGGTCGTGGTGCCAAGTTTGCCGCTAAACGGACGCCGCTGGTGATTTTATGCGTTAACTCCTCGAATTCAAGTTTCTTAAGGAAGTAGTTTGCCTAAAGTGAAATCCGTCTCTAACTCCCAAACCGAACCCGATTCGAGCCGTTCTTCTCTCCCACAAGTCTCGTGCCTAGGTGGTCGTGTGTGCCACGTTAACTCCCAAACCGAAACCGATTCGGCCTGCTTTCTCCCACAAGTCTTCGTCTTCTCCACAAGTCTCTTAACTTAGAATGTAAGAGGAACAATGTTACCATTAGGACAATAATGCCAAGTTGAGTAGTTAACTTGGCGCGTTATCCCCTATTGCGATAATTTCCATCAAATTGTATGTCCAAATTTTTACCAAGACTCCCACTCTTAATGCCCTTGGCACATCCTCTACCACGCCTACTCGAGGTTGATGAAGAACAAACATGACCTGCGATATACAATAATAATAAACAATATCAATGGTAACAACCAAATACAAATTTAAATAATGTGAATACAAATCATATCAAATAAACCTGATGTGGGCTGTGAAGAAGTCGAAGGGTCTGCAAAATACAATGACAATAAACAAGTTATATATAATGAGCATAAATAAATGTATGTGTAAATAATTTTCATGCAAATCAAAGCAAATTTATATACCTGCGGATGGCTCATAAGCTGATGATGATAGCTGCTGTGGTGCCACTGATGGTGGACGCACCGATGGTAGGCGTGGAGGCTGAGTACATGGTAGCTGCTGTGGTGCCACTGATGGAGGTCGATACGGTGGTAATGGCCCTCAGATGGTGGTGGCACTAATGGCCCCTCCGATGCTGGCCGATGTGATGCCTCCTCTGATGGTGGTGCTACTGATGTCCTGTTATGTAGCACATCAGACATCATGCGCCGGGGATGATCAGTCTTCCTCTTCCTTCCTATAATAATCTGCAAGCAATATAACATTAATTGACATTAGAAACATAGACAATGGTTTGTCATCAACTATAATATGACATGAATTGAACTAATACAATTACAAAGACAAAGTAAATTAAGAAATTGATGATTAACTACAACCTTGGCCTTAATTGAATTACTAATTGATTACATATCGCCCTATTTGAACATCAAGCTGCTTTCCTTCGCGCTTCCTCACCCAACCAACTTCTTCATCACGAAGCATTATATTTTCTTCCAATTGTTGGCTCATGTATGGCTCGATTTGTGGATCAGAACTCATATCAAATAAACCTCTTTGAGACATCTTCACTACGACTTGCGGTCTGGTTGTAACGGTCCGCAACATACCAAACTTGCTCGCTTGGGACGCCAAGATGAAAGGTTCATTGGTAATTCGATCATCTCGGTACAACAAATGATTGAAGTTCACCAACGTGAAATTGAAGACATCTTCTTTCTTTCCGTGAATGTTGTCAATCCAATCACACTTAAACAACACATGTTTCTTCTCATTGGAATATCGAATCTCAACAATATCTGTCAATTGTCCATAATAGTACACAGACCCCAGATGAGGATTCTTGTCTTTTCGACTAGCATAACTTATGGTATCTGCCTTCAAAGCTACACCACAATTTTGTGTGGCTCGACGATCATCCATGGCCTTTACTCGATACCGAAACCCATTCAGTATATACCCGTTGAACCTCCTTGCCAGGTTATGAGGACCATTTGCCAATAGAATAATCTCTTCAGAAAGTATGACATCAGTAGTCCTTCGCAAAGTTTGGACCTATTTAACACGAAAATGTAAAATTTAAAATGTAGATCGACTTAAGTAACTAGAATCTATAGAGTTAAATACATACATGTTCCTTGAACCAAATGTGAAAAGTTTCAAAATGTTCACGCCGAAGTTGATGATCGTCGACACGAGGCATTTTGAGCTTAAGTACTTCAAGGTGTTTGCTGTGTAGATTGAAATTTTAGCCATACCAAAAATTTAGTTGAAAATTCAATAAAGCATAATAAAATATTGAGTGAGTGACTTAACCTACTTTATGAATGGTTGAACCGCGCTTGTATTGCATAAGATGTACCGATGAGCTTCTACCCAAGAAGTATTATCAAGATAAAAGCTTGTGTTTTCACCAGTAGCATGACCCAAATTATCAGCACCACTATAGTTCCTCACGGGTCGACTAGATTTGGTTTCCACATCACTGAGATATTGTGCACAAAAATTCATGCATTCTTCCATAAGATATCCTTTAGCAATTGATCCTTCAGGACGAGCTCTATTCCGCACGTATTGCTTCAAAGTAAGAAGATACCTCTCAATTGGATACATCCATCGAAACTGAATCGCCCACCCAATAAGGCTTCATCGCCTAGATGTATAGGCAAGTGCTCCATTATATCAAAAAACTTGAGGAAATATTTTCTCTAGATGACAAAGTGTTACAGCGATACGATCTTTAATATATTGCAAATCCGTCGCACGATTCACTTTCGAACACAATTGTCTAAAGAAATTGCTCAATTCAATCAAGGGTTCAATTACATTCTTCGGTAACGATCTGCGAATAGCCAATGGAATAAGTTGTTGCATCAAAATATGACTATCGTGGCTCTTAAGACCCCCAACGCTTCTATCATGTAAGCGCACACGACGTGATATATTGGATGAATACCCGTCGGGAACTCTTACTTCCTTCAACACTTTCAAGAACAAATCTTTCTCATCCTTGGTCATCGTGAATTGTGCTGGTGGTAAATAGGCTTTATTCGACCCTCTTAACTGCAAATGTAGGGGTTTTCTAATATTCATATCTTGTAAATCACGCCGAGCATTAACACCATCCTTCGATTTTCCTGCAACCCCTAATATTGTCCACAACACATTGTCACAAACATTCTTCTCTATATGCATCACATCGAGGTTGTATCTTATTAGATTGTGCTCCCAATATGGCAATTCATAAAAGATACTCTTTTTCTTCCAACTATGGGTGCGATGTCCAACTTTCTCCTTCTCTACCTGTCTCCTATGCCTCTCCTTAAGGTCATCCCTATTGTATTGGGTTAAAATACCTCGATTCTAATTGTAGCAACATCTCGGTTGCACAACAATTTTGGTTTGAGTCGACTTCCGACTACCATCAAATGATACTTTATCCTTCCAAATTTATGGCCAAGAGGTAAAAATCTGATGACCCAAGTATGATTGTTTCCTACTATGCTTCAACCAACACGATGTAGTTTCCTTATTGCAACAAGGACATGCATATTCGCCTTTAGTGCTCCATCGACAAGTTTATGTATGCAGAAAATCACTAATTGTCCACAAGAAAGTCGCATGCATTTGAAACATTTGATTTGTTGATGCATCAAATGTTGACACACCCTCATTCCATAGTTCTTTCAACTCCTCAATCAACGGTTGCATATAAACATCAATCTTGTCACCGGTCCTTTCGGACCGTCAATAAGCACGGATAAAATTAGAAATGGTTGCTTCATGCACATCCATGGCGGCAAGTTGTATGGAATGAGCACAACAGCCAAGTGCTATGAACTATGTTCATCGTCCTAAATGGGTTAAAACCATCGATGCTAAGCCAAGCCTTACACTTCGGCAATCATTACTAAAGTCAATATTGACGGTCAAAATCTTTCCATGCAAGGAGTCGCAGGATGCTGAAGACACCATCATCGATTCGTTCCTCTGCATGCCATCTCATTAACTTGGCGTCTTGGATGACATAAACAACCTCTGCAACCTTGACTTTAAAGGAAAATACCTCATCTGCTTTTGGACTATTTGTTTGCCAATTGCAGTTAGGACCATTTGAACCACCATCACCATTTGATTTCCATCTAGAATCTGCATATGACACATTTATCAAGATTGGCGTCCTCGTTTGAAACAACATGCAACTTGGGGACATGCATCCCACGTCTCATACGTGAAGCCCAAATCTGTTGACCTTTTGAGCTTTATAATATGAGTCCTAAGTTTCACACCCAACGGAAACGCCTCATTCAATAACTCAAGCAACATGTCAATAGACTTGTCCGTCCACTGATTAAGCACCTTCAAATGTAGAAGTCGAACAATGAATGACAAAGATGTGAACTTCTGACAAACCGGATACAATTCACCTTGTGCATCTTGAAGAAGGTTGAAATACTTTGCAGTCTCTGCATTTGGACCGAGCTGGGGTCCAGATGCATGGGGATCAGGCCCCTGTGGTTCATCACCCTCAACACTTGTACCGGCATGTGGATTTCCCATAGCCCCTTATATCATTCCAATCATATCATCTCCTATGTCTAAATTAGCTAATGTTTCATTCTCTCGACATTATGCAGAGATATGTAAGATTCCCCATGATTAATCCAATGTTTGTATTTTTAAAAACCCATTCAAAATCAGATGCTCGTGACACCATCTCGTACAAAATAGTATCGATTCTCACACTTCCTACACGGACAACTGATCATCGAACCTTCAACCCTATTGGTGTAGGCAAACACAAGGAATTCATCAATCCCATTAATGTATTCACTCGACATCCTATTTGGCAAATCAATCCAACTCTTATCCATCATCTGTACACATCCACAAAAATATCTCACCAAAGTAACTCTAAATATAATACCTACACATAAATATTCACTCGACATCCTATTTAAAGTACTACTACTTAAATATGTTATATTTTTTAAAACGTAATGGTTAAGCATATTATTTCAACTATTAATTTAAATAAACTACAAATAATTAAAAAATTAATAGTAGCATGAAAATTAATAAACTACATAAACTTAAACAAAAAATAAAAATTAATTAATAAGGGCTATGAATGATATGTAGCATGTTATGCATGATGGTGAGTAAGAATGATTTATATTTTATCATCTCTTGTCATAATTCCACATGCAATGCAAGGTAGTGAACAATCATGAATTGGTCTTTCTTCATCTTTTGTCTGCAATTTTTTATTTTTAAATTATACTTACTTATTTCTTATAGTTAAACCTCTCTCACTCCAACAAGAATGAGTTCTTCAATGCTTATTTTATGAACCAAAAAAATATATTATTGAAACAAAATATTATTGAAACAATGCTTATATATATAGATTTATAGGCATGATTGAAACAAAATATATATAGATGATTTATATATATATATATAGAGATTTATATATATATAGACAGATTTCAGATTTATATATATATAGATTTATATACATTGCATATATATACAGATTAATATATATATCGACATTCATCAAATTAAAACAAAATATTATTGAAACAATGCTTATATATATAGACAGATTTATAGATAGATTGAAACAAAATATATATAGATAGATTTATATATATATATAGACAGATTTATATATATATAGACAGATTTCAGATTTATATATATATAGATTTATATACATTGCATATATATACATATTTATATATATCGACATTCATCTATATATATATATATACAGAGACCGAGAGTGAGAGAGAGAGAGAGAGAGAGAGCATCTGTGAGCGAGAGAGAGTCGTCATGAGCCACACCACCGCATTCACCGTGTCTTGGTCAGAGTCTGCTTGAGAAATTTGGGGTGAAGTTAGGGATTTGGGAGGAAGGATGGAGCGGCAAAGGAAAAAAGAAGAGGGGGTTTTTTTTTATTTTGAGTTTTGCGACGGTATGTGGTACCCGTCGCAAAAAAAGGGCATAACTTCCAAAAGACGGCGCCGTTTGACTTAATAATTTTTTGCGACGGTACATTTCCGTCGCAAATGAGATATGCCGTCTCAAAAAAAGGTGCTTTTGCGACGGTTTTTTTTACCGTCGCTAATACGTCCGCATTTCCGACCCCTCCGCTAAGGTTCTTTACCGACGGGTAACTACCGTCGCTAAAGGACATTATTTGCGCGGTGACGCCACTGAAAAACCGCTATCGCGGCGTCGCTAAAAGCTCCGTGTTTTTTTATCCCTTTTCTTGTAGTGAATCACATTAAACACACAAATAATGTTAGAATGTTAATTACAAAAACATAATATTCGTATAAAATTATTTCGTTTGGGTTTTTATTTGATTTGAGATTTATTTCTTCACTCTAGATTTGAGCTTTAATGAGCTTTTTTGTGTTGAATCACTGCTTGAGGTTTCAGTCAAGTCTTTGGAAGATTTGGATAGTGATATAGATTTGTGATTATTTTTTAATTGGAATTTGGTTTATTTTTTTTGGTGTGATTTGGGTTTAAATTAGAAAGAAGGAGAAAGAGTAACAGATGAGAGAAGGCAAAACTAAAACAAGGGAAGTAATTGAGTTTTGATTGGAGAGCATAAAAGAGAGAGGAAAAGAAATGGTCATTTATGGGGAAAGAGAGGAAATAGAAGAAAGAGTAAGATAATAGGAAAACGAGGTGTTTTTTTTTTGCCCCTTTTAGTTTCCTTCCCCATCTCCATCGTTTGGCTCAACTTCCATCGCCCAATACCCCAATGTCTCACTCTTCCTTTCATATCTTTTTTTTTTCCCTCAAACCCTCCACACACACCACCGCCACCCTCCATCTCCCCCTCTGCCCACAAACCTTTTGTTCCAACCTCCATCTTCACTTTCTCTGTTTTTAACCTCTAACAAGCAGCATTGAAATCAAGACCAACACCACTATATCTATAGCCATATTGATCAATATGAACAATAATGTCGACTATAACATCAAGAACTCCATGGACACCGGCGCCGCCTTCCTCAAAGGCCAATCACCATGAACTCCTACAATGACGAACATTAAGACGACGAGATCTAGTTATAGCGATTCCGATTTTATCCCAACCCTCTTGTATTTTGGATTTGGGTTTCGTGATTTCGTAGTGTTGTTCATATCTTTTTCCCCTCATACTTCCTTAAGTTTGGCTATTGGATTATACTGGTTGCGTTTGGAACAAGTTAGTTGCCTGGTTTTCAAACTTTTGTTACCCAGAATTGTACTCCTTTGCTCGAGCAGCACTTCTTGCGCTCAAGCAGGCTTGTGAACTCTCAGTACTTTTGCAGGTCTACAAAACTACTGGGAGAGTGTATTATACACTCGAGCGGTACTTTCTGTTGGTCGAGCGTTGGTCTGTTGTTGCGCTCAAGCGACCTTTTTTTGCGCTCGAATGTTGGTTTTTTGTCTGCAAAACTACTAGGAGTGTGCATTTTGCACTCGAGCGTCACTTCATGCGCTCGAGCGGAATAACTTATTATGTTTGACGCTTGAGTGTCACTTCTTAAGCTCGAGCGGACTGTGCGTATATCAATTCGTAAAGGTCATTTGTTACATCACTTTATCACCTCTTTCTCTCTCTAAACATTTCAGAAGCCCTAGATCTAGAGTTTCTCTATGTAAAACTCATCTTCTCTCTTCCAAAACACCTTGATCCGTTGGATTCTCGACCCTGGTGTCTTTGGAAAAAAGGTAGAGCATCTCAAGAGCTCCGTTTTGGTTAGAACAAAACTTGGTTTTAGCATCTTTGAAGTTCCTCCATTACTTCTTTGATCTCTAGTTTCGAGGTAGGGACTTTCTACACTCTTTTATGAGTTTTAACTTAGTTATTTATTGATGTGTAAAGAAAATTGAAACTTTGGGATGATTTTGAACAAACCTAGGGTTTTGGTTTAAAATCAAAAGTGGGATTTTCAAATGTATGTATCAAAAATGGTTACGAGAGTAGATGTGAGGTTGTGTTGTGATGAATTTGTTGATTTGGATACCCGGGGTGGATTTTGGAAGAAAATGGAGTTTTGCCCTAAAATGTCTCAAAATGTTATTTTGTATAAATAAATGAAATTGGTATTGAGAATATGGAATTAGATGAATGTTTATATAAATAATGGAGTTGGATATGTGTTATCTCTCACCTATGAAAATTTGGATAATTTATTTGTCTTGGAGATTGTATATCTGTTTAAAAATATCTGTTTTGGGCTATCGGTGGAGGATAGCTATGATTGTTGTAGAAATTACATGAGGATTAGGTGAATTGAAACTAATCTTTTATCTGTTGTCATTGAATATAACTATGTCTTTAATACATTATAAATGTACGATGTTTGAGAGAAACAAGGAGATGTACTCTATGTTTAAGGGGTTGGACTCCATTGAATTAAGTTGGCTTATGTGTCTAAGGTGAAAGTCCCGAAAATCGTGCGTATACATGGGTGCTAATTCCAGCAGACGAAATATCCGTAAAATGGAAAAATAGAAGTATTTGTATAATGGTTATGTTGATTAGAGACCCATTGAGTTGTACTTTCAATTTGGTTGTCTGAATGAAATGGTAAATGCCTTATGAATTGAGATAAGATGAATTGAGATATAAACCTCGACATGGCATGGTTTTTTAAAAAAAGTTATTAATGATTTTATCATGGGCATTGGATATGATTATCATACTTATATCTTTGTTTAGATTCATATATTGTGTTAGATTGTTTCTACTATGCTTTGGCTCATCCTATTTGGGAAAAACATTTTCAGGTGTTGGTGATATGCCTCTGCAAGGGCAATTGCTTAGGAGGAATCGGGGTTGAAAGCTTCTTTTTTGTGTATTATGTTATTGTTTTGATTCAAGCCAAGGGCTTTACATGTATTGGATTTATATCTGCTTTTGTTGTAACCAAGCATGGTCTTGGAAATATGTAAGCCTATAAGGCATTTATTTAGTTAAACTCTTTTGTACTATTAACCCTCATGAAATGAAAGAACATTATACTTTGATTCATATTGTTATTTACATATGGTCTTGGATGGATTTATGGCATTTATTATGGGGTGCTATAACTTGGTATCAGGGCGTACCGGATTTGAATACTTTGGGTATGTGGAAAGTGGTTATTGCCACAATGGATTTATCTCGCTTGATAGAGACTTTAGTATGTATAATGTGTTTACATGATAACATGCTTATGTGGTTATATGGTATGAGATTTAATTTTTAGGATGTTGATTAAGTCTACAAGTTTCTAGAAGTCTTATTAGAAGAGCACTTGATCACTGTAGCTTCTAATTGGAACTGTAGTAATGTCGCGGGACGATCATTATCCGGAAATGAAATTCGTATGTATTTATGTGACAACATGCTTATGTAGAGTGAATTACTATTGTCCACCGCATTATAATGTGAGTGGGTTAGCTTCGGCACAATTTTAAATGTGCTAAACTCTTATATTACTTTCATTAGGATGCTAGGACATGGACGTAGTGGTAGTAGGCGTGGTAGGCCTAGGAGGCATGAGGTGCCTGTGACGCCCTGATTCTACGCTATTGGTTGCAGTCAAGGGAGAGTCACTAATGAGTCCTATGGTCAATAACCAAGTAAGATCCCAGATCGCCGGAGGAGTCAAAATAGCCTCCCTTCTAAGTCCAACTTTCTTAGGCAGCACATTACCCTTTTGACAGATCTTAAAAGATATTGACACAAGGTCTCATAAACAACGATAAGGTTCATACATAGAATATAAATACATAGCAACCACAATATATTTAATTCAAAAGATGGTCCCATTACATTACATCCCAAAAGAAAGCTTAAGTCTTCACATGAGTCTTTACAAAACATCCAAAAAGAAACTTCTAATTTTTCTAGGATAACCAAAAGTCTTCAAAAGTTTCAGGCTCGTCGTCTCCAGCTATGAGTTCCGCTTCGTCACCTGGCATGATATGCTGTGAGCTTTGAATGCCCAGTAAACACATATACACCCTACCCCTTTTTCCCAGTCCAATACACAATCACAATTATAACATCAAGTAATAAAGCACAATACTCAATTAAATAAATAAAGGGTTAAGTTAGGTTGTTAGTAACTAGAAATCCCCCAAAGAGATTTCGTCCTCCCAACCACGAGAATCGGACGCGGATTATTCGGTATGCCCCCTCTTTTGCTACTTTGTTACAGAACTAACATCGGATGCCTACCAATAGTTATGTACCGCGTAGCGTCAACCGCAGGGCCTCAAAAGAGACGGTAAAATAGGGCCTTACCCGAATCCCTCCTCACACCAAACCACCTAGGGTCCGAATACAACCACTCCATTCAAGGGTTCCAAAAACCACTTGCACAAGACTTTAACTTCCAAATAGGGAACGCATCCCAACAATCCATATATCAAATATTCTCATCTTTTCATTACTCAAGTGCTCAAAAACCCAATACCCTCCCCATTCACTACAACAAAATTGACTTTTTATGACACCACATCAACGACATACAATAAATGCACGCCGTAGTTTCTCACTTTTACGACTTGCTTTTTTTGCACGTCGTAAATACTTTTCCAACCACGGCATGTCTATTGCGTAGGTCGTGAATGGTAATAATGATGATTTTTTTACGGCTTACAATGCATGCCGTAAATAATAAAATTTTCTACGACGTGCATATGGCTTGCCGTCAATACATTAATTATATACGACGCACATACGCTGGTCGTGAAAAGTGAATACTTTTCATGACGCTAACGCATACCGTTAAAAGTATTATACTTTTTACGGCCTTTTATCGCTTTGCCGTTAAAAGTATTACTTTTTTACGATGCACAATGCATGTCGTGAATTGTATGATAAAAAAAAAGGCGCCAAAATAAAATTTGGGGCGCCAATATTTTTTCCCCAAAAATATATTAGAATTTTTTTTAATAAAAATATATACAAACTGTTTGGTTCTAAAAAGAAGATAGAAAGTTGTAAATCGATAACCTAGAAGAGAGGGGAGAAGAGAGAGAGGAGAAAGGGAGACTGGTGTTCAGCGATATGAGATTTCGAAGGGGAACGATCGATGGTGGCAGCAATCGACGGTTCGACAAGACTGGTTCGGCAAGAACACTTTTCGACGTTCGAGACTGGTTCGACGGTTCAATGGTTTGGTGGTGAGACTGCTTTTTCTCTTCTCTTCGGTCTGGAAAAAATCTCAGGTATGTTCAGATTCCCCCCTCCCCCTTCTCTCTTCCACACGCACATTCGCTCCATTTAGGATTAGGACTTTTTTCGTTCGTGTTCTTGCTTTCTGGTACTTCAAGTATTGAGCTCTCATCATTTTGTAATTCCTAGATGGAACTCTTTCTCTGTTTCTTCACCCTTGTTCCTTCACAACTCCTCCAAGCTCAAATCGGTACTTTTCTAGGGTTTTCAAAACCATTTTACCT
The DNA here is from genome assembly GCA_025200525.1 of Camellia lanceoleosa. Lineage (NCBI taxonomy): Eukaryota > Viridiplantae > Streptophyta > Magnoliopsida > Ericales > Theaceae > Camellia > Camellia lanceoleosa. Next base: position 94,856,082 of record CM045758.1, on the reverse strand, counting down.
TCAAAGATTCACATCTGTTTCAGCTTGGGGGGATTAGGGCCTCAATTTGTGTTTCTTTGTTGATTATTGTACAATTCTGGTGAACAAATGTTTGTGAATTGGAAATTTTGGGTCTAAGATCTGTTGGAATAAAAAATTTCTGGGTTTGTGTTTGGATTGAGGATTTAACACAAGAGAATAAAAGTTTAAATTGATTGTTAATTTGGATAATACCTGTTTTGGGTGATTGCATGAAACCAATGGAGCATGTTAATTAGTAGAATTTGGTCCTGCAATTAGTGTAATCCACATTTGTCTTGTACAATTTAAACTTAAAAGAAGTTTTAATTATGGTGCTAAAATTGGGAATTTTTGACTACTTGTTTTTATAAGATCTGAGCTTCATTTCTGTATTGCCAAAAAGTTTTAAGATGGTGGAACAAGACTTATTACTGTCTAATGAATTGTAATTTGTAATACATATTAGGAGGGTATGGTATGAAGTGAAATATTACAGATTTATGCATCATTCAGTAATTTTTTTAATTCTAAATGTGACTTTTCCACTACAACAAAATTGACTTGTCTGTTGGCTTTGGTGTTAATAGGGCTCTCCTGTTTAAAGTAAAATTTACAGCTTAACTATAATCTTATGAACTGCCGTGCTATTTTACATTTTATGAATTGGTCTAATTTTCATATTATATCTATTATTGATGGAGTGATTCACTCGTTTCATCATACATAAACTTCTATGTCTGTTATTAACTTATTGCACATGATGTTTGCTCATATCACTTGTTAAATTATTGTTTGTTAAGCATTGGTGTGCGCATTGAATTTTTGTAGCTGCTCTTCAGATGCTCTCAGATGAATTTTGTTCTTGCAGTTGTTGGCAGACATGGTTAACTTACCATGCCGTATAGCTAAGAGATGTAAATATTGTGGGAGGGATTTTGCTTCTTCCTGTCTTGTGCGATTTGGTAATGACAGGTAAGTTATGTTAGATTTGTTTAATATTTTACTTAAAAATAAGGATGCAGTCCCCTAGGGGACTTCTTTGAGGTGGTCTATGGGCTACCATCAAACTTCTAGTTTTGGGCTTGACCCATATTATGGTTTCCTGTCATTAAAAAGCAAGTTATTAAAATCATAACACACACACACAAATTATGATGAATGCTTCTTCAGGCTATAAACTAGACTAGACAATAAACAAAGCATAACGTGAGGATGAGAACAAAAATTATGAGTGGAACACGAAAAAAATCTCATAATGCAGGGAAGTAAAATTTACAGTTCTAATGATCATATGGGATGGTAGGTGCAAAGGATGGAATAAAGATGATAACTCACTTGAGTTTGAGGCAAAGGAATTGCAAAAAAAAAAAAAATTCTGTCAAGGGCGTTACAAGTAAGACTACATAGGTTTATTTGAATAAGGATTGGACTGAGTAAAAGTAGATTTTGCAAATTTGAGTTCGGATTTCGTGAGGGAGGGTGTGGTGGGCAAGGTCCAGGAGGTAGTGGGCGAGGTGGCAGGCAATAAACTAGATTTTACCTTTTAAGCTCATTTTTTAAATGTTCAGACTTCAAACTATCTTTGTTTTCTAGGGTGGATTTCATTTTTTCTCTTGATCGGTCCTTGACATAATAGGTAGACTCAACATCATGCCTATTAATTATTTCATATTTGTAAAAACCTTGAGGTCAAATTTTGGTTCTTGCCAATAATGTGAACGTATCATTTTTAGAGAATATATTGTTGATCTGATTGGAAGGCCTGGATCTTTAAGCCGGCCTGACTCATTTCTTAATGGTACATCTTCCATTGTGGTTTCTTCACCATTATGTCATCCAAGGTTTAAAGCTGCTAAAAGTGCTGAGAACTTGAGGATGTTAGCCAGACTGTATTTTTCGGACTGTCAATCACTTAATATTACATTCGATGATGTTTCCTCAGGTAAATTTCTAGTTCCTTCACTATTATGTTATGTTATTTATTTTTATTATTATTATTATTATTATTATTATTATTATTATTATTATTATTATTATTATTAAATTTGAATGCTCATGTGTTTTTCTTTTTTAACCTTTTATTTATTTTTTTCTAATTCCTAAAATGTAAACATCTACAGTATTCTTCCAAAGACTATTAGACTCTTTTCTTAAAATCTTTTATCTTTGCATTTGTGAAGATGTGACATTAAAAGAAATAAAATAATTAAAAACAAGAAAATTGAATTTTATGTGAAAAATATTATGTAATGATATATATATATATATATTTGTTACAATGAAAAAGGAGGGCCCAATCCAACCCATGACCTGCTAAGTGAGCTACATTAGTTCTGACCACTAATATTTAAATATAAAAGGCCTCATTTTAACAAATCACCTTAGGCCCCCTAAAAAAAGTCTTGTGCCGCCTGCCCTTGCTTGGACACCATGCCTTGCCTTTGGTATGTGCTTCATTCAAGTAAAGAAATTAGAAGTTGAGATTAAAGCAGGGAGATAGGAGGAAATTTTTTTTTGCGTCTGCCACTTCTATATAGGAAGTAGGTATGTAAGAAAGCATATACGCCTATATATGTGTATTTGTGATTAGTCCTTAGTGCTTTTGCTAAAGCTTCGCAGATTTGTTACTTTATAGTAGACATAGATTTGAAATAAGAAATTGCAAAGTAAATTTACCTAATTTCTGGTGGTAATGAAATAACTAAATTTGACAATTGAATCAAGCTCATATGTCTTCGTATTAAATCAGGACACAGCCAGCTGCCCAGATTTTACACGATATTTCTACCCTTACCACTGTTATTTGTGGATTTAAGTTCCATTATATATACCCTCATTGTGAGCGCTTCAATTGACCTTGCATGCCTTTCCATAATAAATTCCTTTCTGCTATGTTCATTGAAATTTTTTTATAAGCACATACATTCCTTTGTATGATAGAAGGTGAGTATGCAATGAACAAATATATATGTTTAATTCTATTACAAATATTAAAAAGGGTTTGAGCATCTATAATTGTGCTGCGCTTTCATATGTTATGTCTTTCTTTTGCACAGTTCCTATGAGTAATATTTGTAGTAAGCATATTAACACAAGTGTTTGTGTCCCTTATGGCTGCCTAAAAATGACCTGTGAGGTGACGTACCAAATGCATGCATGATTTTGTGAATATGATGCAAAGAAATTGAGTATGCTAGTGATGCTACTGTATTTAATGATTGCTAGGTAACATATTGTTCCTCAGAGATTTATCAAGACATTCATATGGGTTTTTGCTTTTCATTGTGACAGGTACTTCTATTAGTCAAGATAACACAGATCCTCAGTTCACTAAGCCACACGAAATGAAAAACTTTGATAGGAACAACCTTATTTCCAATTCAAGTAATGACCATGAATTATCTGTGTCACCTTTAGGGAAGAAATTTGGTTGGACAATCACCCATGACATGATTTCCAGATGCAAAACTCATTTAATCATTTTTAAATGTCATAAGTTCAACACACTTGGCCAAAGGCCTGTTCTTCAAGTCGATCCTTGAAATGGATATAGAGAGGCTCAACCAACTTTAGCCTTCTCGACCTAAGGCCCAAGCAGATAATAATGTGAGGTTCATGGAATCTAATTACTTAGCAACCAGGGAACCACCTAGTCATGGTCATGACTTTTCTCTCGATGAGGAGGATTTAGACATCCAATGGAGTGATCTTGTTTTGAAGGAGAAAATTGGATCAGGTATTTGTTACTATAAAAATATTACAAACTGCAAGTCTTCATAGAGAAGTAGTAATTCAATGCAGTTCGGCAAAATTGTTTTGAGATACATGAAAGATAATAATGAAATAAATTTCAGGTTCTTTTGGAACTGTTCATCTTGCTGAGCTGCATGGTTTGGTAAGCATCCTTTTCCCACTGTCCTTATGTACTTAGAAATATATAATTACATTCAGATATTTTTGTTTCCTTAAAGAGCTCAATATTGAATATGATAAGAAACTGGGATGTGCATGCCATTTTTTTTCACTCATAAGGGAAGTATGCATTTGGATTCAAAAAAACTGGCAATGAGCCTTTGTCAAACTTGAAGATAAATGACCTTTCAATAACATATCTTCAACAAGGACAATTAGCTGTAAGACAAGGTAAATGCTTACTTATAGCAAATATTCTAAAAATATATCTCCATCAATTTTGATTCTATCCTAACTTTTTGCTTTGATCTTTACAATTCTTATTAAATTTGGTTTATCTTTTATAAATGATTACAGAGAAGGAGCGACAAGTTTCCTTCATAGCCATTGCCTCTTTGCCAAAAATATTTTGATATACTTTAGTGGCTTCATTTTCAATGATGCTCAAAGCCTCAAACAAATATCAGGGTGTTTTAAGGAAATATGTTTTTGAACCATTTGAAGAGAAATTAGAGGGGTGGTATTATTCTTTTCTCAAAGGGAGTTCATAAGACTACCACATAAAAATATTCTTGTTCTGGATGATTCCATCTTATGAAGACTTGTACAAAAAGTTCAATTTGAAGACTTGTCAAGTCCTGGTTTATAATAACCCGACCCTCGTCTATGACCCTGGGATACTTTCGACTTCCTTAATCTGTATAGTTATATGCTTATTGTGAATTTCCATGTGGAATTATGGCTAAGTAAGTAAATCCTAAGTTTAAAAGAAGTCTATCTGTTTTACAAGAAAACTATCTGTCACCATTAACACGTTTGACTTAGGAATTGGGCATCTTAACGGCTTAATTATCCGAAATTAATTATATATCTGTGATCAGCATAATTTTCTGGTAATATTAGGCATGTTTACGAAATTTCAATTTTGGAATGATAAAGCGATTGGGTTTTGTCTTATTATCCTATTATATATATATATATCAACCTAGAAGATATTTTTGAGACTTAGAGCTATGTCTTGTGTGACATCAAGAAGAGAGAGCGTGAGGATAGGAGAGGAAGAATTGGGGGGAAAACGTGATTCAACAAGGGAGCTAAGCAAAATTGTTAGATTTGTGAGATTTAATTCAAGGTAACCCAAGTTCTCTTCTTGTTATGGCAACTTAGAATTGTAATTCATGTTTTGTTTGATTCATGTAAGATTCATGTTTGAATTATGAGGGCTTTCATCAATTGGTTATTTTACCACTCAATTTGGGTGTTCTATGAAATTATACTTCAATTCTTGGTTTTATACCATCCCTTTATGGATTTAGGTATATATATATATATAGATATCATGTGCTATGGTTTAAGAACATGAAGAACTTGAATCAAAAGTGGAATTTGGGGAAGAGATGGCTTATTTAAGTTCCTAAGTGTGCTTAATTTGTCGTGTTTAAGGTAGAATTCATATTATAGTGATGTTGGGTTGAAATATGGTCTTAGATTCATTTGGAATTGCATGAGAAGTGGAAAGAAGTTACTAAATTGAAGTTGAATTTCAGAATTCGCGTGGTCCGCTCGAGCGTAGGAAGTCCCTTCGGCGGGAAAAATGTCCTTCCAGCAGTTTTGTAATTTTTGCAGTACGGTCGAGCGGCCAAAGTGGCGCTCGAGCGTGGAGGCTTATTTTCAGACAAAAATAAATGTTGTTCAGTTTTGCATGCTCGTCCCTCTGGTACTTTTAGAATATTTTTCTGAAGATTTTAAGATGATTGTAAATTTATATGAAATGTAATGACACAGGGGATTTATGCAGAAAGAATACTAATTTATCAGTCATGTGGTGTACAGGGCACACTCCAGAAGGAACTAGTACGCCACTACAACACTGTGAGTAATAGTACACCATTTGTACATCGTACTTACTATTAATGACTAGGGTACTAATGCTCTATCCTTCGTAAGCGAACACATTAGCCTTATGTCAGTTGGCAATCAGTGTGAATGTTGAAAGAGCTGCATACATCGGTATGACTATGGAATCATTCTGCATGCGTGATACATACTAATTTTCTATCACCTATACGTAAATGATATCGTTTCTTAATGAATAAATGGGACTTATAATGGAACGGCATGTATACCTCTGTTAATAATATGCTCACTCTTGACCCTCGTTAATGTTCATGTTTTGTTAATTACAAGACAACTACTCTGATAGTTGAAATGATATAGGCACATTATGGCACTATAATACTTCTGTACCCTTGGAGTTGATGGTTGTTGTGTAATCTACTTATGCTAACCCATCTGAATGATAAAAAGAATTGTGTGTCTCTGTGTGACTGTAAGACTAATCTGTTTTAATGACATCTGTAGATGTTCCGTTATGATACTCATTTTGTTCTAATTAATTTCTGGTATGGAGCAAAGTGCTGTACGGAACTAAGTGCTACACTTTAGTGGGAGCCACCTCTAGAATCCGTACGAGCCACCTCTTGAATCCATACATTTATTTCTGGGCTGATAAGCCGTTCTGGCTGTTCTGAGCCGCAAGGCTACCTGTGCCGAAAGGCTATCTGTCGAAGGCTATCTGTTGTCTTAGAAAGGCTATCTCACAGCTTAAGGCTACCTGTGCCGAAAGGCTATCTGTTGTGCCGCAAGGCTACCTGTGCCGCAAGGCTATCTGGGCCAACAGGCCAATTTGTTATTTCTGTATTTGATTTTGATACATATACTTAGGTGCATTGTGATTTTATTATTGCGCACTACTATTCACTGAGCTTGTCTCATTCTGTAGTTTTGTTTGATTCTGTAGGAACCAGCTTGAGGAGCCGATCTAGCACACTTCATGCATTTTGTCAGCCTAAGGATAACCAGGCACTGGAGGAAACCCTTACATATTAGATCAGTTTTCCTTGTAAATGTAATTTTTGGTATCCACATCGCTGGTCAGGGATATGTATTTATTGTTTTGAATGCCTAAAACCTGGGCTGGATTGTGAACGTTTATGTAACCTTATTTTGTGTGCATGTTACCTTTAGTTCAATGTTAAGATGGTCCTGGCTTGTTGATAGTTGCTCAATGGATATTTCTAGATGTCGTTTTAAATTTAATGCTTCCGTTCAGGCCCCCAATGTTATACCATACAGGTTATTCTGTCTGTTTCTGCTTAAGTCATGCCCAAACTTGTAGGGGCTGGGTTGGGGTGTGACAAGTGGTATCAGAGCACGAGTTGCTATCTCACACACGGATCCATTGAGCTCTAGGATGTCTAGAAAAACTTTAGGCATCTTGCATGACACCCTGAAAGTATCTGGAAGATTGATAGCAACGTTAAGTATTCTGGTAAGGCTAACAGTTGTGAATTATGTCTACTGTATAATGGTTATTGTGCAGATTGTGGCGAGAATAAGGACAAGGATCCTACCTCCGTTGGAAAAAAAAAATTTTGGTAGATCAGATAAACAAGGTGTGGAATTGGATCAACAAAGTTGCGGTAGAAGTGGGGTAAGAGTTCGAGTTGATCGGTAAGATAATTTATGTGTCCACAATGAAGTACCTCGTTATGTTATTGGTTGTTATTGATGGATTGATATAACAACGATTGTGCCTTCTAACACCTGTTCAGCTGAATGGCTCACACATTAAATATGGATTATTCCTACAACTTAATGAGTAAACCAGATAATATATGCAATGTGTACTTTTGGAGGATAGCCACGTTCTCCTTAGTATAGCAATGTTTAAACCTACGAGGTTATTATAACTAGACCTTTTGATAAGAATAAGATGTAAATACTACGAATTTGTGAGCCGGCACATTTATTGTCAATGTCTGAGGGATCGAGGGGTTTGTTTACTGAAAAATTTGAAACACTGTAATATATTTTGTTATGTATAATCGATAATCCGTGACTAAGATTTCTTATAAAGAATGGTTGACGACATGAGGAATTTCACCCACATTACATCCTCGCTTATATGAGTTCACGGTTTAGGATTGTGAAAGCCTTCAAAGTAACCGCTACGCATGACAATGTGAATTCGAACAGAAACAAATAGAATTGGGAATATGTTATGTTAATGATTTTTGTTTTAGGTTGAACGATATTCAATACGTGGTTATGCATTGCTTCATGATAAATATCATTGTCTGTTTAGTTTTGACATTCTTGAATCGGGTGAATATGAGAACTATGAATGAGGTATATTTAAGGATCTACGATGTTGTAAATGGATCTCGTGGTACCCATATGGAAAGTAACCGGATACACTACTTATATAACATAACTAAGTATGTTGATCTCAGAATTTTGTGCGATTTTGGAATTATTCGTCATGTCAATAATGAATAGTGATCGTTTATTTCCTATGAGCAAACTAAGTTGTTTCTTAACGAAGAAATGGGACTAGGGACATTTGCAAGTCAAGGTATCTCAGATATAGTTAAGATTAGTTTATTGCGTTACGTATGGACCCGAGGATGCTTAGACTTTACGACATGAATGCAAAGGTTTACCCTCATTATGTAACCCATGTTAAAATATGAACTGTGTCATCTTTGATAAGCGTTCTATAAGACATGAAATAGCAAGAAATATTCCATCATCTGATATCTCACGTTTTGAATTAATGACTGATTGACTATATACATGAAAGTAAGCACGGCATCCTTAGCACCAAGCCCTTACCCAGGAGTATGTACAGTCAAACATGACTTCTACTCTTTATTTATGATTCAAGCATAACAAGAATATGTATGAATTATTTCTGTTTATCCGTTCTATTTATGCTATCTTATGACATAATGTTGAATTTGACTTATGGCTTTACCTTGAATGGCACCTTGAATGGCTTCCTTTGACGAAAAAATAAAAAATAAAATAAAGGACTAAATAAAACTAAAATAGAATATGGTGTTAAGATAATATTCTCATAACGATCGATTTAAGACATGATTCTTTCTGTGTTACAGTACTTAGAGGTAAGCTATGCGAAACTCATGATGCGTAATGTGACCCCTCTTTTTGTCGTATTGGTCTTATTAAGAGATACTTATTAAAGAAAGATGTTACACCTTATGGTTACGATTAAGTAGTTAAGCATGATTTTGAAGTTGATTTCTAGTTTTGATTTTAAGCGGTTTCCTTTGATACTGATTAGGATTCTTCTTCCCAACGCTTTGATTTTATCAAGAATTAGTTATATAGTTTTGACTCAATATTATGATGTGCTATGGATATGTTTCTCAAAACAGAAAGAGACTAGAAATTACTGATGAAGCTAATGGCTACGTGCCTAAGTGATTTATTGTGACTGTTGGAATGGAATATACTTGTTTTTATTTTAGGCAGAACCTTGTTTAGTAGACCTGATATCTGATTTAATTGTGCATCACCAGATTTGACTTTAATCAAGTAATTAATTTATTTAATTAATATAGCATGTTATATTGAATTAACGGCTTTTATAGCTGTATTTATTATGCAGACCCAACCTTGTAATGACATGACTAAGTTACTATAATGGTATGTTTGCATGAAAAGCTGTACGTTAATCGCTTCGGTAACACCGTACTTATTTGATTTGGAATATGGTCCGTTTGTGCTAACATATGGAGAAGTGCAACTAGAAGAATGAACATTATTGACTAGGAGTCTATTCCCATTTTTCTAATCCTATCCAGAAGTAGTAGATATGATGTTGAAGCAATAGACCGATTTGACCGAGATATGTTTTGAAGAAAGCAAAATAGTAGAAATTAAAATGAAGCTGGTAACTATATACTTATGCAACTCGCTGTGACTGGTAAAATAACATGTCACTTGTCAACCAGACAGAATCTTGCTTAAACGACTCTGAAACCTGATTTACTTGTGCATACCCATATGGGAATCTAGTCACGTAATTAATTTCGTTTAGAACACAGATTCATTTTAATTAATGGCTCGTCTCTGATTTACATGTATCTTGTCTTTAATTACTTGACTGGCTAACTTGAACATAGACCTTCTAAGGGAATTTGCATTTGACTTATGACTATTAGGATAATTGACTTACGGGTGTTTTTGCATGAGGAGTATGTTTAACTCTGTTCTGTATATAAAAAAAAAAAAAATGTGTTTTGGTATATGAGTTTGGCATGAGGAGGGATGCTATGGAACCTGCCTACAAAAAATTTTAGGCCCTACGTATTCTACAACAGACTCTTGTGATCCTATTCTATTTGGAGTATGCATGCAACTAGCAGATGCTCATTATTTGACGCAACTGTGCAGACTAACCCGTTAGCTTATGAATGGTATGAACTGAAGATTTCATGAACAGAATTACATTTACATGAAAAAGCAAGTTAGCAAGTTTGAGGGACCAAACTTATTTTAAGGGGGGGGAGAGTGTAATAACCCGACCCTCGTCTATGACCCTGGGATACTTTCGACTTCCTTAATCTGTATAGTTATATGCTTATTGTGAATTTCCATGTGGAATTATGGCTAAGTAAGTAAATCCTAAGTTTAAAAGAAGTCTATCTGTTTTACAAGAAAACTATCTGTCACCATTAACACGTTTGACTTAGGAATTGGGCATCTTAACGGCTTAATTATCCGAAATTAATTATATATCTGTGATCAGCATAATTTTCTGGTAATATTAGGCATGTTTACGAAATTTCAATTTTGGAATGATAAAGCGATTGGGTTTTGTCTTATTATCCTATTATATATATATATATCAACCTAGAAGATATTTTTGAGACTTAGAGCTATGTCTTGTGTGACATCAAGAAGAGAGAAAACGTGAGGATAGGAGAGGAAGAATTGGGGGGAAAACGTGATTCAACAAGGGAGCTAAGCAAAATTGTTAGATTTGTGAGATTTAATTCAAGGTAACCCAAGTTCTCTTCTTGTTATGGCAACTTAGAATTGTAATTCATGTTTTGTTTGATTCATGTAAGATTCATGTTTGAATTATGAGGGCTTTCATCAATTGGTTATTTTACCACTCAATTTGGGTGTTCTATGAAATTATACTTCAATTCTTGGTTTTATACCATCCCTTTATGGATTTAGGTATATATATATATAGATATCATGTGCTATGGTTTAAGAACATGAAGAACTTGAATCCAAAAGTGGAATTTGGGGAAGAGATGGCTTATTTAAGTTCCTAAGTGTGCTTAATTTGTCGTGTTTAAGGTAGAATTCATATTATAGTGATGTTGGGTTGAAATATGGTCTTAGATTCATTTGGAATTGCATGAGAAGTGGAAAGAAGTTACTAAATTCGAAGTTCAGAATTTCAGAATTCGCGTGGTCCGCTCGAGCGTAGGAAGTCCCGCTCGAGCGGGAAAAATGACCTTCCAGCAGTTTTGTAATTTTTGCAGTACGCTCGAGCGGCCAAAGTGGCGCCGAGCGAGGCTTATTTTCGCAAAAATAAATGTTGGGCTTTTGCATGCTCGTCCTCCGGTACTTTTAGAATATTTTTCTGAAGATTTTAAGATGATTGTAAATTTATATGAAATGTAATGACACAGGGGATTTATGCAGAAAGAATACTAATTTATCAGTCATGTGGTGTACAGGGCACACTCCAGAAGGAACTAGTACGCCACTACAACACTGTGAGTAATAGTACACCATTTGTACATCGTACTTACTATTAATGACTAGGGTACTAATGCTCTATCCTTCGTAAGCGAACACATTAGCCTTATGTCAGTTGGCAATCAGTGTGAATGTTGAAAGAGCTGCATACATCGGTATGACTATGGAATCATTCTGTTCTGTCTGTGATACATACTAATTTTCTATCACCTATACGTAAATGATATCGTTTCTTAATGAATAAATGGGACTTATAATGGAACGGCATGTATACCTCTGTTAATAATATGCTCACTCTTGACCCTCGTTAATGTTCATGTTTTGTTAATTACAAGACAACTACTCTGATAGTTGAAATGATATAGGCACATTATGGCACTATAATACTTCTGTACCCTTGGAGTTGATGGTTGTTGTGTAATCTACTTATGCTAACCCATCTGAATGATAAAAAGAATTGTGTGTCTACGTGTCAGTTGTAAGACTAATTGCTTTTAATGACATCTGTAGATGTTCCGTTATGATACTCATTTTATTCTAATTAATTTCTGGTATGGAGCAAAGGGCTGTACGGAACTAAGTGCTACACTATAGTGGGAGCCACCTCTAGAATCCGTACGAGCCACCTCTTGATTCCATACATATATATTTGGCCGATAAGCCGCTCGCTATTCTCGAAAAGGCTATCTCACCGAAGTCTTGAAAGGCTATCTGTCAGCTTAAAGGCTATCTGCTTACCGAAGGCTATCTGTTGTGCCGCAAGGCTATCTGGGCCAACAGGCCAATTTGTTATTTCTGTATTTGATTTTGATACATATACTTAGGTGCATTGTGATTTTATTATTGCGCACTACTATTCACTGAGCTTGTCTCATTCTGTAGTTTTGTTTGATTCTGTAGGAACCAGCTTGAGGAGCCGATCTAGCACACTTCATGCATTTTGTCAGCCTAAGGATAACCAGGCACTGGAGGAAACCCTTACATATTAGATCAGTTTTCCTTGTAAATGTAATTTTGGTATCCACATCGCTGGTCAGGGATATGTATTTATTGTTTTGAATGCCTAAAACCTGGGCTGGATTGTGAACGTTTATGTAACCTTATTTTGTGTGCATGTTACCTTTAGTTCAATGTTAAGATGGTCCTGGCTTGTTGATAGTTGCTCAATGGATATTTCTAGATGTCGTTTTAAATTTAATGCTTCCGTTCAGGCCCCCAATGTTATACCATACAGGTTATTCTGTCTGTTTCTGCTTAAGTCATGCCCAAACTTGTAGGGGCTGGGTTGGGGTGTGACATGGTTGTTGCTAAGTCATAGTCTACTGGATTATTAAGGTGTATCAGATCTCAATTAGTTTGGATTTCAGGCTTTTTTGAGTTCCTTGTTGTGTAGGATCATGCGCTGGAGCTTTTGTATGAAGTTTTCCATATTTCTTCCTTAACACACTGATTCTTTCTCTGTTCTCTTCTTGATTTTATGATTTATTTATGGTCACATTTGCTAGTGCCAATAAGCACATGATTAATGTTTCACCAATGATCATTTTCTCTGGTTGCTAAAGACAATTAAAGGGGTAACATTATGTGGGAAATCTCTTGTCCAGTATAGACATGATATAAACTTTTTTGTATGGCACATATTATTTTCTTAGAGATACTTACAGAAATTTGTCATTTTTTCGTCAGTCCTTTCTAAACCTTATACATAGAGATCTATAGACATAATTATGCAAGTCCCAAGTAGGTGTTGCATTGAAGTAGATTAATTTCACCTCTTCCTCCTTTTAAATTTAATTTTTCTCTTGAGCTTTTTATGTCTTGGATTTAGTAGCAAACTATTGAGATTTTGAATTTTTGCTAATTTTTCATTATGACATTGTTTTTATGAGGCTATTGAATTATCTTATTAATTTTGAAAATGTTTTGTTGATGTTTTAAAATTTCTTGATCATTTATTAATACCTTAAGAAATATTTTTGTTCCTGAGTCGTTGATTTTTGTACTTATGTGAAGTTTTTTTTATCATGCAGACGAGAAATGCAACAGGGTTAGTTGCTCTAGCTATTGCTGTGGGTTTAGGTGCCTTAACACATACATTGGGCACCCTTGTCCCTGTGATAGGAGCAAGTGGATTTGCTACAGCTGCAACTGTTATAGGAACTATTTCGGTAGTTGTAGATAATTTCTTAATAGTTGTCGATATATTTAGAAAGTTAGATATGTATAGTTTCGGATGGTTTAAACTTTTTATATAGTTTAGAACTTAAGGATATAGTTTTCAAATGTTTGGAATGTATAGACAATTGTTGAATATTTATAATTTATGGATATAGTTTCTTTTTGATGTTTCAAACAATATTTTGGTGATTGATTGATGTTTTGTGATGCATGTTTGTAATATTTGTTAGATTGTACAAAATTGGTCAAATAGAACCTGCTGAATTTAAAAATTAAAAAAAAAATTGCACATTTTACGACAAGCATAATAAGTCATTGTATTATATATTTTACGGCGCACAATCAGCGTTGTTGTTTGTCTTACCAATTAACGGCGTGCAAAAGTAGTCGTAGAAAAAGCAACGACGACGCACAAAATTTGCCATTAAATAGTTTTTAACGGCGTATTATAACATGTCGTAGAAAAAGTAATAACGACGTACAAAATCTGTCGTTAAATAGTATTCAACGGCGTACGAAGCATGTCGTTGAAAGTGAATGATTTTTCATGACTGGTCATAATATGACGTGCGCTTGCACGTCGTAGAAGGGCTTTTACGACGTGCATTGCGCGCCGTAAAAGCCCTTTTTTGTTGTAGTGATTAGGTTTCCCATTGAGTTAAATGTTTTAAATCAAGATTAGTCCAACTTATAAGACAATAATATCCATACAAGCATGCATTCTTAAGATGAGAAAGGTAAATAACATAACCACAACACATATAATATCATGCCAAGATATGATCATAAGCTAGTAAGCAATCTCATGAACTCAAGGGTATAAAACATCCACACATAACAAAATTTCCAGATTTAGTATCGCATAAAGATTAAAATGAACGGACTATTTTAGATCTTTCACCGGGCTCGGCCTTCCTATGGCTCATAGAGAATTTGATCTAGTTTCTAGAACATATTTTGGAAATGGGATTGCTTTTCTAGATTTCAAGTTATTTAGAAAACATTCCAGCGCTGTCCAGATTCTGTCCAGATCTGTCGACCGTTACGAAAATTTGATTTTCTTGCAAACCGCTTAATGTTTTTTGATGAAACAAATTTTAGTTGAAAGATAACTCCTCAAGGAAGATTTTGACATAAAATAGAGGTCCAGAATAATTTTATACATTTGTCTGGAATTTTTGGAAGTGGGCTGCGAAAAACAAATTCTAAGGTACCATGCCCAAAACAAGAAGTTTTATGAGAAAAGGGTCCCACCAAGGGAAAGTTTTTATTTCTTTTGTGAAGAAAACATGCTAACTAACATATATTTCACTTAGAAAATTTACTTGAAAGAGTGCCCTTGGAAAGTTGAGAGATTGGTATAAAAAAAAATGGTTTTGTGCCAAAATGGGAAAAATACAAGGGAGATGGAATCAATACTCAACCCTTAGCATTTTTAACATAAGAACACATTAATAACAGATCTGAAAACATCATTTAGAACTCTTAGAAACATGTATTGAAAAAAAGGAAAATGAAAGAGAAGGTTGTGTTTGTGGCTTACCTACTAAGCTTTGCACAAGAAGGCTCTCTTCTTCCTCCCTCTTCTTCTCTAGACTTCTCTCTCTTTCTCTCCTCTCTCTCTCTCTAGCCAAAAGTGTGTGTGAGTGTGTTATTTGTGCTTGCCAAGCTAGGGGGGTGTTGGTATATATAGGCAATTTTGATGTAAAAGGACAAAAAAGCCCACTAATTGAAAATGGATGGAAAGTTTAGGATTTTTTTGAAGTTTAAAGGAATAGAAGTGATTTTTTTTTTTTGGGGGGGGGGGGGGGGGCTTACTCAAGGATTAGGCAATACTTGGTTAAAATGGAACTAGTTTTGGAATTTGCATCCTAGGTCTAGGGCACTAGGTTATGTTTTTTTCCTAGAATTCCATAATGATATATCTTGAAAATGGTTTCCTCACTTCTTCCTAGGGTGGCCGGCCTTGGGGAAGTGTGATGGAGTTATTATTTTATTAGTTTTGGTCCTAGGGCACACTCTTCAAGGTGTATATATGTATCTTACAAGATTGATGGTACTTCAAGGTACAAGGTACAAGTACTATCTTATGGGTAAGTTTTGAATTTTAAATAAAGAGTGAGGGCTTGGAGTTAAATACATGTAACTTATGTAGAATTAAATTAGGTTAGGGAACTTATTCCGGCTTGGGAAATTCCTATTTTTGACAAAAATAAAAATAGTAATGCTAACCGACAAGATTCGAATTAATTCAAGTAACCGAGGGGCTTTAAAAAAATAATTCAAACATTAAGGTCTTTAAAGAGAATACATTTTTCAGGGGCTTCACAGTGCCTTTACTGGATGATATTCTGGTGCAAGAAGAAGAAGTTGGTCAAGCCAATGTGGCCGGACCTGTTGGTTAGTAGGCCATGGGCGCCTTAGCCCACGAAATTGCTGGAGCATTATAGGAGTCTATGGACATTCTTAGAGCTGAGAATCAAGTCCAGGCCCAAGTAGCTGAGGTAGGGCCATCTTTCTTGAAGCGGGTGTTTTTTCAGTCGAATTCAAATGAGTTTTTAGGTGATCCCAAGGAGCCACTGAAGGCAGATGAGTGGTTAGAACAAATAGTGAAGATGTTCGAAATGCTTGGCATCGAGGACGACTAATTGAGAGTAACTTTGGCATCCTTTCAGCTGAAGGGAGATGCAGGTCAGTGGTGGAAGTATGCGCGTGGGCGTATTAGGGTTACCTGAGAGGCTTTTGTTAGCGCCTTCCAAGATAAGTTCTTGCCAAGCTTGTGCAGTTGAATACTCCAGTAGCCGAGTTTAAGGTCACATTTACTAGCTTGTCGAGGTTTGCACCAGAACTCGTGGCGAGTGAGGAGCACCGTTGTTTAGAGTTCAAGAAGAGATTGAGGACCGGGCTCATGTTTAAAGTGGCTGAGTCAATGATTAGAGACTATGGATGCCTCGTAGAGGCGGTGGCTCATCCGGAGATCGTAATGCAGATAAAGGAGGAAAGGATGAGGGGCTCTAAGAGAAGTCAAGATATTCAAGGGGACAATAAGAGGCAGAGGGGTTCTAACCCACAGTAGTCCTAGTAGCCCAGTCGAGGTCCACTTTTCTAGTACCAAGTTCGGGTTTTAGGAGAGGCGGTCAGGGAGATATCACTTATTTCATGTGTGGTCAGTTAGGCTACAAGTCTCCAGCTTGCCCACAGAGAGGAGGAGGGCAACGGTTTGCATCATCTCCAGTCCGTTCTTAGAGCCAGAGTCAGAGGAGAGGCCAGCCGCTCACTTATTATCAATGTGGGCAGACGGGGCACATGAAAAGGTTTTGTCCTTAGTTGGGCAGCACACGTAGTGCGCCTAGTTCGAGACAGACACAGAGCTACCAATCAAGGAGCTTCTTTGGCTTAGTCATTGTATCAGGCTTATGCTTCGAGGGGTGAATAGGTTGAGCAGAGACCTACAGGGCATGTGTATGCTGTTATCGCGCCAGATCTGGTACCAACTTCTTTAGTAGTGAGAGGTACCTTCTTGTTTTGCAATTCTGTTACTAATGTGTTGATCGATACAGGTGCATCACATTCATTTATCTCATCTGCATTTGCATCGGTTTTGGGGTTAAAGTTGGCTTGATTGGCATCTCCTATCTATATAGAGACACCTATTGGTGGTGAGATTGTTTTGAAGCAAGGGTGTCAGGGTTGTGACAAAGAGGTTGCCGGTCGCCGACTTCCTTTTGCATTTGTGTTGATTGACATGTCTAGTTTTGATGTTATTTTGGGTATGGACTAGTTCTCATTATATCGGTCTGTCATAGATTGCTATAGTCAGAGAGTTACTGTATGTACCGTGAGCGGTGATTGTTTTATTTCTTAGGGGATCGGATTGATAAAGTCTTATCACGGTGTATGATCCACATAAGCGAAGTGAACTTAGTTGCCTTCTTGCCAACTTCTTAAGTAGGGAGCGTGATTAAGTTTGAGTTGAGTTGCCAAGGGTGGTTTGTGAATACCCGGATGTTTTTTTCCAAAGATCTTACTAGTTTACCACCTCATCAAGAGATCGAGTTCTCTATTGATTTAGTGCCTGGCACGACACTAATTTGTATGACACCATATAGATTTGAACCTGTCGAGTTCAGTGATTAGACAATACTTGGTTAAAATGGAACTAGTTTTGGAATTTGCATCCTAGGTCTAGGGCACTAGGTTGTGTTTTTTTCCTAGAATTCCATGATGATATATCTTGAAAATGGTTTCCTCACTTCTTCCTAGGGTGGCCGGCCTTGGGGAAGTGTGATAGTTATTATTTTATTAGTTTTGGTCCTGGGGCACACTCTTCAAGGTGTATATATATATCTTACATGATTGATGGTACTTCAAGGTACAAGGTACAAGTACTATCTTATGGGTAAGTTTTGAATTTTAAATAAAGAGTGAGGGCTTGGAGTTAAATACATGTAACTTATGTAGAATTAAATTAGGTTAGGGAACTTATTCCGGCTTGGGAAATTCCTGTTTTTGACAAAAATAAAAATAGTAATACTAACCAACAAGATTCGAATTAATTCAAGTAACCGAGGGGCTTTAAAAAAATAATTCAAACATTAGGGTCTTTAAAGAGAATACATTTTTCAGGGGCTTCACAGTGCCTTTACTGGATGATATTCTAGTGCAAGAAGAAGAAGTTGGTCAAGCCAATGTGGGCGGACCTGTTGGTTAGCAGGCCATAGGCGCCTTAGCCCACGAAATTGCTGGAGCATTATAGGAGTCTATGGACATTCTCAGAGTTGAGAATCAAGTCCAGGCCCAAGTAGCTGAGGTAGGGCCATCTTTCTTGAAGCGGGTGTTTTTTCAGTCGAATTCAAATGAGTTTTTAGGTGATCCCAAGGAGCCACTGAAGGCAGATGAGTGGTTAGAACAAATAGTGCAGACGTTCGAAATACTTGGCATCGAGGACGACTAATTGAGAGTAACTTTGGCATCCTTCCAGCTGAAGGGAGATGTAGGTCAGTGGTAGAAGTATGCGCGTGGGCGTATTGGGATTACCTGAGAGGCTTTTGTTAGTGCCTTCCAGGATAAGTTCTTGCCAAGCTTGTGCAGTTGAACACTCCAGTAGCCGAGTTTGAGGTCACATTTACTAGCTTGTCGAGGTTTGCACCAAAACTCGTGACGAGTAAGGAGCACCGTTGTTTAGATTTCAAGAAGAGATTGAGGACCGGGCTCATGTTTAAAGTGGCCGAGTCAATGATTAGAGACTATGGATGCCTCGTAGAGGCGGCGGCTCATCCGGAGATCGTAATGCAGATAAAGGAGGAAAGGATGAGGGGCTCTAAGAGAAGTCAAGATATTTAAGGGGACAATAAGAGGCAGAGGGGTTCTAACCCACAGTAGTCCTAGTAGCCTAGTCGAGGTCCACTTTTCTAGTACCAAGTTCGGGTTTTAGGAGAGGCGGTCAGGGAGATATCACTTATTTCATGTGTGGTCAGTTAGGCTACAAGTCTCCAGCTTGCCCACAGAGAGGAGGAGGGCAACGGTTTGCATCGTCTCCGGTCCGTTCTTAGAGCCAGAGTCAGAGGAGAGGCCAACCGCTCACTTATTATCAATGTGGGCAGACGGGGCACATGAAAAGGTTTTGTCCTCAATTGGGCAGCACACGTAGTGCGCCTAGTTCGAGACAGACACAGAGCTACCAATCAAGGAGCTTCTTTGGCTTAGTCATTGTATCAGGCTTATGCTTCGAGGGGTGAATAGGTTGAGCAGAGACCTACAGGGCAAGTGTATGCTGTTATCGCGCCAGATCTGGTACCAGCTTCTTTAGCAGTGAAAGGTACCTTCTTGTTTTGCAATTCTGTTACTAATGTGTTGATTGATACAGGTGCATCACATTCATTTATCTCGTCTGCATTTGCATCGATTTTGGGGTTAAAGTTGGCTTGATTGGCACGTCCTATCTGTATAGAGACACCTATTGGTGGTGAGATTGTTTTGAAGCAAGGGTGTCAGGGTTGTGACAAAGAGGTTGTCGGTCGCCGACTTCCTTTTGCATTTGTGTTGATTGACATGTCTAGTTTTGATGTTATTTTGGGTATGGACTAGTTGTCATTATATCGGGCTGTCATAGATTGCTATAGTCAGAGAGTTACTATATGTACCTTGAGCGGTGATTGTTTTATTTCTTAGGGGATCGGATTGATAAAGTCTTATCACTGTGTATGATCCACATAAGCGAAGTGAACTTAGTTGCCTTCTTGCCAACTTCTTAAGTAGGGAGCGTGATTAAGGGCTGGTTTGGGGTGACCTAAAAAAGTGCACTTTTTGTCTTTTTGGACTAAAAAAGTTGAGAAAAAAATATGAAGGTTTAGGTTAACTTTTTGGATTTTTATGAAAAAATGTGTATTAAAAAATTGTATAAAAAGAGTGTGTAAGAGATGAATAGTGGTGGGCCCAGATTACAATTCGGCAAATTTGTGAGGAGGAGTTGGAAATTATTGGCTATTTTTTTACAAAGCATTGCACGGTTTTGTTTGGTCCGTGGAGGTCATCACGGATCCCATTTTAATAATCTGAACCGTTCAATGTGTATAACTCGTCAACACTATGTACCTATAAAAATCACGTTAATCGGATATTGATAGCTATCCGATCGATATATTTATTTTTCAATCATTAATTATAACACCATCCATTTGTCGTACATAAGCGATCGATCATATAGTTATCGATATCCCATCAATGTGATTTTTGCAGACATATAGTACTCAATGAGTTCTACATATTTAACGTCAGATTATCAAACGGGACCCGTGATAGCCCTCACAGGCCAAACGCAGCAGGTGTGTGCCAATCACACCCAATCATTTCAGATATACACACCGCTACCAGCAGCGGCTTTGGTCAATTCGATTACGTCCTTTGGGCAGAAAAAAAAAATATTTTTTTTTGGGTGAATAGTGATATCTTTTTGGATTTTGGAGTAACTTTTTGACTTTTTGGCTGAAATAGGGTACCCCAAACCAGCCCTAAGTCTGTGTTGAGTTGCCTAGGGTTGTTTGTGAATACCTGGACGTTTTTTTCCAAAGATCTTACTAGTTTACCACCTCATCAAGAGATTAAATTCTCTATTGATTTAGTGCCTGACATGACACTAATTTGTATGACACCATATAGATTTGAACCTGTCGAGTTCAGTGAGTTGAAGATTCAACTCCAAGAATTGTTAGATAAGGGTTTTATCCGCTCTAGCACTTCACCTTGGGGAACACCGACTCTCTTTGCCAAAAAGAAAGATGGTGCGTTGCGGCTTGTTATAGATTATCGAAAGTTGAACTAGGTAACTGTTAAGAACAAGTACTCAATGCCTCATAAAGATGATTTGTTTGATTAGTTAAAGGGGTCTTGTTGTTTCTTTAAGATAGACTTGAGATTAAGTTATCACCAGTTGAGTGTAAGGGAGGATGATATCCAGAAAACGACATTCCATACGCGGTATGGCCATTATGAGTTCCTAGTGATGCCATTTGGGCTAACCAATGCACCAACTGTGTTTATGGATTTGATGAACCGAATCTTCTGTGAGTTCTTAGACCATATTGTGGTCGTCTTTGTGGACGACATCTTGATTTACTCACCCTCTGAGGAGGAGCACGAGGAACACTTGCGAGTGGTGCTTGAGTTGCTTAGAGTTCACAAATTGTATGCTAAGTTTGGAAAATGTGAATTCTGGCTGAGAAAAGTTAAGTTCTTAGGCCATGTGGTATCCAGGAAGGGGGTGACTGTAGATTCATCCAAGATAGAAGGAGTGCAAAATTGGGGACAACCTAAGAATGCTTTTGAGATCTGTAGTTTCTTGGGATTGGTCAGGTATTATCATAGATTTGTGAAGGATTTCTCTAAGCTAGCCTTATCATAGACTAGATTGACAAGGAAAAGAATAAAATTTGTGTGGAGTGAGACTTGTAAGAAGTCTTTTCAAGAGCTTAAGGTTAGACTTACCACTCCTCCAATTTTGATTATTCCGGAGAAGAGTTTAGGCTGTTTGGTGTATTGTGATGCCTCACGGGAAGGTTTGGATTGTGTTTTGATGCAAGAGGGGTGTAGACACCCCATTTTTGACCGCCCCTAAGACTTGGACATTTTTATTTTGACCACTCTCACCAGAAAAATAAAATTGAAATTTTAATCCCAAAACTCATCCATTTTGGTCAAATGAAAAATATTTTCATTTATAATTTTATATAATTTTGTGTGTTGTACATAATTTCTGATGTTTTCATCTAGTATAAATAATTTTTGATATTTGTTAAAAAAAAAGAAAATGATAAAAAAAAATAATAAAATAAAATAAACGAGGCAACACCCACGAGGCACACATGCTCACAGACACATGGGCGAGCAACACACCCATACACCCAACACTCTCACAAGCCATACACGGTTTTACAGCTACCCACCCATCACCATGCACACGAAAATAGATGCATAGCTCTCTCTCTCTCTATCCGGGACTCACGGCAGCTCTCCTCTCTCACACACCATAACATCCATCACCACCATAACACTCTCAGACCCCAATATAATTCCTAGCTCTCTCTCTCTCACTCCCTCTCACTCTCGGCACCTCTCTCTCCCCATCACCATTCACACACCTGCTTGCACACACTCACCACCACTGCCGAGCCACCCTGCTGCACACACTCACCACCACCCTCACACACCCTGCTGCACACACACACCATCACCCACGGCACACATCTCTCTTCTCTCTCTAGGATCTCATCACCACCCTCACACACCCAGCCAGCTCTCCTCCCTCACACCATCACCCACGGCACACACCGGCAGCAAACCCACCACTCACGGCATCAACCTGTTACACCACGGCACACATCTCTCTTCTCTCTCTAGGATAAGCCATACACACACATATAGACACACACGGCAGCTCTTGAGACCCACTCTCACTCACGAGAGCAGACACCACACAACACACCCACTCACGGCAGTCCACATACAGCAGCTCACTACCCAAGGGTCTCTCTCCCTCCCTCGCTCACTAAACCACCACTGAAACACCACTCACACACCCACTGCCAAGCCACCATTCACACACCACCGACTTCATCAACACATACTCACACACCCACGGGGGCTCTCTCTCTCCCTCACAGCTACACACCCATGGGCTCACTAAACACACACATGTACGCACATGGACAACCCAGCCACCATTGACACCATCTCTAACACACACCCATACACTCTCACTGAAACACCAAACACACACCAAACCCACACACCCATGCACACGGCTATTCACTAATTCGCATACACACACATACAGGAAACACCAAACCCACACACCCATGCACACGGCACTCTCTCTCTCTAGCGACCCATGCACACACACACCGCCATACACATACACGGCAGCACAGACACAATACACACATGCACCTCTCTCTCTCTCTCTCTCTCGACAGGTACAACTCCGAGATTCTAAAGAGGAGATAGTCACTCTTTCTCTCTCTACACTCTCAGGAAATTTGCACATCATCCAATAGTGATTTCCCAATAAGCCATGCTAGTCAGATTTCAAATCCGTTCCTTGGTTTGCCGCTTGAATCTAGAAAATGTGAATCATGCGATATTGCGGAACCGGAGACATGCGAAAAGGAGTGACATATGCCAGTGATGAAGTTGTTTATTTTATGTTTATTTTGAGTGTTGTGAGATTTTATTTTATTTTATTATTCCATTCTCTCTCTCATCGGATCTGTAATATTAAAGTGTTGTAATAATCCCCTACCCCGCTTCTTTCTATCCCATTCTTTTATCGCTTTCCCTAACTGTGTGTATGTATATATCTGACATGCCATGCATATCCATGCTTTACATTTATGTTCCATGCATTGAGATTCGGCTACATTTCTATGTGTGAATTTAATCAATTCTTCTGTGATTCTATGCGCTACCTCATGTTATTGAGATGATTCACATGCCATATTTTAGAAGCCGAATCTTTAGTGCATCTCATGAATGAATTGCATTAGGATTCTGTATATAAACTCATGCATATTTTTCTAACTTTGTTTTGTAGCTTGTTCGCGGGACGTCGGTAAATATGTGAGTTGTTATGCTTTAGCATCCCGCTTGTACATCATTTCTTATTATGTTTAGCATCCTACCATGAGGCTAATTGCTTAAATGATAAACTGTTTGAATGCCTGTGGATGAAGGCTTGTTGCTTAAATTGGAATGATTCAACGAATGTACGTTTTAAGATTCACAAACCTAAGCCCACCTAAGGGTGGCAAATTCAAACCATTTTCGAGAAACAAACATGAAATTGAATTGTTCCAATTTGAGCAAACTAGTCTATACCTTGTATGCTTCACATAATAAATTTTAGGATTTATTAAATAATCAGAATAAGAACATATATTGTACATAAGAATCACATCATAATTAGTAGAGGCCGATCTTTGATCGGGTGAGTGGGGTGCTCATTATTGACCTTCCCCTCTCATACCTAAGTTCCCGAACCAAGACACTTTGGTAACGACGGACTAATGGTCTTTGGCACGAGTCACGGGTTTCCTAAATTTCCCGTAAATATTTAGGTGGCGACTCTGAAATCTGGCAAAGCAGTTCATTTTTGGCATTTTATTCAAACATCGATTTTCCAAAAACAATTGCCGGATTTGGACTCTTTTTGTGTTTCCACTGTTTCACATTGCACTTGTGAAATCAGATTCAGAACCAACATAAGTGGAGTCCGAACTGTAAGGGCTATTTCATTCTTCCGAAAGGGGGCGCGAAAAGCCGAGCTACAGTTTCTGGCGACTCTGCTGGGGATTTAGAGAACTTGACTTGAAATTTATGATGTGAATTTTTATGTACACTTATATGTTCTTTGCATTACATTTGCATCGGTGCGCTTAAGTCCCTGTGTTTGCCATCTGCTATTCATGGACGGTTTGCTGGAGGCTTGCCTACAAAGCTTGCCAAAAGGCTGACCGGTCATGGGCTCTGCCATGTTGGGAACACAACCCTTGGATCTGGACTACCGCTGTACTGTTTGATCCTCCTTTCACTTCTCGGTGTTAGGTGTGAGAGGTATATTAGGTAGTCTTGCTGAGGTACCCTTTTTGACCAATCGGCCTAGCTGTATATAGTAAAGCCATAGTGACTATTCCAACTTAGGACAGGATGCCACCCATTTGTAGGATGTTGTGAAGCCGTTTGTTTGAATAGTGAACCCTAGATCATCTCAAAAGCTAGGACAAGATAACCCCACCCTCCATAGGGGTGTTTGTTCTCTTTCCTGCTATGTATTCTGTGCAATTTATTGGATCTATACAGGGGTTCTCAAATTCTGAACAGTGGTTCAGGCATTTCAGTTTGTGGGGTTGAGTTCAATGTGTCAGTATGAGTTAGCAGTAATCAGTGATCAGTTGAGTCGAAACGCTGCTAACATTCTGATTGGGGGTCCCATTGTTTTTGTTTTGCAAGGTAGTGTGCTAACATGGCGTCAAAAACAAAAAAACAAAAAAAAAAACAAAAACAAAAAAACAAAAACAAAACAAAAAAATAAAAAATAAAAAATAAAAAATAAAAAAAAAAGAAAAAACTAATACCAAGTCAACTAATTTTATTTGTGTTGTTATTTTACACCAAAAAAAAAAAAAAAAACTCATCATTCATTGTTTTTGTTTTACCAAAAAAAAAAAAAAAAAGGAATGGGGTTTTTTTTTTTTTTTTTTTTATAATGTGTTTTTGTTTTTATAAAAAAAAAAAAAAAATCATCATCGAATCATTTTGTTTGTGTCGTTTTTGTACTTGTTGTTTTTTTTCAAAAAAAAAAAAAAAAAAGTTAAAAAAAAAATGGGAATGGGGTTTGTTTTTCATAAAAAATATGTTTTTGTTTTTTGAGTACATATATGAATTTTTTTTTTTTTTTTTTGATATCCCACAAGTCCACCAGTGTAAATAACTAGAACTTGTGGGATATCCGACCATTTTTGTAATTGGGGAGTGACCACTTGTTGATTACATGGGCTTTTATTTTGAATGTTGTGGATGGCCCACATGTTGACTGGGAATTTGAGAATGGTTTTATTCTGAGTTCTGAATTGAGTATTGAGTCTAAGTTTGATTCCACCAAGTTTTGGGATCAGACTCGAGTCAGCCTAGTGAGTCAGAGTCTGTTGCTTTCAAGAATGCTAACCTAGACATTTCTGTCCTGTCTAGATCTTCTTTGTCTTTTTCTTTTGAGTCTGTTGTCATTGCTGAGTCATAGTCTCTTTCCAATAAACCAAAAAAAAAAAACAAAAAAAACAAAAAAACAAAAACAAAAAAAACAAAAACAAAACAAAATGCCATAGAGTCTGCCTACTTCTCTGTGTCTTTAAATCATTGCCGTGACCAAAGTTTTTCAAAATTTTTTTCAAAACTCTAATAAAAACAAAGAGGAAGAATTTCCTTGGGATTTGCAAATTTTGATCAACTGAGAAAAAGAGAGGTGTACTAAGCCCTTGATGAATAAAATCATTTTTGTTAATGTGGGTACTGAGAAGGATCCTAGCTTGGTCCAAATTGGTTCTATCTTGCCTTCGTAAGAGTACGAGTGATTAGTCACTTTGTGAAAAGATTTCAAAAAACTGTTTTTGCGTGGTCCTACGAAAACATGCCTGGAATTGATTATACAGCCTAGGGTCCCTCTTGACTCAAGGTCCGACCTCCTTAGCTCCTTAGCTTTCAAACCTTGATTCGAAATATTCAATGATCATTCAAAGTGTAAGGCTTGCATAGTCGAATTGGAAATAGCCCTTGAACTAACCCTTGAACTAGGGGCAATGATGTGCTCTAGATTGGAAATAGCCCTTGAACTAAGGGCCATGATGTGATTCAAATGAAGGCAGCCCTTCAACTAGGGGCAATAAGGTTGCATGTGATTCAGAGTTGAAACAGCCCTTGAACTAGGGGCAAAAGTGTGAGGCTTGCATAGCTGAAATGGAGGCATCCCTTGAACTAAATAAGGTACCACTCTTGAGAGGCTCGCTGGGTCGAAAACCCGGAAGGGCGACCCAGGCAAAAGTTAGAGCACAAAAAAAATAAAAAATAAAAAGAAAAATGAACATGAAAAGCTCGCAAGGTTGAAAACCCGAAAGGGCGGTTTTGGCAAAAGTTAGAGCGTAAAAGGAGAGTGTCAATACCCGAGTGAACCTTAGCCAGAGCTATGTAGGACCTGTGATTCAGATTGGAAGCAACCCTTGAACTAGGGGCAAAAAGGTCGGATGTAGTTTAGATTTGAAGCAGCCCTTGAACTAGGGGCAAAAGTTTGGAGGTGATCAAAGAGTTAAAACTGAATCGTCTCCTAATGAAGACCGCCTAGAAAGGCAAAACCTAGAATTTGAGAGAATGAATGTTATTATTGAAGGACAGTCGAGTTCCTATCCACTACACTAGGGGCAATGCGAAGGGCAAATTCAGCCTAGTCCCTACATCATCATATCTACTGGTCTAGTGTAGTAGTTGTTCTGATAGATGGCTTAGAGATTTCACGCCCAATCAACATGAACAAAGTAAAATGAAAGTAACCCTTGAGAAGCTCGTTGGGCCGAAAACCCGAAAGGGCGACCCAGGCAAAAGTTAGAGCAGTAAAAAAAAAAAAAAAATGATGAAAAAAAAAATAATAATAATAAAATAATAATAATAAGAAAAAAAAATGAAAATAAAAAAATGAAATGATGATGAAACAAAAAGGAGAGTGTTAATACCCGAGCGAACCTTTGCCGGAACTACGATGGCCTGATTCCTATCTTGAGGATACGTAGGTAGCTTCATCTTGAAGTTCGGCCCCAATAATTTTTCAATTTATTCATTTTGTCCATGTTTGATTGGTGTATCTATAGTCGACTTGGTTGTCCTATCCGTATTTGATTGGTGTATCTTCATTCTGCTCAGTTCAATTGGTTCAATTCAACTTGGTGTAGTTCGGTTCGGTTCGGTTCGACGGTTCGGTTCGGTTCAGTCCAGTTTTGCTCGACTTCATTCGGTTCGGTTGGCTTGGTTCAAATATCATCTTTGATTATCTGGTTTGAGACTATGCACCCCAATGATCGATTCCATGATAGTTGAGTAGTGACCATTTGCAAAAATAAGATTTGATTAATTTGAATGAAGCTGACTAATTTTTCTCGAAAATTGTTCCATTTTTGCAAAACGTGGACCATTCTTTAGATTTGATAAAGGAAAATTATCAGTGCTCACAGTTTAGCTTACATGATTTGAAACAGAAAATGGAATAAGTAGGCTAATCTAACTCTCATGTTGATCAAAACATTTTACAAAAAAAAAAAAAAAAAAAATCAATCAAAATCAAGAAAAAAAAAATGCAAGGTAATGAATTAGGGGCATATGTTGCGTCAGTGATTCTATCTTTTCCCCCACTTGAGTCAACTCGTCAATGTATATAAGTCATATCAGTTAGTGTATTTATACCAGTCAAGGTATTCATACCAGTCAGTGTATATCGGTGTGTATTCATACCAATCAGTGTATTTATACCAGTCAGTATGTACTCATACTAGTCAGTGTATTCATACCAGTTCAGTCAGTGTGTATAAGTATGTTTCTTTCATACCAGTCAGTGTATTTTATACCAGTCTGTGTTTGGATTGTTTTATTTGTTTTCTTACGTTTTTATTCAGGTCAGTATGACTCAATGATCAATTCAGAGTTCAAATTTAATCACTCTCAAATTCAATCAAACAAAAGTATTTTCAAATTCAGAGTGATGTGCCAGTCACGCCATTGAGATACAAAACTGAAATTTTTTATTACAGTCAGGGGAGGACATCCCCGATTACAGAGACTTCAAAAAAAAAAAAAAAAACAAACAGAAAATACAGAAACAAAACAAACCCAGAAAATACAGATAAAAAAAAAAAAAAAGTTCAGAGACTTCAAAAAAAAAAAAAAAAAAAAAAAAAAAAAAAAAAAAAAAAAAAAACAGAAAATTCAGAAACAAAACAAACCCAGAAAAGTCCAGAGAAAAAACAAAAAAAAAAAAAAGAGGGAAGGATCTTCTTCTTCTTCGCTGATGCCGGCCACATGCGGACTTCACTTACTCGGCTCTTCCGTCGTCGAGCTCTTCCGCTTTTTGTCATTTTTTTTGTCGTCAACCTTCGAAGGTTCTACTCCAGTGTCTCCACCGAGAACCACCACAGTGCTTCCGCCAACAGAGTCGGCTCCCCACCGGCTATCAAAGGAGAGGTACGAAGGAGCCCCAAATCGGGTCATAGAGGTGGTATGCCTTTTCAGCTCCTTGTTTTCAGCCTTCAGCTCCTTATTTTTGACCTTCAAGGCACAAATCTCTGCCCGTGCATCTCTGTACATGCACTGGAGTAGAGACAGTTGGGCGTTGGCCTGGTACACCTCGCATGCCTTGTTTTGCAGACGGTGAGACAGGTTGGTGACCGCCGCCACTGTCTCCATGCACGACTTCAGCGTGAAGTGGTTAGCATCAATATCAGTTTGAGTAGCCATCACTTGCTCAACTGATAGTGTGGGAAGACTAGGTTGAGTCAGAGCAGGGGAACTTGGCCCAGAAGAGCTCGATGGACTAAGATCCGGAAAGAGAGAGAAGGGGCGAGACGTAGCCATGTATAAGAGAAGGCAGAAATGGCAAAAAATAGAAGAAGAAAGGAAGAAGGAAGAGGAAGATGGAAGAGTGATGGAGAAGAAGAAGAAGAAGAAGAAGAGAGTGGTTAAGAAGAAGATGGAGAAGATGGAAGATGCTGAAGAGAAGAAGAAGACGAGAGAGAAGGACAAAAGAGTGAGAGGGTCGAGGCGAGCGTCGATCGAGGGGGCTGCTTTTGTCGGCCAGCCGACACAAAAGCAAAGCCCGCGTGCCAAACGCGGCAAGAGACGCGGGAGAGTTGTATATGTATATATGTATATATATTGTATAGCTATGTAATATATATATATATTTGTTTGAACATTTAAGTCACAGGTGTGGCTTGGGTTCAGTGGTTTGGCCTAGTGAGTTAAGGATTGAAAGGCTGAGCCCGAGGTCAGGGGTTCGAACCCCACATCGAGTGTTTCTTTGTTTTGTTTTTGTTTTGGTTTTGATGTATATATGTTTTGTCCACCTATATATATATATATTGGTTTAAATTGTTTCTGTCACAAGTGTGGCTTGGGTTCAGTGGTGTGGCTCAATGGTTGAAGAGTGAAGAGCTGAGCTTGAGGTCAGGGGTTCGAACCCCACTTTGAGTGTTTCTTTTGGTTTGTTTTAGTTTTATGTATATATATGTCTTGTCTAGTATATATATATTTGTTTGCATATCTTGTCATAAGAGTGGCGCGGCCCAGTGGCTAAGGACTCGGAGGCCGAGCTTGAGGTCAGGGGTTCGAAACCCCGTATCCCATGTCCATATACGATATTAGCATATGCAATGATTGGAACTCAATGAAAATGAAATGTTGAAAAGATATACGTACATATTTGTACGTTCTGTTATTATTGGGCCTGAGGCCGTTCTGTTATTATTGGGCCTAAGGCCGTTCTGTTATTTTTGGGCTGGTAAGCCGTTCTGTATCTTCTGTACCTACTGGGCTTAAAGCCACTCTGTTAAGAAAACTGGACCCATGACTGTTTTGAAAATAATTACAGAATGTAGTTACTCACATGCTCTGCAGTTACATACTTCATTATTCCAGTTGAACATTACATTATTTATGTACTATCATTCACTGAGTTTCGTTCATTCTGTATTTTGTCTGCTTCCGTAGGTAATCAACCGGGAGTCCAGTCCTGACCCTTAAGGCTCGTCTCTTTTGTCAACTTCTGTGTGTCCAGGCACTAACTGAAGCCCGTGCATTTTGTAAAGTGTTACTAGATTGGTGGTTTATGCTTTGATTGTCTTTCATTACTATTTTCGTTACACACCCAATTGTGGGTCTAAGTATGAATGTATAAGTGTGTAACCGAAGTTTGGGTGTATGTTTCTGTATATATTGTGTACCTAATGCAATGTGTGCGGTCCTGGCATGGTAGTAGTAGCTCAATGGATGATGTTTTTGTTATTTTATATCGATAATACTTCCGTTCAGGCCCCATAAGTTATGTATAACAGGTTAAGTGTCCGTTTCTGAATAAGTCATGCCCAAAATTTTTAGGGGCGAGTTTTGGGGTGTGACATTTATGGCATTTATTTTGGGGTGTTACACTAGTGGTGTTCAATGATCGACAAGATCGAGATCGACACTTTTGAGAATCTGCTTTCGACATCACTGTCTCTCTCTCTCTGTGGCATTGTTGTCTCGCTCTATTTCTCCTTATGGATTTGGTGTCTCGATTTTGTATTTGTTGGGATATAATAGTGTATACGGTTGGGGCAATGGAGATTCGTAGTGGTTGGGGGTTATGAAGGTGAATGTTGGTGGCAATGGAGAGTCGAAGGAGATGGTAGAGGGAGAAGGTAGAAATTGGGTGTAGTGGAGGGAGAATGCAGAGGTAAAGGAGATGAAGATGGATAATTATCAAATAGAATGAGGTGTATGATAAGGTTGTATGAGGAAGTGAACAAAGGGTCATTTTGTCTTTCTGCGCTCAAATAAAAGGGTAATATGGTCATTTGTATAGGTAAGTAACTTCGTTCCTGCAAAATTGACGGAATGGAGAAATCTTGATATTGTCAGTTAAAATAAGGAAGATTTCTATAATTATTAAAATCACAAGTGAACTCTTTGTATTTGTCAAAAACTTCAAGGGATGTAAATCTAATTTACTCTTTTGTGTTTTAAAGTACTTTTGAATTTTTCTCACAATAATGGCCTTGTTTGGGATGGAGATTTTAGACTCAAATAGCTAATAAAGATAAAGGGTTGTTTTGGAAAGATGGTTAAAGCTGACTTTTTGACTTCTTTTATTTTATTTTATTTTTTTTAAAAAAATATGTAACAAATGTGAAAGATGATATGACTCAAAATGGGTTAAAAGCACGAAGATGACTTTTAACCATCTTCCCAAAATAATCCAAATTAAGTTAAAATAGTTAATAGGAGAAAATATCATATCTAAATCATAATCATTATTTATCTTTTTCTCTAATTACTATAAAATCAATTATAAAAAAAAAATCAAATATCTTCTCAAACATAATATTTTTTTAATTAAGTTAAAATAGTAAAAAAAATTAAAAAATTAACCAAAATAGTCAACTTTCCAAACGAATTGAATATATCATATTGTCATTCATATGCAATATTACAATAATTAGAAGTAAAATTATACTAAATGTTTAATTGATGTCTCTTTTAAGATATAATTTTTTTAATATTTTAATAATTATCTCACACTGTAACGCCCTCAAAATAAACTCATAAATAATACATTCTTGACATGTTTAGACATAACAGAATAAAGCATAATTACATTCCATCAGAGTATTCATTACAAAATGTAGTACATGTTGACAACAAAAGTAAATGCTCTATGGGTTTACAACTTTCCAAGTCAACACTTGGTTACAAAAGGAGTACTAACTCGAAATACAAAATAAGCCCTCGGCTTGATATACATGTAATACAAGAATGTAATCACAGAAGAGTCCCAGCCACTAAGCCTCTCAAGCTACGTCCTTGGAGGTGGCATGCTACCTGTACCTGAAAATGATGTCCCATATTGGGTGAGCCAACGCCCAGTAGAGATATGCTAAACATAATATAAGCAATAACTAAAACATTGGCCATTGATGAATGTTTAACTCATATGAATCAATTCATAAACCATTTCAATTACATGACAAAAGTGCTCATGTTTCATTCCATTTTTCATTTCTTATCCAATTCCCAATTCATAACTATGGCTCAGAACCTAGCCAAACAATTTGATTGAGATTACATCTCATATCAACAATATTTCTATTTCAAATGAGATAATAACTCATATGAAACGTTTCACACTTCATAACAGATACACATTTTGGTGCTGTATCAATAACACATGACAACACTCCCATACTTCACAAATGATACACATTTTAGTGTTGTATCAATGTCAAACAAAAACACTTCCATACTTCACAAATGGTACACATTTTAGTGTTGTACCAATGGAGTTCATCCCCTATCTCCTCCCAAAGAATATCCGGTTTAGAGGTCCATCCTCTATCTTCCCCTAAACCGTGGAGTACATCCCCTATCTCCTCCCACACAACATAATGTATATAAACACATATCATATACATAATCAAATCAATACATAAAATTCATGTATTATATCAACCGCCATATTCGATGGCATACTCATTTGATTAGTTTTAGTTTGCCTAATCATCATGCATTGTTTACAACAATCAAGACTATCCTCCACCGATAGCCCAAAGCAATTATTTCTAAGCAGATAATAAATGCATCAATAGGTAATTTATCAACATTTTCAAAAGTGAGCGTTTAATAAATCCAACTTCACTATTCCATCTCATATTGAGCCAATTTCATTATTTTTAAGTCAATTTCACATTTTCATCATAAGTGTCATTAATTACACTAATGACCCAAATATACCCAAACATGGCATTTTTCCCCTTTAGCTCAATATTGACCCCAATGGTCCAAATATTATCAACAACATCTGTATACTCATTTTGAAACCTAAATACACATTTATGGTTTAAAGAAACAAAACCCCTTTTTCCAAAAATTACACATTTAAAACCTTAACTTCCAAAATCCAAAACCATTTACACAAAAGCTCAATATTCATGTCAAAGCTCATAAAGATGAGTAGGAATCCCTACCTTAAGAGATGAAACCAATGGAGATGATGGAGAAATCTCAAAATGCTCCAAACCAAGAAAATTTCGGATCGAAAGGAAGCCCAAACTAAGCTCTACACTTTTTGTAAAGACACTAAGGGAGTAGATCACTCAAGATAGATCAATCCCTAGAGAGAAGGTGAAATATAAAGACAGAGGCTCTCAAAAATGGGTTTTTTGGAAAAGTAAGAGAGAGAGTGGAAGTTGAAAAGTGATCTAAAAAGACCCAGCTGATATCTGATATATGTATGACCCGCTCAAGCGGAGAATAGGACGCTCGAGCGTCAATCACAAAAAATTGTACCCGCTCAAGCGTGAAGATACTCGCTCGAGCGCCAAGACACAACTGCAAAACACATTCGCTCGAGCGCAAAGGGAGAGCCGCTCGAGCGTAGATTTCCCCCTTCCAGTACTTTTACAGAAAATGAACTACCCGCTCGAGCGCCAAGATACCCGCTCGAGCGTAAGAAAATCCGCTCGAGCATGAAAAACACACCTGCAGAAGTTTTGCAAAGGCACAAAATACTGAGAGTGTGTAAACCCCACATATATAATAAGTTAAATAATATATTATTATATGGTATTACCATGTATTAATTATTAATGATGTCACCTTCAATAAGTTTTCCTCCGTAAGAAACCACTAAAAACAATCGTCAACAGCACTCCAACAGACGCAACGTTGGATTAACATGCTCCTGTTATTAATTAAACTTTTCTTAGCAATTGATTGATACTTGGCTCACATGCTTCTATTATTAATTAGGGTTCAACTTCTCTTAAGAAAATAAATTGGACAGCACTATTGGGCTATTGTGGGCCTGATTATGAGTCCATTTCAATAATCTAAATTGTTCACTGCGTAGAGTTCGTCAAATACATCATTTATGTAAGAAAAAATCACGTTAATTGGACATGAATAATCACTTGATTAGCTTACTTTTGTGTTTGTGATTTATTTTTAAAAACATATTTGTCATTGAAACAAATGCAAGTTGATTAAATAGTTATCAATACTCAATCAACGTGATTTTGCAGATATGATATACTCGATGAACTCTGCATATTAAACGATTTGGATTATCAAGATGGGCCGGAATTAGACCCACCACAATCCTATAACACCAGCTAATTCGATTAAGAACTCAAGAGAAGTTGTGGCCATTAATTAAACCTTTTTTTGCAATAAAGTCAATTGATTGAGAAATAATATTTATCACTGTATTAATTTATTATTTCTAATTTTATTATGAGTAGTTTTAAATGTATCTGTATGTACACTTAATTTTTTAAATAAAATTTAGAGTATATTTTTAGCTTTTATAGTACTTTTGAATTTTTCTCA
Source organism: Camellia lanceoleosa (assembly GCA_025200525.1). Taxonomy (NCBI): domain Eukaryota; kingdom Viridiplantae; phylum Streptophyta; class Magnoliopsida; order Ericales; family Theaceae; genus Camellia; species Camellia lanceoleosa. The sequence continues at coordinate 94,821,237 of CM045758.1, read as the reverse complement.
CAATAACATATAATATTGTCATTAACATGTAATATAAATAAGGGACAATTATAAATAAATAAATAAAAAGTTCCAAGGTTTTAGCTTGGTAACAAAATAAATTCTATATTTTTAATTTTGTCAATTTAAATTTTAATATTTTAATTTATTTTTAATCTAAACCATTCGCCTATTTTTGTTTAATAAAACCGAATAAAAATGAGTGTTTTAGTTATTAAACTCAATATATGTATACATAAAATGTCTAAAATACCTATTTATAGTTAAGTTTAATGAGTAAAATATTTATTTTTCTATCGATTTTACTTAACGGAAATAGGTAAAAGGTTTATATTGAAAACAAATTAAAAGTTTAAGGTTTAAATTAATAAAATTAAAAATTTGGGATTTATTTTGTTATAAGACTCAAATCTTGAGTTTTTTTTTTTTGGGGGGGGGGGAGGGGTTTAAATGTCCATATAATAATTAGAAATATAATGATACAATATTTAATTAATCTCACTTTTAAGATATATATATATATATATTTTAAATAATTTAATAATTTCTTTTCTCACACACACACACACATATATATATAATAAGTTAAATAATAATAATGAGAAAGACTATGATGTATACCATATGCACATTACAACTAAAGAATAAAATGACATAATTACGTATTTTATGAGTCATAACTTTATGAAAAATATATATATAACCAAACACCACATGAAACATAACCAAAAATCTCATGAGTCATAACTAAAATATTATGTTAATTAAAGAAGAAAAGTGGTCATACCTAAAGAAGAAATTGCACTTTTGGCGACTAAATTTGTAGTCGCCAAAAGTAAAGTTTTTAGTCACCAAAATAGTTTCCCAACTAAATATTTTGGTCGTTGAATTTGTAGCGGGAAGATTGTCGGGGAAGGCATCAGCGACTAAAAAATATTTAGTCGCCAAAAGTCCTAAGGTATTGCCGACCAAATAACTTTAGTCGCTAATGAGGCAAATTGGCAACAAATCTATTAGTCGCCCAAAGGATACTAATTTTATTTAAATCCCATCTTTAGCTACTAAATTTTTTGTCACCAAAACTTTAAGTATCTATGGCGACTAAAGTTTTAGTCGCCAATAGTATTGTTTTAGCAACTAAATGTTTAGTTGCGGAAAGTCTGATTTCTTGTTTAGCTACTACATAGGTTAGTCGGCCAAAGTCTAATTTTTTTTAGCTACCAAAGGTTTTGTCGCCTATGATGTAATTTTTTTAGCTACCAAAGGTTTTTTTGCCTTAACTGTTTTCAATTCTTTTTGGCTACTAAATATTTAGTCGCCAAAAGATTTAATTCTTTTTTTGCTACTAACTTTTAGTCACTAAAAAAATTTAACTCCATTTTTGGCTACCAATTGTTTTGTCACCAAAAACATCATTTTATGTTTTTTTTTTTTTTTTTTCATTTTAATAAATTTTTCCACAACCTGTATGTATCCACCGCAACTTGTAATAGGTATACAAACAAAACAATATGTATATATTCACCTATTCCATAACGCACATTTCACTTACAACCATCAAACAAAAAAGAATACCTTTAATCTAAACTTATATACAAACCAACTATATATATTCAAATTACAAATAATAACATACATAACAAATATGTTACCAAAACAATGTCCTCCGTACACAAAAATATTTTTACTATACTATGCATTGTAATGACCATTTGGCATAGTACAAATTACTATGGTAATATGTATCACAACAAAAAGTAATCTATATATCCCACGGCAATAAAATACAAGTTCCATGTCAAAAGTATTATGTACCTTGCCAAAACTTAAAAGTACGATTCATCCAAATTCCACACAAAAAGCAGTGGACGATAAAAAACTTCCCAACTGTTCAAAAGTGTAAATTATCCTCCATACAAAAAAGTGGAGGATCCACATATCAATGCCAAAAGCCATCTACAAAACAAAAATTACACCCATTAGTTCCATATAACATTTTAACATAAGACCACGAAAAAAAAAAAAGTTAATAGATCTGTAAAGGGATTTATTTTGTTTTCTATTTTTATTTTTTGGCTGAGGTGGTTTCATCCCTCAATCATAATATTTTGAAAATGAAATTAACATTATTGAAATGTTAGGAACCAAAACAACGCAAAGTGCACAAGATTAAAAATCCGTTGGCGTCCAAAAAATGACAATCACTGTAAGGTTGTGTAGCATATATATTCAACAGTTATGAGGAAAAATGTAGCCCCTTAAAAATGACAATCAATTTAAGGTTGTGTAGCATATTAAGCAGTGATGAGAAAACATGTAGCCCCTAAAAAATTACAATCAATGTAAGGTTGTGTAACGTAGTCAGCCCCGAAAGGCCTTTTTCAACGTTGTGATCTCTAGTTACATTGATGATTGCTGGTTTATACTCTCTCTGTCCCATTTTATGTGTTCTAGTTGACTTTGCTAAAAAAAAAAAAAAAGTCCCTTAAATTTTGAATGGTTAAATTGCAAGGATGTCAATTGTAATTGAAATTGTTTTTAAATATAGTTTGAAATAAGGAAGTAATGGTTAAAATTTTTTAACTTCTCAAACTAGGACACATAAAATGAATTTTCAAAAATGGGGATTTGGAAACATAAAATGAGATGGAGAGAGTATTATAAAATTTTAATTATCACTTTTCTGGACAAAACATCTATTTTTCTTGCATCCTAATTTGCATTATTCTGAATATAGAATAATTTTTTGGTATTTCCCACATTTGTAGTCTTGCCAATTTTCAATTTTCCTCAAAATGCAATTGTCTCAATTAAATTATTTGGATTATTGCTTCTGTAAGGGGCTTTATCGGGTTTGTAATCAACTATATTTTTTAATTTGAGCTCTTATTTTGTTGCAACTAAAGAGAAGTTGGGAATTAGTTAACCCATTGGTGTGTGCATTAACTAACTCTAGTACTAATTAAGTGTACCCATTTGCATTTTTAAGTATAATTTACTATGGAAGGACTCAAGGACTTTAGTTCGCCAATATTGATATACCATTTTTTAATGATGCTTACTTGTTAAGTGTTTATCTCACCAAGCAATTTTGAAAATGGTCGTGTCAGTGATGCTACATGCATGTGTTATTTGTTTTGTCCTAGTTAAATAGTTAATCAAATTGACGGTGTTAAATTTGAGAAAGTGGGCATGAATGATCTAATTTGGTACAATTGCAGACCTTAGAAATGTCGAGATCTTCATTACAAGTCATGAAACTCGGCCCTGAAAGGTTGTGCAACATAGTCAGCCACGAAAGGCCTTTTTTCGACTAAGTTTCTGGCGTTTTTCACGCCAACTCCCAACCTAACCATGCTAATTACTTCCCATATGTCCCCACAGGTCCTATTTGTTACGAGGAAGCTACTCGTGGCATCCATAGAGTGGTTCAAGGGCTGCTTTGAATTTTCAGCCCCGAAAGGTCTTTTTCGGCTAAGTTTTTGGTGTTTTTGAAGCCAACTCCCAACCTACGCATGCTAATTACATCCCGTCTATCCCCACAGGTCCTATTTGACACGAGGAAGCTACTCGTGGCATCCATAGAGTGGTTCGGGGGTTGCTTTGAATTTTCATCCCCAAAGGCCTTTTTCGGCTAAGTTTATGGCGTTTTTCACGCCAACTCCCAACCTACGCATGCTAATTACATCCCATCTATCACCACAGGTCCTATTTAACACAAGGAAGCTATCCGTGACATCTATAGAGTGGTTCGGGAGCTGCTTTGAATTTTCGGCCCCGAAAGGCCTTTTCGGCTAAATTTATGGCGTTTTTCACGCCAACTCCCAACCTGTAGACACCCCATTTTTGATTGTCCTTAAGACTTAGGTGCTACTGATGGTTTACTTGGTGGTGAAAGTTGTGCAGTGCAAGGGTTCAATTTCTTTGGCAAGAAGAGAGTCAAATCCCAACTTCATACCCCTTTTTGGACCAAAACTATTTTGACCAAAGATTTTAGACCTTAAAAACCCTCTCTTTCAAAATATTTTTGAAACAAAGTTCCTACGATATTCTGACGCTGGTATTTTGTTAAATGTTGTGCTTTTTGGTAAACCGAGCAGGGACAAAGTAGAAATGAATGAAAGAGAGGTGAACTCTTTGAAAATCTTCCAAAACATCTTGTTTAAAGGTTTGGAGTTGAAGAAAAGAGGAGAAGAGGGAAGAAACCAAGCTGGAGAAGAAGATGGGCATGAATCGCTAAGAGAGAGTCGAACAGCCCTCGCTAAATCAGGCCTATCCGTTTGAATACTTGGATTTCAACTATGAGGCCACCACCGTTGGAAAGCTTACTTATGGGGCTTCATTTTTCACTTAAGAATCTCCTAAAGCCGTGTCCGGATGAGGGAGATATAGTTGGTTGAAATTAGGCATCAATCTGGTTGGACTAAAACTGAGCAGTCTTCACTAAAAGAGGGATATCTCTTAGCACACTTCGAATTTTGATGCAAGGCTGACACCATTGGAAAGCTTACTTCCGGGGCTTCAATGTGCACACAAGAATGACCTGAAAAGGCATCCAAATGAAGGAGTTATGCTTGCTTGAAGTTGGAGACCAGGATTGATTTTCGCTGCAAACCACTAAGGGAGTGTGCTGACCACAAATGGAGCATGCCGACCATATGCTGACCAGAAATGATACTTGCAGACCAGAAAATGTAGCTGACTGACCAGTTGGGGTGGTCAGTCGACCAGAAATTTCTAGAAAGCCCAGAATTTGCAGATATTTTGCTCTAGCTATTCCAGGCTGTCCTAGATATTCCTAAATTGAGATATTTTGACCAATGCTCATATATTGCTATATATTGAGCTATATCTCATATATTGAAGGGTTTGAAAGTTTTGGGGAGTCTCTCTCTCTCTAAAGTCTCTCTTTCTCTCTCTATAATTTCATGAGCAAAATTCTAACCCCTCCCTCTAGAAGCCTCCTTCTCCTCTTGTTTTTGAGCCTTAAGCTTAGAATTCTCTATACTTTTGCAAAGAGACCCTTAACCAAAGTTGATCACCATTGGGCTGAGGTCCCTTGGAACCTATTTTTGGGCTGTTGGAAAGTTGTTTGGCTCAGAAAAGAGGCTATTTTGCAGCTGTGCTTCAAGGGTAAGCATCTCCCTCTTTTAAGCTCATTTTTGTACACTATCTTGGCCACCTTTGCATGCTTGTTTTGCCACCCTTTAAAACTATTTTTGGCTTGGTTTTGAACTGAAGAAAACTCTATTTTTCAGTCCTAAAAGTGTTGGTTTGTGCCTTGTTTGGCTAGGGGGTTGTTTTCCCTTTTTGTTCCTTGGCTTGTGAGGCCTTTTGTGCATCTTTCACCACCTTTCAAACCAACTCTTTTTGGCCTTTAAACTACTGAATTCCAGAGAAATTTTAGTGGTGAAAAGGTGGTTTTGAGGCCCCAAATAGGAGGGGGTTGTCCCCCCTCCTCTTCTCTTGTTTACTTGTGTTGGTGGCTCACCAAAAGAGCATGTATTTCTATCTTCTTCAGGCTTTGTTTGAGCACTTTTTTGTGACTTTTCAGACCTGCCATGACTCTGTTTTTGGCTGTCTTGGTCACCTCTTGCATGCATCTTGGACTTGTAGTATAATCCTACTTCTGGCTCATCAAAGTAGCATGTCTTTCTAGCATATTGAGGCTCTATCTTAGCATGTTTTTGTGACTTTTCTAACATGTTATAACTCTATTTTGGGTTGGTTTGATCACTTGTTGCATGCTCCTTGCACTTGTAGTGCAATTCCACTCACTAGCCTAACATGCATCATGCTTTGGACCATCATTCTAGCATGTTTTTGGCTCCACTCCAGCAAGCTTTTACTCATGTTTTGCCATGCTTAATCTCTATTTTAAGTGATTTTGGTCATGCATGCCTTCCTTTGTATAGCCATAGTGCAATCTTGCTCACTAGCTTTGTGTTTTGAGTCCACTAGCATGCATTGCTCGGGCTATTTGCATGATTTAGCATCATTTGATATGTGATTACAGAGCATGTTTCACTGATATGCCCTCACATCTCACTCTTTCAATGCTTTTGGAAGGTTGTGCTTCATGCCTTTAACATGAGCTAATATGTATGCCATCTTGCCTAAGCTTTTGGGCCACCATCTCAGTGTGTTTTTGGTGTTATTTTTCCATAATACAACTCTGATTTTTGTTGGTGAAGTCATCTCATGCTTGGTTTTGGTAGGTGTAGAGTAATCATGCTCATTGGCCTCACATGCTCCATGCCTCATGCCTCTAATTATAACATGTGTTGGCTATGGTCAAGCATGTTTCTAGCTTTGTTTTGGCATGCTCTAGGACGATTTTGGGTTGTCTTGGCCATGTGGTTCATGTATTGCATAGCTGTAGTGCAATGGGCTTGACTAGCCTTGTGTTTTGATGCCTCTAGCATGCCTTGTTTCTGATAGTTGCATGGTATGGCACCATTTAACATGTTATTTCAGAGCATATAGCATTGCCATGTTCTCACTTTTTCACTCTTTGAGTGCTTTTAAGAGTTGTGCCTTTGTGCCTCGATTATGGCCTAACTTGTATGCATGCATGCCTAGACTTTTGAGCTCCCATCTCAGCATGTTTTGGTCTTTCTTTTGACCTAATTGAGCTCTGTCTATGGTTGGTTCAATCATTTCTGCCATGTATTGCGTGCCTCTTGTGTAGTCCCTTTTGGTTGCCTGGTGCCTTAGGCCTTCTAGCATGCTATGCTTGTGTTGTTTGGATGATTTGGCATCATTTCACACATGATTTCAGAGCATATAGTGTTGTCACACTTCCATTTTTGTCACTTCTTGATCATGTTTGAGAGTTGTGCTCTTATGCTTAGTTGATGGGCCAATGCATGAGCATGCATTATCTTGCTTTTCATGCCATCATTTCGGAGTACTTTGGCCACTGTTTTGGCATGCATGAGGTTTGTTTAGGGTTGGTTTCATCCATTGAGCATTGCATTACATAGCCCTTGTGTTGCATCCTTCACTAGCTTTTATGCTTAAGGACTCTAAACTTGACATGCTTATGTTATTAGCATGTTGTTTGCATGTGTGTTGCATTGCATTGTGCTTGGATCGGATGTTGATCCAAACACGAAGAACGAGGGGCATTTCATATTTGAAGTGATGAAATGTGCCTCATTTCTCGGTCGCCGACCCTCTTGATCATGCATGATAGAGGATAAGACCCTTATGTGTTATTTGTGTATTCATTGAAATTGAATTGTGCAAACTTGGCTTCTCGGCCATCGTGTATTGCGATGCTCGGTTGGTGGCCCGAGAGTCGAGAACCGCACTCCCTTGAGCTTGAAAAATATAGGGAGGGTGGTTGTGCACAGATTCCTTACAAATACACTACTGTGACCCTTCTTGTTCTCTGTTGCAGCAAATTAGAGCTTGGCAGAATTTTCTGGTTGGCAGACCAGAAAAAGTAGCTGGTCGACCACTTTTTCTGGTCTGCAGCATGTTTTGGTGGTCTACAGGTGGTCTGCAGGACCATTTTTTGGTCGGCAGCCCTCTTGGAGGTCTCCATGTTGGAGTGGAAGCTATCTGGAGATTTGTGCAGTGTTCTGAGATCAAATGCAAACAGAGACAAGTCTGGGCATAGTAATGGATTTCCGAGCGAAGTTGAGCATACATGCATCCCTCGTCCCGAGGCCATTTCAGCGCTTTTGTTAACTTAGAATAAGTTGTTATCTTAGTTAGCATTCGTCGGTTTTGTAATTAATTAGTTAATGCGTTTAATTAATTAATTCATTTTGTGCTTAGATCAGCGTTTTAATTAGCTTAGATTAGCTAATTGTTCAAATTCATTTGAGTTGTAATATTTAGTTAACTTGTTAGTTAATTAGTTTCGTTTTGTAATAATTAGTTTAATTAGCTTAGATTAGCTAGTTAGCTTATTATTCGGACCCTCCGTCGAGAGGGCAAATGTTGTGATAAGCGTGCGTGTGTGTGATGCATGTCTTCCAACCCCCATTTCTTTCTCCCTTTTACTTACCAGCTTTTGATGGTTAGTTTTAGGGCATGTTTCAATTAGCATACTTATGCTTTGCATGCGTGCATCATTCATCTGTCTTGCATGCACTGGGCTCGGCGCATCATACAAACTGCATTGTATTTCAATGCCAATTTGAATACATGTTATCAAGTTGCATTCACATGACATCTTAGAATAGCCGAGCCTATCTTAGTTGCATTTTTGCATGTGTTCATTAGGCATCGTTAACATAGCTAGGATCATGCATGGATTACTAAATAGCTTTTTTTTTGCCTCGGAGTACTAGGTAAGCTTTTACGCTTTAGCATCCTTGCATGTGTGTAAATGACTGCCATGTTAGCATACTTGCCATGAGACTATATGCTTAAGTGATTAACTGCATGAATGCCTGTAGATGAAGGCTTCATTGCTTGAATTGGAACAATTCATCAAAATGTGCATTTTAAGCCCACTAGAGAGTGGCAAATCATGTTTTAAGCCCACTTGAGGGTGGCAAATTCGCGTCTTAGCCTACTTGAGGGTAGCAACTTCAAACCATATTCGAAAAACAAATATGAGATGTTTTGTTCCAAATCGAGTGATTTAGTCTATACTTGTATGCTGTGTGCATCACACAGTAAAGATAGCTAATAAATCAGAATAAGAACGCATGTGTTTTCAAAAATAACATATCATGTTAGTAAAGGCCGATCCTTTGATCGGGCGAGCGGGGGTGATCATTTCAGGACCTTCCCCTCCCGTACCCAAGTTCCCGAGCCAAGGCAACTTTGGTGATAACGGACACGTGGCCTTTGGCACGAGTCAAGGTTTCCTAAATTTCTCAAAACAAAATATTTAGGTGGCGACTCTGAAATCTGGCAAAGCAGTCCATATTTGGCGCTTTTTGATTAAAATCAATTTTCCAAAACGATTTGCTGGATTTGGACTCTTTGGTGATTTATCAGTCTTACATGGCACTTTGTGAGATTAGATTCAGAACTGTGACAGAAGTCCAAACTGTAGTAGTTATGGACTACAATTCGCACCCTCGCGCGTGGAGCAAAGTTCGGGGCAATCTACACAACCTATGCGTGCTAATTATGTCCCATCTATCTCAACAGATCCTATTTGACATGAGGAAGCTACCTGTGGCATCCATAGAGTGGTTCAGGGGCAGCTTTGAATTTTCAACCCCGAAAAGCCTTTTTCAGCTAAGTTTATGGCGCTTTTCACGCTAACTCCCAACCTGCGAGTGCTAATTACGTCCTGTCTATCCCCACAGGTCCTATTTGATATGAGGAAGCTACCCATGGCATCCATAGAGTGGTTCAGGGGCTGCTTTGAATTTTCAGCCCTCAAAGGCCTTTTTCGGCTAAATTTATGGCATTTTTCACGCCAACTCCCAACCTACGTGTGCTAATTACGTCCAGTCTGTCCCCATAGGTCCTACTTGACATGAGGAAGCTACCTATGACATCCATAGAATGGTTCGGGGGCTGCTTTGAATTTTCAGCCCTCAAAGGCCTTTTTCGACTAAGTTTATGGCGTTTTTCACGCAAACTCCCAACCTACGCGTGCTAATTATGCCCCGTCTGTCCCCACATGTCCTATTTGACACAAGAAAGCTACCTGTGGCATCCATAGAATGGTTTAGGGGCTGCTTTGAATTTTTGGCCCTCAAAGGCCTCTTTCAGCTAATCTTTTATATTATTAGTTTACTCTGTTCTAGGAATAATGATTGGTATTACTACTGCATAATGGAATTTAAAAGAAGTACATAGAGTAAACATGAAGAACTATTGGTAGGTACATAATCTTCACTGACCAAAGCTTCTGTTTTTCCATTCAATGTTGTGATCATGAGTGCATTTACATTATGGTTTATTGACTTTAGCATACTTTGTGGTAATGTAGAGGTATGTTAATGTAGCCCCTAGGGTTTCACAGACATATGGGAACCTTATGTGGGATGATTAGAACTAAAAATCAATTAACTTATCAAAGCAGGGAAGGAAAAAAAAAAAAACAAGCATGAATATCCTAAACAAAGATATTAAAAGTCCATCCAACTAAGGCAATAAACAAATATTCTTTCCATTAACAAAACTATCAGAAGCTTAAGATAGTATCAAATAACCACTAAATGCAATAAAACATGAGCAAACTTGGCTGACGACATGACAGTGAACGAAAAGGGTAACAAAGTCTAGTTTTTGAGGACTCAGAACTTGACTATTCAACAGGTTAAATCATAGAAGATCAAAGTTTGGAAGATTTTAGTTGTTAGCTCATCATCGTCATCACAGATGAAAGCATCATCCATAACACCCTCGAGTTGTACACATTTATTGGACTGAGAAACTTCCATTGAAATAATTTCATGTTCAATGTCATCGCAACGCAAAACAACATCATCAATACGCTCAGTTGGTACAATAGTAGTGGTTTCATCTTGCTGCAACACATCATGAAATTCTGGCACATCCATCTTTGGCACATCCCAAATTCGTTGATGTTGAAACTTTTCTACGACTTTCCAATTCGATCCTAACTTCGTATCATGAACATAGAAAACTTGTTGAACTTGGCTTGGGAACACAAACAAGTCATCTTTATACCATCGACTTCTTACATCAAGAGTTGTCACATGTGGTTCGACACGCAAAGTTCGACTACTACCGGTGTTATACCATTTACATTGGAACAAAACAACCCGATGTCCAAACAAATATGTCATTTCCCACATTTTACAAAGGTAGCCGTAGAACTTTATCAATTGGCCTTGGTGGTCCCCTTCCACTACCAATCCACTATTTTGACATTTACGACAGTTATCACGGTTGATAGTATGGAATCGAACGCCATTAAAAATGCATGCCGAATATGTGTTCACTAAGGCATTAAGATCATTAGCTAATGACCACATCTCATCGGTTGCTTCGGGTGACTTTTGATTTCGCAATTGGTTCATCTATACAACAAAGTATGTCACGTTAATTCCAACTTAGAATAATTTAATGTTATCTGCAAACTATACACTAAGGAATGTTAGCTTACACGATCTTTGAACCATTTAGGAAATTCTTTGCATTGTCGCGTTGGAATGTTGCATAAACTTCCATGTTTTTGTTGCAACAGGAGCTTGTGTTCCCTAGTTAATACAATGTAATTGGAATAATGAAGACTTTAAGAATAAAAAACATGTAGAAAATGTATGGTGTAGATTTTGTGAGGAATCATACTCTACATATTTGTCCACTTCCAAACTATTGTGTAGGACAAACCAATGAGCCAATTTGCGGTCAGTTACGGACACATCAATTGCCCTTGGGAGTTGACCAAAAGGACGAACATTTTGAGTGAAAATTGCCAACCCCGGGCCATTGTCACCCCCATCATAGTTCCTTTCTTCCCGGTTAAACACCGTTTCAACTCCATCCAAATACATTGAACAAAATGTCGTACACTCTTTCGATATGTAGCCCTCTGCAATGGAACCTTTTGGCCGAGCTTTATTGCCCACAAATCCTTTCAGAAGTCTAAGCATCATACATGTAAACATCAGCCTGTTCGTCAGTATGGTCATATTGAACTATATTTAAATGAAAAAAGTTCGGACTCGTAGTTATACCTCTCAATAGGATATATCCATTGATATTGCACAGGCCCTCCAAGCATAGCCTCATAAGGCAAATGAATTGCCAAGTAAACCATGACATCAAAAAAAGCAGGAGGAAAAAACTTCTCAAGCTTACAAAGTATAAATACTATTTGTTCTTGTAGTTTCTCCAAATCAGTCACCCTCAATGTCTTCGAGCACAACTGTTTGAAAAAAGTTCCCAACTCAAACAATGTGGTCCCAATCTCGGTAAGAAGGTATCCTCGCATCCCAATTGGAATAAGTCGTTGTAGAAGGACATGGAAGTCATGACTCTTGAGGCCAATTAACTTAACACAATTCGCGGTGACACAATTGGATATATTTGCCGCAGAGCCATCAGGATACTTAATCGATTTCAAGAAATCAGAAAACCCTTGTCTCTCTGCCGGGGACAATGTGCACAATGCCGGAGACTTCTTGAAAGAGCAATTCGCATGCCTTATCAAGTGTAACTCCTTTCGTATTCACATGTTCTCTAGATCCAAACGTGCTTTGTCCGTGTCCTTGTTCTTGCCATCTATACTCAATAGTGTCTCAACTAGATTATCACATATATTCTTTTCTACGTGCATAACATTAAGGCTGTATCGAAGCTTTAGTGTTTTCCACTAGGGTAGGTTGAACAAAATGCTTCTTTTTGTCCAGTTCGAAGTTGGATTTTCATTCCTTGGTCTTTTTTGGTTGTTTGGATGCTTTCCATATGGTCTGTACGTCCCCAAATTAATTTGCTCCAGTATTTGTTCTCCCGATAACTCCACAGGTTTGGACTAGTTCTCAATTTCACCGTTGAAGAGCTTACTTCTTTGCCAATTATGGTTCTCAGGTAAGTACCGCGAAACACCCATATACCCTATCTTACTTTGCAAACTCTAAGATGATGCATCCATATTACAATTAGGGTAGGCCAAGTAACCTTTTTGTACTCTAACCAGACATGTTACCATATGTAGGGAAGTCATTGATGGTCCACATGACTACTGCATACATTGTAAATATTTGGCCGTTTGAGGCATCATATGTTTTCACACCATGCTCCCACAGATTGGTTAACTCCTCTACTAATGGTTGTAAGTAAACATCGATGTCTCTTCCAGCTACGAATCGTCCAGGAATAACCAATGACATCATCACAAATGGATCTTTCATACACTTCCATGGGGGTAGATTGTAAGGCATTAAGATTACGGGCCACATGCTGTACGATGTACTCATATTTCCAAATGGATTGAAACCATCCGTGGCAAGCCCTAGCCTTACATTCCGAGGATCCGTAGAGAACGTAAGATGCAACCTATCAAAGTTCTTCCATGCCTCACCATCAGCTGGATGTCATAATACTCCATCATCCACACACTTATCTTTGTGCCATCTCATATATGCGGCTGTTTTTTTCGACATGTGCAATCTCTTCAACCTCAGTGTCAAAGGAAAGTACCTCAATATTTTGTGTGAAATTTTTTTACCCGTCTTGTCATTCAACTTGTATCTAGACTCCGTACATGTAGGACAATTCGCCAATGTTATGTTGTCCTTTCAAAATAAAGTACAATCATTCTTGTATGCATAAATGGCCTTGTATCCCAAACCCAATTCATGTAAGAACTTTTTCGCATCATAAAGGGTCCATGGAACAGTTTCATCACACTTTGGTAGAATGTCTTTGAAAACTTGCATAACTACATCGAAAGATTTGTTGCTCCATTTATTGTACACCTTGACGTGAAGCATCTTAATTATGAAAGACAAGATGGAAAACTTTTCACACTCTGGATATACTTTGCATTGAGCATCATCAAACAACTTCATAAACTTTAACAAATTGTGTCTCTCCGAACTAGTACGCTCTTCGTCAATATGACCATCCATAAGACCACTCATGTAAATCTTTTCTAACATGGTAGGAAGTTCACCCAAATTTTCGTCATTAGCTGACATTCTAGCTTCGTTGCTTTCAATATCATCGTTTCACATAGTAGGATGATCACGAGACATGGGAACATGTTGTTCGATAAGAACACGCGATTCTTGTTCGAATCAAGTGCAACCGTACAACTTGTCGACTAAATTTTGTGTCATTCAAGTAATCGACACACGGAGAACGAATTTTATCTTGAGGCCCTAAATTCTTCGTAGCAAACTCAATAAATGACTGAACACCTTCTTGGTACTCTTTACTTTTCAACCTATCTTTTATCATCATCCAACTCTTATCCATTATTCGAACCCTACACATCAAGCAAAGATGAACAAGCAAAAGTAATATTCACTTAGAGTGAGACATTACACTTTCTACTCATTGAAAGGCTTGACAAATATAGTAGACGAAACAAGGTGGGTATGGAAAAGTAAAATATTTAGGTAATTTTCTAAATAATTAGTATTTTGTATTTTAATTGGAAATATTCTTATTGTGATTCTTAGAAAAATTCCACTTCATCTATAAAAAAATATTATTTTATTCCATGTCATCACCATATCATTGTGCCTAGTCATTAGTGCACTATTTGGACTCGTTAGATCCACCATGAGCCCCATTTCAATAAAAAATAAAATAAAAAATTAATTTGATATGACAATTATAATATGCTAAGTTTATCGTCTTTGTCACAAAAAATATGAGTAGTCTATTTTTAAAAACACACTAATCTTTTTTTTTTTTTTAGGGGGGTGGAGGGAGATAAAAATAACAAATTGAAAAGGCTAATATATCGAGTCAACCTAATTTTTTTTAATGATAAACTGTTCAAATTATTAAAATAGAATCCATGGTAGGCCCTATGGGACTGGACAACACCATTCAATCCATTGCTATCAAAATCTCAATTAAAAAAGAGTAAAATCAAAATCAGTATATATATATATAAAGAGTCATTCTTTGGTATATACGTATGCAAATTAAATATTTGTGATGTTGGTTATCAAATTTATCATAGCTAAATTTTTTTCAATCATAATTAAAAAATAATAATCAGTCATAACCAAGGGTAATGCTATGGTGGGCAGTGACAATTTGAAAAAAGTTGAAAGGAAAATTTAGAGAGCCATACCCCTTGCAATACTTTGGTCTATTTGAAAGCCCAGAAATAAGTGTGTATGGTATGTTACATGTGACAGTATTAATCAGAAAACCACCAAAGTATCTTATAACTTAACCAACTACAATCAACACAATATTTTCACAATTATTAAAATTTAACTTTTATTAACCTTCGAGAGTAATATGACATGTAGTGATCCAAGGTAATCTCTACTGCTTTCTTAACCTAGTTTGTAGTTGAAAAGATGATACCTTACAAATGTCACAAACAATGAGCCAAATAGAAAAGATTGAAGAATTAGAAGTATAGGTTCAATTAAACAAAAGGCAATGACAAAACTAACAATAAAAATAAAAATAAAAATAAAAATAAAAATAAAAATTTAAATATCATTAGATAAGATAAAAGCATATTTTCAATTTAGCACAGGCCATGGTTCGTATCAGAGCCTCAAGCCATATTCTAATTGAATTTCCTCCCATACTCGTAGTGCTATGAATAAAATCAATCAATCCAGACTAGTGCAGTCAGTCTTTTCACACATGGTTAAATTATCTTTTTGCATCTTAACATCAACTAGTGCTTGAATGATCCATCCCCTTATCTCTTATTATGTTGTTAACATCACCCATTTCAACATTGTCATTTCAACTAAACCCACTTCACTTGTAAGTTCTTAGTTGATAATTCAATACTCTAAAAAAGCATGGTTAACCTCATAAAACTCCATTCATCCCACTTTAAGCTTGGAACTTATAACCAACAATGCAACATATTCCTCAATCTCTCTGTCCTTATAACTAATCGGATAATCAAAACATCAACTTTCAATTATCTATCAGTCAACAAATTTCACAAATCCCCTTCTATCATAGTTTAGCTAGTTATCTTTTCGCTTATCAAGGGACCCTAAACTCTAAAGCAACGTTAGGTGGTTCTCATCATCATACAGTTCACTCAACCCCAATTCAAGTGCATATCAAACAAATACACTTGGAACTTCATCCTAAATATGTCAATCCTTTTAATGCCTTGCCAGGAGATGATGGAACTACTGCTGAAAGTAAGCCTACTACTATTACTATGGAAAAGCCTCTGATACCATAACCTTATGGTTCTCACATTAGCTACTGCACACCAAACTTTATAAGAATTTCCTTTTAATAACCCGCTCTACTTCTTCAACAAACTGATAAAATGATTTTGACGAGCCAAAACACCACATAAGAAAAGAAAAGGAAAAAAAGAAAGAGGGGGAAATAAACATACAATCAAGGATTAGGGCAGCATCATACCATCAAATTCCAATTCAAATATTCAGCCATGGTCAATAAACAAACAATCACATATTACCAGCCATACATGCAAATAAATACACATCAATGGATTAGGGCTTTCAAACTACTAAGAGAGAAAGGAAAAAGATGGGGGAAATCAAATCGGTTGAACCTAATTTCAGAAATTACAAACCAATTTCAGAATTCAAACCAGTTGAACCCATAAAACTAATTGAACCCAATTTTGGAAATGGATTAGGACTAACTATTTTGGCAATAAAACCCTTAAAACTAAAGAAAACAAACGTGCTTTGAACCAAACCAATTTCAGAAATCAACCCAAAATTAAACCAAATAAATCATATCAAACCCTAGAGTATTATGTGAGAAATGAGGAAATAGATTAAGCGCATGAGAGAGAGAGAGAGAGTGAGAGAGAGAGATAGATAGAAACTTGTGATTCACCGTAGTGGAGGAGGTGATTTGCGGCGGTGGCGATGTGCGACGATGGTGAGCAACGGTGGTGATCGTTAGTGGTGAGCGAGGGTGAGGTTTGGTGTAGACCAAACTGTGTAAGCGAGGAGATGCGGGCACCAAAATTAATTCATTTCCCTCTGTAAAAAAAAAAAAAATTTTCAAGCTTTAGCGACCAAAAAACATTTTGTAGCCAAAAGATAGGTTATTGGTGACCAAAACTTTTGTAGCCAAAAGTGCCATTTCGCTACTATTGACGACTAAATTTTTTTAGTTAGCAAAAGCTAAGTATTGGCGACCAAATTCTTTGGTCAGGAAAAAGAATTTAAAAAAAAAAATAGATAACTGTTTGGCAACTAAACTTTATTTTGTCGGCAAATAATAATATTTTTTGACAAAATTAAATCTTTAGTAGACCAAAGTTCAGACTATCACCGACTAATAATTTTTAGTCGCCTATTAGTGAATATTTAGTGACTAAAAATTTTATTTAGTTGTCAATAAATAAGATATCTCGACTAAAATAATATAGTAGCTGAAACTGAATCATCGCCGACTAATATATTTTTTTGGTCGCCAAAACTGTAACTTTTGGCGACTAATTTTATTTTGGTTGCCAATTTTAGTCGCCAAATGTGTAAATTGTTATAGTGTGTGTCTTGAAACACTCCATGATTTGGGTTATATGAGATTGAATTTACCCTCTTTTTTCTATTCCTCTTATGCTTCCTTCTTTTTTTACTTTTACCAACCCAACACAATCATGCTTCCTTCCTTTTTACTTTTGAATTCCTCTTGTGCTTCCTTATTTTTTACTATTGACCAACACAACACAATCATGGTTCCTTTCTTTTTACTTTTGACAAACACAACCCAATCACTGACCAACTCTCTTATTCATCTCTTCTTATCCTTCTAAAAGGCAACCAAATCAAAACCTACAGCAGTCCATTTGGCTTCACAAGCAATCAGATTAAACACACAAATAATGTTAGAATGTTAATTAAAGAAACATAATATTCAGATAAAATTATTTCGTCTAGGTTTTTATTTGATTTGAGATTTATTTCTTTGCTCTGGATTTGAGCTTTAATGAGCTTTTTTGTATTGAATCATTGTTTGAGGTTTCAGTCAAGTCTTTGGAATATTTGGATAGTGATATAGATTTGTGATTATTTTTTAATCGAAATTTGGTTTTTTTTTCTTTTTTGGTGTGATTTGGGTTTAAATTAGAAAAAATGAGAGAGGACAATAGATGAGAGAAGGCAAAGCTAAAACAAGGGGAGCAAATGAGTTTTGATTGGAGAGCATGAAAGAGAGAGGAAAAGAAATGGTCATCTATGGGGAAAGAGAGGAAATAGAAGAAAGAGTAAGATGGTAGGAGAACGAGGTGATTTTTGGCTCTTTTTTATTTATTTATTTTATATCCTTTTAGTTTCCATCTCCATCTCCATCGTCAGGTTCAACTTCCATCGCCCACTAGACCAATGTCTCACTCTCCCTTTCATCTTTTTTTTTTTTGTCCTCAAACTCTCCACACATACCACCACCTCCTTCCATCTCCTTCTCTGCCCACAAACCTTTTGTTCCAACCTCCATCTCCACATTCTCTGTTCTTAACCTCTAACAAGCAACATTGAAATCAACACTAGCACCACTATATCTACAGCCATAGTGATCAATATGAACATTAATATCGGCTATAACATCAAGAACTCTATGGACACGTGCCTCCTTCCTCAAAGACCAATCACCATGAACTCCTACGACAACGAGCATTAAGACGATGAGATGTAGTGGTGTTCAATGATCGGCAAGATCAAGATTGACACTTCTGAGAATCTGCCTTCAGTATCACCGTCTGTGTGTGTGTGTGTGTGTGTGTGTGTGGCATTGTTGTCTCATTCTATTTCTTCTTATGGGTGTTCGGTGTCTCGATTTTGTATTTGTTGGGATATAATAGCGTATACGGTTGGGGAAATGGAGATTTGTAGTAGTTGGGAGTCGTGAAGCTAGAGGTTGGTGGCAATGGAGAGTCGAAGGAGGTGGTAAAAGGAGAAGGTAGAAATTGGGTGTAGTGGAGGGGAAATGTAGAGGTGAAGGAGATGAAGATGGGTAATTATCAAATATAATGAGATTTATGATAAGGTTATATGAGGAAGTGAACAAAGCATCATTTCATCTTTCTGCGCTAAAATAAAGGGGTGATATGGTCCTTTTGTATAGGTAAGTAACATCGTTCGTGCAAAATTAATGGAATGGAGGAATGTTGATATTGTTAGTTAAAGTGGAGGAAAGTTGATATTGTTAGTTAAAGCAAGGGAGATTTTTGTAATTATTAAAATCACAAGGGAAGTCCTTGTATTTGTCAGAAACTTCAAGGGAGGTCAATCTAATTTACCCTTTTATTTTTTATAGTACTTTTCAATTTCTCTCACAATAATGGGCTTGTTTGGGAAGGAGATTTTTGGCTCAAATAACTAATAAAGATAAAGGGTTATTTTAGAAAGATGGTTAAAAGTTGACTTTTTAACTTCTTTTTTTTTTTTGTGTAAAAAATATGAGAGATAATGGGATTCAAAATGAGTTAAAAGCTGGAAGATAACTTTTAATCATCTTTCCAAAATAAGTTAAAATAGTTAATATGACAAAATATCATATCTAAATTATAATCATTTAGTTTTTTCTCTAATAACCATAAAATCAACTATAAAAAAATCAGCTATCTTCCCAAATACAATTTTTTTAATTAAGTTAAAAAAAAAAATCAAAATAGTCAACTTTCCAAACGAATTGAATATATAATATTGTCATTCATATGCAATATTACAATAATTAGAAATAAAATTATAGTAAATGTTTAATTGATCTCACTTTTAAGATATAATTTTTTTAATAATTTAATAAATATCTCACACACACATATATAATAAGTTAAATAATATATTATTATATGGTAATACCATATATTAATTAGTAATAATGTCACCTTCAATAATTTTCCCTCCGTAAGAAACCACCAAAAACAATCGTCAACAGCACTCCAACAGAATGAATGTTCAATTAACACGCTCCTATTATTAATTAAACTTTTCTGAGCAATTTATTGATACTTGCCCCATACGCTTCTATTATTAATTATGGTTCAACTTCTCTTCAGAAAATAAATTGGACAGTACTATTGGGCTATTGTGCGCGTAATTCCAAGTCCATTTCAATAATCTAAATTGTTTATTGTGTAGAGTTCGTCGAATACATCATCTCGGTAAAAAAATTACATTAATTGAATATGAATAATCACTTGATTAACTTGCATTTGTGTTTGTGATTTATTTTTAAAAACAAATTTGTCGTTGAAACAAATGTAAGTTGATTAAATAGTTATCGATATTCGATCAACGTGATTTTGCAAATATGATGTACTGATGAACTCTACACATTAAACAATTTAGATTATCAAGATGGGCTGGAATTAGGCTCACCACAGCCCAATAACACCGTCTAATTCGATTAAGAACATGAGAGAAGTTGTAACCATTAATTAAACCTTTCGTAGCAATAGAGTCAATTGATTGAGAAATGATATTTATCATTGCATTAGTTTATCATTTCTACTCTTATTTATAGAATAAAAGTTATATATATATTGATAGATGAAAAATGCTTGAGACCTCTAATTTAGAGGTACCACTAGTGATATAGCAGTGGGTCCCACTCACTGTCATTGTCAGTCATGTGTCTTGATTTTTTTTTTTTTCCCCCTTTCCACCTCATTAGAGGTGTGTTTTTAGAGGTCTTTAGCATTGTTAATCAATAGATATTAGGATTGCATCCGTACAAGAATTCCTTTAAAAAAAAATAAAAAATAGGCATAATTTGTAGCTTAAAATATGTTTTTAAAAAGTTGATATTTAGACTTCATTTTATTTTAGAAAAATGATCTAAAAGAGCAATATTAAGGATATCATATGAACCACTCCAAGAAAATACACTTTTGGCGACTAAAAATATTTTGGTTGCCAAAAGTTGTGGAATTAGCGACCAAAAATTATGTTAGTCGGTAAAAGTATAATATTTGGCTACTAAATTTTTTTAGTATGGGTATATTAATTTTGGGCGACTAAAAAAAATTTAGTCACTAAAAATCTCACAAATGGCGACTAAAAAAAATTTAGTCGCTAAATTTGCCAAAATTGGCGACTAAAAAAATATTTTAGTAGCTGTATAGATAGTTTTGGCTACTAAAATAATTTAGTCGCTGAAAGAAAAATAAAAATTTACTTTTTATCTTTGGAGACCAAAATTTTGGTCGGCAAAAATGTAATTTTAGCGACTAAAAAATATTTTAGTCGCTATATAGATAGTTTTGGCAACTAAAATAAATTAATTGCTGAATGAAAAATAAAAATTTACTTTTAAGCTTTGGCGACCAAAATTTTGGTCGGCAAAAATTTAATTTCAGCGACTAAAATATATTTTAGTCGCTGTATAGATAGTTTTGGCAACTAAAATAATTTAGTCGCTGAATGAAAAATAAAAATTTACTTTTAATCTTTGGCGACCAAAAGTTTGATCGGCAAAAATTTAATTTCAGCAAGTAAAAAATATTTTGGTCGCTGAAAGAAAAATAAAAATTTACTTTTTATCTTTGGCGACCAAAATTTTGGTCGGCAAAAATGTAATTTCAGTGGCTAAAAAATATTTTCGTTGCTGTATAGATAGTTTTGGCAACTAAAATAATTTAGTCGCTAAATGAAAAATAAAAATTTACTTTTTATCTTTAGCGACCAAAATTTTGGTTGGCAAAAATTTAATTTCAGCGACTAAAAAATACTTTAGTCGCGGTATAGATAGTTTTGGTAACTAAAATAATTTAGTCGTTGAATGAAAAATAAAAATTTATTTTTTACCTTTGGCGACCAAAAGTTTGGTCGGCAAAAATTTAATTTCAGCGACTGAAAAATATTTTGGTCGCTGTATATATATTTTGGGCAACTAAAATAATTTAGTCACTGAAAGAAAAATAAAAATTTACTTTTTATCTTTGGCGACCAAAATTTTGGTTCGCAAAAATTTAATTTCAGCGACTAAAAAATACTTTAGTCGCGGTATAGATAGTTTTGGCAACTAAAATAATTTAGTCGCTGAATGAAAAATAAAAATTTATTTTTTATCTTTGGTGACCAAAAGTTTGGTCGGCAAAAATTTAATTTCAGTGACTAAAAAATATTTTGGTCGCTGTATATATAGTTTTGGCAACTAAAATAATTTAGTCGCTGATAGAAAAATAAAAATTTACTTTTTATCTTTGGCGACCAAAATTTTGGTTGACAAAAATTTGATTTCAGCGACTAAAATATTATAGATAGTTTTGGCAACTAAAATAATTTAGTCACTGAATGAAAAATAAAAATTCATTGTTTATCTTTGGTGACCAAAATTTTGGTCAGAAAAATTTAATTTTAGCGACTAAAAAATATTTTAGTCGCGGTATAGATAGTTTTGGCAACTAAAATAATTTAGTCGCTAAATGAAAAATAAAAATTTATTTTTTTATCTTTGGCGACAAAAAGTTTGGTTAGCAAAGATTTAATTTCAGCGACTGAAAAATATTTTGGTCGCTGTATATATAGTTTTGGCAACTAAAATAATTTAGTCGTTGAAAGAAAAATAAAAATTTACTTTTTATCTTGGGCGACCAAAATTTTGGTTGGCAAAAATTAATTTCAGCGACTAAAATATTATTGATAATTTTGGCAACTAAAGTAATTTAGTCGCTGAAAGAAAAATAAAAATTTACTTTCACTCATCACTCTTTCTCTCTCTTTCTGTCTGTCTGTCTCTCTATCTCTCTTTCTCTCTGTGTCTCTGTCTTTGTCTCTCTTCTCTTTCTCTCTCTCTCACTCATCACTCTTCTCTGTTTGTCTGTCTGTCTCTCTCTCTCTCTCTGTGTCTCTGTTTTTGTCTCTGTTTCTCTTCTCTTTCTCTCTCTCATCACTCTTCTCTGTCTGTCTGTCTCTCTCTCTCTGTCTCTCTCTCTCTCTCTCTGTGTCTCTCTCTCTTCTCTTTATCTCTCTCGCTCTCTCGCTCATCTCTCCATGTCTCTCTCTCGTTTATCTTTTTTTACTCTTTTTTTTTCTCTCTCTCTCTCTCTCTCTCTCTCTCTTTGTCTGTCTCTTTTCACCCATTTTTTCATATTTCTTTTTGTCTTCTCTTTCTCTCCCTTGCTCATCACTATTCTCTGTCTGTCTGTCTGTCTCTCTCTCTCTCTCTCTCTCTCTCTCTCTCTGTGTCTCTCACTTATCTATCTCTTCATTCATCTCTTTTCTCTCTCTGTCTCTTTTGTTCATCTCTCTTCTCTCGCTCTTTCTCATCTCTCTTCTCTCTCTGTCTATCTTGCCCATCTCTCTATCTCTCTCTGTCTCTCTCGTTCATCTCTCTTCTCTCTCTGTCTCTCTCATTTATCTCTCTCCTCTCTGTCTCTCTCGCTCATCTCTCTATCTCTCTCGTTCATCTCTCCTCTTTCTTTGTCTCTTTTTCATCTCTCCTCTCTATCTCTTTCTCTCTCTCTCTCTCTTTCTTCTTTTCTCTCTCTCACTCATCACTCTTTTCTGTCTGTCTGTCTTTGTTTTTGTCTCTGTCTCTGTCTCTTTTTCTCTTTGTCTCTCGCTCATCTCTCTTCTCTCTATCTCTCTCTCTGTCTCTCTCGCTCATCTTTCTTCTCTCTCTATCTCTCTCTTTTTCTATGTTTTTCTTTCGATCATCTCTTTTCACTCTCTTTCTTTCTCTCTTTGTCTATCTCTCACTCATCTCTTGTTTCTCTTTGTCTCTGTCTCTATCTCTTTCTCTCTTTGTCTCTGTCTCTCTCTCACTCATCACTCTTCTCTCTCTTTTTCTCTCTCTATGTCTGTCTGTCTGTTTCTCACTCGTCTCTCTCTCTTTTTCTCTGTGTGTCTGTCCGTCTGTCTGTCTCTCCCCCCATTGTGTTTACCTTGCTCACTCTCTCCCTCATCTCTTCTCTATTTACTGAGCTCTTCACTACAAGAAAATGTACTTTTAGCGACCACTTTGTC
The DNA here is from genome assembly GCA_025200525.1 of Camellia lanceoleosa. Classification (NCBI taxonomy): domain Eukaryota; kingdom Viridiplantae; phylum Streptophyta; class Magnoliopsida; order Ericales; family Theaceae; genus Camellia; species Camellia lanceoleosa. The sequence continues at coordinate 94,797,715 of CM045758.1, read as the reverse complement.
TCTCTCTCGCTCATCACTCTGTTTCTGTCTATCTGTCTGTCTGTCTGTCTCTCTCTCTCTCTCTCTCTCTTCTCTATCTATCTCTCACTCATCTCACTCTCACCACCCATCTCCTCTACCACATTCACTACTACTGCAAATGCCATTCCACTACCAGCATTATTGCCATTGTTGCCACTCCACCTCTGCGGCTACTATTACTACCACCATCGTTACCACTTCACTACCACTACCACCACTACTACCACCACTGCTATTACTATTACCTCTCCTCTACCACCGCCACTCCATCTCCTCTACCACTACCACAACTTCACCACTAATCTCCTTCGCCATCACCACCACCACCACCACCACCACCATCACCTCTTATCCCCCACCTTCACCACTACTGTCGCTCCCTCTCCTCTATCACAAAAAAAAATAGTTCTTGATTTTTAGCAACAAAAAAAAAAAAAAAAAAATGAGCCACAAAAAAATATTTTTCATTGACCATAAAAAATTAATTTTATTTTAACGAAAAATATTTTTCATTAAAATATTACCCCTACTTCAACCAAATTAAAAAAAAAAATTCATTAAAATAAAAATGAAACAAATTTTCCCCATTTTTTCATTGACCCGCCTGCCCAAACTTAATTTCCCTCATTTTTTCCCTCTGTCTTTCCCCTATTTTTTCATTTCCTTTCATGTTTGTAGAGCCCTAAGTTTCGAAACAACACTGTCTCTCTCTCTCTCTCTCTCTCTCTCTCTCTCTCTCTCTCATGGAGGCGAGCGACAAGCGGCGAATTTTGGTTTGGACGAGCGACCAGCAGGACCATGATTCTTGACAAGGGTCAGCTTCTCGTGATCGAGCAAATGTTCCGCGACGCCGGTGAGGAGTGGCCTGTTATTATCCTAGAGGAGGAGATCCGCCAAGCAGCCCCTGGTACTAAGGTAACAGTTTCTGATCAAATCTCGGCATTTTTTGATTCATACATTTGATCGAACAGTTGGTGGGTCTTGATTATTCTTTCTTCATTATTGTTGTGGGTTTGATTTTCTGTTACATGAATTTGATGGGTTTTTTTTTTTATTCAAATTTTCTTATATATATATATATATTATGAGTAATTGGTGGATTCTTCAATCATGCGTCTTTATGAAACTTGTGAGAGATATTTGGTTCAAAGTTGGAAAAATTTTCAGATCAGATTTATGGGTCGAATTGCTTGACATTGGTAGGTATACCCATAAAAAGTGGTGAATATTTCAAAAAAGATATGCCAAAATATTTTAAAAAATACTCATGGGCTATGTATTTTCCTTGAAATAGATATGCCAAATTTAGAAATTTGACTTAGCATTAATCGAATGATAAGGGGGCATGTGTTTGATTCGGTCCTAAATTAAAATTATATATTAATAAAAGTAGGAAAATTGTCAATGGATAGGAAAATTGTAATATGAACGTGCAAATTAACTAGTAATATAAAAGTGGTTGCTTAAGATGAATCTCTGGTTTTGATTACACTATGATTGGTTTTCAGTCAACAGGGTCATTCTTCCATGAGAAGTGCATAACTCTTTGGAGCTTATTGGGTCTCATTCTGTAACTCTGTTGAAGGCAACCACTACATGGTACACCTATTGGTTATGTTATTCTTTGATCTAACTTTACAATTTCAAGTTACCAAATAGTCTTTGAACTGTTTGTTAAAATGTTTGACCCAGAAATGTTTATTTTGAAATGATAAAGAATGAAAAATGCTATATGCTGATCAAGTCACCTATTGGTTATGTTACTCTTGGTTTGTTTTCTAACTCTAATGTTTAGGACAATTGATGTGGTGATTACACCTGGGTTTATTGACAATTGGATTGGGAACAAAACTGCAGGAGCCTCTATAGCTTGTAAATACCAATGTAATTCTTTTTCTAGTTTTCTATTTAAGAATTCTTATTCTAGAAGTCAAAGTCAAGTCTCTAAAAGTCTAGTTTTCATTTTGCATTTCAAGAAGGTGATTCTATTTCTTCCGGGTTTCTGTCAAGTGGGTTGTGTTTTTTTTTTTTCCTTCTTCTTTTTATTTATTTATTTATTTATTTTTTAAGTTACAGAAACCTATCTATAGATTCTGTAAGTGTTTGATGCCATGTCTTTATGTCTGTTTTATTTTATTTTATTTTATTTTAGTTTCTTTTGATATTATTCGTTTTGTGGAGTACCAAAGACTCATGTGTGCTGGTGTAGATGACAGTTTATTTATAGAAATCTATCTTTTGATATTATAGATATCTATTTTTGTTTATTCATTTATTTTCTTTTGATATTGCTTGACATTGATAGGTAGCTCAAGTTTGTCAGTTTATTATGGCGTTATGTTTTTGGTTTTTTGAGTGGTAGCTCAAGTTTGGTTCTAATCTGATTTTTGCTAAAATGATTACATAGTTTTTTTATAAGGTTTTTTTATTGAAGTTTTTTTGGCATGAAATTGTTTATTTCAATTGAGCGATAAATTTATATAAGAATTGATTATGAAGTTTGCTAGCTTGGCATGAAGAACTTTGTTTGGTTGTTTATTTATTTTCTTACCTTGTTGTTTAGGGCCTGTGTTTCTTAGTTCTCTCTTCTATTGATCACTTGTTTGATGTCATGTTTGAATTTAATATTTTAATGTATTGTAAGCCTATTGATACAATCTATTTGCATGTGAGGTTTAAATTTCATAGTTGTGATTGGTGAATGGCTGTCTAATAGTTTTTTGTTGCAGTTGCAGCCTTTTCTTTTTCCCTTTTTGGTTAAATGTATTATAACATAAATTATTTTGGAATAAATTTGATTTTCTACTATGATAATTTTCTATATCGGGAGGTTTATGCTATTGTTTTTCATAGGTTCGAGCTAAACACAAGGAAGTTTGTCTTCATAAAGATAGTCCCCTGGGAGAAACAATCCTTGTATGTTACAATTGTGGTTGCCGAAATGTTTTCCTTCTTGGATTCATCTCTGCCAAGACAGAGAGTGTTGTTGTTCTTTTGTGCATAGAGCCTTGTCTCAGTGTCAATGCATTGAAGGATATGAATTGGGACCTGAGTCAGTGGTGTCCCCTTATATATACTTTTTTTCCCAAAGTTGCTAAACTTGTACACTTTGCAGTTTCCATCTGAACATGAGCAGTTGAGGGCACACCAAATCAGTGCTCAGCAAATACATAAAGTTGAAGAACTTTGGAAGACCAATCCAGATGCTACCCTGGAAGAACTTGAGAAGCCTGGTGTGGATGATGAACCTCAACCCATTGCCTTGAAGTACGAATATGCATATCAGGTTCCATTTTTTACAACACTAAGCTGTAGCTTTGAATTGGTGGTTCACATCGTATGATTGTTTTCACAGCATGAGAATGATATGGAGAAGTTGTAGTTATATATCTAAATCAGTTTTTTACTAATAAATTTTTGATGATGTATTTCCCAATATAGTATCAGAATGTTTTCGCCCCGCTTATCAAGCTTGAAGCTGACTACGATAAAGTATGCATGATGTTTTCCAATTTCTTTCATTGTTTCACTTTTACTATTTTGTCATTTTTATTTTTCAATCAATGGCATTAAAACCTTTCTTACCCAAAATTTTGCTCCAATTGAAGTATTTTGTACAACGTTACATAAATTTTATTTTTTTAGATGATGAAAGAATCTCAAAGCAAAGACAATGTCACGATACGGTGGGATGTTGGTCTCAACAAGAAGCGCATTGCATATTTTGTTTTTCCAAAGGTGCTTCACTATCTTTGTTTTAGTTTTTACTTCTGTTTTGCAATTTCAATTCTAGTTGCATTTACCTTTTACTTTATGCCAGTTCATAGCTATTAAATTTATATTTATTTTTTTGTTAAAGCTAAAAGTACACTTTATGTTGTAAGAAGATAATGAGTTGCGTCTTGTACCTGGTGATGAGTTGCAGCTACGCTATTTAGGAGATGCAGCTCATGCGGCAGTCAATAGGGCATGTGGTAAGCACTTTTTTTAATATAATTTGTTATTTCTTTTGCTTGTCATCTTTAGTTTTTGATTTTGTTCTAATTTCTCTTGGTTAATTTTTCCATTGAGAAGTTGTCATATAACATGTTGTCCTCACCCCACCTCACCTCACCATCTGCTGTCCAAACACTATCTACTGGTGTTTCAGCCTCAGTTGCGAAGAACAAGGGGATAGATAATTACAAACAGGGGAAGTATGTTGATGCCATAAAGTGGCTTTCTTGGGCTGTGATTCTTCTTGAGAAGAGTTGTGATGGTGCTGCTTCCATGGAGGTCTTATCTAGCAGGGCTTCATGTTACAAAGAAGTTGGGGAGTATAAAAAGGCTGTGGTAGATTGTACAAAGGTATATAATAATTCTTTTGTGGTGAAGAATTTTTTAAATTCTACTTGCAAGGTTGAAATTTATATTTAATCAACTCATCTAGTGCAAAGATTATAGCCTATGAATTAGTTTTAATTGTTCCTTAACATGCTACTGTTAATTTGATGGCTTAAAAGTTACTAAGAGTCATATAGTTTGGAGAGTTGTTTGAAGGATTGATGGGTTTGGTTGCAGTGACAAACATGGATCATGGGAAAACTATAATTTTTTACTTGAATTTTCCTAGATCCTACTAGTCTAATTAGGTAGATTTCACAATAGCTCTTTGATCCACTTGGTAGATTTCTCAAACTGGAAGGCCTAAAATAATCTGTGTTACATATATTTAAGAATTCTATTGGTGTGAGTTATTGGATAGTGACTGATTTAAGTGATGGCAACCAATATAGCGCAATGTCTTACGATTCTGCTTATCATATGGACAATGGATCTCTGTTAATTGAAAATATTAAATTGCAAATTGTAACAAAAAATATCAAATTGCAATCATGAATCATCATGCTTTATTGAGTTGACCTGTTCTTTTTATAACACATAGTAGTGGACTTCATGTCTCTCCATATTCCCATGTGCCTAATATATTTGATAGCAGTGGAATTTGGTAAGGTCTTTAGAGTACAATTAAAAAAAAATTAATTGTAGTTTGATATGGAGAGGCAAACTATGTGCTATACTTTGATCCCCAGGCTTGATGCCTTGGGGAATTTGAATGTGATGCCTATCTTCTTCTTTTACTTCTCTTCATTTTTATTTTTATTTATACAATATCAGGTCCTTCTGAACTTAAAATTAGACATTGTTAACCTTCTCCTACACTTAAAATACTATTTGATAAGCCTAAATCCTACTCTCCTCAGACGTCTTAGCCTAATACCAAAAAAACTAAAAACTCAGCCTAGCTACTATCCACATGTATGGAACACAGTACCCAAACAGCCATAAAATCCCTACTTTATTCACAATCTGCCTAATTCTAAATACCCAACTGCAGTCCCAAAAGTATGGCAAGAATTTTCTTGAATTTCCAGTGTTCACTCCCTTCAAAACATGGCCAACTCTTCCAAAATTTATGTTCTTAACAGTAAAGCATCAGCATATATGGTATATTTTAAAGTGATATATATGGTATATTTGAGGGACTAAAGAGTGTAATTTTTAATTGAGTTTTCACATTAATGGCACATATAACATATTTTAGGGTTGTCTGAATTAAGTTCTTTTTGTTGATGTTGAATTAAAAACTATTTTAGGGTTGTCTGAATTAAGTTCTTTCTGTTGATGTTGAATTAAAAACTATTTTGGGTTGCCTGAATTGGTTTCGTTCTATAATTGTGTGATTATTGTTGGATTTGTTGAATTGTTGTGTTGTGTTGAACATATTTTGTGGTTTTTTTCTTTTTTTTCTCCTGGTACATGGGAGGCAGTAGCATGGGAGGTGGAGTTCTGCTTGTGATAAGACTTACTTGAGTACCCTTGACCTCATACTCTCTCAGTTCGTTGGTGTGTGGTTCACTATTCCAGATTATTTACATTCAGTGATTTTTTAAAAATCTGTGGAATTGACTTTGGCATTTGTGTTTTTATGTTATTTAAATTTTTTTGTTATGATATTCTTGTAGTACTGCCATTTACTTTTTGATTAGTTACATTGTCTATCACATTGTTGGGCTATTGGTGTCTGCTAATGTTTGTTAATTTTATCAACTTATTGTTTGAATAGGTTTTGATGTGTTATATTAGGACACTTAGCACCTATAGCGACCCCGGTCTTTTCCTTGTGATTATTCCCGATTTTTCCCTTCATTGTTTACTTGTATTCCGAACTCGGTTCCGTAGATGTGTTGTTGTCTTATTCCCGTTTCCATCCTTTACTCTTTGTATATATACAATGTATAGAAGACTAATGCTAATACATTGAATGTGATGGATTTATTATGAATGAATCTTAGAGATGCATTATGTATCTATTATGAATATGTAAGATACATTAATTTATATAATGAATACATTAATATAGAGGATGCATTATGTATCATGAATGTATGAGATACATTAATAAATTTAATGAAGTTCATTGAATGAATAACTTGAGAGTTTCTCTCTCTAGAATACATCTTCTCTCTATAAATACATCTAGTTCTAGTGATCTTCTACCCTAGTTCCTTTGTATTGAGTGTGGAGCTTCCCTTGATCTTCATTTTGATCCGAAAAATTGTGGGTTGGAACACATCCAAGTATTTTCATCATCTTCTTTGAGTCTCTTCATTTGAGGTAGGGATTTCCTACTCCATCTTATGAGTTTTGTTCTAAGTTTTGGTACTTTAATATGGTGGGGGTATTTTGGTAATTTTGGGAAAAACCCTAGTTGTTTTAATAAATTGATTTGTACAATTAATTTGAGGAAAATTGGGAATATTAGTTGAATTCATGGAATTGGGGATTTATAAGTTTAAATGGTGTAGTTGGATTATTTAATCACTCTCCTATTTAAATGTTGAGATTATTATTGTTATTATATTTATTTCTTGTTTAGAAATAACTGTTTTGGGCTATCGGTGGAGGATAGTCATGATTGTTGTAGACATTGCATGTGGATTGGGGCAAATTGGAACTAATCACATTGGCTAAGTCATTAATTTTGACTATTGAATTAATACAGAAAAATACATGTATTGGTTAAGCATTGCATATGCATATTGTGTAGGAGGAGATAGGGGGATGTACTCCACGGTTTAGGGGAAGATAGGGGATGAACCTCTAAACCGGATTTTTGTTTGGGAGGAGATAGGGGATGGATTCCATTAGCATTACTTTTATGTGTGCTTATATTATATTGAAGTGTTTTATTGATACAGCACTAAAATGTGTATCAATCTGGAAGTATGAAGTGTTTTGATATGAGCCTGAGTCTCATTTGTGTTGTTGTTATATTGGAATTAATGTGAATATGCTATATAGTACACAGTTGTAAGTTTGGCCAGGTTCTGAGCCATATTGATAATAATGGATATTGATAAGTGTCATAGACATTAGTGTCTTAAGCGTATATTGATATAATTGATTATCATGGTTAACCATCTATTGAATGCTATTGCTTTATTCAATGCTTATAATTGGTTTAGTATATTTCTACTGGGCTGTGGCTCACCCTATAAGGGAACATCATTTTCAGGTCCAAGTGATTCGCTACCTCCAAGGACTTAGCTTGGAAGGAACCGGATTTTGAAGCCTTGTTTTAAGTTATTTGTTTTTATTTGACTTACATGTAAACATTCAAGCCTAGGGCTTTATTTGCATTTGAGTTAGAACTCATATTTTTGTGTCCAAGTGTTGGCTTGGCAAGATGTAAGCCCGTAAGGCATTTATTTTGATGTTACATGTACTATCCTTACTTAGTAATACTCTGATGAATGAGATAATGTATTATTTTCTTTTTATAATGCATGTCAATATTATTTATGTGATGGGTTGATTTTGAGGGCGTTACAGCACCTGTAGTTTGGATACTTTGAAGGACTTCAATTATGAAATGGTTGAACTGAGTACATAAATGGTCTTAGGGGAGAGTTGAGCAGAATACTCACATTAGCACAACAAGACATTTCTGTAGTTGACAGGGAGAGTTGAAGAGAAAAGGAGATGGTCTGAGGGGATTCATCAAGCTGTAGAAGCCAAAGAAGGTGTCAAAATTGAGGTATCTCTTGAGGTTTCAATCTTTACAGAGTTTTTCTTTTACATCAAAACTTTCTTTCTTATTGTACTCAAAGCTATATTATCCTTACACTTGTTAGGCTCAATTCCTTTAACCCAGCAAAAACCATGATTGATGAATTGATTACAAAGATTCAGTGCTTTTATATTTAATCTAATAATAACAAACTAATCTAACCACGGTTTAATTCTAACAGCCTAACTACTTGAAACAGTTATGCTAGTTCTCTTTATAACACGTGAGCATGATTGAAGCTATAGCCCTATCATTCGACTTTAGGTGCTCACGCTGGTGAGTCTGCTGACCTTGCTATGTTGACTGGCTTTGGTCTTCTGCGGTTTGGGGTTGCTTTGGCTAGCTCTGGCTTATGCTCTATTTTGATATAATGTGTACTTGTCACATTTACATGTAGTGAGATTTGTTATTATACTTATATAATAATTACTGAGAAATATATCATGCATCCATAATCATGTCATATCATCATTGTAATTTTTTTTCCCTACTCAGCATAGCAAGTTAATATATATATATATATAATTTAGGTAAAAATAAAGTGGGTGGTGGATTCTCATCATTCATTGTGTTCATGCCAACAGCTACAAAATTATAATGGATGATTCGTGTTTTTCTACTTCAAAATCTTCATTGACAGTGTGCCACAGTGTAATTTTGTTTCCATTTCTTGCCCCCTTAGCAGCCCAATGCTATTATAACTTTAATATTAGGATCCATCATGATTTTTCTTGACTTTTTATGCTATTATAATTTTATGTCTATAGTTGTTAACTAGGTATTTTAGTTGTGGTTTCACTAATAGATAGATTTTGCTAGAAAATTGAGTATCTTATCTTATCTATTTTACTAATTGATTTGTGTGTCTTTCTCTTTGCAGCTAGTAAAAGCAGCAAAAGCACAATTTTGACGTGATTACAATGATAACCTTGCTCTTGTCCGGGCTTATGAGGCCTGGAAAGAAGTTGAAAGAGACATAGCTGGATATGAATACTGTTGGAAGAATTTTCTTTCTGCTCAATCAATGAAAGCTATTGATGCTTTGTGAAGGGAGTTCTACTCTTCACTTAAGGAATATGTTTTAAATTTTAATGCTAAGTGGATGTGAATTGGATGATTATATAGATTATAAGCGGATTTTTAATTGAACGAATATGTAGTTTGGAATTACTTTTGGATGAAAACTTATAATAGTTGCTGACTTTAATTAAACAGGTTCAGAGTTTGATGATTTATATAGTTTGTTGAATGTTCATGATTCAGGTGAATTGTTGGTTTGATTGATTATTGTAAATTACAGATTGTATTGAATAGGTTGGATAGATTATTATGAATTACAGGTTTATTTTATTACATGTTGGCGCAAACATTCCTTTTGGCGACCAAAACTTTTTGGTCCTAGAATGTCACAATTGGCGACCAAAATTTTGGCCGTGGAATGTCACAATTGGCGACCAAACTTTTTAGTCGTGGAATGTGATAATTGGCGACCAAACTTTTTGGTCGTGGAATGTGGCAATTAGCGACTAACATGTTTGGTCGGGCATATGTCACTTTTGCGACTAAAGTGTTTTAGCGACTAAATGGATTAGTTGCAGTAATGATATATTTAGCGATCAAAAATTTAGTCGACAAATTTAACTTTTTCCCGACTAACAAAAGTTTTGGTCGCTAATTACTTTTGCCGACCCTTAATTGGCGACCAAGGTGGCGACCAAACAAATTGGTCGCAAATAGCTTTTGCCGACCAAAAATTAACTTTTGCCGACCAAATTTTTAGTCGCCAAAAATGCGATTTCTTGTAATGAATATCACCGACCAATCTTTTTGGTCGTGGAATGTATTGCCAACCAAATTTTTTGGTCGCGAAATGTGACAATTGGCGACCAAATTAGTTGGTCGTGGAAATGGGCGACAATTGCCGACCAAACTATTTGGTCGTTGAATGTACGAATTGGCGATTAACATGTTTGGTCGGGAAAATATGACTTTTCGTGACTAAAGTGTTCTAGCTACTAAATGGATTAGTCGTAGTAATTATATATTGAGTGGCCAAAAATTTAGTCGGCAAATATAACTTTTTCGCGACTAAAAATTTTTTTAGTCGCTGATTACTTTCCTCGACCCTCAATTGCCGACCAAAGTGGCGACCAAAAAAATTAGTCGTGGATAACTTTTGCCGACTAAAAATGGACTTTTGCAGACCAAATTTTTAGCCGGCAAAAGTGCAAATTCTTGTAGTGAATTATCAGTTGCAAGTGTGAAATCTTTAGTAGAGAATTTGATAGTTTATTGGAGAAATTGCAAATTAGTGAGATAGTGGAAAAACAATTGTGCTATTGATGAAATTTTTTTCTGGTGCAATTTGACACACAAGAAAGAGTTGAACCAAATACAAGAAGAATTTACACCATGCACATAGGACATTTGCACCACCATAAAAATGCAAATATTCTTTCATTGTGCCACTGATTTATAATATTTTCTAATTTATTTGAGGTCCAGAATTTTTGTATCTAAAAAATTAATCAATGAAATTCATTTATTATGAGTAGTTTTAAGTGTATCTGTATGTACACTTACATTTTAATAAAATTTAGAGTATATTTTCAGCTTTTATAGTACTTTTGAAATTTTCTCACAATAATATATAATATTGTCATTAACACGTAATATAAATAAGGGACAATTATAAATATAAAAAAAAGTTCCAAAGTTTTAGCTTGGTAATAAAATAAATTATGTATTTTTAATTTTGTCAATTTAAATTTTAATCTTTTAATTTATTTTCAATTTACACCATTTGCCTATTTTTGTTAAATAACACCAAACGAAAATAAGTGTTTTAGTTATTAAACTCAATATATGTATACATAAAATGTCGAAAATACCTATTTAGTTAAGTTTAATTATTAAAATATTTATTTATCCATCGATTTTACTTAACAGAAATAGGTAAAAGGTTTATATTGAAAACAAATTAAAAATTTAAGGTTTAAATTAATAAAATTAAAAATTCGGGATTTATTTTGTTACACGACTCAAATCTTGAGGTTTTTATTTTTATTTTTTATTTTTTATTTTTTATGTTTTTATTTTTTAAATGTCCCTATAATAATTAGAAATATAATGATACAATATTTAATTAATCTCACTTTTCAAGTATATATATTTTTAATAATTTAATAATTTTTTTTTCACACACATATTTATAATAAGTTAAATAATAATGAGAAAGACTATGATGTGGACCATATGAACCTTATAACTATAGAATAAAATGACACAACTACATACTTTATGAGTCATAACTTTATGAAAAAAATATATATAAACATACATCACATGAAACATAACCAAAGATCTCATGAGTTATAATAAAATATTGTGTTAACTAAAGAAGAAAATGACATAACCAAGGATGCATATGGTATATCCTTTCAAGGTGTATGTATAGTAGAATTTCCCAATAATATATCATTAAATGGTAATACCATATATTGGAAAACACTATGGTACACACTTTGTCATAACTAAACTTAACATGAGGCATAACTAAAGAACTCTTGAGTCATAAAAAAAATAATGTCATAACTAAAGAAGAAAATTAATCATAACTATAGAAGAAAATTAATCATAACTATAGAAGAAAATGACATAACTAGAGAAGAAAATGAGATCGCTGGAAGTCCATATAGTACACCCTTTTCGAGGAAGTACATTGGAACTTCTCCCATATATTTTAGGGTTGTTTTGAAAAGTGCTAAAAAAGTTGATTTTTATACTTATTATGAAAAGATGTGTAAAAAGTAAAGGCAATATGACTTAAATAAGTAAATAAGTTATCTTTTTTTACACTTCCCAAACGGCATCTTAGTAATCATGTCACTGTATACACATATTTCTTGTCTACAAAAATAAAGATAGAAAAATAAAGTAACAAATATAACTTTATTAATTTAAAATAAAACAAGTACAATCTCTGATAAATTTTCTAATCATTTGATTATTCTCTTCAAAAAGTTGACTCAAGAGGTTGAGAGCTTGTTCCCAAATTGAGCGGTAAAATCCTCCAAGCAAAGTGAAGAAGATGGAGAATTTGTAGAATTTTGATTTGAGGCTTTGAAAGTTTTTCCCTAAATCAGATTATAGAATCCTCTCCAATTTAGTAGAAGGAGATAAATTTGCCAAACTTTGAGTCAAATCTCTAAGCTTTATACTTTAGTAAAGTGACCTCCGGAATTTTGGAGCTTTAATCCAATGGAGCTTTCTTCCTTTGCTTGATTTAGATTTTTATCTTTACAACTTTATTTGTATATGTAAAATAATATGTAAAATTCTAGTGGAGATCACCCTTATTTATAGGAATATATGGATGAGAGTCTTAATAGACTTCAAATTCTTTGATAATTACCTCTGATTTATTTAGAGATAAATACCAAAATATCACTTTAGTGGTATGTCATAATTTTATTGGCTTGACCACCTCAATGTGACAAGTAGCTTAATTTAATTTGTCAAAAACTTATTTGCTGCATTACTATGGTTTAATTTCATTAACCAAGGACTTACTGCATCTTTTAACACATGGAAATATTTAATTTGACCACTATTTAATCTTGATTTGATTTCGAGGAAATATTTGATTTGCCAATAATTATGCCATATTTTGTAGGCCGTTGCAGTTTGTGACAATATGTAATTGGTTGAATTTTTTCATGCATACAAATCCCCCCTCAAGACTTGCTTGCGTACACGTTCCAAAAGTGTGAAAAGTGAGCGAGTCTCAAAACTTGACTTCTTGAGATTTGTTAGACGATTTAGCAGTAAGTTCTTGGGTCTTAATTTGAGACTACAAACCTCACCATGTATTGATTTTTTTTTTTTTTTTGGTTGCTTATTTGGTTGACTAAACTTGGAACATGAGTCCAAGTTACCTACGTACCCCAAAAGGATCAAGCTAAACGTAGTTCAATTTTGTGTCATTCACAATTTCAACTCATGTGGACAAGGAGTAACATGCAGTTTAGGCTTGTGCGTTAAGGAGCGTTGTAGAAAATTCAATTTTTGGAAGATAACAAAAAGTTTAGGTTCATATCTAGGAGCTCTGAATGTGATGTGTTTTGAAGATCATCTTGTTAATTTGGTAGAGTTATGAAGTTCGAAGGCATAAATATTGTCGTAGGTACATATGACATTGCTCCAACTTCAACTTCATTTTGCGGTTCTTCAATTGGGATTTCTTCTCTTCCTTATACTAAGATGCTAAAGCTCCATATTGTGAGCTCGTGTGGCCAATTCTTCAAATGTCTTTTGTTTTATACCTTGTAAGATATAGCAGAGGCTCCAATTCATTCCTTGGATGCACATCTCAATAGTGGAAGTTTAGAACAGATGATCCTTGCAATTGAGACTAAGGCTTCTCCATCTATTAAGGTAGTCGATAACCGATTTTTCTTGTTGTTAGTGAGTATTGCTAAGCTCGATCATGTTGATGATACGTTGAGTATTGTAAAAGCAACTAGGGAACTCTGTCTCCAAATGCTCCAAATTGTCTATGGAATTTGGCTCAAGCTTTGTGTACCAGTCGAAAGCATAATTATTCGAGGAATGCATAAACTGCTTGACAATCAAATCTTCTTGAGTTCCATCATTGTTACATGTCTTCATAAAGTGCATAACATATTGCTTTAGGTCTCCTTTACCGTCAAATTGTTGAAAATTTAGGGGTTGATAGTTTCTAGGCATCTTCAACAGTTCTATCCTCCACGTGTATGACTTAGTGTAGGATCAAAAATCTTGAGATCCACTTGCCTATTTTTCAGCAATTGTGCTATAGGGGCTTGTAGACACCCCATTTTTTACGGCCATTACGACTTGGACACCATCGTATGCACACCCGATGATGAGATTATTTGCTCGTCAAGTGTTTGAAGTCCTCAGCGGAATGCCACGGCTTTGAGCCCTTCAAACCCTGCATCCTTGTTGTCTCATTCTTGGACCAAGCCTTGGTTCTTCAAGCCTGAAGCTTCTGATGGTTGTTGGGCTGCCGGCCATCACTTTTTGGTTGCCGGCCACTAATGTGGTCTGCTGGCCACCAATTTCTTTTGCAAATATTTTGTGACAATTGTGCCAGCTATTTGCACAGATGCATGTATCTGCCCCCACATGTAGGGTTCGATATTCTTGAGGAGAATTCATGTTCTCTAAATATAGAGGGCCTCTCTCTCATGTTTTAAAGTTAGACAAATTTTGAAACAAAATTTTTCCTCTCTCTCTCTCTACAATTCTCTCTCTCTAGCAAATTCCTACACTTTTGCTTACAAATCTTAAACCTTTGCCTATACACTCTTAACCAAACCTCTTCATCTTTGAGTTGAGGTATTCCTGAGCCTTGTTGGAGCTCTAGAGGGTGTGTTTGCTTGGTTTTGTTGCTTGGAATTGGTTTTTCTCTTCAAAGGTAGAAGGCTTTACCTATTTGCTTGCTTTAAATACTCTTTTTCTTGCATTTTTCTAAGTGTTTTTGGGCTGCAAAACTTCTATATTTTTGGTCTAAAACTTGGATTTTAAGGCCATTAAAGGTTGAAGGGTGTTCCACCCTTCTTTATACCTTGTTTTGGAGGCCTTTTCCCTTGTGTTTCCCATCCTTTTACTATCTATTTTTGAGCTTTTAAACACTGTTTTTCAGAGTTATTTTAGTGGCCAAAATCATATTTGGAAGTCCAATTTTGGAGGGGTTAGCCTCCCCTTCTTGTGTCTTGCTTACTAGCCTAGCTTGTGCCATGTTTTAGCATAGCAATCTAGCTATTGTTAGCTTAGTTCCAGCATGTTTTAGGACTTATTTTAGACTATTTTAGCACTATTTTGGGCTGTTAGTTGCATTTGAGCTTTGTTTTGCATGCTTGTAGTGTAATAGTTCTCATGAGTTTGGTGTTCTAGGCCTTAAACACCATCTCTTTTGAGTTGATTGCATTTATTTATGGCTTTCCATATATGTGATCACACTTAATCACCTCTGTAACCTCCTTCCTTTCTTGGTTTTTGTTTTTCTTTGAAAGTGGTTCAAACTACTTGTTTGTTCTAAGCATGAGATTGAGATGTCATGCTTAATGGTTTAATCCCTTAGGGGGTTCATTACCAATGGTATAATGTCTCTTTCATGCCTAAGACAACACTTGGTTTGAGCCTTCTTTCCATTTAGAGGACTTAAACTCACCCTTTGGACTCAATTGATTAAAGAGTGGTTGGTAACCTAAAATGGAGTAATAAATTGAGGCTAAAAAAGTGCAAGATAATAATTTGGTTATGTTCAATCGGACATTAATTGAACATGGAAGCTTGAAGCATTTCATACTCATTAGTGATGAAATCATTCAAGATTCCAAGGCCACTACTTCCCTTGATCTTCTATGATAGGGAGATGGTTTTGAGAGTCTCATTTCATTGCATTTATTGAAATTGAACACTTTTGTTCATGAGCCATCATGTAATGAAATTTCTTGAGTTGATGGCTTGTAAACCAAGTTGTCCCTCCTTTGATTTGTTCATGAAAAGGAAGGGTGAGTTGTGCAAACAAACCCTTGAAAATGCCTTGTACATGCTCTGTTTATTCTCTGTTGTAGCAAGGTGAACCCTGCTGCAGTGGCCAGGAGGCCATTTTCCATGGTCGGCAGACCACCTTTGATGGCTAATCGGCTATCACTGGTGGCTAGCAGGCCTCATCACTGGCCGGCCAGCCATTGATGCAAAACTCAGCAATGTGTTTGTGAGGCAGAGCAGAGTTATACTGGAAGTGGGCAACAGTGTATGTGTTCTCTGTGCAACAGATGCTCTCCGGAAGCAAAATAGTGGCCTTTTCGGGTGGAAACCGAGCATGCGCATGAACATCCCTCGCTTCTCGAGGCGAAGTAGTTAGCTTAGTACTTAGTTATCTTAGTACTAAATTGTCTAGCTTACTTACTTCTTTTAATTACACTTATGTTGGAATTATTTAATTAGTTAAAGTAGTTAGCTAGTTATGATGTTGTAATTTGATTAGCTAGAATAGTTAGTTAATTCATATGTTGTTGTAATAATTAGCTTAGTTAACTAGTTACTTTATTCGGACTCTCCTTCGTGAGAGCGCAATGTTGTAATAACGTGTATGTCTTCGAACCCCACGACTTTCTCCCTTTTATTTACTAGCTTATGACGGTTAGTTTAGGGACATCATGTTTTGTTTAGCATACTTCATGTTTGCATTCATTTGCATTGCATGCGTTGAGGCTCAGTTCATCATTCTAACTGCATTGTTAGTTTAATACTTCTTTGAATACATGCTTAGACCACATGCTATCCAATTGCTTCATATGTCATTTCTAGTAGCCGAGCGTATTAGTTGCGTTTTTGCATGCGTTGCATTAGTCATATTGTATAGTTAGGGATCATGCATTTTTCTAACTCATCTTTTTTTTGACTTGGATCATGCATTAGTCATATTGCATTAGTCATATTGTACTTGGTGATCCTTTACTCGGTTTGGCATAATTGCATGCATGTGATTGTTGCCATGTTTAGCATGCTTTTCATGAGGCTAATTGCTTAAGTGCTATAACTGCTTGAATGCTGTGGATGAAGGCTAGTTGCTTGAATTGGAATAATTTGAGTAATGTTCATATGTGATCACTTTTTCAAGTGGTATATATTCAAAAAAAAATTCAAAACAAACATGAATCAAGTGTTCCAATTCTTACAAGTTAGTCTATACTTGTGTGCATGCGCATCACATATTAATGCTAGCCTAATAAACTAGAACAAGAGCATATAATGTAAATAAGATTCATATCATGATCAGTAGATGTCGATCTTTGATCGAGGGAGCGGGGGTGCTCAATTTGTGACATTCCCCTTCCATACCTAATTAAGTTCCTGAGCTGAGACAATCTTGGTGATGATGGACACGTGGCTTTTGGCATGAGTCATAGGTTTCCTAAATTTCCCAAAAATAAAATATTTAGATGGCGACTCTGTATTTGGCAAAGCAGTCCATTTTTGGCAATTTGATTCAAAATCGATTTTCCAAAAGATTTGCCGAATTTGGATTCTTTGGTCATTATCTATTTCACATTTGCACTTATGGAATCAGATTCAGAACTGCGAGAGTCCGAACTATAGGGCTTATTTCAACTTCTGAAAGGGGGCTCGAAAAAGTCGAGCTACAGGGCCCAGTTCATAACCAAACCCTTTATACTCTTTTAATCTGAGATCTAGTGTCTTGTATAGTTGTTTATACTCTTCTTTGTCTTGTTGCCACTCGGGTTTGATTATAGATTGTGTTTGAATAGGTTGAGAGTTAGTTTTTCAAAGGAGCTTCTGTCTATTCCATTCCACGTTCGCTTGAGCGGTCTTTTGTTTGCTCGAGCAGCCTTGGGTTTCTCCCAGTATTTTTGCAGGTCCACAAAACTTCTAAGAGAGGATCATTGCATGCTCGAGCCGTGATGTGGCCACTCGACCAGTGTCAGTTTCTTGTGTTTGATGCTCGAGCGGTGTTTTGGTCGCTCAAGTGGCCTGTATGTATATTAGATCGAGAAAAAGTCATTTTCTGTCACTTTTTACTCTCTCTCTCTCTCTCTCTCTCTCTCTAAAACATCTCCTGCCCTAATATCTTCTCACTCTCTCTCTCTCTCTCATTCCTGCCCAAATACTCAAATACACCCAAATTCGTTGATCTTGCAGCCCTAGTGCTTTGGAGAAAAGTGTATAGCTCATAAAGGAGAACGCTTTAATTAGTGAAGTTTCCATATTTGACTTTGTCTAAAGTTAGGTCTTGTTCCCTTCTTCTTCTACTCTTCAGGTAGGGATTTCTTCTACCTTTTTATATGATTCTTAGCCTTGTTATGTGTTTTTCAAAAGGTGTAGAGATTTGGAAGTCATGTGATTGATTTAGGGTTTGGTTTTGGAAATCTAAAATAGGGGTTTTTAAACGGGTTCATGGGAAGTGTTGTGGAGATGAGTACTATGTTAAATGTTGTTGAAATATTGAGAATCTCTCTTTTAAATGTGCTTTTGAAAAGAAATAGATGTTTTATTGGAAATCACTGGTTTGACCTAAGGAAAAGAGAAAGGATGTTGAGTTTTTGAAATAATGAAATGAGTATATTCCCGATGAAGAGAATGAGTTCGGTATGTATTATCGCTCCTATATTGAAATTATGAGATTATGCTTGCTGTTGAAAATTTATTTTTTTGTATAAAGATATCTGTTTTGGGCTATCAGTGGAGAATAACTATGATTGTTGTAGAAATTGCATGAGGAATAGGTTGATTGAATATCATTTACTCATACATCGCATTGACATTGTTTCATAAATATTTGCATTTTGAAAATTGTATCATTTTTAAGAAGAAAGAGTGAATACCTTAGTGAATCTAATTAGGGGGTGTGGTTGTAGTGTTATCTACGTTGGCCTATGTGTGAAAGTCTAGAAACCTGCATAGTTAGGTGTCGATCCTTCCGGTAGTACCAATAAAATGGTTTTAGTAGTACTTGTATAGCCTACTGCAAACACGTACTTAGAGATTTCTAGTGTTTTGTATCCACTGCCATGTTTTCTAATTTAAAAAGTATTGTTTTATGAATTGATTTTTAACTATGGCATAGCATTATTTTGAAATGGAAAGTGTAACATTTTGGTAAATGACATGCATATGCATTCACCATCCGACTTTGTTAAGCATCGTACATCGTGCTCAAACTTTCTCTATTGGACTTTAACTCACCCTATGTGGAAAACAACTTTCAGGTGATAATGATTTGCCTTCACCAAGGAAGTATTTTGGAAGGACCTTGGAGCCGAGAGCTTCGTTTTGTTCTTTTGTGTAAATGTTATTGTACAAGCCTTGGGCTTTATATATATTGTGTTTAAGTCATTTTTGTTGTATCCAAGTATCGACTTGGAAAAGTGTAACCATTAAAGCATTAACTTATTTGTACCTTCTTTTGTCTCACATGATTACTACATGTCATATATTATAGATTCAGGATTTAGGATTTATGAATGTATACATGCATAAGTCATCTTTTGTATGGTAAAACAGAATTATTGAAAGGTTAATATTGTATAATTTTCTACTTTTCCATCAAATATCATGAGGTGGTTTGTCGTTTTTATTTTGGGGCGTTACATGTCCTCACAATGAGATCCTTCAACTGTTTGGCATGAATCAATCTATCGGCAATGACCTGGATATCTTTACTTGAAACCTTTGATTTTGATGAGGTTTCAAGAATTTCTTGTGGAGTACTTTGTTTTACTAATTCCAGCATGGATCCAAAAAGGTTCGTCACGCCACAAATTGTTTTTTTCTCAAACTTTTTCAAAAGCTTTGTAAGTTGAGTCTCTTGTTCTTGGTCGCTCTTTGTAAGCGTCTCAACAGCTTTGATCAATGCTGCAATTTATTCTTCAAGGGAAGATAATTGCAGCATCATGACCGACATGATGTCATCGTCTCCATCAAAGTCGATATACTTCATAAGCTTTCCAAGCATAGATTGCAGACTCTTAGAAAAAGTAAAAGATGTAAAGCATTTGTTTGTCATAGACTCTCGAAAAGATGGTTGGATGTGTCGACACGTGTTCAACCACAGAAGAAACGTCCGCTTTCACCTCCATTGAAGATGAGAAAGTTGCTGGCTTATTCGACGTCATGAGAGAAGCACTCTTCTTTGCTCGCAACATGTTGAAGAATTTGTGTAGACTTCAAAGTTGATTTGCAAAGAGAAGAAATGAGAGACAAAGATTGTCTCACTAGGCATGCCAAAATTTGTATACACAAATGTCTTGTTTGCAAAAATAAAGAAAGAAAAATAAAGTAGCAAATATAAATTTATTGATTTAAAATAAAACGAGTATAATCTCTGATAAACTTTCTAATCAAAGAAAATAATCCTCTGATTATTTTCTTCCAAAAGTTGACTCAAGGGTTGACATCTTGTTCTCGAATTAAGCGCTGAAATCTCCACCAAGTGAAGAAGAAGGCGAATTTGTAGAACTTTGATTTGAGGGTTGAAACTTTTTTCCCAAATCAGATTGTAGAATCCTCTCCAGTTTAGTAGAAAGAGATAAATTTGTTGAACTGTGATTTGTGTCTTTGAGCTTTATATTTTACGGAGATTGATAAACTTTGGTGAAGAGAACTCCAGAATTTTAGAGTTTTAGTTCGATGGAGCTGTCTTCCTTGGCTTGATGTAGATTTTTATCTCTACAACTTTATTTGTGTATGTAGAATTATATGTAAAATTGTATGAAAAATTTTGGTGGAAATCACCCACATTTATAGGAATAGATGGATGAGTCTTAATAGACTTCAACTTCTTAGATAATTATCTATGATTTATTTAGAGATAAATACCAAAATATCACTTTAATGGTGTGCCATAATTTTATTGGCTTGACCACCTCAATGTGACAAGTGACTTAATTTAATTTGTCAAAAACTTATTTCCTGCATCACTGTAATTTAATTTGATTAACCAATGACTTACTACATCATTTTAACACATGGTAATATTTAATTTGACCACTATGTAATCTTGATTTGAGACCAATTGGACATGTGACAATATTTGATTTGCCAATAATTATGCCATATTTTATAGGCATTTACAGTACGTGACAATTTGTAATTAGCTGCAATTTTTCATGCTTACAATCACCTTTAATTTATTTTTCATCTGTAAGAAACATGCTTCTAGAATTTCCCATTAACAATCTTCTATTATTAATAAGAAAAATGTTTGAAAACTGTAATTGAATACCTCTAATTCACCCATAATGACATGGAATAGACCCCGCCCATCACTCTTTATCCTTCCTCTCTCTATCTCTCTATTCTTTCCCTTTTCCACCTATGTGGAAATCAAAATAGGAGTAATATATTAGGGAAATGTAACACCACTTTATTAATTAAACATTTCTTAGCAATTGATTGATACTAGGCCTACACGATGTTGGCTCAACAAACGCTATAATTTAATATTTATCTTACGAATTTATAAAATAATAAAAGTTATATATATGGAAAAAAAAAACATTATATAAACAAATTTAAGATACTTATGGAAAAAATTTTAGAATTTTTTTTGGGTGGGGTAAAAGTTCATAATTTAATCCTTATAACAAAATAAATTGTAGAACTTTGATTTGAGGGTTGAAACTTTTTTTTTCCAAATCAGATTGAAGAATCCTCTCCAATTTAGTAGAAAGAGAGAAATTTGTCGAACTTTGATTTGTATCTTTGAGCTTTATACTTTATGGAGATTGATAAACTTTGGTGAAGAGACCTCTAGAATTTTAGAGTTTTAATTCGATGGAGGTTTCTTCCTTGGCTTGATGTAGATTTTTATCACTACAACTTCATTTGTGTATGTAGAATTATATGTAAAATTGTATGAAAAATTCTGGTGGAAATCACCCATATTTATAGGAATAGAAGGATGAGAGTCTTAATAGACTTCAACTTCTTAGATAATTATCTATGATTTATTTAGAGATAAATACCAAAATATCACTTTAATGGTGTGCCATAATTTTATTGGCTTGACCACCTCAATGTGACAAGTGAATTAATTTAATTTGTCAAAAACTTATTTGCTGCATCACTATAGTGTAATTTGATTAACCAATGACTTACAACATCATTTTAACACGTGGTAATATTTAATTTGACCACTATGTAATCTTGATTTGAGACCAATTGGACACGTGACAATATTTGATTTGCCAATAATTATGCCATATTTTATAGGCATTTACAGTACGTGACAATTTGTAATTGGCTAAAATTTTTCATGCTTACAATCACCTTCAATTTATTTTTCATGTGTAAGAAACACGGTTCTATAATTTCCTATTAACACGCTTCTATTATTAATTAGAAAAATGCTTGAAATCTCTAATTGAATACCTTTAATTCACCCATAATGATATGGAATAGACCCCACCCATCACTCTTTAAGATTGGAGGAGGTATATGTGGGATGCTTTTGGAGTTACCAAGCACGCCTAACAGTTCAGACTTCCAATCTCCTAATCTAGTCTCACTAGTGCAATGTAAAATAGAAAATGAAAGTCCAAATTTGGCAACATTTATAGAAAATTCATTTATTGCAAAATATGCTAAAAATGGACTACATCATCAAATCTCAGAGTTGTCACCTAATCTTTTGGGAAAATTTGGAAATCCATGACTCGTGCCAAAGGCAACTGTTCATCATAATGAAAGATGCCTCGATTTGGAACCTTAGGTATGAGGGGAGAAGGTCATTAATTAAGCACCACCACTCACCGGATCAAACAATCGGCCTCTACTAAGCTATGATATGTGTTTTATAAACACTATACGCTTATGTTTTGATTGTTTTAATAATGCTAAAATTACTATGTCAGTCAAGCAATTTATAAATTATGTCACTTATTTTGGTATGCCTGATTTTATGCATTTTGAAAGGTTTTTAAATGTACAACTCAAAGAAAACTATGCTCACATTCATATCAATCAACATCATTACAACCTCCATCCACAGGCATTTATAGAGATATATCAACTAAGGAAATAGCTACATAGTAGGATGCTATAAATAGTAAAATAACATATACAGTAGAGATGCTAAAGTTGTAAATGCTTACTTAGTACTCCTCCGCGGCAAGCCAAAAAATAATATACTATATACACATGCATGATCCTATATACAAATAGTTTATACAATACATGCACATAATACAACTAAAGATTCGGCTGCTAAGTACATGATATGTGAATCATTTCAAGGCATGAATTAGCGCATGAAGGCACATAAGAATTGATGAAACCCACATATGCAAATTAGCGAAATCCTAATGCATGAAAAATGGATGCAAGGCATGGACATGATTAATCAAATATGATGCTATGTATATACAGAAAACATGTAAATAAAAGAGATAGAAAGACGTGGGGTTGGAACATTATTACAACAATTCGAATGAGAAAGTGGGAAGAGAGAAAGAGATTATTACAACACTTTGAATAAATATTAAAAAAGAAGGGGGATAAAGGAATTGTTACAATAATGAATGGATTTAGCTAAATCAATACTGAATCTAACAAAACATACAAAATATGTATCAACAACTCCAGAACCACTAGGGAGAACACTCCCATAAACTGTCTACTCTGTTTCTGAAGTAATCATCCCCGAACACAAAAATGGGCCAGCCGAACAAGTAGATGGTCAGCTGAATTCATCTTCTGGCTGAGATTTAGATCAGTGTAGAATTTCCACAACAGAAGGCACAAGACACTCTCTAAGGGGTGTTTACCCCTCTTTCCTTTTTTTTCTAGCAGAGATCATTTAAGGAAGAGACCAATGGGCCCCAACCTCAACAATGATATAACCAGATATATGTAACAGATATTTTGCAATAAATCAACAATTAAATAAATCAAAATCAAGAACGAAGGAAGAGACCAATGGGCCCAACCCTCAACAATGATATAAACAAATATATGTAACAGATATTTTGCAATAAATCAACAATTAAATGAATCAAAATCAAGAATGACTTCAAGTCCAAGAAATAGATAGAAACTTACATCTTTTCTTTGTGAATAAGGGCTAGTTAATACCCAAATCCTTGCTATTGAGTTGAGAGACTAATGCAAATCATTTCTTAGTGGAAGCTTTGCTTGAAAGTAAGAGATTCATCAAAGGATATTGATAACTTCTCTCATATTCAATGAAATAAAGGTGCTTCCACCCTTTTTCATATTCAGAAATGACTGAGATGGAGCATTCAACACCTTTGACATAAAGCATCCTACTTTACTTCCAGAAAACAAAAACGATAAAAATGATACTCCACCACTTTCTCAAAACCAAATCTCAAAAATCATTCAACTAGCCCCATGAAACAACCTACATTACTCATTAAAATTTATCATTAGTTGAAGCATATGGGCCAATATGCTAAGATGATGAGATATGTGATAAAAAAAAAAAAAAAAGTGTATAAAATGAAATAAGCAGCTCTACATAATTAAAGTTGTGGATGGGTGGCTACTTTCTACTCACTCCACATCCACAAGGTTCCAAATATCACATCTATATACAAAAAGAAGGAATTAAAGCACTAGAAACCAAGAAAAGAGTGCAAAGGCATTAGAAAGTAAAGAAAACATTCAACTCAATGGATGGGTGGCTATGTCCTAGCTCTCTCCACATCCATGACGGCCCATTACATGATTACAACAAGCTAATAGTGAGATACAAAGCCTATAAATGAAGAACAAAAGAGAAAAATATGAAAATAGTTCAAAAATTTCACCTCTTGAAGGAGGACGAACTTTCTTGTTGACAAACTCTCTCCTAGTACCCTTAGGGTGTGTTTGTTTCGAAGGATTAGGGGATGGGATTGGATTATTTGTCTCACCGGACTAATAATTCATTGTTTGTTTTATTTTTTTTTTGTTCTGGACTAATAGTCCCCCCGAACTATTAGTCCCACAAATATGGGACTATCCTATTCCATTGGGGGGGGGGGGGGATAGAAACCATGGGATTGATAACCCATGGGATTATTTTGTGAAATGTTCATTTTACCCTCCATGCTATTACTTAGCAAACAATTAGAAAATGATAAAATAGTCTTTTGAACATTTATAAATTATTTTTTTAGTGTTGTTAATTTAAAATTATATATTAAATAAAAAATTTTAATTATAAATTCTAAATTATAAATTAAATTTAATTAAAAATAATAAATTATAAATTATGGCCTTATAAATTAAATTTTTTAGTGGTGTTAAAAAATTAAATTTACATATTAAATTAAATTATTTTTTAGTGTTGTTAATTTAAAATTATATATTAAATAAAAAATATAAATTATAAATTAAATTTATTTACAAATAATAAATTATAAATTATGGCCTTATAAATTAAATTTTTTTAGTGTTCTTGAAAATTTAATTTGTATATTAAATAAATTTATTTTTTATTGTCGTTAATTTAAAATTTTATATTAAATAAAAAATAAAAATTATAAATTTAATTTAATTGAAAGTAATAAATTAAAATAATTAAAATATTGTGCAAAAAATAAAATAAAACAAATTTTTATTTAATCTAGCTAAAAATAATTAAAATATTAAAGCTATGTTTAATATTGCTATTACTTAGTAAATAATTGAAAAGGATAAAATAGTCATTTGAGCATTTATCCTTCTCCATAATATCCCAAACAAACATTGGATTACTAAAAATAGTCTAATCCAGACATCCAATCCCATAACTAAACAAACATAGGATACAAATTTAGTCCAACCAAATAGTCCCGAGACAATGTATCCCAGGACTAATAGTCCGATGGATTACAATCCCCCCTTATCCAGTCCGTCCAAAAAAACGCACCCTTAAGGTTTTTGATTAGGTCTAAGAATCCTTAGCAAGGAGTTCCAAGCCAAGGTTTAGTCGTGTTTTGATGGTTGAGGTATGAGAAATGCAAGTGGAGAAGCTGTAAGCTTTTGCGTTCAAGGTCTGAGCCTTGGAAAAATGATCTTTCAACCTCTTGGAAAATATTTCCAACCTTAATTTTAGCTTTTTATGGAGTTTTGGGTGGTCTATCAGTGAATAAGTAGTGGAGAAAATGAGAAGGTTGAAGACAAGGTGTGGATGTAAACAAATTTTGTAACCTTTTTGAATGAAGAAGGAGAGGTGATATTTATAGAGTTTTGAGGGAAAGAAAATATCTGAAAAACTTGTAGAGGAAGCATAAGGAAAAATATCTAAGATATTTGTGTAAAATTTGGAGAAAATGCCGAATTTCCCAAAATTGCTCTGTTTCCCAGATAAACCACCTGGCCAGACAAAAAAGTGTTTGGCCAGACAAAAAATTATTTAGCTAGACATTTTTTTCATAGGGAAAACATGTTTGTTTTATTTTTTTTTTCCAAAAAAGTTTCATTTCTTCTACTCATTTCCGCTTTGTTCTTGTTCAATTTAATAAGAAGATATAACACTTGAATTTCAAAAATACGAATCTTGGAACTTTGTAGAAATGTTTGAAAAAGGGTTTAAGAGGGTCTAAAATATTTTGGCCAAAACCGGTGTAAGATTGAGATTAAAGCTTGAACCTAGCTCTCCTGGTGAGGAATTTGTAAGATAGCACATTCTCATTTTCATCATCGAGTGTTTGAAAAGAGAACCCAAGTCTTAGGGCTGGTCAAAATGGGGTATCTACAGTTGCCCTCTTTCACAGAGCTCGATGCGTCATCTCATGATATGAGTGAATGTCAAAGTCTGAAGACGACCCTTTTGGCAAATAAACAAAATGCAATTGCAGTTGGTTGAACCTGAGGGTTGCCTATATATATCATTTTTCAAGGAATCAAACCAGTGTAGTTCAGATGCAGAATGCAAATGATATACAACATGCTAACAGTTTGTAGATGCAACAAAGAATACTATTCAAGTGTGTTTTCTACACAAGTGATATAAATCGAGATGCACAAACATGTTTTCTACATGAAAGAAAGAAATGAAATTCAAACGCGCTTCGCACGAGAGAAAGAGAGTGCTCGAGGCCAAACACATTTCAAACATGCTACAATGTTAGAAGAGGAACACACTCTAATCACGCTGAAATCGCGGGAAGAGGAACACACTCTAATTGCGTTGAAATCAAGACAAGATGAACAAACTCTAACCGCGCTGAAATTATGAGAAAAGGAACAGACTCTAATCATGATGAAATTGAGAGAAAATGAACAAACTCTAACCGTGCTAACACAACACTCTAACTGCGCTGATATCGCGAGAAGAGGAACTTACTCTAATCACATTGAAATTGCAATAAGAGTGACACCACACTTTAACTGTGCTGAAATTTTGAGACCACACTTTAACCATGTTGAAATCGTGAGAAGAGGAACATAACACTCTAATTACGCAGAAATCGCGACAAGAGGAACACACTTTAATTGCGCTGTAATTGTGAAAAGAAGAACACACTCTAATCACGCTAAAATCGTGAGAAGAGGAACACAACACTTTAACCGCACTGAAATCGTGAGAAGAGGAACACACTCTAACCATGCTGAAATCGTGAGAAGAGGAACGCAACACACTCTAACCATGCTAAAATTGCAACAAGAAGAACACCACACTCTAACTGCGCTGAATTCGCGAGAAGAGGAACACACTCTAATCATGCTGAACTTGCAAGAAGAGGAACACAATACTCTAATTGCGCTAAATTTGCGAGAAGAGCAACACACTCTAATCATGTTGAAATTGCGAGAAGATGAAAGGTGTTAACCAAGAGAAAATAAAGGTGGTGTTAACCGACAACCCTAACCATACTTTCATATGAAAAAAAGGAAGGTATTAACCAATAGAAAACAAACCAAACACCCTTTACGTGTAAAGGGTAAAGGCAACACAATGAAGAATGCAATGCATGCAATACAACATGCGATAGACGCAAAAAGCGGTATGCCTCACAACTACAAAAATAGGCGTACATTCTGATTGAGAGTTGGACTAACATGCTTTTGAACTACCTTGAGAGATGATATACAACGTAATGCAACAAAATGATGAAAAAATGCGAAGATAGCAATATACAAGGCAAGCCTTGTGTAAATGATGATGAGGCATAACGAAAAATGCAGATATGTGGAACGCCACCTTTTTGAATGAAAAAGGGATTATGCGAGGGGATGCACTTTAAGAAAAAGTGATGTATAATGCATATCTCAAAACATGGATAGCATGGAAAGCAATATATGATAAATGATATGTGGATATGCATGGTAGATGGAACGATGCATGATGCAACTTATGAGATGAACAGTATGGAGAGTGGTACACCACATATCTCATGGAATGAATGCAAAGTAGTTTGTAGGTCACACCACATTATGCAACAAAGCATGACAACCTATAAAACTTATTGAAGCAAAACCAACTCCTTAGGTTAAACCTAAACATAAATCGAGGCAACTCAACGCAACTCAGTTATTAATATTTACAAGTGCATAACAAAGTTGAGAGTTAGAGAAACCAATCATGTAGATCAAATCCATCAAAGTGTATGAGCATGCATGAATGCATAAGTCAAAGCACATATATCAATCTGAGAAAATAACGCAACCAAAGTGAATTTTGAATTACTCAGGGATAACTATCAAAGATTGAATCATATTAGAATCATCATGAGATTGAACCCACCTTTACTCAGGGAAAAGTGCCTGACAGATATATGGGAGAAAAGTATGGTTCATGCCCTCATTTAGCTGAAAACCTAGTCAGATGTACTCTTGCCCCTGGTATCTATTCACTGTTTGTATTTTTTCAATATCATACAGGTGCTTGTGATCAGGATCATCATATTATAGAATAACTGCCACCCAATTAGCTTATGCTTCTCCTGTGCCCTAGAGTTTTGAGAACTTACTCAAGTTGCTGAAGTAGTGATGGATTCCTCGCATACACTTTGCAATGATCATGGACTTCATGCCCCTTGCACAACATTCTCAGTTTGTTTATAACTTCCACACATGTACTTGTTTTGAATTTGGAGCAAAGGTTTGCATATGGAATTTTGACCATGCCACTCTTATTGAATTTCGAATCATGCACACGCTAATAGACACAAGAAACACTCAATGAGTGCAGACCAAGACACACCCGATACAAAAAACCACAAGACTTGCAACTGACCCCAAAAGCCAAAGAAGAAGATAAAAGGCTCAAAATGTTGATCATTCATTGTGTCCCTAGTATTACTCATGCTCACTCATTTATTCAAGAATTGCCTTTAGGAATAGAATTTGCAAAAGGTCAAGTTTCAATTCCCTTTGGGTTCAAGTTGAAGATATCACTGATAAGTTCAAGTATTGAAAATTTCTCCACCTACTTATTCAAACTAGTTTTTCTTCATCCGACGCGAATATGCTATGTGCAACAGTCATTGCAGCTCCTGGATGGTTATTGGGTCAAACCTTATGAAAAGGTTGCCTATGTATCTCAACATGAGAGTTAGACCTCACGTAATTCACAGTTAAGGTTTACTCAGGGTATTGACACTCTCCTTTTGCGTTCTAACTTTTGCCAGAGCTACCATTTTGGGTTTTTATCCTAGCAAGCTCTCATTTTTTTTCATTTTTCATTGTTTATGCTCTAAGTTTTGCCTGGGTTTCCCTTCCAGCTTTTGGCCCAGTGACCCTCTCAAGGGTAGTGTTACAACATTTGTAGTGAATTTGATCAGTAATCATCCTTGCTCTAACAATGAAACTTGATTCACCTTGATTCGATCTTGGTTCTCCCTTAACTTCTTGTTGTCTCTCTCTCACTTTCCCTCTACTTTCAAGGTTAAGTCTCTTCACCATGTGGTACCTTCTTGTATTGGCTTTTTTGAGTTTAGAGAGAACTTCTTTTCCTTATAGTTGGTTTCATTCCATGGATGCCTATGGCTTGCTGGTTGACTTTTTCTTCTTCTTCTTCTTCTTCTTTTCTTTCTTTTTTGAATTTTTTTTTCCTTTCTTCTTCTTCCTTGTTTTGAGTGATGAAAATGCCCTGGAGAGAAATTTTAGGATTTGTGAGGTCTGAAAGCAATCTTGTGCCTGCCAAAAAGATTGCCAGAGTGTAAAGAGAATTCCCAAAAAAGTGTAAGACACCACGCACGATTCTGAATCCGTTTTCTCAAGTTTGCAACAAAAAACCGCTTGAAATTTTTGGAATGATCATGAAGAGCATTGTGACGACAACTCAGAATCTGTTCGAACTATTTGGGGGATCATCCTTAATACTCGAGCTTATTAGTGAAATCCCATTCTCATTAATTAGCACATTAAGCAATTAGCACCTTTCCCTTGCTTATTTGAAATTTTCAAAGCTTTTCTTATTTTCATTAGGCCACACATGGAGTACCGTGGGCACAATCAAATGATCAAAAGCTTGACTCTCTTTCTCTTATTGAAAAGACGGAGACCCGAGGATACACAAGAGCAACTACATGGAAAAGACCCAACTAAAACAAGGACACAAGAAGAAAAGACAAAGAAAACAAGACTCTAACTACCCACAAGACACAACTCAGAGCCTAACAAAAAATCACATCATTAGCATCCCAAACACAAAAAGATTTTTATTTCTCAAGTCCATCAGCAGAATTCATGATAGACTTCAAATAGCCCATTGGAAGGTCCCATCTTGCCTTTACTTCAGCATCACTATCGAAACCCGCCTGAAAACCTCCAAACTTCTCTTCGACCAAAGCAACTTCCCTTTGCAATTTCTCACACCATGCCTCTTGTTCAGAAGGTCCTTTCCAAGCACTTTTCAACAATTGCCTCTAGTTGATCTTGAGACTCATTATTCCAACCATCATTGCTGGCCATAGTTAAGGGAGCCTCCCGCTTTTCTTTAACCTCATTAAGGTTGAGCTCACCAAGATTGAGTAAGCCTTCCTCAAAGAACTGCTCGTTCTGCTCTTCTTTCTCAAAATTTTTGATGAGGCAGAGATCTGAAGATTCAGGAATGAACACCATGGGTTTGGGCTCGTTAGTGGGTTTGATGTACTAGCTAGGGTCGAAGTTGATTGTTGGCCAGGCATTGATGGAATTTATGTTGGAGGGTGGTAATGGGTTGGTACTGACATTTGGTTTTTGAGGTGAAGCTATTTTGTTGTTGACGAGATCTTGAATCTCATGATGAAGGCGATAATAACGATTGGTGTCATGATCATGCTATTGGTGAAAGGCATAGTATTTGGTAGGGTCATGCTGGGCTGGGAGAATATCAGGGAGACATTGAGGGTCAAGGGGTTTAAGGTGTCCTTCATTTATAAGGATTTGAAGAGCTTTGGACAAGGGCATGTAGAGGGGATTGAAGATGCAATTTTGGGAGCAGTGGGCACCAGTCCTACAAGCATTGGCAATGGAGTTGGCGGGTGTAGGCCGAATACTCATGGGAAAGACTCCTATAAGTTTGGGATTGGAGCTAGAATGGACATTTTTGGTAAGGCATTGTTTTCCATGGCTTGGCCTTCAGTTGTTTGTTATCCCCTGATTCAAAGTGCCCTTAACTTGACTTCTCACACTGAACTCATTTGCAGTAACCCTCATCCGGGCATTACAGTATTGAGCTGCAAAAGTTTCATCCACAATCTTCTTAATAACTACAAGGACTTGCTGTTTGTTTAAGCCTTTGCCCTAGACTCATTCTTATTACTTGCTTTAGCCTTGTCAAGGGATCAAATGGCTATATTTGGGCAAGGCCTATTTGCTTTTGATATGGTATCACCTAGGCTTGAGATATCTTTGAACAATGTGTCCAATTGGGCCACTCTTCTGTCATCACCATCAAGCTTCATCACAGTTTCAACTTTGGGTTAGCTACTTCTATTTTTAGCTTACCCCAAGATCAGAGAGCTCTTTGATACAAAATTCCGAGCATGGGATGTGGTCGGGGTTAAAACCCCAAAGGTTAATTCTTTCATAGTTCTCTGAAGATCTTCAATCATTCACAACAATTCAGAAGTAGTGGGTTCGATCATTGGGCACTTGGTGTATCTAAATTGGATTAGTTTGGATGGATTAACTAAGCTGGGCCTTTCCAAAGTTCACTTTTTAGGGTTTGAGAGGATTAGGGTTCAGGTGCATCCATTATGCACAAGTCGATACCCTCTGGAATGAGTACCTTAAGCTTGGGTAGATGGAACAGAGTGATGTATATACTGAGGTTGTAGATGGATGGCAGTATATAAAAGAGGCTAAGGTAGGGAAGTTGTGGTACTTGGTTATGGGTAGGCAGTGGATTAATGGTGGCATTCGGCGTTCGTGGTAGAGCTGTGATTTCATCGTCAATGAGATCCTGGATCTTATGACATAGGCGGATACATCGGTCAATACTATAGCCATGTTGCTGGTGGGAGGAACAATATTTAAATGTGTCATACCTGGGTGAAAATGGGTCAAGAAGGGGTTTAGGATCTAGGAGTTCGACGTGTCCCTTGTCCAACAACATATTCATGGCTTGGGATATGGACATATAAAGAGGGTGAAAGTTTCGAGTTTTGGGTCAGGTTGAATTGTAAGGTTGTAGGTTGGTATTTGCATGATGGTTGGTTGTTTAGGCTAAGGTGGTGATAGTGCTGACTTCTGAAGGTTTCACTACTGTGCTAGTACTGCTAGTAGCATTAAAACTGCCAACAAAAGGCTTTCTCACAGGTTCTTGCTCATCTAATATGATCCATTACTTCATGGCATCTTCAATCTAGACCCTCATTTCATGCAGATATTTGAAGGTAAAGAGAAGAAGGACTATCATCTTTTGTAGCATCTTGCCATGTAGATTTCCCACGACCATTCAAATCTGAACTTTTTCTGAAGGCCTGTTGGTCATCATGGCTGCCTTGGCGCTCTATCTTGTTATAAATTCCACAAAGCTCTCTTTGGGCTCTTAACGGGTTGCTTCTAAGTCCCGAGTGGTTACTTTAATTTGTGTGTTGTAGGAGTACTGAGTGATGAATGCCTCAACCAACTCCTTACAACTTTGTTTCACTGAATCCTCCAATTTAGCATACCAGGTGGCAACTATACCCGACAAAGTTCACCCGAACAAAGATAGCTTTTGGGCTCTAGCTAAGTCCATCGACTTTAAGACAGTTGAGAACAACCAGATATGCACTATGGGTTCCTTGATCCACCAAACTGGTCTACATATGGCATCTTGAATCTTTCTGGTAATCTGATAGCAATTTCGGTATTTCCATCATTAACCCAGGGGATAGAATTGATTCCTTGTGATTTTTTGAACAACTTTTCTAACTTATCTATCTTCAGCATAGCCGGATCAAACTAAATAAGAACAAAGGGAAAGAGCCCCTCGGCAAGATGTGATGGAGCTTTAAAAGCTGGAGATTGGGCTGACTCTTTTGTTTGGCCAAGACTTGGGAAATCCTCGACTGGCAGAGGTGGATCTAGAACCGGATGATTGATTGGTAGTAGATGTGCAACGGTTGCCCCAGTTGGTTGTTGCATCCCAGCAATGGCATCGCCTTGAGTGGCTACTATGTGGTTAAGAGTATCCATAGTCTATTGGAGAGCTGTGAGCAAGTCTACTAGATCCACTTGATTTTGGGCCATTATGGGATTTGGTGAATTAGCAATTGTAGAACTAGGTGGATGTGACCTTGTTGGAGATGGCTTTTTCGGGTTTAGACATACTAGAGTGTTTTTGATATGGATAGTTCAAATTATATAGAGTGGGATGGGTTAGGCTTTTTTTTTCCAAGGTAGGCTGGATTAGGCTTTTCCTCGATTGGGTATGATTGGGTTATTTTTGAATTGGGTATAATTTTTCCCGTGTGATCCACCAAAGCATAGAGAATCAAGCTCTCCTGACCTCAGTGAACCCTAGCTTTAAAACAAATACCCCTATCAAATTATGGTACTAGACATGTTGGTCAAAACAAAGCAAGACACAATTTTGACTTCTTAGTTCTGATCTTGGTGTAAATTCAACCATTAAGATACAATCCCTAAATTTTGATCCTCCACCAAACAAACACAACCCCCTAGATTCTGACCCAAAATTTTGATTCTGATATGATCCCAAATTTTGAAAAAGATCCCATTAAAATCAAGACTCCCCTAAGGATTGGGTGCCCTTTTCTCAAGATTTCATATTCAGACATAAGCAATCATTCCAAACACACCTAAAGGTTAGGGTTTCCCCATCTTAGCTTTGAAAAGGTCTAGAGCTTCACTATTCAAACAAGTAGTATCATCACATCTTAGATACAGGAAAGCATCATATCCTAATTTTGGAAGTTGCTATAGCTCAATATATTACTAGGCCAGTCTGGTCAAAAGAGGTACCTTAGCAAGACACCGATATACCTACCCTATGTAACACCTATAAGTGACACTGATATACCTACCCTATGCAACACCAATAAGTGAAGGGAGGATCAAATAGTATGTTGGTGGTCCAAATATGAGGCGTGTATTCCTATCATAAAAGAACCCACATCCAACAAGTCGTCCAGGATGTCAAATGGCAAATACAGTGACTTATGCGCACTATGCATGAAATGCAATGAATATATATGTAAATAAATCTCATATCATGAATTTGAGTCAAGGTCTCTTAGTTTTCCAGTTGAGTCACTAGAAACTGTGGGATGCTTGTGGGGTTACCAAGAGCGCCCAACAGTTCAAACTCCTAATCTCCTAATCTAGTCTCACTAGTGATGTGAAACAGAAAATGAGAGTCCAAATCTAACAACTTTTTATATAAAATTCATTTATTGCAAAATATGCCAAAAATGGATTACATCACCAGATCTCAGAGTCACAACCTAATCTTTTGAAAAAATTAGAAAATCCGTGACTCGTGCCAAAGGCCACTGTTCATCATAACCAAAGATGCCTTGGTTCCAAACCATAAGTATGAGGGTGGGAAGGTCATGAATTAAGCAACCCCGCTCACCCGATCAAAAGATCGGCCTCTACTATGCCATTATATGAGTTTTTTAAACACTATATCACTACTAGAAAAGGGGGTTTTAGACACAGAACTTTTTACGACGGTTTAAAAATCGTCGCAAAACACCTACTTTTGCGACAATAAAAAAATCCATGGTGAAATTATTTTTTTTTGCAACTATAAGTGACTGTTGCCAAAAAAGACACCGGATATACACTATTATTAAAGACGGATAACCCCAAACCGTCACAAAAAATATTATTTTTTGCATTTTCATTAATTTGCGACAACCTTTCAAGCCATCGCAAAAATGTAATCCCCTAATTTTCCATCAATACTACAATAATACATCAAGACCACACCTAAAAATTTAAAACCATACCACTTTTAATCCAATGTGTGATAAAAATAAAGAAATGCCTTGGACCCCCACCACCCCTACTGTTTTTTGATTGGCTTAGAATTTATTTATTTATTTTTTAGTTTTACTGTGAGAGCCCCCCACGCAGAGGTGGGGGTGCTGGGGGTCCCCAGCATGGTTGGATAAAAATATGTGAAATAACTTTTTTTATTATTTATCTCAACAACCCACACCCCCACAAACAAACAAATCATTTTTTCTTTTTATTTTTGAGATTCCAAACATATATATATATATATATATATCTCTCTCTCTCTCTCTCTCCAAACCCTAACCCTAGTCTTCTACATATCCTTGATCTGTCAGCACCCATTTGGCCAGTGGAGAGTGACTAGCAGCAGTGATCAGCGAACGGCATCAGTGGCAACAATCGGCGAACAACAGCAACGATTGAGGTGCATTCTTCTCTTCTCTTTTCTTCTTCTCTTCTTTTCTCTTCTTCTCTTATCTTCTTCTATTCTTCTACTCTTCTTCTAGTATTTTGCTAATTCGATTTTTGTTGGAATTAGCCCTTGATTTTTGTTGAAATCAACCTTTAATTTTCGATTTTTGTTGAAATCAACCCTTGATTTTTGCTCTCTCTCTCTCTCTCTCTCTCTCTCTCTCTCTCTCTCTCCCCCCTCCCCAATTCAAACCCTAACTATAATTTTCAATCTCTTAGATCTCAGCTCCTTCTTTGTTCAACCTCTCAAGTCTCGCTACCATTTCATTTTTGTTCAAGCATTTCAATTTTTGAGTTACGTGCATTTTTTACTTGCAATTGTAGATCTTCTTGTTAGACTAAAATGCTACTTTAGTTGGAAAAAATGATTTTTTTTTCTTTAGTTTTCTTGGGGTAATTCTTGTGGATGCGTGTTGCTTGTTGGGACTGAGTTGGTTTTGGTGTTTATATATATATATATATAAAGGATTCCAATTTTTAATAGCAGTTCTTGTTCGTATCTCTCTATATCTACTTGTATATAGAAGAATAATTTGTCAATTTTGTCTACTTTGGTTAGTGTTTTAAATTGAATAGCTATAGCATGTTGTTGGATAATCTTTGAAAAGAAAATTTAATTAAATCAGTTCCACAAATACAAAGAATAAACTAGAGTAGCAAAATTCTTTTTGGAAGATTTACAATCAATTTGGTTCACTATAAGGGGATCAATTTGGTTCACTGTAACGGTTTTCTATTTTGGTGTAATGAGAAGAAATGTGGTATGAAAATACTATGGTTGGTTAGTTTTATTATATTTCTTTTATGAATTTCTTATTGCCTCCAATCTTAACTAAATTAACCAAATGTGTTCACTCTCTGCTTAATATGCAGGAATCGCTTCAGTAGACTCATGAATTATATGCCGCCTTTAATGCAATGTTGGAGATAAAAGACTTGATGCTAAAGAAGACTTCTTTGTTAAGCCCTATAAACCCACCAAGTTGTACTCTATCTTCCTCCCTATAGGGCTGACCTTGGGTTAAGGCTGGTGAGGACTGTGCCTAGGGCCCCAAAAATTAGGCCAAAAAAAAGGCCCCCAAATTTAGTCTTGCACTATATTAAAAGCTTAAAATGGCCCAATCTATTAAATTAATTTAGGCCATTTCAAAGGGGGCCTGAAAAAATCTATTCGGTCCAATTGATAAAAGGCCCACTTAACAAATATTTATAAGTTTTAGTTGTTAGTCCAATTAAAAAAATAAAAAATAAAATATATGTATATATATTAATCGTTAGCCTAATTTTGTGTGGCCTATTTTTTTTTTTTCTCTCTTTATGGCCCAATTATGTGTTTTTTAGTACTTTTTTTTTATAAATATTTTACACAATTTTTATTTCTTTATTTTGTAGATACATCTAATTTAGATACGCTTAAAAACTATAATATTTATATATATTTTTTTTAAAAAGTTACCAAATACAAAAAATATAAAAGAAATATGAATTGCAGACTCAGACAATTATTTTTGAAAACTCTAAACCAAACAGAGTGATTTTTATTTTTATTTTTTTATAAATATCCAAAAAGGCCCCGAAAAATTATTTCTCCTTAGGCCCACGGAAACTCGGGGCCGGCCCTGCCTCCCTATTTCTAGTTTTGCTGGTTACAATTCTTACATTCTATCCTAGTCCTACTTAAATCTAAACTTTTAGATTTCGAAATATCTCTCCACAATTTTAGCTTAAAGTTTTCTCATTCTCTTGTTTTGTCAACTAAATTTGTATCGTCTGCAAATTTTGTACACTGGAGATATCCTCTTTGAGTGTTCTTTTTAAGTTCATCAATTACTATGTATTTAAGCATGTTGGAAATACTATATTTGTGATATGATATCTATTAAACAATATGACACAAAATGAGGTTTCTTTCAAAATGTTTAATGAGTCTACATTTTGTAAGTGTATAGGACATTTTTAAAGAGGTCATTATCAAACGACAGCATTCTTTGTGAAAGTAATTCACCCATTGAAGCCTCTGATGTTGGACAAAATGAATATCACAATCAGCCTTTGCCTAATAAGACGCAAGGTCTTTCAGAGTCAACTCTAGAAATCTCGACTTGTGAAAGTGAATTATCTTATTCAAGGTGAGCTTACATCACTTTGTTAAATCTGGTACTTGAAGGAGCTCCTTTATCATTTAACTTTGTTCTCTACAAGTGCAATTGGGCTTTCCCATTATCTGATTTACTGAAGCTAATATAATGGCCAAAATTGACCATCGAATTTACATAATTCTTTGAAGAATAAAGTAGAAAGGCTCTGATAAAAATATAATTTTGTCAATTTGTCAAAAAACCAATTTGGACCAACCAATTGGACTGGATTGGCTCAAATGTGGAGCTCTTATAGACCAAATGCCCAGGTGACCATAAAGTTGATGAAATTCAGAAAGTGTAGCTGCACTAAAGCTTTAACTTGCTGGACTCATCATGAGTGGACAAATAATCTACCCATATGATATGAATGGTGAATTTGAAGCTGTTAAAATACAATCTAACAAAAACATGTGGAATTTTATTACCATTTAGACTGTCTTTTGAAAATTGAACGACCAATTTCAAATACCAAATGAGCCCATCATATATGATAAACATGTGAAGCTTGAATATTGTATTGAATACATCTTATATTTAAAACGTCTCTCTAGTATTGTTTTGCATGCATAGCTTGACTCCTCTTGGAAGTTTAAGTCATTGTTTGTGTGTCAATTAGTGTTGAATATATGGTGTGGTATGCGATATGATGGCCAATTATATCTCACACTTTACACTTATATAATTTCATAATTGTAACATTCCTTTGATTAATTGGCTGTCTTGTGTAGGTATACCCCATCCATGTCTAGTAGGAAGCTTTTTCCAGATATGCAACGGAACCAATTTCTGGAAAATGATCGTGTTTGTTTGGATGGACATCGAGATTAATTCCACTGCTCAAATTTTTGGGGGATGGATTAGCTTTCTTCATCTGGAAATTCATGTGAAGAAGAAACTTACGAAAGGTGATTTTTGAGATTCTATTTAAGTAATGATTCCTGAAATGTTGTTCTGAAATAAGCTTAAAGTTAAATATTTTAATTGTTGTCATCATCAGCACCACTTCATTTATTCAGTGTCTGTCACTGCCAAGGGCCAACTCTTTTTTTCCTCTGCTGTCATCGCCATCATCACCACACCTATGCCTTTTGTCAGCCATCAACAACTTTGTGTACAAACATTCTTTGACCCTTTATCTTTAATAAGAGAAAAATACTACTTTCACATAGTAATTTACTGTAACAGCAGGAACCAAACCAAACTAAGCCTTGTGTCCCAATCAAGTTGGGTTGGCTACATGAATCATTTTTGTCATGCTGCTCTGTCAAGGTTATAGACTTAGTTAAATTAAATAAATTCATGTCCTTTCATTGACATCTTCATTTGTTCATAGAAGTTGTCATCAAATATGTGTGTACATTGATGCGAATGCACGAATATGACCACTATCATTCATATCTGTAGATATTATACTTCCTTTGTCATGTTCTTAAATTCATACAAATCCACATGACCTTCCCTTGCCATGTTCTGTGGTTTGAACCCTGGATTTAATGACTGTAGATACGTCATCAAATAGTGTGGCTACTGGACTTAAAATGGAGTCAAGTGCTTCTGCTAGTACATCTGGGTCCAGCATGAAGGTCAGTAATATATTGAATATTTCTGTTTGCCCTGTCATGACATGGTATACTTGTCAATCAGAAAATATGCCATGCATACATATTTGACAACTATGGTTCATGAGTATAGGCAAAGTAGAATAGAATAGCATTAGCTTTCCCTATTATTTTTTCCTCATGCTTGTGCTTGTGAATCTTAGATTTGGATCTTGTCAGTTACAACTGTTTACTTTTATTGCCATATTTTACTTCCTTGTCTTTCTTTGTTGACTGACTAACCTTAGATGCATTATTCCTTTTGGATTTAAATTTTCTTGACTTGTTTTTTGTATTTGTTTTTGGTTGGCAATTTCATGGTGTTGGTGTACTTTGCACATTATGATGATCCCATTTCTAATTTATTTTTAATTATTATTTTTAGTCAACCAAACATGGAAATTGACATTTTGATGGAATGACTTTTTATTGCACTTCATTCCAATGATCAGTGTACCAAACACTACCTCAATTCTTCAACATTTCCATGTGAAAATCTAAGTAAATTGAGTGCATCTTCAATAATCTTCAACCAAATTTTGAGGAATTTTGTGATCTTATCATATTAGGGTGGCTATTTGGGTGAAGTCTCAGTTAAAAGGATATTTTTATTCAGCTAATGAGATGGTGCATGATTTGCAGTAGGTGAGAAGGAGCTTTGGATCTTCAATCAAGCTGTAGAAGTTTTCTCAGATGGAAGTGAGCTAGCCGGAGTATGATCTGGTTTTGTGGTATGCTCTTCCTATGTGTTGCTATGCTTTACTTAGTGCTTTGGCTGAGTGCGGCGCAGTTTGCTTAGTTTTTGCTTGACTTTATTGGGCTGCTAGTTTGTTTAACCAATTTTAATAATTAATATTCAGACATTGTGATATTGATCTTATAAGTTTGTTTAGCATTACCAATCATAGCAAAATAGGGAGAATCGATTGACACACTAAAATACTCAAACGACGTCGAATGTCAACGAAACTTAACACACACGACTAACTAGGCATAAATGACATATAGGAAAAGACGAGACTCAAAACCAATTTCCGGTTTTGAATCTAGACCCTAATTCTCATTTGTGAAAACTTGTCCATTAAATTTTATTTTTTTTTTGGAAACAGTTGACACACTAAAATGGTCAAACGACGTTGGATATCAACAAAACTTGACAGACATGACTAACTAGGCACAAATGACTTGTAGGAAAAGACAGGACTTGAAACCAATTCTTGATTTTGAATCTAGAGCCTAATTTCCGTTTGTGAAAACTTGCCTTTTAGAAACTCTTTTTTTCGAACCAATTGACTCACTAAAATGCTCAAACGACGTCGGATGTCAATGAAACTTGACACACACGACTAGCTAGACACAAATGATTTGTAAGAAAAGATGGGACTCAAAATTGATTCCCAATTCTGAATCTGGAGACTAATTTCCATTTGTGAAAACTTATCCTTTAGAAACTCTTTTCGAACACACACTAAAATGGTCAAACAACATCGGATGTAAACGAGACGTAACACACTTGACTAACTAGGCACAAATGACTTATAGGAAAAGACGGGACTCGAAACCGATTCACTGTTTCCCGGTTTTGAATCTAGAGCCTAATTTTCATTTGTGAAAACTTGTCCTTTAAATGTTTTCTTCCATAAGCTTGAAATTAATTATGTTGTAAATGATGATTATTTTTATTTTTATTTTTTGCAGATGCAACCCTTTTGAGTACGTGATGATATCTTCACATATTGATATTGGAGTTTACTATTGATATCAAACAAGTTATAATATATATGTTTTTTTTTATTATTATTATATTATCGATACTTTGTTTTAGATACAAAAATTTTAGTTCTTGAATATCAAAAATTATTAGTATTGTTAGAGGATGTTTTATATATTTTTGTAAAGAATATTTGGTTTACAATTGTTACAGGGTACATATATATTATTCTTGGTTTATGATTTTGTGGATGTGGATGTAGATGTATTTTATTTTAGAAAATATTAATAATTTGTACAGGAAATGAATTAATAAAATATATATTGATTTTATGAAAATTATTTTATTTCGACAATAATAAACCGTCACTAATGTAATCATCATTTCCTTACATATTATTAGCGATGGGTTAACTTGTCGCATATACATATTAGTTTAAATTTTTAGCGACGGTTTAAACTATCACAAACACGATATTAATTTAATTCTACTTTTTTTACGACATTTTAGACCGTCGTTAATAATACTTTTCACGACGTCAAATACCATCGCTAAAATTTTTTTGGTGATGGCAACCAACATTGTCACTAAAAGTGAAATTTTTTCTCCTTTTTTGTGTCAAATTAAACCATCGCAAAAATTGTTAATTAGCTGTCACTACAAGAAAACAACGGTTTGTAACCTTCACAAATACTTTTTGTCATGCCCCTTTTCGCCACCTCCCATTTCCTGTCACTACTCTGTCATAAAAAGTCTTTTGCAATGATATGTGAATCTTTTGCGACGTTTAAGACCATCGCAAAAGCTTTGATTTTTAGTAATATGCTCATGCTCTAGTTATTTTAATAATGCTAAAATTACTATGAGAAAGCTGTAGACCATGAGAAGACTTTCTAC
Organism: Camellia lanceoleosa; assembly: GCA_025200525.1. Lineage (NCBI taxonomy): Eukaryota > Viridiplantae > Streptophyta > Magnoliopsida > Ericales > Theaceae > Camellia > Camellia lanceoleosa. The sequence continues at coordinate 94,755,859 of CM045758.1, read as the reverse complement.
TAGGGAGTGAGGTTACTTCGACTTGGGCTATGATTAATACGAGTTCGGAACTTTACTTTATGGACATTGTGACCCAGCTTCTCGTTGGAGAATTGGATAAGTAGATTTGTAGGGATTTACATTCTATTTAATAGTGAAAAGTTAGGAGTGCAAAAAGATTGCTAGTTCTAACAAATCTTTTACAGCTTAAAACAATTATCCAAATAATGGTTCTTAGATTTCATCAAGCCGTGATGGTCCAACGATGATCGATGAAGACCACTGAGGCATGATCAATGGTCTAAAAGAAATTTTCCCTTACTTAGTCATTATGAGCCATGAATTTATAAGGTTGTCGCCACCTAGGGTTGGCTGTCCTTTGTTTTAGACATGATGGACATGGGTGATGTAATTTATATGCTTGGATGTACAATCCTTAGGAATTGTTCTGGGAGAATTCTCGGTTTGCCTTTGATGACTTACATGAGGAATATGCTAGAGTTATTGTAGATACAAAATTGCAAATCCATTGACTTACCGATCGATAAAAACTAGAGCCTCAGCTATTGAGTGAATCCTTAGATTGTCTCTGGGAGAAACAGATGACCTATATTCCTTAATCTTTTGTTGTGGGAGCCTGAAGTACGCTATGTGGGCGTATTCGGGATAATTAGTGTTATCTTTTGTAAATGGTCAATTAAGTAGTTTAGACATTGACCTTGCTCATTAGACAGTTGATAGGATACTTTACTAGTAGAGGATAAATTTGCCCTATATATGATTCAATGTGCTAGTTGGGTGCATCTTGGATGAACGCAAATTGGTCACTAAAATATATTTAGAGAGGTAACTGCGCAAGAGGTAGTGATCTTAAACTGCTTTAGGTGAGGCGCACATGGTGGATTCTATTATATATACTTATCGCAAGAGGTGCTGATAGGGCTTATGTTTGGCATCTAGAATTGTGCAAACTGTGGTTGTGTTTTTTCAATCGATCACTAATTTTTGTGAGATTATGGGATATTCATGCTATTATGACTTGTGCCATAATGATAAAAAAAAATGATGATGTCAGCAAGCAAGATTGACTGACTCACATGAGCAATCGCCTTTGGTGCTTGGGAGCAAGCAAGGATGAGACTAGTGGTTTATTTTATTTGGAGCCAAGAGTGGCTTAAATTATCCAATATGTATGTTGCCTTAGCTGCAACTAAGATGAAGTCGGATTAACGACCAAACATGGATGTTAGTACCCACTTTCCATGTTTTGCCTGTTATGATTAGCCATATGTGAGATCTCATTTGACGCCTGGAAAGTGAGCAAATAGAGAATTCGGGTTAGATGCTAGAAAGTGACTAGACTAAGATTTATACGATGTATCGAGTATGGCGTCACTCTTTGGAAGAGTTATCCACTGTAGCATGTATTCATACTACTTGTGCTTGGTGACTGAGTAATGAGGTGAGAGAATGGATCCTTGTTTCCTCACCATGTGAGTCTTATGTGTCATGATTGATACGACTTTCATTTATGTACCCTTTTGTGACCTTTGACTATGTCATAAGGTACAGGGTTGATGTTCTGCTACTTTGGTATGTTGCCTACAGTCATATATGATTCGGCCCTAAGGAACATCACTGGGAAAGCGGTCAATCCTAAACTAAATGGCATGAGCGTGAGGGAAGATCATCTAGTATTACACCACTGTTGTATATTCACTGCCAACAACTCACATCGATATGTATGAGAGGCGGATTTAGTGTGAATATACTGCAAGAATTGAGAGGGTAAAACATGCTCTTTTGAGGGATTAGAGATGTTTTTTGGACTGATGTAATTAGATGGGTCTTGGGTATCTGAGACACTATTTTTATTTTTGGGTTAATGTCTTTAGGCTGGCTCCTTTTTGAGTTTCAAGTGTAGAGCTCCCACATACAGGTGTTCTCAGCGGTGGCACAATCCACTGGCTAGTATGATCGTATTTGATGGATAGATTGAGATGAAGGAAGAGTGGTGTCATGCCAGTGCATGTTCGAGTGAGAGATGTTGAAAATTAGGTCGACATTAGAACCTTACTTGATTGGGTCGCCCATGGTGGCATGACCCATGACCATTGAGAGACCCTATTAGGAGAGATTCATTTTGAATAAACTTGTCATGAGGATACATGCATATAACCCAATATCTTATCTCTTAAGGAGATAGAGTTATAGGTGGTTATAACTCTCCCACATAATATACGTATTATTTTTGGTAGAATAAGATTTTAACCGTATGGGTAATCCATATCTCTTTTTTGGTTTTCCTAGACTTTCTCTTCTTCTCTCTCTCCATGGAAACACAGAATAACCTTTGTATTATGAATAGTGTGGGTAGTTCTACTCCACTATTGGGAATTATTTGAATACATCAATGGAGGCATGTGATTAACCCACATGATCCTTCAATTTGGTTTGAGCGTAAAAGGTATGCCCAAATCTGTTTACTTCCGCTGATTATTATTTCATATTCTAGGTTACGTTGATGTGATTAGGGATATGTTTGAAGGTGTGGTGACCACTGTTAGATCGCCTACTATATGAGTGAATTTTCAATTACTGTAGGGTTACACGAAGGATCAACTTTAAGTCCTTATCTTTTCGCTTTAGTTATTGATGAGTTGATGCGAAATATTCAAGATGATGTGCCATAGTGTATGCTTTTTACAAATGATATCGTGTTAGTGGATAAGACTAGAGAAGGAGTTACCATGAAGTTGGAGATTTGGAGAAAAATACTTGAATCTAAAGAATTTATGATAAGAAGAACTAAGATAGAGTATATGGAGTGTAATTTTAGTGACAATGACAATGACAATGGAAGCAAAGAAAAAATGAAGATTGAGAACCAAGAACTACCTAAGAGTAGACATTTTTCATTATTTATGATTGATTATCACAACGACTGGGGAGGTTGGAGCTAATGTGGTCCATAGAGTTAAGGTGAGGTGACTTAAGTGGAGAAGTATATCTGGTGTACTGTGTGAAAAACGAGTACCCATTAGACTAAAAGGGAAGTTCTATAGAACGACTATTAGACCAATGATGTTGTATGAGACGGAATGTTGGGCAACTAAGAAACATGTAAATAAGATTAGTATTGCTAAGATGATGATGTTAAGGTAGATGTGTGGCAAACTAGAAAAGACAGAGTTAGGAATGAGTATATTTAAGAATGGGTAGGAGTTGTACTGATAGAAGATGAGTTGAAAGAGAATAGATTGAGATGGTTTGGTCATGTACATCGGAGACTAACAGAGACAGTAGTGAAGAGATACGATACAGTGGTTGTAGATGGTAGTATTAGGGGAAGGGGTAGATCGAGGTTGACTTAGACTAGTGTTCTAAATAGATATATGAATCTCCTTAATTGGACTAATGAAATGACCTTGGATAGAGTCGAGTGGAGAAGAAGGATTTATGCAGCTGACCCCATTTGATGGAAATTAAGGCTTGGTTTGGTTTACATATTACAACATGAACAAAATTCACAATGCTAGTCTTAAATATCAACAAATAGGTTTGGATACTTCTCACAGACTTTCGCCTCACATTCCCAAGTTGCTTACTCAACTTTATGATGTCGCCACAAAAACTTAACCAATGTGATAGTCTTGACCCTCTGTAGACACCCCATTTTTGACCGTCCTCAAGACTTGGTTGTGCTTGCAGGTACATCCAGCCACAAGTTCATTTGCTAGTCGAGCACTCGACTGTCGCAGCGGATCGTCACAGGTTTGAGCTTTCCAAACCCTGTATCCTTTCTACCCCATTCATAGACCATGTGTTGGCCCTTCTAGCTTGATCTTCATAGTGCACTGCCGACCCCCTTTTGGCACTGCCGGCCTTGCTTTTTCCCCTGCCTGCTACTGGTGATGCCTGCCGGCCATCCGTGAGCCACTGCTGGCCACAACTGATGGCCGGCAGAACACTTGTCTCAGCAAGTTTTGCTCCAGATCTTTTGAGCCAACTGGTTTTCACTCATCTTCCCTCCATACACGTATGGAGGGATGAAGCTCTTGTTAAGCTTGTTGAACAAGCTTTGTATTGCCTCTCTTCTATATAAGGAGAGGCTCCTCCTCTATTTCAGAGGTTCAGAAAATAGAGGTTTGGATGATAGATATAGTCTTGTATCTATATCTCTTTTGCTTTGGTTTTGTGCCTTAAAAGTGTAGTTTTGTCTCACTTTTGTACAGAAACACACACTCAAACACCTTGCTTGTGTTGCTGAGGCTTCTTGAGGTTGGTTTTGGTGTTCTTGGGCTGGTTTGAGCTCAAACAAGTGGCTGGACTTGCAATGGTAGAGAAGGTCTTCAAGGGTGAGTCTTTAACCTTTAGATCCCCCATTTTTGCTTAAGCTTTTAGCCCATCTTTCATACATTTTTGAGCTTAACTCTTAACTAGAAAAAGTTCTTTTTTTTTCATGCTTGAGAAGTTTGTTTAAGGTCACATTTTCGTTTGCGGTGATTTACCCCCTCTTAGGCCTTGTTAGGCCTTGTTTTGAGCCATCCCTTTAGGCTCTTGTTGAACCCTTTGCATGACCTTACTACCACTGAAATCTAGAGGATTTTCAGTGGTGGAAAGGTGGTTTTGGTGTCCTAAATAGGAGAGGGTCCCCTCTCCTTGTATTGTGTTTACTAGCTTCATATGCCTCATGTTTGAGCACCTTTGTTAGACTTGTGTTGGCCATATCTTAGCTAGTATTTTTGGTTATTTTTCTGAGGCATGTCACTATTTTTACTTGCTTTGGTCACTCCATGCATGGTTTATACACTTGTAGTGTAAATTTTATAAACTAGCTTTGTGTGCTTCATAAAGTAGCATGTCATTCTAGCTTGTTTTGTTTCCATTTCAGCATGTTTTTGGTGATGTTTTGCCATGTCATGACTCTATTTTGGTTTGGTTTGGTTGGCCCTTGCATTCTTCATGCACTTGTAGTGCAATTCCATGAAATAGCCTAACATGCATCATGCTTTGACATGTCAATTTAGCATGCTTTTGGCTTAACTTCAAGAAGCTTTTATCCATGTTTTAGCATGCTCTCTCTCTGATTTTGGTTGTTTTGGCCATGCATGACTTGCTTTGTATAGCCATGGTTCAATTTAGCTTTGTGCATCGGGTCCACTAGCATGCATTGCTTGGTCTATTTGAATGATTTGGTATCATTTCATATGTGATTTCAGTGCATATTTCATGGTTATACAATTGCATTTATCACTCATTCAATGCGTTGGAGGGTTTGTCCCTTTATGCCTTAACATGAATCATTGTGTATGCCTTCATGCCTAAGCTTGCGAGCTACCATTTCGATGTGTTTTTGGGGTTATTTTGTCATGATGTAACTTTGTTTTGTGTTGTCCAAGTCATGCCATGTTTGGTTGTAATAGGTGTAGTGCAATCCCCCTTGTTGGTCTTACTTGCACCATGCTCTATGCCTTCCATGTTGACTTGTTTTGGCCTTGGTCCTTGCATGTTTTAGATTCATTTTGGCATGATCTAGGACTGTTTTGGTTGTCCTTAGCCCTTTGGAGTTTGATTCATGTGGCCTTGGTACAAGCTCCTTGTTTAGTTTTAAGCTTTGAACATCCTAGCATGCTATGCTTGTATTGTTTAGTTGGTTTGGCATCAATTTACATGGGATTTCAGAGCTTACCTTATTGCCACATTATCATGATTGTCACTCCTTGCTCATGTTTGAGAGTTGTCTCCTTATGCCTTAATTCCTGGGCCAATGCATTGTGCATGCATACCTTGCTTTTGTGCCTTGGTTTCATCAATAATGGCCACTAATTTGGGCATGACTGAGATCTATCCATTTTGGTTTAAGTCCATTAAACATTGTGCATGCCATGTAGTTCATTGCATTGTGTATGCCATGTTGTTTGCATGCTTAGGTCACATTACATTGAGTATGCCACCATTTGCATTGTGTATGCTAGTTGTGCATGCCATTAGCCTTGTTAGGTTATTCATGTTGCATTGAATGTTTGCATGCTTGAGTCACATTGTGTATGCCATGCTTGTGTTGCATTTTGTTTGGAATAGGTGTTAGTCCAAACGCGAGAAACGAGGGACGTTTCATACTTCAAGTGATGAAACGCGCCTCAATTCTTGGTCGCCGACGCTCTTGACAATGCATGATAGAGTTCTAGGCATTTATGTGTTTTTGTGCATTCATTTTACATTGATTTGCACAAGTTGGATCTTTGGCCATCATGCATCAAGATGCGTGATTGATGGTCACGGGTCCGATTATGCCTCTCCCTTGATGTTTTGAGGTGATATGGAGCGGCATAGTGCGTACATACCCTTGGGAGACCCTCCCTTTCCTCTATTTTGTGCTTTGCTGTAGCTTGGTGTCACAGCACATCAGTGGCCGGCAGCTTCTCATTGTTGGCCGGCACCCCTTCATCCTTGGCCGGCAGTGTACCGGCTTTGGCCGGCAGCAGTTCCTCATGGCCGGCAGGCCACTAGTGCATTCCTCAGCCTGGTTTTGGTAAGATCCAGTAGCTAATTACCAAAGACACCCTGCAGATAGAGCCTCTTGAGAGCAACCGGAAGGTGTTTCAAGGCAAGAAACCGAGCATGCATCTTCTACTTCTTCAAGCAAAGCTAGAGCAGCTTAGTTTAATGCTTACTTGTTAGTTAGCTTCAATTTGTAATTTAATTAGTTAATTTGTTAATTAATTAAGTGCTGTAATAATTAGTAAGTAGATTGCTTATTATTCAATTTGGTTGTGTAATAATTAATTAGCTTGTTAGTTAGTTAATTAGTTGGTTTGTATTATTTATTCAGACCCTCCATCAAGAGGGCGAATTTTGTAATAAGTGTGCACGCGTGTGTGCATGTCTTCCAACCCCTATTTCTTTCTCTCTTTTACTTACCTGCTTTCAGTGGTTAGTCTTAGGGCATGTTTCAATAAGCATCCTTATGCTTGCATGCGTGCATCCGTTCATCTGTCTTGCATGCACCGGGCTCGGCGCATCATACCAACTACATTGTATTCCAATACCAAGTTGAATACATGTATCAATTGTTGCATTTCATATGCCATCTTAGAATAGACGAGCCTATTTTAGATGCATCTTTGCCTGTGTCGCATTAGCCATCTTAACATGAACTAGGATTATGCATTGATTTCTAACTAGTTCTCTGTTTTGACTCGGAGTACACTGTGAGTGTTTTTGCTTTAGCATACTACATGTGTGTTATTGATTGCCATGTTTAGCATGCTTGCCATAAGGCTAACTGCTTAGTTGATATAATTGCCTGAATGCCTGTGGGTGAAGGTTGGATTACTTGAATTGGAACAATTCATTGAAATCCGCGATTTAGCCTACTTGCGAGTAGCAAACTTCAAACAAATGGATATGCAATGTTTTGTTCCAAATTAGGCGATCTAGTCTATACTTGTATGTTGTGCGCATCACGTAGTAAGATTAGCTAATTAACCGGAATAAGAGTGCATGTGTTTTCAAAAACAATATATCATGCTTAGTACAGGCCGATCTTTGATCGGGCAAGCGGGGGTGCTCATTGCATGACCTTCCCCTCTCGTACCCAAGTTCCCGAGCCGAGGCAACTTTGGTGTTGACGGACACGTGGCCTTAGGCACGAGTCAAGGTTTCCTAAATTCCCCCAAAACAAAATATTTAGGTGACGACTCTGTATCTGGCAAAGCAATCCATGTTTGGCACTTCTTTCTTAAAATTAGTTTTCCAAAACGATTTGCCGGATTTAGACTCTTTGGTGATTTATCAGTCTTGCATTGCACTTTGCGAGATTAGATTTAGAACCGTGACATTGAGTCCGAACTGTAGTAGTGAGCCTAATGAACAAAACGAATTTTGCGTCTTTCGAGCGCGGAGCTCGGGACGTTCGGGCACGTCTACACCCTCATGACTTGATCTTGAATATCCAACACCCGAACTAGTCTCTCTTTGTACGAGACATCCTCATTTACCTCTAACTCAATCCAATCTAGTATGTGTGAATGATTGAGCTCATACTTCTGGAGCATACAAATATGAAACAAGTTGTGAACCTTGGAAAGCTACGGTGACAAGGCCAAACGATAAGCTATCTCCCCAGTGTGCTTTAAAATCTCAAAAGGCCCAATAAATCTAGGAGAGGTGATATTTTTAGAAACACATGATCCCCCACCTCAAAAGATAGAGGCTTCCTCCTGCAGTTGGCATAGCTCTTCTACCAACTCTGAGTTAAAACAAATCTTTTACGAATAAGTGCAATCTTCTTTGTCGTTTCTCTTACTAACTTTGGACCTAACATAGGTGTATCACCCACCTTGACCTAACATGCAGGAGATCTACACGGTCGATCATATAGGGTCTTAAAAGGTGTCATACCAATACTTGCCTGAAAACTATTATTGTAGGCAAATTCCACTAAGGGCAAAGGCCTCTCCCACGACCCCTTAGAATTGAGAACACAAGCCTAAAGCATGTCCTCTAAAATCTGAATGGTACGCTCGGACTACCAGTCGGTCTAATAATGATAGGCGGTACAAAAGGTCAACTTAGTGCCCAAGGCTCTTTGTAAGCTTTGCCACAATCAAGCTATAAAACGTAGATCCCTATCTGAAACAATAGTCATTGGAACCCCATGAAGTCGCACTATATCTCTAACATACATATCGACAATGTAGTCTACTGAGTCACTCGTGCATATGGGTACAAAATGTGCAGATTTGGTTAACCGATCTACTACTACCCATATCGTGTCATTACCCCGTTAAGTCTTCAAAAGACCCATAACAAAATCGATCGTGACATGCTCCCACTTCCACTTAGCTATAGGTAAGGGTTGCAACAAACCCACTAATCACTAATGCTTGGCCTTCACTTGTTAATAAGTAAGACATCTTAAAACAAACAAGGCTACATCTCTCTTCATGCCACTCTACTACAATTGGCAACTAAGGTCATGATACATCTTTGTGCCTCTCAGATGTACCGCAAGGTATAAATGATGGAACTCTTGAGGTACCTCTTCTCTTCAAGATTCTGGCGCAAAAGTATAGATACCTCACACTCTAGTCGGAATAAACATTCATACCCTTCTCTACCTTTCCACTCGATATTTTTGCCCCGGATAGATTCCAATTCACAATCATCCCGTTGTGCTTCTAAACTCAGCTTACTAGAGTAGGTTGTGCAACTATAGCGAACAAAATGAGCAACTCAATAGATTTTCTAAGATGCAACTAAAACTCACCCCACTACACCCAACATCTCCCATTCCCGGATGGTTACAGATTTTCTACTCAAACTGTCAGCCACTACGTTGGCATTTCCCGGATGATAATGCAACTCAAAGTCGTAATCCTCCATGAACTCCATCCACCTCCTCTGCCTCAAATTCAAGTCTTTTTGTGAAAACAACTACTTTAAACTCTTATGATTGGAAAACACCTCAAATCTCTCCCCATCTAGGTAATGCCTGGAATTTTTCAAGATAAAAATCATCGTCGCTAATTTTAGGTCATGAGTGGAATAATTTCTCTCATGTGTTTTCAACTGTCGTGAGCCATACGCTACCACCTATCCTTCTTACATCAATACACAACCCAAACCTTCCCGAGATGCATCACAATGAATCAAATAACCCAAACCCCTCTCTGGAATAATAAAAAATGGAGCAGTGGTGAGTCTAACCTTAAGTTCTTGAAATGACTTTTCACAAGTCTAACTCCACACGAATTTAATTCACTTCGTTGTCAGTTAGGTTAAAGGTGTGGCCAATCTAGAGAAATCCTATACAAAATGTCGGTAATACCCGGCTAAGCCCAAGCAACTCTGAATCTCACTGGCATTCTTAGGATGTTTCTAATCTTGCACTGCATCTATCTTAAATAAATCAACAATCACCCCTTTCCCAGATACTACATGACCTAAGAACTCAACTTTCTTTAGTTAGAACTCACACTTCCCAAACAAAGCATATAAACAGTGTGTTTTAAGCAACTCAAGTACAACCCGTAAGTGTTCCTAGTGTTCCTCCTTGGAGGGTGAGTAGACTAGGATGTTGTCGACGAAGACAATCATGAATCGATCTAAGAACTCATGAAAGACTCAATTCATCAAGTCCATGAACGAAGCCGGTGCGTTGGTCAACCCAAAATGCATTACTAAGAACTCGTAATGGCCATACCGTGTATGGAAGGCCATTTTCTGGATATCTTTCTCCTTTACCCTTAATTGGTGATACCCCAATCTCAAACCAATCTTAGAAAAGTAATGAGACCCCTTTAGCTAGTCAAATAGATCATCTATTTACGATAGTGGGTACTTGTTCTTAACAGTTACCTATTTCAATTTTCCGTAATCAATGCATAGTCGCAATGTGCCATCTTTTTTCTTAGCAAAGAGAGTCGGTGCTCTCCAAGGTGATGTGCTAGGATGAATGAAGCCCTCATCTAACAAATCCTGAGGTTGTACCTTCAACTCATACAACTCAGTTGGTGTAAACCTATATAGTGCCATGGAAATCGGAGCTGTGCGTGGTGCTAACTCAATTGAGAACTCAATCTCTCTATACGGTGGCAACTTTGTGAGATCCATTGAATAAACATCTGGACATTCTTGAACTACTCTTAGCAATTCACCTCAAATCATACTACCCTCATCAATTACCGTGATGGCAAAAAGAAAACTCAACTCTCCTTGACCTTTAAGGCCATACAACTGAGAAGTAGGACTATCACCTAGTCACGTATGAAGTAAAAGCACTGCTGGCATACACACCAATACCCTCCTACGATGGCAATCTATCAAAACCCAATAATGAGTAAACCAATCTATACCCAGGAACAATAAAATTGAAAGATAGCCGACAATCCGTGACCTCAATCTCACAAGGGTGGCATACTTGACCCAATGCCACTCTACTCTCAACAGGTATCTTAACCAAAAGAGAAGACTCTAACAATTAAAACTCCAAACTCAAAGCTGATGCAAAAGGAGATGATATGAATGAATGAGATGCACCAGTATCAATCAACATGTTGTCAATAGAGTTGAACAACAAAAAGTTACCTCTCATTACGAAAGGTGCTGGTAACGGATCCAACGTGGTAACAGCATATACACGTCCTGAAGGCCTCTACTCTACCTACTCACCCCTCGTAGCATAGGCTTGATACACGAATTGAGCCGATGTTGCTCCTTGGTTAGCCCTCGAGGCCTGTGTTAGCTAATGACTTTGTGTCTACCTCAAACCAGACGTACCATATGTGCCATTAGACTGAGGGCAAAACCTCCTCAAGTGCCCCAACTGCCCACACTGATAACAGGTAGGCGGCTGACCTCTCTCCTGACTTTGGCTCTAAGGACGAGTCAAAGACAGTATACACTAGTGCCCTCCTCTCCTCTGTGGGCAAACTGAAGACTTGTGACCCAATTGACCGCGTTTGAAGCAAGTGAACCCACCTGTAGACACCCCAATTTTGACTAGCCTTGAGACTTGGGCGCTCCCTTTTGAGTTCTCGATAATGAAAACAAGCGTTAATCTACGTAAGTTCCACGACAAGAGTTCTAAGGATCAAGCTTTAAACCCTCCAACGACCTGTTTTGGACAAAATGTTTTTCGGCCAAAATGGAATCTCTTTCAAAAACGAGTTTGAGTAGGTACAACTCTAGATGTTACCACAATGTTCTAAGGCTCATATTTTCAAAATCCTAGACAGATTATTATTTCAAATAAACTGAGCAAAGAATATAGTCGAAGTAAATAGAAAGGTTGAAATTCTCTAAGATACATGTTTTTCCCTTCAATTGAAGATAACCTCCTCTTGTTGATCTGATGATATGCCTACTGACTGGCCATACACCATATGATGACCGGCCACAAAAGCATTCTGCCGATCACCAAGAAGTTCAGCCTGCTGAATGTTCTGGGTACAGAACATTTTCAGGGATTTTAACTTGTTCGGCCTACCTACCACAAATATCTCATATATTTGTAGCATGGGCCCTATATATAAGAGCTCAACAGCTCTTTTCAAGAAGTTAGAAACTTTGGCTAAGGCTCCAACAAGTCCTTGACTCTCTCCTCTCCACCACACCTCCTACTTACTACCTCCTTGACTTTGGACACCAACACTCCATGGAAGCTTGATCCTAAGCACTTTGCTCAGACTCTTGGACATTAAACAATCTATCCAAAGTGAATTAAGTGAATTAACAAGGGAGTTTGTGAATCAAAGTGGCATATCCTCTTAGGAGGTGATTTTCCATAATCTAACTCACTTTCTATCTCACTTTCTTCAGTTTTAAGCTTTATTTTCATTATGTGATTGTTGTAAGTCCTCATGGATGTGGAAGGAATAACTTTAGCCACTCATCCATTGAGTTGATAGTTATTTCCTTTGTTTCTTTGCTTTTCATAGCTTCAACTATGTAAATCTTGTATATTTTGGATCCTTGTGGATGTGCTTGGAAGTAGTTTTAGCCATCCATCCTTAAGTTTAATAAGTAGAGTGGCACTTTTCCCTATTACACCACTCATCTTCATCTATCCTGTTCCTCAAGTATGCCAATCTATGTGTTTCGGCCCTTGACTCAATGAAAATGAGTGTTAAGGGTGTTCCACGAGGTTGCTTGAGTGATCCATGGGATTTGGTGATGACAAGTGTTGTTCTCTTTCTTTTCATTGAGTATTTTGGAAGTAAAGCAAGAGATTTTGGGTTAATGAAATTGAAATCTCCCTTCTCAATCATTTGTGAACATAGAAAGGGGTGTTGTTATCCCTGTTCTATGACCAGATGAAGAGTTTTTCAATAATGAATCCCTTGTTTTAGTAAGCAAGGCTTCCGCCAAGAAATTATTTGCATTAATCTACACTTTCTACTTAATAGCATGGATTTGGGTATTAACTTGCCCTCATTCACAAAGAGCGGATGTAAGTTCCTATCTATTTCTTAGGCTTGAATTTGTTTGATTTTGATCCATTTAATTTGTTCCTTTGGGCAGAATATCTGTTGTATGTCTTTGTTGTTGTTGAGGGTTTTTGCCCATCCATCTCCTCTCCAAGTGATCCCTGTCAACAAAGGAGATGGAAGGTGTGAGAACCACCCAGAAAGCCTCCCTTTGGCCACTGCCTTAAGATTCTGCACTAACCTAAGCCCCAACCGGAAAGGGAATTCAACCGGCTCATTTCTACCTCGACTGACTCATCTAATGTTTGGCCAGTCTTTTCCTCCAAGAATAGAACATACATTTTCTGGGGAATGGTTTCCTGAACAGTACTAGAGCGCCTAAATTACTTCTTTTCATTGTTTAGTATGATTTGTTAGATTCAACAGTAACTAGGCTAAATCGATTCATTATTGTAATAATTTCACTCTCCTCCTCTTTTTTCATTCGAATTATTGTAATAATCTTCCAACCCCACATATTTCTAATCCTTTTATTTATTAGCTTTTGGTATTGCGTCATGTTTTCTTTATCACGCATGTATATTGCATCTACTTTTTCATGCATTTGGATTTGGATCATTCGCATTAATATGACTTACTATCTTCAAAGATGAATACGTGCATAAATCCATGTGCTACAATGATACTCATGCTACATCTTAGCAATCCGGACTCCTAGATACATTTTCTATGTGTTGCATTAGAAACTTGCGTATAGGATTAAACATATCTGTACATATTTGTATATATTATAACTCGCCTTGGAGTACTAGGTGAGCATTTTGAGCTTTAGCATATTGTATGTGCATGTTCCTTACCATATTTGTTGCTATAACATGAGGCTAAGTGCTTAAGTGGGATATCTGTTTGAATGACAGCGGCTGGAGGTTGTGTTACTTATTTTGGAGTGCAGATAATTCTTATGGTGTGGATTTTACCCAAGAAAACTCTTTTCAAAAGTGCATGAAGTCAGAGCATAACCAAATTTATGACACAATTTATATTTGAATGCCTCAGATAGCAATGATAACATTGTTAATAATCAGGATATGGATTTACATTGATTATAAAAAGTACATTATGACTTAGTAGGGGCCGATATTTAATCGAGTGAGTGGGGTGATCAATTAATGACCTTCCCTTCTCATATCTATGTTCCCGAGCTGAGACACTTTGGTTATGACAGACAGTGGCATGAGTCCCGAGTTTCCTAATTTTCCCAAAAGATTAGGTAGCGACTCTAAAATCTAGTAGTGTAGTCCATTTCTGGAAATATTTTGCAATAAAATGGATTTTCTATAAAAATGTTGGATTTGGACTCTCATTTTCTATTTCATATTGCACTAGTGAGACTAGATCAGGAGATCAAGAGTCCAAACTATTAGGTGCGCTTGGTAATCCCAAAAAGCATCCCACAGTTTTCGGCGAATCTACTAGGGAGATTAAGAGAACATAACTCAAACTTCATAATGTGGATGTTATCTTCATATGTATATTCATTGCATTTCATGCATAGTGCGCTTAAAGTCACTATATTTGTCATTAAACATCTCGGATGGCTTGCCGAACGTGGGCTTTGTTATGGTGGAAATACAAGCCTTGCATCTGGACTGTCAATGTACTATTTGATCTTGCCTTCATTTAGGTGTTGGGTAGGGTATGTATATCATGTGTCTTACCGAGGTACCCCTTTTGACCAGACTGACCTAGTTCATACACTCAGCTCCAGCAACTTCCACAAATAGGACAGGATGCTCTCCCGTGTCTAAGATGCAGTGATACCAATTGTTTGATTAGTGAAGCCCTAGTTCGTTCCCCAAGTAGGATAGGGTATCCCAAGCCCCCATAGGGGTGTTTTGGTTCACCTTATTTGCTATATGCTATATGTGGCATCTTGTATAGGAGCTTGTTGTTCATATTAGTGGTTCAGATACATCAGTGGTTGGATTCAGAATAGTGTGGTAGGATATATAGTGGTCAGTGGTATAGATTAAGTTAAAATGTTGTCGAATTTCTAATTGATATATGAATTGTGAATCGAGTTGTTGTTTTCATTTAATGTATCCTTTTTTCGTTATTTGTTTTTTTCTTCTATTAGGTAGTTAGTTCATCGTAGCTTAAGAAAGTTTTGACACCCCTAAAACCTTGTGTACTCGTGGTGGTAGACTATGCAAAACTGCAGATCTTGTTCATGGTCAGCTAGTGTTAGTGTCACTTCCATTAGTATCAAGAAGAAGAAGCAGACAAGGACAGTTGGTTCAAAGCCCGTTACATCCTCGATCTCTTTTTCAAATTTGACATCAGTCACCCCTCAAATCTCATCTATTTTAGTACCCCAGTAAGCCATTTCCCAATTTCTTTAAAGGCTTAGAATCTCCAAGATATCATAGAAATGATCGCCAACCTTCAGCGATTCGTAGACACTGTTAATCATACAGTAGCTGCTCAGGGTGATACCATTGTTGGAATGCAACAAACAACTAGGGCAACTACTGCCCATCCACAACTAGTGAACCATCCAGGTCAGGACCTACCTTCACCCATTGAGAATTTCCTATGGTTTGGTCAGCCAGAAGAACTGGCCCAGACTCCTGCTGCTAGAGCCCCGATACATCCAATTGAAGGACGCTTTTCCCTTGACATTACTGAAATTGATCCGGCTATGTTAAAGATAGACAAGTTAGAGAAGTTGTTCAAAAAATCCCAGGGGATTAATTCCATTCCTAACATAAAGAATGGATACACGAAGGCAACTGTCAAATTACCAGAAAGATTCAAGATGCCACATGTTGACCGGTTTGATGGATCATGGAACCCTATGGTACATTTCTGTTATTCTCAGATGTTCAAAAACCTATGGTTCTGACTCGCCCCAAGAAGTTGTCTATGTTTGGAAGGACTTTGTCAGGAATTGCCGCGACTTGGTATGCCAAACTGGAGGACAAGGTGAAGCAAAATTGGGAAGAGTTGGATGAGATATTCATTACTCAGTACTCCTATAATAGATAGATGGAGGTGACCACCCAGGATTTGGAAGCCATATGTTTTCGTTGAATTTATAGCAAGATGGAGGGCTGATGCAGCCATGATGAAGAACAGGCCCTCAGAGAATAATCAAATCCGGATAGTGGTAAGGAACCTTCATAGCAAGATGTTATAAATGATGATATTCTCCCACTTTTCACCTTCAAAGATCTGTATGGGATAGAAGTTCAGATTAAGGATGACATGAAACAGGGGATCATTGTAGATAAGAAAGAACCTGTAAGAAAGACTTTTATCCTTGGTTTCAATGTTACTAGCAGTAGTGACATAGGTGTGAAACCTCAAGAAATTAGTATTGTCATTACCTCCACAAAAATAGCCAATCCCTTTGCTGATACCACCCCACAGTCCTACAATTGGAACCTTTTCCCGAACTGTGATTTTCATCCGCTCTATATGAATCCAACCCAAGCCCTGAAAACCTTGGTAGAAAAAGGCCATCTCAAACTGCCCGATCCTCGGCTTCTTCTTGACCCACTTTCACCTAGGCATGATGCATCCAAGTACTGTGCCTTTCACTAACAACAAGGCCATGAACCTGATCGCTGCATTCATCTCTGCCATGAGATCCAGGGTCTCATAGATCGCAAAATCATAGCTCCCCTACAAGCCCCACCACAAAGGCCAAATGTCACTACCAACCCTTTGCCTACCCATAATGGTGCGACTTTTTGGTATCTAGCAAGCCTTATGCCTCAAAAAATGACTATCCAAATTGCACATAACTTTAGAATAGTTTTGCATCATAGTAGAAAGTGAACCAAATCCTATGGTTAATCCTTAAAGACTGTCTTAAAATGCGCAACATTGATCCACTTTCTAAAAATAGGGTACTAGAGAGCCTTTGGCATTATCCTAGGCTCTTTATCATCTTGCAAAGCAATCATAAATGTTTTCCTTTCAATCACCCAGTGATGACGTGGAAAATTTTCACATTTGCTACCACGCAACTAAGAATGTAGAGTATTCTTCCTAATGGAGTAATCCACTAGTAGACACGTCAATCCTACTGTCCTTAGGGTATTGAAAAATTCTTTCCATTCTTAACTAGGCTACATGAAGCGCCATACTTAATTTTTGTATCTTACAGAGTTCCAAATCTCTATTCACATCACATTTACTAAGAAAGCTTTATGTGACTTAGTTACACTCCTACAAAGCAGCTCACCTACAAGCACATAACCCAGAGGGTTTACATGACAGGATACAATAATGCGCCACATGACCCTAAGTGTTTCCAAGACAACATACAATAATGCGCTATAGAACTCTAGGTCTTAACTTCACAACCTTATGAGAAGTAAAACAAAGATAAGTTGCTTGATGGTTACTGATCACCCATAAATGGCTTTCGGCTTACCCATTACTCAAATGGAGTGTAAAATCTGATATGGAAGGCCCTTAGTTAGGGACATAGGCAACAAACTAAAGTGCAATTCCCAATTGGGAAACATATTGTGCCATCATTCACCTAACATAAACTATACTTAATTCCTTATCTCTACTACACCATTATTTTGCTGAGTACTAGGAATAATCAATTTTCTAAGCATCTCTTTATCTTCACAAAGCTTTCTAAAAAACAACTCAAGTAGATACTCGCTACCTCGGTTAAAACTAAAAGCACAAAAGCTCTTCTGTAACTGATGTCGACCTCATATATATAATGTCAAAAATCATCTCAAAACTTTTGACTTGTGGAAGATCAAATAGTCTTGACTAAGATACGTATCGTAATCTATAGATGTGTCGAGATTGGGGCTAACTATCATACCGTTACACATATCAAGTCACCAATATCATAGTGGACTAAATGCGCCAATATAAATGCCTTTCTGTGGCTTTCCTAGTTACTTGTACTCAACCATTGTAAACAAAGTTACATATTCACATGAGAGCAATATGCCACAAGAAAGTGGGCCCCAAAGGGCCTACTCAAACCATCCATGCCAACTTCTCATTAATGTGATTAAGTACAATAAGCCACCAGTTCATGACCAATGCCATAAACTAATTCCAATCATCCTAATATGTGAGTTCTCAAAGACAAGTGTAAAGGTTTAGGCCCAACTAGGTAATGACTCATGACTAACTAATGTTCTCCAGATCGTAAAAGGATGTCATGGAGATATCAATTGCCTGTAAGTCACAAATTTAACTAGTAAGTGCTAATCCCCTACACCTTCAAGTCAATTTTATTCTCCACACAGTTTACTAGTTTTAGTTGAAACATGACGATACTTCTCATGCCATCTTTATTTCTCACTTCATAGTTAGTTGCAATTAATTTTACTATCCACAAGAAGGAAATAATAAGCTATCAATCTATGATAGCTCCTGAAGGAACTTAAGCGCGAATTAGGCTAAAGAGTCTAATTCAACACAATGCTCTAACAAGCGATGCGTCAAATTCTTAGAGCCATAACAATCTTGTTGGCCTTGACCTTTCATTACTATGCTGCAACTTTTACACTTGGTGGTAAATGATGCCATTCAAAAGCGTTAGCCTAGCTAAGAAATCATACAAAGAAGCACCTCCTCATGTCTCTCACTCAAGTGTGGAAAAGTAAATGTCCAAACTTCGACAAGTTGGCAGTGCTAATATATTTTGTAGCCACTAAGCACTAATCTTTCCACTTAGTGTTAATAGATTTTGCAGCTTCTAAGTGTTAATCTCTTAACTTTAAGTGACACTTCAACGCACACTATCATAATGCATGAAATTTCACTCCATCCACTCCCATCAGTTGGGTAGAGAGCAAAACATTGCTCATGCTGGCTACTCGTCTTACACTTAATGACTAATTTAAGCTCACATTTCTTAGATGATGTGATTCTTAGATATTGTTTCATCCAATGATGCAACATTATTACATGTCGAATTTCAAAGTCAATCCAAGCCGCTCAACAGTCAGGATCATATCTAAATCTATTGAGGCTTACTAATTTCACAACTCCAAACTCACCAATCAAAGTTATTTAGCATGCCATTTAATCATAATGCACGCATCAATTTTTATTGTGCCAAACAAGGCCACAAAACTATGGTGACGTTGAGTCATGTTTCCTTACTTTGGCTCAATTAAGATGTGACCTAAAGTCTCCAAGACGTTCTGCTTATCTAAAGAATAGGATTATATCATTCACATTTGAACATCTTTACTAAGTCTATCTCAACCAAATTAACTTCCATAAGCTAAGTCAATTAGAGAAAAAAATGCACATTGAGATTAATTTGATTAGCACATTACAATATAATTTTGTTGCAAAAATCTAAATTAAATAGTGACAATATTACACAAGTCACAAGATTGAAAATCCGTTATGCTTGTAATCATCTCTTGCACTACAAGTGACAATTATCCAAAATTGAATTAAATTCATACGCAAAATATTGGTTTTCGAGAGTAAATATACATATATTTCTCTCAACCAAACAACCTTCCACTAACTATGGCATGTATAAAGCATGATAAAATATGAATTTCGTACAATACCATCTCAATGTGAATTCATAAGAGAAAACATGGTTGATTAATTTAATCATGCAATTAAAATTCACCAGTATAAATAAATCATGCTATTTAAAATCACAACATAATACGAGTTCTAAGCATTTAAAAGAATTTAACATGTTGTATACAATATTTAAATAATGCCATAATATATTTCTGTAATTTTTTGAAATTTTCTAAAATTACAAGTAATTAATAATTACACAGAAAATCAAAAATAAATATTATAGAATCTGAAAAAATGAAAAAAAAATCATACCAGTAAATATGATTACAAATTAGTAGTGTACTGTAAAAATTTCAAGTCCAGAATCCAAGTCATGCTCCCTGAAGAGCAATTTAACGTAAAACTATTGAGTTATCTATTGATGTGAAATATTTTATTTTTCAAACAATTTTGAAACTTTGACATATTGTATAAAAATGAATTATGAGTCCAACGATATAAGTCATGCTTTAATCAAAATTATAACGAATAATATAGCAGCAATAAAAGTAGTTTTAAATTAAAAATAAACAAACAGAGCCTTAACAGCACCTGTATCAGCGCTTACCTAAATAGATGACGTCAGCACTGATGTCAACGCACAAGCATTAGCGCGTCAGACAGCCGTGTTAGTGTGTCAGCGCGTGAAATCTGCTTTTCGATGGGTGGGCCCATGCGCCACCTCTTATATTCCGTTTCAACTCGATTTTAGTACTATCTGACTCGATTTTTTTATAGGAATCCAATGGTACTCTCGATTTTTTATTTTGACAAGTCTAAAATAAGGAGTGTAATCCACTCTTGTGATAACCCTGGTCCGTGTTATGCTAACTAATCTTGATTATGATTGTGATTATGTGTTTGATATGATTTTGAGTGCCATTTATATGAATATACGTGGTTTTGAATTTCTATCTGTCCACCATAGAAAAATCTATTAGAATCTGTGCTTTGAACTGAAAATTAAAGGCCTTCTCGGCCACTGAAAACGAAATTGACTACGCCATTGTGATTAGCATAATTTTTAGAGCCTACGGTGAAATTTAATTAGAAATTGATTCGGATCAAAAAAATTAGATTCAGAACGATTAAATTAGGCTCAATTACTTAGCCTTAATTAATTTGATTAGGCCAAGGTATATAAGTGGCCTATTTGCATTGTTTTGAGCTCATTTTCTCTTTTGGCTGAAAATAAGCACTCTAGAGAGAGAGTGAGCTGATGGTAGAGAGAGAGAGAGAAGCCATCCTTGAAGATTTTGCAAGAGAGCTCAAGTTTTGGGATGCTAGGCTCTAGAACTAGCTAAAATTGTGAAGATTGAAGCTCCTAGGTAAGTAATTGAGCATAAACTTGTGAGTTTAAGTTTGTAGTTTTGTGAATCCAAAGTTAGATGGCAATTGAGACCATAATTTGAGATGTAATTGATGAATATGGAGCTTGTATGTACATGCATGTGTATAATTACCATGAATTGCCATATAGTTGCATATTTGAAGGTAAAGCATGTTAATCATGATGAAATTGAGATCAATGTGTGCATGCATGTAGCAATTTGTTATGAGTCCTCATGTTTGTGTATAAGACATGTTGTTTGGGTTGAATTGGAAGTCATTTAAGACATGCATCCATGAAAATGAGACTATGGACTCAACTACATGTTTTGGGGATGAATTTGGCAAGAATGGTATGAGTATGAAATTGATCCACGGGAATTGAGCTTCAAAATGTTGTAATTTAGCATTCGTATCTAGTTAGAAGGTTTACATGTGAAGTATGAGTCATAATATGCAAGTTACATTAGTTTGAATGCAAGTTTGAAGCTCAAATTGGCTGTTGGAAAACCCAGAATTCGGCATGTCCGCTCGAGCGTGAAATGCTAGCTCTCAGCAGTTTTGTAGACATTGTTGTCCGCTCGAGCGGGGAGATTCACGCTCGAGCGTCCAAGGCATATGTTTGACCCTCAGCTCAAGAGTCTGAATTAGCGCTCGAGCATGAATATGAGGCAACCAGTACTTTTGCAGACTTAAAGGGTCCGCTCGAGTGGCCAAAGCCACGCTCGAGCGGGGAGCCCTACTTCAAAAAGTTTGTAAAGATGTTTTGTGTTTCATTTTCTGTTCTCTTCCATTTCTGAGCAGTCTTAGGCATACATTAAGCATTATGAATGAGTAAAAAGGATAATAAAGAACCATAAGATTAGTGTAGTGTTGAGCTCAAGGGCAAATCCACCGGCAAAACACTGTGAGTAATATCTTAGTAAAAATATTTTCAAGTATGTTACTTTCTGAATGCTACTTCTGTATAAGCTTCACGGATTTTTTTATTTGAAATATGAATGAGTATTCTATATGCCTAATTTTGTGTAAGGCCGTTTGATACGTTTGCTATTTGCTGTTTACCATTTGCTGTTAATATGTTTGATATATCTGAATTGGGCCAAAGGCCGTTGGACAAGAATGATTGGGCCAAAGGCCGTCGGACATGAATGATTGAGCCAAAGGCCGTCGGACATGAATGATTGGGCCAAAGGCCGTCAGGTATGAACGATTGGGCTAAAGGCCGTTAGACATGAATGCAAAGATGGGCCAAAGGCCGTTTGAATATGTCATTTGATATGTTGGAATACCGCGGTGGGCCAAAGGCCGTTTGAATGAAAGGGATCATGATCATGAATATGAAATACGCATGGATATGAATATAAAGAGAATGAGCCAAAGGCTGTTTGAATGAAAGGGATCATGATCATGAATATGAAATACGCATGGATATGAATATAAAGAGAATGAGCCAAAGGCCGTTTGAATGAAAGGGATCATGATCATGAATATGAAATACGCATGGATATGAATATAAAGAGAATGGGCCCGAGGCCGTCTGATACGCCTGATATGTTTGAATTGGGCCTGAGGCCGTTTGATGTGTTCGAATTAGACCAAAGGTCATTTTGAATAGAGAGTTGGTTGGACCAAAGGTCGTTTCGTATAGAGTGACCCGAGGTCGTATTGTTTTGTATAAGACTTGGACCTCAGGTCATTTTGCGTATGGACTTGATGTGTTGGACCTAAGGTCGTTTTGCTTTGTTAAGATTTGTAAATCTGGTGTGAATGAGAATAGTGATTCAAATATATACATTATAAGTATGATTCATTTATGAACGAATCTCATTCATTAACTTCTTTTATTTTGATATTATTCACTGGGCGTTAGCTCACTCTCATTTATATTTATGTAGGTGAGCAAAGGGACGTTCAACCCCAGCCTTAGTGGAATTTAAGAAAGGAACCCGAGTTTGGTGAAGTCAGCCCAGGTGCCTCATACAAGAAGCTTTGTTTATGATCTTTTGTATTCCTTTTTGCTATTTCTGTTGGTCGTGATAGACTGTTTATGTGTATAAGCTTTTAGTTTAGCTGACTATGTATTTGAATGATCTTGGGTGTACAAGATGTTAATTACTGATATGTGGTGTGAGTTATTATTAAGTGTATGTGAAATGTTTTGTTATGCCATGTAAGCATAGCTCATATGGACAAAAGTTTTAAATTTGCTTCCGTTTGGCCCATTTACTCTGATGAGTTATGTCTTATTTAGTTTGAGGTCGTAGGTGATCCCTTGATTACTGGCCAGTTATGACCTTAATCCATAGGGGCGGGTTCAGGTCATGACAACTCTGTCTCTAGTGAGAGTGGGGGTGCAGATTTTCTACACTTCATTGTCAAGAACAAACCATCAAAAATACAAAAACGAATCTAAATTAGGATTTATGATTTCTCTCAATACATAAGTCAAAATCTGGCCCATAATATACTGTTTCGAAGGTCTCGAAATAAAGATTTCAAATATATAATTTTCATAACATAAAAACAATGTATGTATAAATAGCATGCAATCAAAGTTACAAGAATCAAATATAAATCTTGATTTTTTTCAAAATCCAACCGTCTGATTTTTGCAAAACTTTACAGATATGATCTAAATAATATGGACCACAACATATGTAAAACTCAGGTCGATCTCTGATGGTTTGAAAAACATCAATTTTTATGCACGAATCATTCTATATATATATATATATATTAATGCACAAATAACACGTAAAAACCCAACAATGGCTCTGAAGTTATGCACGATTTGTATAATCATTTTGAGAGGCATTTTAAGACAAAGTCTTTGAGGATTAACTATTTCTAAGATTTGATTGACTTTCTGCTATGACGCAAAACTATTCTAAAGTTATGCACAATTTGGATAGTCGATTTGAGAGGCATAAGGCTCGGTAGATACCGAAAAGTTACATCATTGAGAAAGGTGTAGACTATGAGGAGACTTCCTCTTGGGAAGTGAGGTTTACTTCGATCAAGCTATGATTGACTTGGGTTCAAAACTTATTCTGTGGACATTGTGACCCAACTTCTCATTGGGGAATTGGATAAGTAAATTTGGTGGGATTTACCTTCTCTTATGGTGACAAGTTAGGAGTGCAAAAGATTGCTAGTTCCAATAAATCCTTTATGACTAAAGCAGTTATCCAATTAGTGGTTCTTAGATTTCATTGAGTCATGATGGGCTAATGATGATCGATGAAGACTGTTAGGGTATGATCAATGGTCTAAAAGAAGGTTTTTCCTTAATCATTATGAGGTAGGAATTTAAAGAGATGTCACTACCTAGGGTTTGGCAATCCTCTGTTTAGACATGATGGACATGGATGATGTAGTTTATATGCTCAGATGTACGATCCTTAGGGACTGTTCTGGGAGAATTCTCAATTTGTCTTTGATCACTTACATAAGGAATACCCTAAAATGATTATAGATACAAAATTGCAAATCCATTGGCTTACCTGTCAGTAAAAGCTAAAGCCTCGGCTATTGAGTGAATCCTCAACTTGTCTTAGAGAGAAACTGATAACCTATATTCCTTAATCTTTTGTTGTAGGAACCTGAAGTATGCTATGTTGACATATTCGGCATGATGAGTGTTATCTTTTGTAGATGATCAACTAAGTAGTTCAAACTTTGACCTTGCTCATTAGATTTTGGATAGGATGTTCTACTGGTAGTGTATAAATTTGCCCCTTCTAAGATTCAATACGCCAGTTAGGTGCTTGAATGAACGCAAATTGGTCACCAGAATGTCTTTAGAGAGGTAGTTGCGCAAAACGTAGTGATCTTGAACCACTTCATATAATGTGCACATGGTGGATTTCATTATATATGCTTATCGCAAGAGGTGCTGATAGGACCTATGTTTAGAATCTAAAATTGCGCAAACTGTGGTTGTGTTTTTCAATCGATCGCTTATTTTTGTGAGATTATGGGATATTTTTGCTATTATAGTTCGTAGCATAATGATTAGCAAATGGTGATGTCAGCATACAAAAATAGCTCACTCACACAAGTAATTGCCCTTAGCGCTTGGGAGCAAACAAGAATGAGACTAGTGGTTTATTTTATTTGGAGCCAATAGAGGCTTGAATTATCTACTATGTATGTCGCCATGGTTGGATCTAAGATGAGGTCATATTGAAGACCACACATCGATGTTGGTACCCACTTCTTATGTACTGTCTGTTCTGATTAGCCAGATGCGAGATCTCATTTGGTGCCTGGAAAATGATCAAATAGAGAATTCGGGTTAAGTGCTAAAAAGAGATTTGTGCGCTTAAGAGCAACTAGACTAACATCTGTACGGTGTATTAAGTATGACGTCACTCTTTGGAAGAGTTACTCCATCATAGCATGTATTCATACTACATGTGCTTGGCGACTAAGTAATGAGGTGAGAGAATGGATCCCTAACTTCCTCACTATGTGAGTCTTACATGTCATTATATGACTTTCACTTTTATACCATTTTGTGACCTTTGACTATGTTTTAAGGTGAGGGGTTGATGTTCTACTACTTTAATATGTTGCCTGCAGTCATATATGATTCGGCCTTAAGGAACATCACAAGGAAAGTAGGTAATCCGAAACCATATGGCATGGAGGCAAAGGAAAGATCATCTAGTATTACACCACCGTTGTATATTCACTGCCGGCAACTCACATCGCTCTATATGAGAGGCAGATTGAATGTGAATATATTGCAAGAATTGAGAGGGTCAAACATGCTCTCTTGAGGGATTAGAGATTTTTTTTGGACCGATGTAATTGGATGGGTCTAGGGTATATGAGAAACTATTTTTATTTTCGAGTTAATGTCTCTATGCTGGCTCTTTTTCTGAGCTTCTAGCACAGAGCTCCTAAATGCAGGTGTTCTTAATGGTTGCTCGGTCCATTGGCTAGTATGATCGTGCTTGATGGATAGATTGAGATAAAGGAAGCACAATGTCATGCCAGTGCATGTTCGAGTGGGAGATGTTGGAAATTGGGCAGTTTTAGAACCCATACCCAATTGGGTTGCCATGATGGTATGACCCATGACGCATTAAGAGACCTAGTTATGTGAGATTCATTTACAATCTACTTATCCTAGGAATAAGAGTGTCTAACTTACTATCTTATCTGTTAAGGAGATAGAGTTGTGGGTAGTTATAACTCTTCAACATAATATGCGTATCATATTTGGGAGAGTAAGATTTTATCTGTATGGGTAATCAGAATTTGTTTTCCCTTTCTCCTAGACTCTCTCTTCTTTCTCTCTCCATGGGAACACAGAACATAGCCTTTGTACTATGAAGAGTGTGGATAGTTCTCTAACAGTTCTACTTCACTGTTGGGGATTGTTCAAAGACATCAATAGAGGCACGTGATTCACCCACATGACACATGGATTCGATTTGAGAGTAAAAGGTATGCTCCAAATCCATTTATTTCTATAGTGTATTATTTCTTATTTTTCCTATATTGGTATCAGAGCCATAATTAGGTGTTTTCATGTTATTTATGCATAAATATATGTATAGATATGATTTGTGCGTAAAAATTAATGTTTTTCGAACCATCTCTGATCGACCTAAAGTTTTTATATGTTGTAATTCATATACTTTAGAGCATATCTGCAGAGTTTTGAAAAAAATTAGATGATCGGATTTTGAGAAAAATGGAGATTCATATTTAATTTCTGTAAATTTGATTGAATGTTGGTTTTGCATGCTTTGTTTTCATATTGAGAAAATTATATATTTGAAATCCTTGTTTCGAGACCTTGAAAACGGTATATTATGGGCCTGATTTTGACTCACTGCTGAGAAGAAAACTCAAACTCTAATTTTGGGTGAGAGTTGAAGCCATTGGAGTCTTGGTAAGGGAAGAAATTGTTGCGCACATTGATGTCAGCGTTACAAGCGCGCTGATGTCATTGGACATGTTGATTGATGTGCTGTTGCAGTGTTGATGCATGCTGACATCATCTGCTTCGGTAAGCGGTGATACAGGCGCTGTTAAGGCTCTATTTGTTTATTTTTAATTCAAAACTACGTTAATTACTTCTATATTATTCGTTATAATTCTGATTGAAGTATGGCTTATACTAATGGACTCATAATTAATTTTTCTACAAGATGTTAAAGTTTCAGAATTTTATGGAAAAGAAAACATTCTTCATTAATGAATAATTCAATAGTTTTACGTTAAATTGCTCTTTAGGGAGCATGACTTGGATTATGGACTTGAAATTTTAATAGTAGGCTACTGTTATGTAATCTTATTTACTGGTATGAGGTTTGTATTTTTCAGATTCTGTAATATTTATTTATGATTTTCTATGTAATTATTAATTACGTCTAATTTTAGAAAATTACAGAAATCATAGAAATATATTAAGGCATTATTTAAATGTTGTATATAACATGTTAAATTCTTTTAAATGTGTTGTTATTTTTAATAGCATGATTTATTTATATTTGTAAATTTTAATTCCATGATTAAATTAATCTAGCATGCTTTTTTTTTTATGAATTACATTGAGATATTATCATATGGAGTTAAATATTTTATCTTGTTTTAGACATGCTATAATTAGTGAGAGTTTGTTCAATTGAGAGAAATCTTTATAGATTTACTCTCGAAAACTAATATTTTGTGCATTAATTAAATTAAATTTTGGATAATTGTCACTTGTGGCGCAAAAGATGATTACGAGCATAGCAGATTTTTGATCTTGTAACTTGTGTAATATTGTCACTATTTAATTTAGATTTGTGTGGTAAAATGATATTGTGATATGCTAATCAAAATAATCCTAATGTGCATTTTTTTTCCCCTCTAATTGACTTAGCTTGTGAAAGTTAATTTGATTGACCTAGACTTAGTTGAAATGTTCAAATGTGAACAATGTAATCCTCATTCACCCCCAAAAAAAAAAAAAAAAACAATGTAATCCTATTCTTTAGATGAGTAGAAAGTTTTGGAGACTTTAGGTCAAGCCTTAATTGAGCCACAATGAAAACAAATGTGTGCACTATGATTAGCGGCATGCTAAGTAGCTTTAATTGGCGAGTTTGGAGTTGTGAAATTAGAAAACCCTCAATAGATTTAGATATGATCCTGGCTATTGAGCTAAGTAGATTGACTTTATAATTTGTCTTGTAATAATGTTGCATCATTGGATGAAGCAACATCCAATAATCACATCATCCAAGAAATGCGAGCTTATATGAGTTAGTCATTAAGTGTAAGACGAGTAGCCAGTATGAACAGTGTTTTGCTCTCTACATAACTGATGAGAGTGGATGGAACAAAATTTCACGCATTATAATAGTGTGCATCAAAATATCACTTGAAGTTAAAAGATTAGTGCTTAGAAGCTGCAAAATCTATTAACACTAAGTGAGAAGATTAGCGTCTAGTGGCTGCAAAATTTGTTAGCACTACCAACTTGTCTAATTTTGGACACTTGCTGTTTCAACACTTCAGTGTAAGACATGGGAGGTGTTTCTTTATATGATTCCTTAGCTAGGCTAATGCTTTTGAATGGCATTTATCACTAAGCACAAAAGTTGCAGCATAGTAATGAAAAGGTCAAGGCAGACAAGGTTGTTATGACTTTAAGAATTTGATGCATCGCTCGTGAGAGCATTGTGTTGAATTAGACTCTTTAGCCTAATTCGTACTTAGGTTGCTTCAGGAGCTACCATATGTTGATAGCTTATTCTCTCTTTCTTTTGGATAGTAGAATTAATTGCAACTAGCCATCAAGCGAGAAATGGAGATGGCAAGAGAAGTATAGTCAGAGATGCAGTAAAGTGTATGGGAAATAAAATTGACTTGAATGTGCAGTGGATTAGCACTTACTAGTTAAATTTACGACTTAGGCGCACTTGATATCTCCATGACATCCTTTTATGATCTAGTGAACATTAGTTAGTCATAAGTCATTGCCTAGTTGTACCTAAACCTTTACATTTGTCTTTGAGAACTCACACATTATGATGATTGGAATTAGTTTATGACATTGGTCATGAACTAGTGGCTTATTGTACTTAATCACATTGATGAGAAAATGACATGGATGGTTTGAGTAGGCCCTCTTTGGCCCACTGTAGACACCCCATTTTTGACAGCCGTTATGACTTGGACGTCATCGTTTGCACACCCAATGATGAGTCTATATGCTTGTCAAGTGCTCGAAGTCCTCAGTGAGATGCCACAGCTTTGAGCCTTTGAAACCCTGCACCCTTGTTGCCTTGTTTTTGGACCAAAACTTTGGATTTTCAAGCCTGCAACCTCTGGTGGCCTACCGGCCACTGCTATGGGCTACCGGCTACAGGCTACCGGCTATTGCTTCTAGCTATCGGCCACCAATGTGTTTTGTAGATATTTTGTGCCAACTGTGCCAGCTGTTTACATAGATGCTTGCATCTGCTCCCACGTGTATGGATGGATGTTTTTGAGGGAGGTTCATGTTTTTCTATATATAGAGGACCTCCCCTCTTTCCATGGGGTTAGAAAAATTTTGGAGCAAAATTTTTCCTCTCTCTACAATTCTCTCTCTCTCTCTCTCTCTCTCTCTCTCTCTCTTACAAATTTCTTCACCTTTGCCTATACACTCTTCAGTTTTGCCTATACACTCTTAACCAAACCTCTCCATCTTTGATCTAATGTATCTTTAAGCCTTGTTTGAGCTCTTGAGGGTGTGTTTTCCTTGTTTTATTGCCTAGAAAGTGACCTCCTCTTCAAAGGTATAAAGCTTTGCCTCTTTACTTGTTGCATTTACTCTTTTTCTTATTATTTTCCAACTGTTTTTAGGCTGTAAAAACTCTATATTTTTTGGCTAAAACTTGGGTTTTAAGGCCAATAAAGGTTAAGGGGTGGCTCACCCTTCTTTACACGTTGTTCTCAAAGCCTTTACCCTTGTGTTTCCTACCTTTACACTATCTTTTTTTGAGCTTTTAAACACTGATTTTTAGAGTTATTTCAGTGGCTAAAATCATGTTTTAAAGTCCAAAATTAGAGGGGTTAGCCTCCCCTCTTTGTGTTTTGTTTACTTGCCTAGCATACTCCATGTTTTAGCTTATTATTCTAGCTATTTTTGTCTTAATTCCAGCATATTTTAGGACTTGTTTAGGACTATTTTTAAGTAATTGTTGCATTTGAGCTTTGTTTTGCATGCTTTTAGTGTAATTGTCCTCATAAGTTTGGTGTTTTAGGCATTAGACACCACCTTATTTGAGTTGATTGCATTTATTTATGGCTTTCCATACTTGTGATCACTCTTAATCACCTCTGCAACCTCCCCCCTTTCTTGGCTTTTATTTTTTTTTGTAAAAGTGGCTTCAAACTACTTGTTTGTTTAAGCATGAGATTGAGATGTCATGCTTAATAGTTTAATCCCGTTGGGGGTTCATTACCAACAGTATGATGTCTCTTTCATGCCTAAAACTACTCTTGGTTTGAGCCCTCTTTCCATTAAACGACTTGAATTCACCTTTAGACTCAATTGTCTAAAGAATGGATGGTAATCTAAAATGAAGTAATAAAATTGGTGATTAAAAGGTGCAAGATAAAAATTTCGTTTGGGTTCAATCAGACGTTAATTGAACCCTTGAGTCTTGAGTCATTTCATACTCATTAGTGAAGAAAACGATTCAAGATTCATTGTCAACTACTTCCCTTGATCATTCATTATAGGGAGGTGGTTTTGAGAGTCTTGTTTTGTTGCATTCATTGAACTTGCACACTTGATTCATGAGCCATCATGCGATGAAATTGCATTCATTGGTGGTTTGTGAATTAAATCTACTACTCCTCTGAGCTGTTCAAATGATAAGGAGGGGTAAATTATGCAAACAACCCCTTGAGAATACACTATCTCTGCTCTACTTTCTCTCTGTTGTAGTAGGATAACCCAGTCAGCAGTGGCCAGCAGGCCACTATTGGTGGCTGGTAGGCCATCATCAGTGGAGGGCAGGCCCTCTGCTGGCCACCAGTGCAAAATCCAGCATTGTGCTTCCCCAGCAGAGCCGAGTTGGTCTGGAGATGGAAATCAGTTCAAGTGTTTTACTATGTAATAGAGGCATTCACCAGCAGAAACAATGGCTTTTTCAGGTGGAAAATCCGCGCATGCATAAGCATCCTTCATTTCTCGAGGGGGTGTAATTAGAGTAGTTAATTTAATTACTTCATGTTGTACTTAGCTAGTTAGTTAAACTAGTTACTTAATTTTGTCTTGTAATAATTAATTAGCTAGATTAGTTAATTAATTTATTGTTGTAATAATTAGTTAAGTAGTTTAGCTAATTTATTCATTTCGTTTTGTAATAGCTTGTTAATTAATTAGCTTAGTTTTAATTAGTTAGCTAGTTAGTTCATTCAGACTCTCCTTCGTGAGAGCACAAAGTTGTAATAACGTGTATGTCTTCCAACCCCACGTCTTTCTCCCTTTTATTTACTAGCTTATGATGGTTAGTTTAGGGCATCATGTTTTGTTTAGCATACTTCATGCTTGCATCCACTTGTCTTGCACACATTGGGCTCGGCACATCATTCTAACTTTCATTGTTAGTTTAATGTTTTTTTTTTTTTTTAATACGTGCTTAGACCGCATGATATCAAATTTATTCATATGCCATATTAGTAGCCGAGCCTAGTAATTGCATATCGCATGTGTTGCATTAGTCATATCGTATAGTTAGGAATCATGCATCTTTCTAACTTTATCATTTCTCTTTTGGCTTGGAGTACTAGGTGAGCCTTTACTCGCTTTAGCATATCGCATGTGTGTGATTGTTGCCATGTTTAGCATGCTTACCATGAGGCTAATTTCTTAAGTGCTATAAGCTACTTAAATGCTTTTGGATGAAGGCTAATTGCTTGAATTGGAATAATTTGAGTAATGTTTATATGCGATCACTTTTTCAAGTGGTACATATTCGAAACAATTTTGCAAAATAGACATGAGCCAAATGTTCCAATTCTTGCAAGTTAGTCTATGCTTGTGTGTGTCCACTTCACATAGTAATGCTAGCCTAATAAATCGGAACAAGAGCATATAATGTAGATAGGATTCATGTCATGATTAGTAGAGGCCGATCTTTGATTCAGCGAGTGGGGGTGCTCAATTCATGACCTTCCCCTCTCGTCCCTAAGTTCCAGATCTGAGACAATCTTGGTGATGATGGACACGTGGCCTTTGGCATGAGTCATGGGTTTTCTAAATTTCCTCAAAAAAATATTTAGGTGGTGACTCTGTATCTGGCAAAGCAGTCCATTTTTGGCAATTTGATTCAAAATCGATTTTGCAAAAGATTTGCCGGATTAGGACTCTTTGGTGTTACCTATTTCACATCGCACTTGTGAGATCAAATTCAGAACCGCAGGAGTTCGATACTGTAGGGCTTATTCGTCTTCCGAAAGGGGGCACAAAAAGTCGAGCTACATCCACTCACATACAGCATCTTGCTCTCATGTGAATATGTAACTTTGTTCACAATGACTGCGCACAAGTAAGTTAGAAAGCCTCAAAAGGGCATTTGTATTGGTGCATTTGGTCACATAAAGTTTTCTTAGCAGAGGTGACATGAATAGAATTTTGGAACTCTATAAGACAGAGAATTCTAAGTATAGCGCTTTATTCGGGCATATCTTTTACGTCAAACCGAATCTATGGATCATATGGGTGAATCACGAGCTCCATTAACGTCTTCAAATAATACTTAGTAGTAAGGTAGAACTACTAGAGAACTACCCACACTCTTCACAATACAAAGGCATAGTTGTCCTCCCATTGAGGAGAGCTAGAGAGAGAAAGTCTTTTTCTAGAAATATTATTCAATCAAAACCCATATCACATTATATGTAATATTTATAGATGGAAGAGATGTAACCACCCATAACTCTATCTCCCAAGAGATAGGATTGTGGGTTATTCACCCTTATCCCCAAGATAAGGTGGTTTGAAATTCAAACTAACAGGGTCACTTAATGGGTCATGGGTCATGCAACCATGGGAACCCAAACTCAGGTTCAAAACCTGACCCGATTTCCAATATATCCCATTCGCACATGGATTGGCATGATAGTGCCACATCTCTATCTTAATCTCAATTTGCCCAAAACTCGAACAAACTCATACTTACCAATGGACCGTGCGACCACTAAGAACACCTGCATATAGGAGCTCTACACTAGAAACTCAAAAGAGCCAACATAGAGACCTTAACCTGAAGATAAAAATAGTGTCTCATGTACCCAAACCCATCCAATTACACTGGTCCAAAAACATCTCTAATATGTGAACATTGTAAATGTTTTGGGAACTCAATTTGTAATATTAGGTGTTAAAGGACTCTATTTTATCATTGTTGCTAACGTGATTAATTGAAATCCGCTAGTTATTGGTTTGATTTAAATGTCGGGGATGAAATTTCCTAAGGGGGAAGATTTTAACAATTCCGGTTTAGACCCAACCCATTTAATACTCTTAGATCTGAGATTCAATACTTTTATTTGCTATTCATATCCTTTGTCAGTTGAGTTGTTGGTTGTGTTTGAAACATGTTGGGAGTTTGTCTTTTAAAAGAGTTACTGTTTTGTTTTCTACTTGTTCGCTCGAGCGGTGTTTTGGTCACTCAAGTAATCTTTGAGATCTCCTAGTATTTTGCAGGTCTGCAAAATTTCTGGGAGTAAGATATCTTCGCTTAAGTGGTCCTTCTTACGCTCGAGCAATCTTCTACTATTTGCAAAACTTCTGGGAGGGATCATTGTGTGCTCAAGTGGTGTTTTGTTAGCTTGAGTGGTGTCACTTAGTGTCTCTGATGCTCGAGCAGTGTTTTGGTCTCTTGAGTGGTCTAGGCCTATAACAGTTCAGGAAAAAGGGTTTTTTAATCAATTTTTCATTTTCTCTCTCTCTAAAACCTTCTAAACCCTAATTTCTTCACTCACTCTCTCTCTCTCTCTCTCTCTCTCTCTCTCTCGTTCTTGCTTAAAACCTCAAATACTTCATCATCAATTCATTTCTCCACCATTGCTCCTTGAAGAAAAAGGTAGAGCTCGTCGAAAGCTTTATTCTAATAAGAGAGGATCTCATTTTCGACTTTGTCAAAATTTCACTCTTCCTATCTTCCTTTTATACTCTTAAGGTAGGGATTTCTTCAACCTCTTGTATGATTCTTAGCTTGGTTATTTGCTCTTTGAAAAATGTTTAGTGATTTAGGAGTTTTGGGTTTAATCTAGGGTTTAATTGTGAAAAATAAAAGAGGGGTTTTTCAAATAAATGCTTGAGAAGGGTTGTGGAAGTGCGTATAGTGTTGGGTTGTATTGGAAATTCATTTTTAAAATGTGATTTTGAAAATAAATGAGTTTTGTTGAGAATGCATTAATGATTCATTTATGAAAGAAAATGAAAGGATATTGGATTTTGAAAGATATTAGGGATGTATCTGTTGATGAAAAGAGTGGAGTCAGATATTTATTATCACTCCCACTTTGAAATTATGAGATTGTAAATCCCCGAAATAAACACCATATATATATCAATCTCAGAGTTTGATATACAAAAGATGACACATGCGATATACATTCATAAACAACACATCCTGAATCTATAGCATGTGTTACGAGATAGTGAAAAGAAGTGAAAGCTAAACAAATAATCATATGCCCTAAAGGCTTACATCTTTCCAAGTCAGTGCTTGGGTACATCAAAAGTGAGTCTTAAGCTCAATAAAAATAAAGCCCTAGGCTTGTACAAAATTAAATACAAAATAACAAAACTGAGCATTCAACTCCACAGTCCTCCCAAGCTAAGTCCTTGGTGGAGGCATATCACCGCACTTGAAAATGGTTTTCCCACATAGAGTGAACCAAAGCCCAGTAGAAATACAACACAATGTATAAATCTTAACAAAGCCATAAGGTTTTATGCATATGCAATGTCCATGTCAAAATGTTTTACATTTCTTTCTAAAAACAATGTCATGCCCAATTTATATCACAATTCTCAAAAACATGCCCTTTACAATAGAAAACAAGGGGGAAATCTCAAACTAGTACAACCTTTCACGGACATTGCATCCGTTGGAAACCGTCAAGCGGCACCCATGAAAACGTAACCTATACAAGTGCTACTATTGCCATTTTACGGATATTTCGTCCGCGGGAATCGGCACCCATGTATACGAGCGTTTTTTGAGACTTTCACCTTGGACACGCAGGCCAACTTGATTTGGTGATACACAACTCTTTCCCACGTTCACCTCTTTTTCTTAAAATCATATAAATTTTCAATGTATTAAATAAGAAACAATGTTAAATACACATGGATGAGAACTTAGTTTTAATTCACCTAATTCTCATGCAATTTCTACAACACTCATAGCTATCCTCCACCGATAGTCCAAAACAGATATCTCTAATAAATAGAAAATTTCAATAACAATATACATTATTATCATTTCCAAGACGTGAGTGATATAACATATCCAATTCCACCATCATCATCAATATCCTCCATCACCATCATCAAGACATGAGCGATATTACAAAACCAACATCATCTTTCAATATTTTTCCAACACAAGTCAAGCCCAAGGTTTTAGAGCAAAACCTCATTTTCTTTCAAAATCATTTTTGAGTAGAGAAAGACATTATTCCAATTATATGAAACCCAACACCATTTCCATTATCTTTACAAGATCAACATTTGAGATTTCTAGGGCAAAATCCCCTTCTTCTTTACAAATCATTTCCAATGGTAAAAAATCATATATCAACAATAAACACCTTTCTACAAGCATTTCCAACAAACCATTTGAAAACCCCTCTTTTTGATTTCTAGCCAAAACCCTAGATTTGTCCAACAATAAACCACAATATTGTTTTAGAAATATCAAATAACTAAGTTAAAAACCATAAGAGGGTGCGAAAAATCCCTACCTCAAACTTAGAAGAGGAAGAAAGAAGAAAACCCAAAAGTTGATGATGACAAAACAACGATTTGCTATGATCAAAACGAAGCCATCAACAAGTTCTACAATTAATCTCAAAGGACCAAGGTGAGGAGATGTTTCTAAGTAAGTAGATCTGAAGATCTTTGAGCGAAAAAATGAGTTAAGAGAGATAGAAGAGTGACTCACGGTTTAGAGAGGAGAAAGTGAAGATAAAGTGAAGATAATGGTAAGTGAGGGCCCTACTTATGGTGCTAGGTTAAAGGGAAATAAAGTCCCAAAGTCAACCCAAAAGAACAAGTCAAAATCCTCAAAAAGTAGGGCCCAAAACCCGAACTAAAATCTTGAAAAAAAACTCATAGGGGTCAACCCTTGTGTCAGTGGTGTAGACCCTTTAGGAAGAATTGACAAAATTTTACAATGTTGGCAGCAGACAAGGTGTCGACCCTTGGACCAGAGGTGGCGACACTAAATTTCAGCAACTAAACCTAGATTCTGCAGTAGACAAGGGTTGACCCTTCTCAGATTGGTGTTGATCCTTGAGGCCAACAACAAAAGAAAAATGTCGACACCACCAAGGCTGGTGTCGAACATAAATTTCAGTAGCTATTCCAAGAACATAGTA
The DNA here is from genome assembly GCA_025200525.1 of Camellia lanceoleosa. Lineage (NCBI taxonomy): Eukaryota > Viridiplantae > Streptophyta > Magnoliopsida > Ericales > Theaceae > Camellia > Camellia lanceoleosa. Next base: position 94,719,413 of record CM045758.1, on the reverse strand, counting down.
GTAAGATGGTGTCGACACCTCCAAAGTTGGTGTCGACCCTAAGAGTAGAACAAGACAAAGAAAGTGAGGCAATGCTGACAATAACAAGGATGGTGTCGACCCTTGAAGCCAAAACCAAACATAAAGAGAAATGAACGACCATCATGAATATGGTTTCTCAGATTCAAAAGTAATAAATGGGTTGGGTCTAAATCAGGATCGCTATAGAGATCTTATTTGCTATTGGAAAATTATTTGTTAAGTAGAAATATCTGTTTTGGGCTATCAGTGGATGATAGCTTTGATTGTTGTGGAAAATGCATAAGGATTAGGTTAAATTGAAACTAATTTATCATAAATCTTACATCGAGCACTGCTTCATACTTGAACATTGAAAATGTATTATTTTTGAAAAAAATGGATGTATACCTTGGTGAATCTGGTTTAGGGATGTGGTTGTGGTTTATATTATTGGCATGTGTGTCTTTGGTGAAAGTCAAGAAATTCACGCGATAAGGTGCCGATCCTTCAAGTTAGTACCGTTGAAATGGCTTTGTGCTTGTATAGCCTACTGACAGATACGTACTTAGAGATTCCAGTGTTTTGTATCCACTACCCTATTTTTTGATATAAAAGTGTTTTTTCATGAATTGAAATATATTGATAAAGGCATTGCATTGTTTTGAGATGGAAAAGTATAATGTTTGACAAATGGCATGCATGTGCATTCACCTCATAATTTCTTTAAATGTCATAAATTGTGTTAAAGTATCTCTACCATGCTTTAGTTCACCCTACGTGGAAAACAACTTTCAAGTGTTGATGATATGCCTCCACCAAAGACATAGCTTGGGAGTACTTGGAGCCAAGAGTTTCTTTGTTTTCTTTGGATGTAATTATTTTGTATAAGCCTTGGGTTTTAACTGTATTGAGTTGAACTCACTTTTGTTGTACCCAAGCATTGTCTTGGAAAGATGTAGCCATTAAGGCATTAACTTACCTATATAACCTTTTATTTTAGTTCACTCATATGTCGCATATGTTATAAATTTAGGATCTAGAATTTATGAATGTATATTTGCATATGCCATCTTTTGTACGGTAACAAAATATAAATAAAAGGTTATTATTTTGCATGTTGTGTTTTTATTGAATATCATGAGATGGGTTGTTTTTAATATTTGGAGGCATTACAATGAACCTCTTGAACCCACAGATGAGTGTTCCGATGTAAAAAAGAATGTGTAGACACCCTATTTTTGACCGTCCTCAAGACTTGGTTATGCTTGCAGGTACATCCAGCCACAAGTTCGATTGCTCGTCGAGCACTCGACTTTCACGGCGGAACGTCACAGGTTTGAGTTTTCCAAACCCTGTATCCTTTCTGCCCCTTGTTTGGACCATGTGTTCGTCCTTTCAGCATGCTTGGTATAGTGCACTGCCGGCCACTTTTTGGCACTGCCGGCCATGCATTTGTCCCTGCCTGCCATTGATGAAGCCTACCGACCATCAATGAGGCACTGCCGGCCACAGCTGATGGTCGGCAGAACACTTTGTCTCAACAGATTTCACTCCAGATCTTTTGAGCCATCTGGTTTTCACTCATCCTTCCTCCATACGTGTATGGAGAGATGAAACCCTTTTCAAGCTTGTTTAACAAGTTTTGCATTGCTCTCTTCTATATAAGGAGAGGCTCCTCCTTGATTTCAGAGGTTCAGAAAATTGAGGCTTGAGAGATAGATATACATTTGTATCTATTCTTCCTTGTTTGCTCTTGTTTTGTGCTTAAAAGTGTCATTTTGTCTCACTATTGCACACAAAACACACACTCAAACACCATACTCTTGGAGCTGAGGTCCCTTGAGGTTGTTTTTGAAACTTTTGGACTGGTTTTGGATCAAAATGTGCTGGAGTTGCAGCCTTGAAGGTGGTCATCAAGGGTGAGTTTCTAACCTTTAAATCCCCCCATTTTTGCTTAAGCTTTTTGCCCCTTTTGCATGCTATTTTGAGCTTAACTTCCTACTACAAAAAGTTCTAAATTTTGGTGCTTAAAAAGTTTCTTTAAGGTCACTTTTTCGTTAGGGGTTGTTTACCCCCTCTTAGGCCTTGTTTGGCCTTGCTTTTGTCCCTTTTTTGTGAGCCTTTGGGACCACCTTGTTTTGGCCTTCTCACCACTAAAACTCAGAGGAATTTCAGTGGTGGGAAGGGTGTTTTGAGGTCCCAATCAGGAGAGGGTCATCCCCTCTCCTTGTGTCCTAAATACTTGCTTCATTAGCCTCATGTGTGAGCATGTTTGTTAAGCTTATGTTGGCCATATCTTAGCTTGTATTTGGGGTTATTTTTATGTGGCATGTCTTTGTTTTTACTTGGTTTTGTCACTCCGTGCATGCATAATACACTTGTAGTGTAAATCACACAAACTAGTCTTGTATGCTTTATGAAGTAACATGTCATTCTGGTTTGTTTTTTCTCCATTTCAGTAGGTTTTTGGTGTTATTTTAGCATGCCATGACTCTATTTTGGGTGGGTTTGATAGCCCCTTGCATGCTCCATACGCTTGTAGTGTAATTCCATGAATTAGCCTAGTGTGTCTCATGCTTTAACATGTCATTCTAGCATGCTTTTGGCTTAACTTCAAGAAGCTTTTGTCCACATTTTAGCATGCTTAAGCTCTAATTTTGGTTTTTTTGGCCATGCATGACTTGCTTTGTATAGCTATAGTGCATTCTAGCTTGTTAGCTTTGTGTGTCAAGTCCACTAGCATGCTTTACTTGGACTATTTGAATGATTTGGCATCATTTCATATGTGATTTTAGTCCATGTTTCATGCTCATGCCCTTGCATCTTTCACTATTCAATGCGTTGGAGGATTTGCCCCCTTATGCCTTAACATGTGTCATTGCGTATGCCTTCATGCCTAAGCTTGCGAGCTATCATTTCAATGTGTTTTTGGGGTTATCTTGCCATGATATAGCTTTGATTTTTGCTGGTTAAGTCATCCCATGCTTGGTCTTGGCAGGTGTAGTGTAAACCACCTTATTTGCCTTGGATTCACCATGTCTTATGCCCTTCATGCTAGCTTATTTTGGCTTCCTTCCTTACATGTTTTAGACTCATTTTGACATGTTCTAGGACTGTTTTGGGTTTCCTTGATCACATGCTTCATGTTTTGCATAGTTGTAGTACAAGTGCCTATGCTAGCTTCAAGCTTCGGGTATCATAGCATGCTTCATTTGTGTTGTGTACATGATTTGGCATCATCTAACATGCTATTTCAGAGCTTTTATCATTGCCATATTAGCAATTCATTTACTCTTTAAGCCTCTTTGAGTGTTATGCATTATTGCCTTATTTGTGGCCTAGCTTGTATGCTTGCATACCTTGGCCTTTGAGCCTTTATCTTAGCATGTTTAGGTCTTTGTTTAGACCTATTTAACCGCTGTCCATGTTTGGTTCAATCATTTGTGCCATGTATTGCATGCCCTTTGTGTAGTCCCTTTAATGGCTTTGTGCCTTAGGTCCTCTTGCATGCTTTACTTGTGTTGTTTGAATGATTTGGCATCATTTCACACTTGATTTCAAAGCCTTTAGTGTTGTCACGCTTCCATGTTTATCGCTTCTTTACCATGCTTGAGGTTTGTGTTCTGAGGCCTAGTTGTTAGGCCATTGCATTGTGCATGCTTGCCTTGCCCTTTTTGTGCCCTTATTTTGGTGTTATGGGCACTGTTTTGGGCATGACTGAGGTCTGTCCATATTTGGTTTAAGTCCATATAGCATGTTGTTTGCATGTTATTGCATTGCATTGCGTAAGCATGTTGTTTGCATGCTTATGTTGCATTGCATTGTGTTTGCATGCCATTAGCATTGCTAAGTTGATCATGTTGCATTGCATTGTGTTTGCATGCTCATGTTGCATTAGCATTGTTTGCATGCCATTAGCATTGATAGGTTGATCATGTTGCATTGCATTGTGTTCAACCTGGTGTTGTGTTTGAACACAAGGTGGATTAGCCCATTTCATACTTGAAGTAATGAAATGAGCTAATCTCCCTTTGTCTCCGTTGCCATTGATCACTCATGATAAGGCCATGGTCTTATTGTTTTGCTTGTTTTGTTTGTCATGTTTGTCGTGCATTTATTGAATTTGCACATGTTGGATCTTTGGCCATCACGCATCGAGATGCGCAATTGATGGTCTTGGATCCAATGATGCCCATTCCATTGATGTTTTGAAGTGATATGGAGTGGCATAGTGCGCACATATCCTTGGGAGACCCTCACTTTCCTCTATTTTGTACTCTGTTGCAGCTTGGTGTCACAGCACACCAGTGGTCGGCAGCCTCTTATTGTTGGCCGGCAAACCTTCATTCTGGGTTGGCAATGCCTACTCTTGGCCGGCAGAGGGGCCGGTAGAAGCTCCTCATGGCCGGTAGGCCACTGCTGCACTCCTCAGCACTGTTTTGGTAGGATCCAGCAGCTAGTTCTCAAGGACACCCTGCAGACAGAGCCTTAAGAGAGCAACTGGAGAGCTTTCGAGACGGGAATTGAGCATGCATCCTCTTCTTCTTCAACCAGAGCTGGAACAGCTTAGTTTAATGCTTAGTTGTTAGTTAGCTTTAATTTGTAATTTAATTAGTTAATTTGTTAATTAATTAAGTGTTGTAATAATTAGTTGTAGCTGGTTATTCAATTTGGTTTGTAATAATTAGTCTGATTAGATTATTTGATTAGTTAGTTAGTTTAGCTTAGCGTATTCATTCGAACCCTCCGTCGAGAGGGCGAATTTTGTAATAAGTGTGCGTGAGTGTGTGAATGTCTTCCAACCCCACGTCTTTTTCTCTTTTACTTATCTGCTTTCGATGGTTAGTTTTAGGGCATATTTTGTTTAGCATACCTTATGCTTTGCATGTGTGCATCCATTCATCTGTCTTGCATGCACCAGGCTCGGCGCATCATACAAACTGCATTGTACTTTCAATACGTTACTTGAATACGTGTTCAACAGCATGTTATCAAGTTGCTTTTCATATGCCATCTTAGAATAGCCAAGCCTATTTTAGATGCATTTTCGCATGTGTTGCATTAGCCATCTTAACATGAATTAGGATCATGCATGATTTCTAACTAGTTCTTTGTTTTGGTTTGGAGTACACTATGAGTGTTTGCGTTTTAGCATACTGCATGTGTGTTATTGATTGCCATGAAAGCATGCTTGCCATGAGGCTAATTGCTTAGTTGATATAAACTGCCTGAATGCCTGTGGGTGAAGGTTGGATTACTTGAATTGGAACAATTCATTAAAATCCTCGATTTAGCCTACTTACGAGTAGCAAACTTCAAACCATTTTCAAACAAACGGATATGCAATGTTTTGTTCCAAATTAGGCGATCTAGTCTATACTTGTATGTTGTGCGCATCACGCAGTAAGATTAGCTAATTAATCGGAATAAGAGCACATGTGTTTTCAAAAACAAGATATCATGTTAGTAAAGGCCGATCTTTGATCGGGCCAGCGAGGGTGCTCATTGCATGACCTTCCCCTCTCGTACCCAAGTTCCCGAGCTGAGGCAACTTTGGTGATGACGGACACGTGGCCTTAGGCACGAATCAGGGTTTCCTAAATTTTTCCCAAAACAAAATATTTAGGTGGCAACTCTGTATCTGGCAAAGCAGTCTATGTTTGGCATTTCTTTATAAAAATCAGTTTTCCAAAACGATTTGCCGGATTTGGACTCTTTGGTGATTTATCGGTCTTGCATTGCACTTTGCGAGATTAGATTTAGAACCGTGACATTGAGTCCAAACTGTAGTAGTCCAATGAACAAAACGAGATTTCAAGCCATCCCGCGCGCAGAGCCCGGGATGTTCGAGCGCGTCTATAGAATTCTTATGAGAAATGGGAGCAATCTAATCACTTAAGTCTAATGTTCATATGGTCACATATCAACCAGAGCATTAGGAACCCAATCTTACTATCTAACAATGTCAAGAACTACTTGAGGGCTATTAAAGAGCAATCTGTTAGTTCTGACAAGGCATTTGTAACGACCCAGAATTTCTCCTTCCGCTCGAGCGGAGGAGTTAACGCTCGAGCGGACTTGTGCGGCTCCCAGCATTTTTTGCGAGAGTTACGAGGTTGTAGATTCCTTTCGGCGTAAACGTGGCGCCGGCGGGCGTATTTTGTCTGGCCTTTCGGCGGAAGGTGAAGCGCTTCGGCGGGTTACTGGTTGAGCCTGAATTTTTAAGGCACGTAGGTTCATCTGAGGCATTTTTATTAATGTATTTGGAACCTCCTTATTTTATTTTGGGGTATTGATTGTAATGGTATATGAGGGTAGAGTGAGATTTGATCAAAAACTTTAATTTGGGTAAGTTATCTACGATCAGCCGTCACTCTTTTGCCCCTTTTTTTGTCTACACTTTGAATTTGGATGTGAGGTTAGAACCATTGGAAAGATTATTTCCGGGGCTTCAATTTGGACACAAGAACGACCTAAAACGGAGTTCGGATGGAAGTGTTATACCTGTGCGAAGTTTTGTAATCTGTGCTGGGAACAGGTCCGCTCGAGCGGGAATAGGGACACTCGAGCGGAAATAGCAGGTTCAGCAGCTTAAAAATGGGTTTTTGAGATCATTTCTTCCATTTTTCTTTTTCCCTCTTCTTCCCTCTTGCATAAGTCCGAAACCCTAGCCCCAAAACCTTTGATTTCCTCCACGTTTAGCAACAATCCACCATGATTCTTGCATCAAGGTTGGAGAACAAGAGAAGATTAACATTTTCAACCGATTGGAACTTGGAATTGCGAAGGATTCTCATCAATTTTCGTTCTTTTGCTTGATACTTGAGGTAGGGATCTTAGTTCTCCTTCAATGCTTCCTTTATAAATAGATTTGTGATATTTAAGAGTATAGAAATGCAACACCTCTATTTTGAGCATATAGAGTTATTTTGTAGACATTTAGGGATTTCGGGTTTGGAGAGTTTGGGGCTTTCTTATTGGGTTTCGATTATAAATTATGATCCTAGGATGTTAATCAAAGGGTTAATTGAAAGAAAAAGTAATGGGTGAAGAAGTTTAAAGTTTCTTGAAATTTCTCAATTTGTCTAGAAACCCTAGATTGATTTATGACGATAATTAATGATTTTGCCCAAATTGATAATAGAATCATGGAATTGGTGGGTTAAATTATACATGTACAAGGTTAATTGGATTTTTGATATGTTTTGAAATAATGTTAAAAGTTTGCGAATGAACTTTGTTATAAGCATTATGAATCAAGCTAAGATGAGAAAGGAAATTAAGGGAATTAATGTGTGACATCATATGTGTATAGGACACGCTTCGGGAGGAATAAATGCTCTACCAGGACACTGTGAGTAATAGTACTATAAATGTACATCAATTACTATTAATAATGATTATTATTATTAATATTCCGGTTTCCCATGGCAATTATGTTAACATGTTTGTATTTGAGAATTGGTGTAAATATAGAAGGACTTGGCATCCATTGATATGACTCTAAAACTATTCTGTATTCCGTCTATGATTAACGGTATCAGTAATGTGCTATAATCTATAGAGTAGTGTGTTTAAAAGACATTATTAACATTCTGTTATCCGTAGATTAAGCCTAATGATTCATGGTGAACAAATGGAACAATGATGCTTATGTATCCCGAACTATTCAGTTTTATCAAGGATGGTTAAGACTGGTATGAAGTAATTATTTTGTCCCCACAAATAGCATTGTGATGGCACCTGTACAATTTGTAAGATACGTTATACGTATTGCTGATGATTATCATTAGTATTCTGTTACACGTAAACTACCTACATTAACTCATGTAAATGATTGGAATAATCTATGTGCCTCTGAATGACTATAAGACCAGTCTGTTCTGATGATATCTGTGGTTATTCTGTTATGATGTTCGTTTCATTTATATTATGACATGATGAGACTTATTGATTTATGTTATGGAACAAAGTGCTGTACGGAACTAAGTGCTACACTTTGGTGGGAGACACCTCTAGAATCCGTACGAGCCACCTCTTAAGTCCATACATATGTCCGTTTTGCACATTACTGGGCTTAAAGCCAATTTGTGAAGATATGAAAGGTACAACTTGTGAATTATGATATTGTGAGGCCAAGAGCCAACTTGTGAATTATGAAATTATGAGGCCAAGAGCCAACTTGTGAATTATGAAATTGTGAGGCCAAGAGCCAACTTGTGAATTATGAAATTATGAGGCCAAGAGCCAACTTGTGAATTATGAAATTGTGAGGCCAAGAGCCAACTTGTGAATTATGAAATTGTGAGGCCAAGAGCCAACTTGTGAATTATGAAATTATGGAAACATCGGAAGAGGTTGTGAAGTTATGTACGCTATATGTGACACCTTGTGAAATTATGGAAAGTATCAAAAGAATAGTGAACTATGATCCTATATGACCAAGGGTCATTTGTGAGCTATGAAGCTATGAGGCCAAGGGCCAATATGTGAAATATGAATTTATGAACTTGTGAACTTGTGAATCCAAAGGACCGAGGTCCAATATGGTAAATTGTGAATCTATGAAACTCAATGGCCTTTTGTAAATGTGTGAACTCCTCAAGCCAAGGGCCAAATTGTGGAATTGTGAATTGACAAAGTTGTCCTACAAAGTTACAGAAACAGACTAATCACATGGTTACGGCATGATTTATATACTATTATTCACTGAGTTTGCTCATTTTGTATTTTGTCTGTCTATTCTGTAGGTAATCAACCGGGAGTTCAGGCCTAGCCTGTAAGGCTCGTCTTTCCCTTGTCAGCCTTGATGCGTCCAGGCACCACCTGAAGTCGTGCATTTTATAAAGTATTGTTAGGTTATTGATTTATGCTTTGGTTGTCTTTCCTTAATATTTTCGTTATACGCCCAATTGTGGGTCTAAGTATGAATGTATAAGTGTGTAATCAAAGTTCGGGTGTATGTTTCTATATATATTGTGTACCTAATGCATTGATGTGTGCGATCCTGGCATGGTAGTGATAGCTCAATGGATGATGTTTTACGTTATTTTATATTGATAATACTTCCGCTCAGGCCCCATATGTTATATATAACAGGTTAAAGGTCCGTTTCTGAATAGGTCATGCCCAAACCTTCTAGGGGCGAGTTTTGGGGTGTGACAGCATTGGCAAGCACCATAATGAACAAACTATCAGGCATAAAGCATAACAATTCTAGCGGTGTGAGTGAGCACATCATGGAAATGAAGGATATTGCAGCTCGTCTTAAGTCCATAGAGATTGAGATTTCTTAGTCATTTCTTGTCAATTTCATACTTAATTATCTTCTCGTGGAATATGGAGCATTCCAAATTTCTTACAACACACAAGAGGAAAATGGGCTATCAATGAACTTTTGACCATGTATGTTCAAGAGAAAGAGAGATTGAAACATGGAAAAATGGAAATTGCTCATCTAGTAACACATAAAGGAAGGAAATGGAAAAAGCGGAAAGTGATCAAAAATGGAAGAAATCTGGTAAAGTGCCATTCAAGAATCATGGCAATAAGGATGCATGCTTCTTTTATAAGAAAAAGGATCACATAAAGAAAGACTGACCCAAGTATAAGAAATGCCTCGAGAAGAAAGGTAATTTCATATCTCTTATGTGTTATGAATTTAATTTTGTTAATACTCATCAATATGATTGGTGGATTGATTTGGGTTCTACAATTCACATTGCTAATACCATGCAGGGCTTCGTCAGCCTTAGGAAACTGACAGGAAGTGAACAAGGCATCTATTCGAGCAATGGGATGTGTTCGAACGTGAAAGCTGTGGGAACTTTCAGACTTGTTTTAAGGAATGGCTTTGTTATGAATCTTGAAAACACTTTTTATATTCCATCGTTTTCTAAAAATTTAATTTATGTTTCTAAACTAGTACAATTTGGATTTGAATTTCAGTTTGTTGGTTCATATTTTAGTTTGTGGAAAGACTTTGTTTCTATAGGAGTTGGTACTTTAATTAATGATTTGTACAAATTAAATTTGGATCCTACTTTTTAACAAAGTCTTTTAACCTTGCATGGTGATATTGGCATTAAACGTAATATTGTTGATAAGTCCTCCTCTATACTTTGACATTAGAGATTGGGACATGTCTCCATTGAGAGAATAAAGAGGTTGGTTAATGATGAAGTCCTTCTGACTCTTGATTTTATCAATTTTGATATTTTTGTGGACTGTATGAAGGGAAAGCAGACCAACAAGACCAATAAAGGTGCCAAAAAGAGTGAAGAAATTATTGGAACCATACACACTAATATTTATAGACCATGTACTCCACCTTGTATGAATGGTCAGAGATATTTTATCTCATTTATTGATGACTATACACGATGCATGTATCTCTACCTCTTGTTTGACAAGGTCAAGGCACTTGATGCCTTTAAAGTTTATAAAGCAGAGATAAAGAAACAAATAGAAAAGAAAATTAAAATTGTAAGGTCGGACAGGGATGGAGAATATTAGGGAGGTACACAGAATTGAGACAAGTATCAGGTCTATTTGCTAAGTTTCTTAAGGAAGAAGGCATTGTTGCACAATATTCAATGCCTAGTACACCACAACAAAATGGTGTTGCTGAAAGAAGGAACCGAACACTTATATACATAGTAAGGAGCATGCTTAATTATTCTAATGTGCTTATAAATTGGTGGAGTGAAGATTTGAAAACTACAATGTATATCTTAAACAGAATTCCATCCAAGGTTGTTCCCAAAACACCATTTGAGTTATAGAAATGATGGAAGCCAAGTTTAAGACACTTACATGTTTAGGGTTGTCCAACTGAAGTGAGGGTGCATAACCCACATCTAAAGAAATTAGACCCCATAATAGTTAGATGTCTTTTCATATGCTATGTGAAAAACTCCAAGTGCTACAAACTTTATTGTCCTTCAAACTCACTTAGAATTATTGAAGTCGAAAATGCTAAGTTTATTGAGGAAGTTAACCTAAGTGGGAGCTATCCTCGAAAGATAGAGTGTGAGGAATTACAGAATTTGGATACAACATCAGTGAATTTTGTCTTTTGGCATAATCAACCCGATATACTTGAAGATCAACCAATTTAAGAACTCCTACCACAAAAGGAACAAGTCAACATAAAGCCTGTAGCTCAAGTCGCAATTAAGATTACAGAATTAAGGAGATCCTCACGAGCTAAAAAGTCAACATTTTCTTGTGATTATTTTGTATATTTAATGGAGTCTGATTTTGGCATCGGACCTAAAGATGATCTTATTTCATTTTTCAATGCCATGAATATGGATGATTCTAAATTACGGTATAATGTCATGAAGGAAGAGTTAAGATCTATGTCTAAGATTTAAGTTTGGAAAATTATCGAGTTGTCTAACGAAGTTAAAGCTGTTGGCGGTAAATGGGTTTATAAGACCAAGAAAGACTCAAATGGCAATATCGAACGATATAAGGCCAGACTTGTAATCAAGAATTTTACACAAAGACGAGGCATCAATTATCATAACACATTCTCTTCAATTTCTAAGAAGGTTTCATTTAGAATTATCATGACATTAGTAGCTTATTTTGATTTAGAGCTACATCAAATGGATGTGAAAATAGAATTTTGCATTTTTAAATGGGAATCTTGAGGATTAAGTATACATGAAGTAACCTGAATGTTTTTGTTTCGATAAAGATAGTGTAGCTCGACATTTTGTGCTCCTTTCGGATATGACTAGCCCTACAGTTCGAACTCCCGTAGTTTTGAATCTAATCTCACAAGTGTAACGTGAAATAGATATAAACACAAAAGAGTCCAAATCCAGCAAATCTTTTGAAAAATCGATTTTGAATCAAAATGCCAAAAATGGACTGCTTTGCCAGATACAAAGTCACCACCTAAATGTTTTTGGGAAATTTAGGGAACCCGAGACTCGTGCCAAAGACCACTTATCCGTCATCACCAAAGTGTCTCGGCTTGGGAACTTAGGTACGATAGGGAAAGGTCATGAATTGAGCACCCCACTCGCCCGATCAAAGATCGGCCTCTACTAATCATGATGTGATTCTTATTTACGTTATATGCTCTTTTGTTCAGAATATTAGCTATTTTTACTATGTGTTGCACATAAGTGTAGACTAATTTGCAAAGATTCGAACACTTTGATTTCATGTTTGAAAATTGTTTTTGTTACTCGTCACTTGAAAAGGTGAGTTTGTACATTAATCAATTTGTCCCAATTTGGGCAACTAGCCTTCATCCATAGTCCTTTAAATAGGTATATATCATTTAAGCAATTAGCCTCATGGAAATATGCTTGGCATGGCAACACAAATATTCGATGCACGATGCTAAAATTCAAAATTGCTCACCTAGTGCCATGAGGCAAAATAATTAGAAAAATATGCATGCTCCTAACCAATGCAATATGACTAACGCAACACATACAAGTTATGTAATTTTAATAGGCTCGGCTTATGAACATGGCATATGATTCAATTCAAGACATGCGATGAATCACGTATTCAACCAATGAATTTAAACGTTTGGTTAGTATGATGAGCCGAATCTTGGATGCATGCAAGACAATGGATGCAAATCATAAGAAAAGCTAATTTGAAAATTGATGTTCTATACTAGCCATCGTAAGCAAGTAAGTAAAAGGGAGAAAGATGTAGTGTTGGAAGACATACAACTTATTACATGTTGGCCCTCGCACAAGAGGGTGTGAATCAATGTTCGAGCATCCGAATTAAACTAATTATTACAAAACCGAATGAATAAATAAGCAAAGCTAATTATCTACTTATTACAAATTCTAATGAATACCAAAGAAATGAATTAGCTACCTAAGTTAATTAACTATAACAATTACAAATAAACAATGGCTACAACAACATATTAATTAAGTACAACAACAATAATTAATTACAACTATAATAATTAATCATTAATCATTAAACAAGGATGGATAAGGATGAACAATGCTCACATGCGCAGCGTCCAAAAACTGCTCTGTTTGCCCAGACCATTCTATTTCACCTTCTACCACTGCCCTCTATTTTTCGCAAAACATGCTGCTGACCAAACATTGATGGCCGGTCGGCCCCCAATGAAGCCTGGCCGGGCCAAAATAAGGCTGGCCGTGCCTTAGTTTTATGCAAATCCCTATTTTTGTGCTCTGAGGTGAAAACAGTGTAGACAGAGTTTCTGAGCTCTGTTTGTCTCTTATCTCCTTCTCTGTCATAGGAAAGCCTCAAGAGGAGGCTGGAATCGTTTCTAAAACCATTAATGAGCAATTTATTTGCTTGATGATTTCGGCCACAATTTGGACAAAATTAATAAATGCAATGAATAACAACAATCATTCCCTTTTATGATGGAATGAGCTCAAAAGGGGGGAGTAAAGAAGCTTTAAGGGTCGTCAAAACACCATGAATTAATGTATGACGACTCTTGATACGATGGACTTGACATAACGTCCTACTAAACCCTGGCAATATGACTCATTTTCTTTATGTGGGTTCGTTCATTTTAGCAATTTTTAGACCTTTCCATTCTTTAGTCTATTAAGTCCAAGGTGATGATTAAACAATGGAAGGCCAAGAACAACATACAACAAGCTATATATGAGAACATATGAGATAACAAACAAACAAATCAAAGCATGAATTAATTAAACAACCTAGGACAGCCCTAAAACAGTCTCTAATGGGTGAAAAATAGTTGCTCAAAGTGCATGAAAAGAGCCTAAAAAGCTAAACAACAAGCAAAGACAACAAGGCTAGCAATCAAGAATAAGGAGGGGTGGCTAACCCCTCCACTTTTGAAACCACAAAGCATGATTTTTAGCCTCTTTTAAACTCTGAAAATCAATCTAGAAAGCAAAGAAAAAAAAAAGGAGTAAAACAAGAGTTTGAGCTATAGGTGAAGGTGTAAGAAAGAGTGTTAACTCTCTCTACCCTTTGGTAGCTCTCCAAACCCAAGCTTAGACACTTGAAAGAAGATCAAAACAATACAAAAATACAAGAAACAGATAGCAAATGATAAACAATGAAGCAAGAGAGAAGATAGTAAGCTTATACCTCTCAAGAAAGGTAAGCTCTTTGTTGTGAATCAAACTAGGTCCAAACACACTCTCAAGCTTGAATTCTGATGCTCAAGGCTCAACCAAGGTTTTGAGGCTAAGGTATGATGGTGTATATGTTGTATAGATATGAGTTCAAGGTGGTAAGCTTGCTCAAAGGTTGCTTGCCCAAGAAGAAGAGCTCTCAAGAAGATGTATAGGCTTTTTAGAAATTCTTCAACCCTCAAAACAGAGATATAACTTCGTTTTTATAGAATTTGAGCAAGAGAGGTCATAAATATCTTCAAAAATGGACAGCTGGCGAGCTCCCACCCAGAACAGTATTTCTCGCTACTAAGGCACGGCCAGCCATCAATAGCCACGGCTGGCTCTCAATGAGGCACGGCCGGGCCTCGATGTGATCCCTTGTCTCCCTTCTTCAAACTCAGCACAAGGTGACACAATGTATAAAAATGGATTTCTGGGGTACAAACAGTGGGAATATAGAAGGTTTGGGATTGTTTCGGAGCTTAAACAATGCCCCTTCGTTGAGACTTCAAACCACGCACAACACCACTTTCATCATCGAGTGTACTGGGCAAAGTGCTCGAGCCTTGCGGGCAGTCAAAAATGGGGCGTCTATAGTTGTCCCTCTTTGACAAAACTCAAAGTCATAAAGTGACATAAGTGAATGTCAAAGCCCAGAGACAACCATTTGACGAGGCCACAAGGCTTGGTCAAGAAATCAAGACATAAATGCAAAGATTGAACTCACAGGCAAAATGCAAAATGACATGCAGAAAATAACTTATGATCATGCAATGAAACACCAATGAAACAATGCAATGGAACATTCAAATGCAAATGAAGCAATGGAACAATGCCACAAGCAAAGCAAGAATGTGACAATGAAAAGCATAAATTAGAGCAAAACAAACCCCGCCGTGTCTCACACAAAAAGAAGTGAATAAACAGACATGTCTCACGTAGAAAAGACAAAGAAAACACAAACCAAACGACGTCCCATGTAGAAAGGATGTAAGAAAATGCAGACCTAACTACGCCTCGCGTAGGAAGGGTGAAGGACGACGTAACCATCGAGCACACCCGAGGTTTCAACCAAGATCCTAACGCATCTCACGCGATAGGAGGAAGGGTGGTGTGAACAAACAGACACATCTGATGTTTTTAACCAAAGCAAACAATCCTAATGCACCTCACGCGATAGGAGGAGAGGTGGTGTGAACAAACAAGCGCACTTGCTATTTTTAACCAATTTAGACAATCCTAACGCGTTGCACGCGAGAGGAGGAAAGGTGGTGTGAACACCGGGCACACCCGATGTTTTTAGCCAAGGGTAAACAATCCTTATGCATCGCACGCTAGAAGAGAAAAGGTGGTGTGAACAAACAAGCGCACCTTCTATTTTTAACCGATTTAGAGAATCCTAACGCGTCGTACACGAGAGAAGGGAAGGTGGTGTGGACACCGGGCACACCTGATGTTTTTAACCAAGGGTAAACAATCCTCATGCGTCGCACACGAGAGGAGGAAAGGTGGTGTGAACACCGAGACACACCCGTTGTTTTTAGCCAAGGGTAAACAATCCTCACATATCGCACACGAGAGGAGGAAAGGTTGTGTGAACACCGGGACACGCCCGTTGTTTTTAACTGAGGTAAACAATCCTCAAGCGTCGCACGTAGGAAGAGGAAAGGTGGTGTGAACACTGGGACACACCCGTTGTTTTTAACCGAGGTAAACAATCCTAACGAGTTACATGCAGGAAAAGGAAAGATGGTGTGAACACCAGGACACGCCTGTTGTTTTTAATCGAGGTAAACAATCCTAACGCGTCACACGTGAAAGAAAGAAAGGTGGTGTCAACACTAGGACATGCCCGTTGTTTTTAACTGAGGTAAACAATCCTCATGCGGGAGGAGGAAAGGTGATGTGAACCCCGGGACACACTCGTTGTTTTTAACCAAGGAAAACAATCCTAACGCGTCACACGCAAGAGGAGGAAAGGTGGTGTGAACCCCGAGACACACCCGTTGTTTTTAACCAAGGTAAACAATCCTAATGCGTCACACGCAAGTAGAGGAAAGGTGGTGTGAACACCGGGACAAGCCCGTTGTTTTTAACCGGGGTAAACAATCCTCACGCGTCACATGTGAGAGGACGAAAGGTGGTGTGAACACCGAGGCACGCCCTTGTTTTTAACCAAGGGTAAACAATCCTAACGTGTCTCACATGAGAGGAGGGGGATGTAAGCAACGAAAAAGAAAACAAATTTCAGAACCTGGTAAAGCGAAATTATCCTCTCCTATGAAGGCCTCGGAAAATGCAGCCCATGGAGATAATTCAAAACAAGACACAGCATAAACGTGAATTACAAGTAAACACGGATTCTATACAAAGACACGTAAAATCTTTAATTTGAACACAACAGACCACGTTCCAATTTGGTTGTAAAATGGATGATGATTTTACTGTGGCATAAATGATTTTATCTGGAACTCCTCTAAATGAACCATACACACAATAATCGTTTGTGACGAAATAACAGAACATATTACGATTTAGGCAAAACAATTTATAAGCTAACAGAATAGTTTAAACAAATTAAAAGTTTTAAACAAAACAAATCAAATGAGTTTAAACAAATTAAATTAAAAAAAAAAAAACAAATAAATTATGCATTCACATAATAAAATAAAATAGAATAAACCAAAATTCCTCTCCTTTCCTTTCCTTCTCCTTTTTATATTTTCTTTTCGCTCACTTTCTTTCTTTTTTGAATTTTCTTTCGCTCACTTTCCTTCTTTTTTCCTCTCTTTGTTTTCTTTCTCTTCTTCTTCACTTTTTCTTTTCTCCTCTCTTTTTTACTTCTTCTCTTTTTTCCTCTCTTTTTTTACTTCTTTTCTTTTTGTTTTTTTGTTTGCTTTTGTTTTTTTTGTTTTTCAAATTAAAACTCCATAATACAAGAAATAAAAAGCAAAATAAAATAGTAAAAAAAAAAAATAGATTAAATTCAACACTAAGAGCCAGCTGGGCCTTGATGAAGCACGGCCGGGCTTCATTAAAGCTAGTCGGGCCTCGATAGTGGCAGGGGCAGAATCAACAAAGCCGCACAACCTAGTTGTTTTAAACAAACTCAAACCTCATTTTGCACACATCCTCTCATCCAAAACTCCCTCTCCTCTCTCTTTAACCTCCCTCTATCTCTAGATTTCCCCTTTCCTTGAGTTACCCAACAATCCTCACAAAATTTTCCTTAAAACCCTTTTAATCCTTTATAGTTTGAACCCAACAAAACTTGATTTTATGGAGTTTTGAGTTTTTCTCTTGATTCCTCTCACATTTGCCCACACTTGCCTTCTTTCTCCCTTTGATTTTCCACAACCTCTTTACTTTCTCTCTCCTAGGGTTTGGATTTTGGGATTTTCACCCATTTTCACTCATTCCCTCACTTTTTCTTCATTTTTTTCACTTTCTCTCTATGGCTAGTGACGAGGTTCCCATCCCGGACCCTACCAACGGCATTGGGTCCGTCTTAGGTGTAGATATGGAGGCCGAGGACGCTCCCGCGTTGCCTTCACTTGTCGATAGGCCATTCAATGCGGTCACTTACCGACCACGTACACATGCTCCATTCCTAGGTGGAATTTTGAGATTTGAGGGCCTTATCCCAGGGATAGATGAGGACATCTTGCTGTGATAGCCCGCAGAGCACTTATCCCCTGATGCCTCCATGGTAAGCAACTTTCCCTTCATTTTGTACATATGTTGAATCTTATAAGCAAACCACTCATTAATGCTACATACACTCCCCATTTACAGGTGATAGCTAGGAGGATTGGCGGCTATGGATCCATATTCAGTCCTCGGCCCTGGTATGAGAGACTGCTTGTAGAGGTCCACACACTATTTGATGTTGCCTGTTTTGGGCCCTTCTGTTTAGGGCTCATACAAACGAAGGCTGAGTCGCTACTATACGGGGCCCTGGTAAAGAGATGGTAGGACACTATGGACACATTCCACTTCTCATTGATCGGGGAGCTGACTCTAACCCCATATGACTTCTCAATGCTCATTGGCCTGCGGGTCGGGATTGGCGGCCCGATCTCATGTGATCCTGATATGACGCAGTGGAGAGCTGCACAGCGTCAGCTCCTCGGGGTAATCCCAAACACTACCAACCATGGAATGGTGAGGTACAGTTGGTTCTTGGAGCACTTCACCAACCTTCAGCCAGCTACTCCAGATGAGGTCGCCTAGTACACCCACGACTTCCTTATGTATCTCCTCAGTACTACCTTGTTTGCTAGCAAGGAAATCACCATGGGGTTATATCTTTTGGGAGCACTGGTGTCCCAGCCACAGGTGACAAAGTATGACTGGGGTGGCGCCGATCTGGCCACCTTATACTGCTATATGAGCTCTGTATCCCGCCGTAAGGTGGATTCACTCGGTGGCTACTGGAGGGTTTGGGAGGTACACCTCATATTTACTTTTTTTGTTCAACTTTACATTCTGTTTAATTTTGCATTTCCTGTTTATCTGCTCATTTACTTCATCAATATTTTTTTTCTTACAGCTATGGGTTTACACATATTTCACCTCTCTAGCTCCGATCCCAATGAGACCGATTGAGTTATTAGTACCCCGCTCCTAGTACTACAACTTCGGATTTGAGAGATGTCGCCACGTAGACCGAGACTTCCCCTACTTTCCCCATTTCTTTGACACCATCACTACGGATCAGGTAACAAAATACTAGTCTTCACATTTCCATACTACTGTTTCCATACTGCTGTTATTCTCATACGGTACTAATCCCATACTGCACTGTTGCCATACTGCACTTTTGCTTCTTATACCATTGTTTCCATACTGTGTCTCCATATCCTTGACATCTGACATCTGCTTCCACAGGTTGACTGGCACCCCTCGGTGGGTATCCCTTAGGCACCAAAGGCGACTTATATTGCTGCATGGCACGTTTCTACCATGCGGATTCTGTTCGAGGGTCCCTTTGGCAGGGCACATTACTTGGGAAAGAGGTTTATCTGGCAGATGCAAAGTGTCGCTGACCCTAACATTCCACATCCTCCTCCTCCAGGCATGAGGGTAGTTGATGAGCTTCATGACGGTCCTTAGATTGACTTCCTGATGTTGGCAAAGGATGGTGACTGACATCATGAGCCCGGTGACTTCACCACTTTCTTGCAGACTCGGGTGATGGCGCCTCTTACCTATGGCATGGCTTGTGCTAGTCCAGAGGTTGCTACTATTGGTGCCGTTGGAGGAGTTACTACTGCAGCTTCCATTTCTAAGCTTCCAGTGATTCCTATGGAAGTCACATATATGCGACCACATGGGATGATTGAGCAGATCCCCCTTGAGCACATTGAGGATAGGGATCACAAATTAGTGATTGCCCCCGATATTGAGCAGGCACACATTTCTTTCTATTTCTGTCCACTACCCTGCTTTACGTCTTCACTGTGCTGTGTTGCTTTGTTCCATTATGCTCAACTCTCCACTGTTTTGCAAGTACCCATGGCGTATGCTGATGACCTCCTCCGGACGATTGATCGATGACTCCTCATGGTGCGAAGATGGCAGACCGCTCTGGCCATTCACGAGATTGAGATATACTTTGCCCCTAGTTTATAGTCATTACAGTCTTGCTTATAACTTTATGGCCTCTTCTGATATCCGTACTCTCTTTCTCTTTCTGTTTTTCTTCTTCAGCTTGAGCCAAAACCAGTTGCACTTACAAGACCTCCTCCAACTAGGAGACGTAGACAAGGCCCAATAAGGGGCAGAGTGAGGCAGCGTTCACCTCCCGAGGAGTCCTTTGAGGAGTACACAACTGCTGAAGAGAAGGGAGAGATGATTGACATGCAGTCCAGTAGCCCTAGTGATGATAGTGATGGGCCTCCTCCGCAGCTGAAGAGGAAGAGAGTGAGGATAGGTTGCTAATAATGATGATGATGATTTTCTATTTTTGTTTTTGTTTTGCTTTGTAGTTAAAGACTAGCTTCAGATAGACCCTTTTGTTTTTGAAGGACTTTCTTTTGTTTTGTTGCTTTGTAAAACAATGATCGGGGTTGGACCCACTAGTTTATAAAAGACAAATTTTTGAATGATCTTGCACGATATATGATGAAAGGTATGTGATGAATGGCGTAACCTTTGCATGGTAACTTCGCACAAGACTCAAACAATGAATATATGCTCTTGCATTCATTCTTGAATCGGATAACAACCCACAACCGGACAAAATGTGAAATACAACTCGATAATAAGAAAACGAAATGAAAACAACTTGAAAATACTAAAAAACATTTCGTATAAACAAAACAAGACTTAAAACACAACCGTGGTACACCAAGACAACGACCAGCTTTTTCTGCAACTGCACTGATCTAAGCCACTATTTAGACCCAGCCGAGCCCAAATAGGCACGATCGGGCCTAAAGATGAGGTCGGTTAGTGCTGTCCAGCTGTCATGCACTGCTCATTCTCAACCTCTATAAATGGTGCTCCTATGCTATTTTTCTGGCAGAATAGTAAGTCTTTGGCATTTTGCTCCCAAGATGGAGACACTTTTCAACAATAGGCTCCGAGATTGGGTAGCAACTTTGGGCGGCTTGGAAAAGGTGAATTTTTGCGATTTTCACCTAAACACCCTTTTTCCTCTGAGTCGCACTTCTCTTTGCTTTCCATTCCTCCATGTCGTTGTTCAATGTTCGAATCCAATCACACATGTATTTCACTTTGGTTCACAAGAGGTGTGTCCAACACTCGAAGAATTTCGAGCTTTTATGGAGTATCGGCGCAATGAAGAAATCATGTCGCAGCCCTATTTCGGCCATGCCCAAGCTTTGGGACGGATGTGTGGGCTAACATTACACGAGGCTCGGTCTTTGGCACATGATAGGGAGCTAGACATCCCCAGTTTAATTCATCGATTTTCCGTTATTGGAGACAGGAGTGACCTTCTTTGGCGAGGCCACCGGCAACATGCTCTCTATATATGTCTACTTGCATAATTCCTCCTTGTCTCTGGTTTTGGCAGAGCTAGCATTTGGTTGATCGAAGTGGCCCAATGTTTGAAAGAGGGTAAGAGTTGTATGGGCCTAGCACTGGCTAAAACCTTGATGGGTTTGGATGCTTTTCATCGAGGAGAGACCACCCGCTTTG
The DNA here is from genome assembly GCA_025200525.1 of Camellia lanceoleosa. Classification (NCBI taxonomy): domain Eukaryota; kingdom Viridiplantae; phylum Streptophyta; class Magnoliopsida; order Ericales; family Theaceae; genus Camellia; species Camellia lanceoleosa. The sequence continues at coordinate 94,698,120 of CM045758.1, read as the reverse complement.
CAGGGAGTCTGCAACTTCTCCAAGCATTATTTTTCCACCCTTCTAATTTATGATTCTCACATCACTTAATATTCAATCTCTGTTTTTCTCTCAAAACCTCTTCCTTACTTTTCCCTCATCATACACCTCTCTATTCTTTAATCTCTCTTATTTTTCATCCCTCCCCAGGTATGGCTTATGGATAAACTGCAAATAGTGGGCCCTTGCCTTGAATACTTGGCTAGAGCTTACTTCTTTCGCCAATGGCTAGTAGATTTCCTTTCAGAAGGGTTGTGGTGTGACTGGATGTGCAGCAGATCTGCAGCTGACATAACCTGGCGTTGCCCCTGCCTTAACTTGGTTAAGATAAGTTACAGCATGTCCCGATAGTCGAGTGTAGAATTAATTGGCCTCATACATTGCGTATTCTATTTCCCTCTCCGGTTCAGATGCCAGTTCGGGCATGATCAGCCACGTCCAGATGAAGGAGTAGAATACACAGCTTCATTTTTGGTTCATGCCTCACACCTGCCACGGTATCTCACAACTTGGAGGACGAGAGAGATTCTAGCTCCTACCATTAGTTTCAGTTACACCCTATCTGACGAGTGTTTAGCTTGGCACGAATAGGAAGAACAAGTTGGGCCATCTTTGGTAGCAAAATCCTCCATGAAGGCGAGCAGAAGACATAGAGCCACCTGACTTAACTGTGCCCCTAGTTTTACTGCTTTGATTTTTCTTTTCAAGTTTTAAGATGTAAAAGTAACTTTGATCTAAATCAAAGAGAGAGAATGTACTTGTGTTGAAATCAATAAAATTAAAACTTGCGAGTATGGAAAATTTTCCTTTCAGTCCCAAAAATGGTCCAAGTTATAAAAGGCTAAAATTTTGAACAAAATCAACTTTTATTAAAACTTTTCAAAACAATTTTCGAAAACGATCACCACCTGACACGCACAGAATCGATTCTCAAGATATACAATCTCGAATCAAAAGATCATAACTGCCTCTAATTGCATATCACTACTACTCTATATTGTAACCAACTTTTCTTCCCAAAATGAAGATCACAACAGAACTAATAGATGATGAACGAAGATGACGTGATCGGGAAAACGAATAGGGCAGTTAAGTTGGAGATAGTTACGGCCGAACTTCAGGATGAAGTTGCCTATGTATCCCAAAAAATGGGAATCAGGCCTTACGTAGTTCGGTTAAGGTTCACTTGAGTATTAACTCTCTCCTTTTGTGCTCTAACTTTTTCCAAAGTCGCCCTTTAGGGTTTTCAACCTTGCAAGCTCAGTTTTTCTTTGTTTCTAATTTTTCATACTCTAACTTTTGCCTAGGTTGCCCTTTCGGGTTTTCGGCCTAGCAAGCCTCTTAGGGGTAGTATTTCTTCAACTTGTCCATATTGATTGGTTGAGAGAACTAAAGGCCATCTAAGTCCATGAGAATAACTGCCCCTCCTGACCAAATCGATTTGATGATGTAAGGACCAATCCAATTAGGTCTGAACTTGCCCCTAGGGTCATGGATGGAAGCCCGGTTGTCTTTCAACACCATGTCCCCTTCTTTAAGATTTATGGAGTTCACTTTCTTGTTAAAAGCCCTGGCAATTCAACGTTGGTAACCCTGGACATGATATAATGCCCTTAGTCTTCTCTCATAAAACAACATTAACTCCTCAAACTTACTCCATTGCCAGTCCGCCTCTGCTATTTGACACTCAGCCATAACTCGTAGCTACAACACTTCAATTTCAATCAGCAAAACAGCCTCCATCCCGTAAATGAGAGAATAGGGGATTGCCCCTGTAGTTGTTCGGATTAAGGTTTTGTAGCCCCAGAACGCAAATGGCAATTTATCTAGCCAGTCCCTATAAGTTTCCACCATCTTCTGCAGAATTCTCTTAATATTTTTGTTCGCAACCTTGTCAGCTCAATTGGTTTGCAACCTGTAGGTTGACTTATGGAAAGCCACGTTATATTTCTTAAGCAAGTCTATCACCTCTTTCTGGAAGTGTGACCCATTATCAAAGATAATCTCATTTGGAACTTTGTACTGGCAGATGATATTGTTCTTGATGAACTTAGCCATATATGACGCTTTTAGCGCAGAATAGGACTGGGCCTCCACCTATTTGGTGAAGTAGTCGATCGCTACCAAGATGAATTCATGTTTGTTTGACCCCTTTGGCATAACTGCACCGATAACATCTATCCCCTAAACAGACAATGGCTGTGGTGAAGTCATGTTGTAGAGTTTCAACGGCAAAATGTTCATGCGATTGTCATGAATCTAGCATTTGTGGCAGCGCCAAACAAAACCAATACAATCCTCTTCCATTGTTGACCAGCAGTAGCCTTGTCTAAGGATTTTTCGGGCGAGCATCACACCGTTCATGTGGGCTCCGTACTCTCCTCCGTGAATGGCCTCCATAAGGCACTTTGATTCCTCTTCCTCAACACACAAATTATGCATTCCTAAATGGCCTCTTTTCTACAACTTGCCTTCGCAGATGATAAATTGGACGGCCAGACGCCATATTCTCCTTTTGTCCTTGGCAGTTGCTCCTGGTGGATGCATCTCTTTCTCTAAGAAATTCCAAATATCGTAGTACCAATGGTTCTTTTCTGAAGACTCATCTATTGCGGCAATGGTTTCATAGGCCGGCATGTACTTCTGTTCAATAATGATCGGACGCATCCTAACTCCCAATGGAATGTCTATAATAGAAGATAGAGTTCCTATTGCGTCAGCGAATCGATTGTTCTCCATTAGCAGATAGGTAAACATTAGCTCTTCAAACCTCATAATTAACATATCCAAGGCCTGATGGTAAACCTTCATTTTCTCCTCTTTAACCCACCAATCTCCGTTGGCTTGAGACACAACCAAGTTCGAATTCCTGATGACGTCCAACCTTTTTGCCCCTACTTCTAGGGCGGCTTCTAAACCAGTAATACACGCCTCATACTCTGCTTCGTTGTTGGATACTTTGAACCAAAGTTTGAAGGCTAAGGGTATATGGGAGTCATTGGGTGCTATCAACAATACACCGATCCCATAACCGTATTGATTGGCCGCTCCGTCAATGTACATCATCCATGTTCTCTCCTCTATTTGTAGAATATATTCATCTGGGAAAAATTACTCCGCCGCTTCATCCCCCTCTACTGGGTGATCTGCCAAGAATTTTACTACGGCTCTCCTTTTAACCGACTTGCGTGTAACATATTTGAGATCAAATTCGGAGAGAAGAAGCAACCAACAAGCTAGCCTACCCATAAGCGCTGGTTTCTCAAAAAGATATTTGATGGGATCTGATCTCAAAACCAGGATTACCGAGTGAACTTAAAGGTAGTGCCTCAACTTCCAGGTAGCCCATACCAAGGCTAGGCAAGCTTTCTTGAGGGGAGTGTAACGGGTCTCGTAATCCATCATTTTTTTACTCAAGTAGTAAACTGCTTTCTCCACCTTGGCCTCCGACTCCTGAGCTAACATACACACCATGATTGAGTTTGTCACTAACAGGTACAAAATCAGCGGTTTTCCCAGTTCTGGTGGTGATAACACATGCGGATTCTGCAAGTACTGCTTGACCTGCTCAAAAGCGAACTGACAACGATCATTCCATTAGAATTTCTTTCCTTTCTTCAGGAGACCAAATAGTGGTTCACAAGTTAAGGTTAATGTGGAAATAAACCATCTTATGAATTGCACTTTACCCAGAAAGCCACACACCTCCTTTTTCAATCCTTGGTGGTGGCATTTCTAAGATAGCCTTGATTTTGGAAAAATCTACCTCAATTCCTCTCTATATGATTAGGAATCCCAGCATTTTTCCTGTTGTTATGCCGAAGGTGTATTTTTGCGGGTTCAACCTCAATCTATACTCTTTGATCTGTTGAAAGAATTTCTTCAATGCAGTATAGTGACCCTCTCGATCTTTGGACTTGACAATCATGTTGTCCACATACACCTCAACCTCTTTGTGGATCATGTCATTTAGAATGGTGATTGCAGCTCTTTGATAAGTAGCTCCAGCATTCTTCAACCCAAAAGGCATGACTCGATAGCAATAGGTGCTCCACGGAGCAGTGAAAGCGGTCTTCTCCCTATCCTCAGGTGCCATCAGAATCTAGTTGTACCCGGAAAACCCATCCATGAACGAGAGCAATGCATGGCCCGCGGTGAACTTTACTAACTCGTCAATATGCGGCAATGGAAAATCATCCTTCGGACTAACCTTATTCAGATCCCTGAAGTTGACATAGACCCTAATTCTGTCATCCTTCTTTGGGACTAGAACAATATTGACCAACCACGTTGGATACTCAGATACAAGCAAGAACCCTGCCTCAATCTGTTTGGTAACTTCTTCCATGATCTTTAAAACCCAATCTTGGCGAACTTTGCGCAGCTTTTGCTTAACTGGTCGGGCTTCAGGGTCAAGAGGGATACGGTGCTGTATAATCTCATGATTGATTCCAGGCATGTCTTCGTAGGACCATGCAAAAATATCTTTGAAATTTTTTAGTAAAGCGATTAAACGCTCGTGTTCCTCCAAAGACAACGTGGACCCAATCTGGACCAAGCGAGGATCTTCCTTAGTACCCACGTTAATTGATACAATTTCATCTGTACAGGGCTTAACACGCCTCTCCTCCTCATGATCAATCAAATTTTTCAAAACTCAAGGAATTTCTTCTTTTTTGTTTATCTCAAAATTTTTAAAATTAAGATCAGCATAACAAACCAAAGGCACAGAGAAGTAGGCAAAGTCCACAGCATTCCCATTCAAAAAGTCTGGATCTTCAGTTATAATAGACTCGAAAGAAAAGCCAATAGGACTTTGGTATCCGGGTTACCACTCCAGAAGTACCAGACTCAGAGGAACTCGAATCTGACTCTGACTCCACAGACTCAGTGGAATCAGATCTAGACTCACTCTCTGTAGACACCCAATTTTTTACCGACCATAAGACTCAAATGTCATCGATTAAGCGCTCGGCGATTGCGCATGTTGTGCTGGTTCTGAGGTTTCAGAGTTTCGGCTGAGGTCCTTACCCCCGGACCTCGAGACCCTTTTATGCTTTGCCTCGGTTTGCAGGCTAGGTCTTGCTTTCTCTTCCCGAAAGGAGAGAGAGGTCTTGTAGACCATCTCTCAGTGGCCGTAGGCTACTTTCCGTGGTCGCAGGCCATTGTTCCCGTTTGGAGACCAGTTTTTGATTTTCAGAGCCGTCGGCCGCGCGCCTCGGTTCAGGACCGCTTAACATTCTCCGTTTGGCACGGTTTTTGGCACACACCTTATTTCCTCTGTCTAGAGGGACACTGCAGCCCGGGAGACCACCTTTGTGGTCGCATGCCACTTTTGGTGCTTAACAGCTTGTTTTCGGGGCACCCGGCCGCGCGCTTTGCCTCCCGAACTCTCGTTTTGCATTCGTGTTGGTTCTTTTTTGGCACAACCCTTGTTTTCCCTATTTAGAAGGTGGTACAAGGGTGGGAGACCAGAATTTCCCTTGGAAACCACTTCTCTCTCTACCAGCCGGTTTTCTGCTCAGAAAGCTGGTTTTTTGGTCTTCGGGCCATATTTACTGGTCTTCCACCATACCACTAGCTTGCTTTCAAAGTGGAGACCACCAAATGGAGCTCCCAACCACCTTTTTTTGGGGAGACCACTTGCCCTGGTAGGCCGACCAAGGGAAGTGGTCGGTTGACCACATTTTCTGGTCGGCTGGGTTCCTCCTGCTTTGTCTTTCTGAGTGCATGCCAGCTGTGCCAGCTAGAAGGTACAGACTGTATCCTCCATACACATTTATGGAGGATCTTGAGCCTTGTTTTTAGCTTCTTGAAGAAGCTTTGGCCTTTTTTTCCTATAAGAGAGGCCCTCCCTCTCCTTATACCAGGTTCAGATTTTGTTTAAGGCAAAAAATACATATCCCTCTCTATATCTCTACATTTTGGCCCTAAAGAGTGTGTTATTCTTAACCCTTTGCACCACACCTCATAGCCTAACACCTCCACCATTGTTACTGAGTTCTTGGAGGGTCTTGAGAGGTCTCAAAAGCTGGTTTTTGGTGCATAGAATCTGCTGATTTTTGCTGAGCTTCAAGGGTAATCACTTTTTCCTCTTTTAAGCATTATTTTGATCCTTCTCTTACCCTCATTTGAATGCTTATTTGAGGTTTTTTGTCAACTAAAAAAAGCTTTATTTTTAAGCATTATTCATGTTTGTTTAAGGCCATTTTCCTGTTGGAGGTCATCTACCCTCTTGCATGCTTCATTTAGTCTTGTTCTGAGCCATGCCTTAAGGCCTTTGTGTTGACCTTTACTTGGCCTTTTAGCCACTGAAATCCAGTGGATTTTCAATGGTTGGCATGCTGTTTTGAGGGCCAAAATCAGAGAGGGGTGACCCTCTCTTTTTTGGCCTTGTTTGCTTGCATTTTTGGCCTTTCCAAGGAGCCTATATTTTCATACTTCCTAGCCTTGGTTCAGGCAATTTTTAGTGACTTTTAGGACCTTCCTAGACTCTGTCTAGGGCTGGTTTGGTCACCTCATGTTTGCCTCTTGCATGTGTGAACAATCCTCTTCATAGCTTATCAAAGGAGCATGTCATTATTGCATGTATTGGTCATGGTTCAGCGGGTTTTTGGTCATTCTTTGGCATATCATAACTCTATCTTTGGCTGGTTTAGTGGCCTCTTGAATGCTTCACATGCTTGTAGTGTAAACCATGCTCACTAGCTTACATTTCATGTTGTTTTGGCCATTGATTCTAGCATATTTTGGTCATACTTCAAACTGATTTTGTTCAGATTTTGGGCTGCCTTAGCTCTTTTTTGAGGCCTCTTGGTCAAATGATGCTTGCCATGCATACTTGTAGTGTAATATCCTTGCCTAGCCTTGAGTTTTGGAGCCCTTGCATGCTTAACTTGAGGTGTTTCCATGTCTTAGAATCATTGAGCATGTTATTTCAGAGCCTATACTTGTGCCATGTTCCTATGTTTTCCACTCTTTAAATGCGTTTGAGAGTTGTGCTTGTATACCTCATTTATGGGCTATTGCATGAGCTTCATTTTTGTGCATTTCAAGCCATCATCTTTGTCCATTTTGCCACTGTCTTGGGCCTTCATAGGGACTGTTTGGAGTTGGTTTTGCCATTTGGGCATTGCTTTGCATACCTCTAGTGTAATGTACTTCACTAGTTTCGGTATTTGAGCCATTCAACATGCATAACATGAGTTGTTTGCATGATTCAGGACGATTTTGTATGTCATTTTAGAGCTGGAACATGTGTTGTTGTATGCCATATTTCATCCTTTCCATGCTTCCATACAGTTGTATCTTGTGCCCTAGGCTTTGGGCCCTTGCATCTTGCATGTTTGCATGTGTTTTGTTGCCTCATTTTCATCATGTATGGCCACTGAATTGGGTGTGGCTGAGGCCCATTCATTTTGGTTTAAGTCCATTTTGCATCGAGTATGCCATTGTAGTTCATAGCATTGAGTATGTCGCGTTGTCGCATGTTTGATCATTGCATTGTGCATGCCTTGTTCACTTCATTGTGTATGATAGCCTTCACATGTGCATTGTGTATGACATATAGTATCATGTGCATTGAGTATGCCATTGTTAGTTCGTAGCATTGCGTATGCTAGTTTGCATGTTTGCATGTCATCCTTTGCATGTTTGCATGACTTGGTTGCATCACTAGTATCATGTGCACTGAGTATGCCATTGTTAGTTCGTAGCATTGCGTATGCTAGTTTGCATGTTTGCATGTCATACTTTGCATGTTTGCATGACTTGGTTGCATCGCCTTAGGATTGCATGCTTGAGGTCGCATTGTGCATGCCATTCTACTTGTTGCATTGTGTTTGGAATAAGAGTTAGTCCAAACATGGGAAACGAGGGACGTTTCATACTCCAAGTGATGAAACGTGCCTCGATTCTCGGTCGCTGACACTCTTAACTAACACATGATGAAGTTTAGGCATTTATGTGTTTATATGTGCATTCATTTCACATTGAGTCGTGCAATTCGACTCCTCGGCCATCATGCATCGAGATGCGTGATTGGTGGCCCGAGGATCAAGGACTACACTCCCTAGAGCTTATGCAATGATGGGGAGAGTGGTCGTGCACACATGTGTTGTAAATACCTTACTTTCTCTCTCTTGCCTTTGTTGCAGAAAATGCATAAACTAGGAGAAGAAACTGGTCGACCGACCAGGTTTTCTAGCAGGCCGACCACCTTTTCTGGTTTTCACCACTAAGGGTGGTCGGTAGGTGGTCTCCAATGCCTATAGCTGGTCGGCAGCCTCCCTCTAGATTCCCAGGGTAGAGTTTCATCTCCTTGGAGCTTTATGCAAGTTTCTGAAATCAATTGCAAACAAAGGCAAGCCGGGGGCATCGCGATGGATTTCCCGACAAGGCGACTCGAGCATGCATGCATCCTTTATCATTCAAAGCAGAGCTGAGGTAGTCCATTTTACATAGTTTGCATGCTAGTTTAGTTATTTTGTTAATTAGCTAGTGTTGTGTAATAATTAGTTAATTCGATTCTGTATTATTTATTCGGATCCTCCGAGAGAGGGCAATGTTGTAATAAGTGTGCGTGTGTGTGACGTATGTCTTCCAACCCGACATCTTTCTCCCTTTTATTTACTAGCTTATGATGGTTAGTTTTAGGGCACGTTTCAATTAGCATCCTTATGCTCGTATGTTTGCATCCATTTATCTGTTTTGCATGCACCAGGCTTGGTGCATCATACTAACTGCATCGTATTTCAATTCCAAGTTGAATACATGTTACCTATAGCATCTCATATGCCATCTTAGAATAGCCGAGCCTATCTTAGTTGCATTCTTGCATGTGTCGCATTAGGCATCTCAGCATAGTTAGGATTCATGCATGTTTTCTAATTAGCTTCTTTCTTTGGCTCGGAGTACTTGGTAAGTATTTATGCTTTAGCATCCTTGCATGCGTGTGAGTGACTGCCACGATAGAATGCTTACCATGAGGCTATGTGATTATGTGATATAACTGCCTAAATGCCTATGGGTGAGTAGCAAACTTCAATCCATTTTCAAAACAAACGGATATGCGATGCTTTGTTCCAACTTAGGCAATCTAGTCTATACTTGTATGCTGTGCGCATCACATAGTAATTCTAGGTTAATAACCGGAATAAGAGCACATGTGTTTTCAAAAACAAGATATCATGCTTAGTAGTAGCCGATCTTTGATTGGGCGAGCGGGGTGCTCATGAAATGACCTTCCCTAATCGTACCCAAGTTCCCGAGCCGAGGCAACTTTAGTGATGACGGACACGTGGCCTTAGGCACGAGTCAGGGTTTCCTAAATTTCCCCAAAATAAAATATTTAGGTGGCGACTCTATATCTAGCAAAACAGTCCGTGTTTGGCACTTCTTTCTAAAATCAGTTTTTCAAAACGATTTTCCGGATTTGACCTCTTTGGTGATTTATCGATCTTGCATTGCACTTTGCGAGATTAGATTTAGAACCATGACATCGAGTCTGAACTGTAGTGATCCCAATGAACAAAACGGGATTTTCCCGGGACGTTCGGGGACGTCTACACTATCCGATCTAGAACTGCCAACGACGCCTTGCTCAAACTTCTAGACCATGCGTGGAGCCTTAGATGCATCCATGATAAGATTGGAGAAATCTGCTGCTGGGTTATCCCCGATCATTGAGATAGTAAAACTATCCCCCAAGTTGACGAACTTAGCTCCAACAGTAGAACTTGTCAGTAGGTCAACCAACGCTTTTCCTAATAGCTCTTCCTCTTCAATGTCCAGGCTTGCAATCCTGCCTTGATCTATGCTAGGCTTCAAGTCTACTTGTTCATCCTCCTCTTCTGGTAACGGGTGTTCGAAGAAGATTTCAAAGCCCGAATACCTTGTTTTTGTTTCCTTGTCAAACCAGGGCTCCAGGAATCCACAAAAGGGGAAGTCTTCCCTTGACGGACAAAATGTCCATTCAAGGTTCCTTGTATTGGTTTGTGGATTAACTCGTACTGCCTTCCAGTCCTTTTTTCTTTCAATCTTCCTCATAACTTCTCCCCTTTTCTTTGCCAATCTGCAGCGGTAGTGGTAGGTTTGTATCCCAGCCAGAAAGCGTGGGGGTTGTGGCTCATCTCCTTGGCGACAGTGCCCCCCTGGCTATCACTTTGGCCTAGTCCTAATCCGAGCATATGCCCCTGTTTGTTCATCATGTAGATGGATTGTGCACTCACGTAGTTCCCATCACCCTTCGCCATGATGGTTTGGACAAACCAAGCTTCTGCCAGAGAGAAGACAGAAAGGAACACGTCCTTCTTCCCATATATGATTTCCAATAATGGCACAGTGGTTCCCTAGGGAGGATGGATCGCAGAATTACCATACACAGTGGTAATCCTGCCTTTAAAGGGGTACTTCACTAACTGATGGATTGTTGATGATACAGCCCTCATCTGATGTAGCTAGGACCTTCCCAGTAGTAGATTAAAAGTGGTCGGAACATCCATGACATGGAATTCCACCTCATGCTCAGATGGGCCAATTAGGATATAGCTCTTGAACGTTCCCATAACATCCCGGCTTGTATTCTCATAAGCCCGGATGGCCTGAGTCGTAGGTGTAAAGTCAATTGGCCTCAAACCGATGGCATGGGCAGTCCTCACTGGACATACATTGATCGCCGATCTGGTATTTACTAACACCACCAAAATCCACTTTTTTCGACTTTCCAGAGTTACATATAAGGGTCGGTTGTGGTTGGCACCCTAAGGTGGTAACTCCTTATCTGTAAAAGATAACACCGGTGTAACATCCCCACATGTGACCAACAACACCAATTGGTCAGCAGTGGTATCAATAGACAGTTTGGTTCGGTTCATTGCCTCCAGCAATGCTTGCCTATGCTCCCTGGATGCCAATATTAGCCCCCAAATTGATATGTCAGCCTTAATCTTTTTGAGTTACTTCAAGACCAAATTTTCTTCAACGTCCTTCTCTTTTGATCTCTCAAACTCTTTGTTAAAAGAGTCTGGATGATCTAAGGCTGCGGGTTTGAAGTACTGACCACTCTGGCTCATGTGATTGATCTCGTCAGTATACCAGGTGTCATCCGGGACATTAGCTTTCCACCCTTCGTCAGTGTATGCATGACTTAGGTCGCTGTCTTCCCACCACTCTCCTGCAGTCATGGCCAGGCTGGCATCAGATTATGTCTAGAGCATGTTAACATCATGTGCCCCATTATTATACCATTTTTCCTCCTCCACAGTCTTGGTTTCTAAATCTTGATATTTTCTAAGCTTCCTCAACATCCTTTTCCGATCACTGGGCTCCTATTCGACCTTTTTGGTAACTTGGGCATCACCCCACCGTTGTCTCGAGTTCTTCTTTCTCTTTTCCTTTTCCCTACTCCAGAGCTATCTTCGTCTAGATCTGTTCTATCCTTTCTCTTTGAAATTGTTCCAGTGCTTGTTCTTTCTCAGTCAGAGGTGCAGCCTCAGCCTTGCCACTAGCGCCAATTTCCTCTTCCTTTCCAGTCTCTCCTATCTATTCCTCCACATCTAACTCATCCTCACTCAACCATCCATTACTTGTTTCCGACTAGCTCGGGTCCCACCATCCTATCTGAATACTGCTTGTATCCTTCTCTTCAAAGAAGTACAAACTCTCTAGATCATCAACTAGATCAACCAAATCCTTTTCTAAGTCAACCAAGTCGTTTAGGCCTTGTTCAAGCCAATCATTCTGATGTTGCCCTAACTGGCCTTCCCCGATAGCATTAATGCTGAGAAAGTCCAACAATATGACTACTGGCTTTGGCTGATCGATGACCACGATATATAAACTGGGATCGTACTTCTTTGCAAGCGAAACCCCCTTCTCTATGACACGGGTATCAAACAACCTTGTCTTCAGTGCATTCTCATCTTTCTCTATTTCTACAGCCACAGGCCTGGATTGGGTTTATGGTGTCAGATCTATCATGCACATGTCTGTGCCTTCTGGAATAACCACCTCCAGTTTTGGTAGGTGAGATGAGGTAATGTTTTTGCTAGTATTGAAGGTGGGCAGTAGTGTATGGATGTGGTTAATGTTTCTGGGTGGAGAATTTGGTTATGTACAGGAAGTGGGTTGGTTGTTACGTTTGGTTTGGAAGGTGGGGCGTGACTTTGTTGTCAATGAGATCTTGAATCTCATAACGTAGGTGGTAACACAGATCTATGGGGTGACCATGTTGCTGGTGAAAGATGCAATACTGGGTAGGGTCATGTTTGGGTGGCAATGGGTCCGGAAGTGGACGAGGATTGAGAGGCTTGAGATGCCCCTTTTCCATTAATAGTTTGAGGGCACGAGCTAGGCTCATATGCAGGGGAGTAAAAATTCTTCGATTTTGGAGTGGGTCGGTATTTTGTGAAGGTTGTGAGGTTGTGGCAGTAGAAAAGGGATCAGCTGTCTTGGCCGTTGAAACAACAATACTAACATCCGCAAGCCGCAGAATAGTGTTATTGCTAGCATTGGTATTCCGAGAGAATAGCCTTCTTATAGGTTCACTTGTTCTGTGGATGATACTCTTTTTGAATGCACTCTCAATCTGGAACCCCAACTCATGTAAGGAAGCAAAGGTCAATAACGGTGCCACTATTATCCTCTGCACCATATCTGGCTCAAGGTTCTGGACCACTAGCCTGACTTGCTCTCTTTCAGCAGATTTATTTGTCATTCGTGCTGCCTTGGCTCTCCACTGGCCGACAAAATCAATGAATGATTCTTTGGGGTTCTAGGTAGTAGCTTCTAGCTCACTGATGGTTACCTCTATCTGGGTGTTATATAAATATTGGTTGACAAATGCCTCGGATAACTCCTCCCAATTTCACTTTGTTGAGTTTTCCAACTTAACGTACCAAATAGCCGCTACATCAAATAGAGTTCTCCCAAACAAGGAAAGCTTATGTGCCCTAGACAAACCCATTGGCCTCAATACATCTTAAAACAACTAGACATTCATAATCGAATCCCCACTCCCATCAAATCTGTCGATGTGGGGCATCTTAAATTTCTCCGATTATTTGACAGAAGCCTCAATGTACCCGTCTTCAATATCCAGAATGGAGTTGAAGCCTTGAGATTTCTTCAATGCTTTCTCCAATCTAGCAATCTTGACCAAGGTCGGATCAATTTCATTCATATCAAAAGGAAAGATTCTTGTGGGGGTTGAATCGGAGGCCTATAAGCCGGAGCCGAGGGAAACATTTCCTGAAGATCTGGGATTTGTGGATTTTCTACTAGTAAGGGTAGATCCAGGTTTGGCTAGGCAGCTGGGATTGGATGCACGATTGATGTAGATGCCCTAGATGTATGTCGTAGATCGGCAATAATTGCATCCTGTGTAGCCATCCTTTGGTTTACAATATCAATGGTTCTTTGGAAAACCGCAATCATGACAGCGAATTCCTCTGCATTATGTGTTGTATTATGTGCCATTGCTGGTCTAGGTGAACTAGATGCTGGTGAACTGACTAAGTGAGAACGGATAGGTGTTTACAGAGTGCTTTGTACTGGTGTTGTTAACTGTCTATTCTTTCTTCGTCGGGTAACTGGCGGAAGTGAGATCAACACAGGCTAGCCACCAACAAGGTCTTGAGCTTTGCAAAGCCTACCAAAACGAGTCCACACAACTTGGGAAATATCGGGTCTTTCTCAAGCTATGATGATAAACTACCTGGCAAAAAGAAAGAAAAACATAATCAAAATTGGACAGCACTTCGGCTCCCAATCTACAACGGTCATTGTAGATGTCCCCGAACGTCCCGGGAGAAATCTCGTTTTGTTTATTGGGCTTACTACAGTTCGGACTCAAATGTCGCGATTCTGAATCTAATCCCGCAAAGTGCAATGCAAGACCGATAAATCACCAAAGAGTCCAAATCCGGCAAATCGTTTTGAAAAACATATTTTTAGAAAGAAGTGTCAAACATGGACTGCTTTGCCAGATACAGAGTCACCACCTAAATATTTTATTTTGGGGTAATTTAGGAAACCCTGACCCGTGCCTAAGGCCACATGTCCGTCATCACCAAAGTTGCCTCAGCTTGGGAACTTGGGTACGATTGGGGAAGGTCAGTTCATGAGCACCCCCGCTCGCCCGATCAAAGATCGGCCACTACTAAGCATGATATCTTGTTTTTGAAAATATATGTGCTCTTATTCCGGTTTATTAGCCTAGAATTGCTACGTGATGCGCACAACATACAAGTATACACTGGATCATCTAAGTTGGAACAAAACATCTCATGTTTGTTTTTGAACACGGTTTGCTACTCGCAAGTAGGCTAAAATGCGGATTTTGCCACCCTCAAGTGGGCTTAAAACTCTTAATCGATGAATTGTTCCAATTTAAATAATCCAACCTTCATTCACAGGCATTCAGGCAGGTATATCACATAAACAGTTAGCCTCATGGCAAGCATGCTATTATGGCAATCACTCACACACATGCAAGGATGCTAAAGCATAAACACTCACTGAGTACTCCAAGCCAAAACAGAAACTAGTTAGTAATCAATGCATGATCCTAGTTCATGTTAAGATGGCTAATGCAACACATGCAAAATGCAACTAAGATAGGCTCGGCTATTCTAAGATGGCATATGAGATGCTACAGATGATACATGTATTCAACTTGGAATTGAAATACAATGCAGTTAGAATGATGCGCCGAGCCCGGTGCATGCAATACAAATGAATGAATGCAAATATGAGAACATATAGATGCTAATTGAAACATGCCCTAAAACTAACCATCATAAGCTGGTAAATAAAAGGGAAAAAGACGTGGGGTTGGAAGACATGCATCACACACACGCACACTTATTACAAAGTTTGCCCTCTCGCGGAGGGTCCGAATAAATAATACCGAATTGAATTAACTAATTATTACACAACACTAGCTAATTAACAAAATAACTAAACTAGCATGCAAACTATGTAAAATGGGCTACCTCAGCTCTTCTTTGAATTATAAAGGATGCATGCATGCTCGAGTCGCCTTGCTCGGAAATCCCTCGCGACGCCCTAACTTGCCTTTGTTTGCAATTGACCTCAGAACACTGCACAAGGCTCCGTATGAAACTCCACCACGGGAATTGTGGGAAGGTCAGCCACCAGCTATTGGCCTTAGAGACCACCTGTCGACCACCTTGTGTGGGAGAAACAAAATGGGTGGTCTGCACGAAAAAATTTGGTTAGCCAGCCGGCCTCAGTTTACGATTTCGCAACAAGGAGCAAGAGAGAGGCATGGCAAGGTATTTTCAACATATGTGTGCCCGACCACTCTCCTCATCATTGCACAAGCTCAAGGGAGTGTAGGTCTCGATCCTCGGGCCACCAATCACGCATCTCGATGCATGATGGCCGAGGAGTCGAATTGCACGACTCAATGTGAAATGAATGCACATACAAGCACCTAAGCCAACAACTCCGTCATGGGTAGTCAAGAGTGTCGGCGATTGGGAATCGAGGCACGTTTCGTCACTTTGAGTACGAAACGTCCCTCGCTTCCCATGTTCGGACTAACTCCTATTCCGAACACAATGCAACAAACAATGGCATGCACGATGCGACTCTAAACATGCAACCTAAATGCTATGCAACTAAGTGATGCAAACATACAAAGGATGACATGATAGCATGCACAATGCCAATATGAAATGCAACATGGACAACCTAACAAGGCTAATCGCATGCACAATGTACAATGCTAATGCTTACATACTCAATGCAAGACAACATATGCAACAATATGGCAAGATGCGACTAGCATACACGATGCGAATATCAAATATCATACTCAATGCGACGAACTACATGGCATGCGCAATGCTATGAACTATAATGGCATACTCAATGCAAAATGGACTTAAACCAAAATGAGTGGACCTCAGCCACACTCAAATAAGTGGCCATAGATGATGAAAACAAGACCCGAAACTCATGCAAACATGCACAATGCAAGGACTCCAAGCTTAAGGCACAAGATGCAACTCTCCAAGAGCATGGCAATGATGAAATATGGCATACAATGACACATGTTCCAGCTCTGAAATGGCACATGAAATGACTCCAAAACATGCAACAACTCATGCAATGCATGTTGATAGGCTCAAGCACCAAAGACTAGTGAAGCACATTACACTACAGGCATACAAAGCGATGCTCAAATGACCAAACCAATCCCAAACAGTCCCTATACAGACCCAAAACAGTGGCAAAATGTGTTGGGATGGTGGTTCGGAATGCATTTAAATGAAGGTCATGTAATGGCTCACAGACGAGGCATAATGATGCAACTCTCAAGGGCACTTAAAGCATGGAAAATATGGGAGTATGGCACAAGTATAAGCTCTGAAATAACATCCCCAATGATGCCAACACATGCAAATACTTCAAGTTAGGCATGCAAGAGTGCTCAAAACTCAAAGCTAGTCGAAGCTATTACACAACAAGTATGCATGGCAAGAATTTTTCGACCATGAGGCCTTAAAACAGAGCTATGGCAGCCCAAAATATGAACAAAATCAGTTTGGTGCATGGCCAAAATGTGCTAGAATGGAGGGCCAAAACAACATGCATTGTAGGCTAGTAAGCATGAGTTACACTACAAGCATATGAAGAATGTGAAGGACTACCAAACCAAGCAAAAACAGAATCATGGTGTGCCAAATGATGGCCAAAAAAACCACTGAAACATAGTCAACACATGCTAGAATGAGGTGCTCCTTTGATAAGTCATGAAAGGGATTACTCTACACATGCAAGAAGCAAACAAAAGGGGACCAAACCAGCCATAGGGAGAGTCTAGGCATGTCCCAAAAGTCACCAAAAATGGCCTAAACCAAGCTTTGAAAGTATGAAAATATATGCTCCTTTGATGGGCCAAAAATGCAAATAAACAAAACAACAAGAGAGAGGGTCACCCCTCTCTGATTTAGACCCTCAAAACAGCATGCCAACCACTAAAAATCCGCTGGATTTCAGTGGCTAAAAGGCCAAGCAAAGATTAAAACAAAGGCCTTATGGCATGGCACAAAACAAGGCCGAAACAAGCATGCAAGAGAGTAAATGACCTTCAACACCAAAATGATCTTAAACAAACATCAAAAACACTTAAATATGAAGCTTTTTTCAATTTACAACAAAGCTCAAATATGCATGCAAGTATGGTTAAGAGAATGATAAAGATAATGCTTAAAAGAGGGAAAAGTGATTACCCTTAAAGCTCAGCAAAAACCAGCAACTTCTGGAACAAAACTCCAACTCTTTGAGCCTTCTTAAGACCTCTAGGAACCTTAGAACAATGGTGGAGGTGTGTGCTTAAGAGGTGGTGTGCAATAGGCCAAGAACAAGACCCTTTTGAACCCAAAATATAGAGATATAGAGAGATATAAGCTTGGAGCCTTAGACCAAAAATCTGAACCTGCACCAAGGAAGAGGAGGGCCTCTCTTATAGAGGTTTCAAGCCAAAGCTTCTCAAAGAAGCTAAAAATCAAGGCTCAAGATCCTCCATACACGTGTACGGAGGATGTAGTCTGTGCCTTCCAGCTGGCACAGCTGGCAAGCACTCACAGAGACAAAACTGGAGAGAGTAGGCCGACTAGTTCAGGTGGTCGGCCAGCTACTTTTAGTGGTCGGCCAGCCAGTTCAAAAGGGTCAACTCCAAGAAAGGTGGTCGGCAGCCCTATTTGGTGGTCTCCCAACTGAATGCAAGCTAGTGGTATGGTGAGAGACCAGCAAATGTGGCTCAAAGACCAAGGAGACCAGCTTCCTGACAAGAAAACCAGCTGGCGGGAGAAAGGTGGTCTCCAAGGAGAAAAGGTGATCTCCCACCCTTGCACCACCTCCTAAACAATGAAAACAAGGTCCATGCCAAAAATGAACCAAGACGGATGCAAAACGAGGGTTTAGGGGTCATAACTCAGGTTTGGGGGTCAAAACGCGCAGTCGGGTGTCCCGAAAACAGGCTGTTAGGCATCAAAAGTGGCGTGCAACCACAAAGGTGGTCTCCCGGGCCACAATGTCCCTCTAGAGAGAGGAAGCAAGGTGTGTGCCAAAAATCATGCCAAACGGAGAAAGTTAAGCGATCGATCCCGAGTGGCCGACGGCTCTAAAATCGAAATCGGTCTCCAACGGAACAGTGGCCTGCGACCACGAAAAGTAGCCTACGGCCACTGAGAGATGGTCTACAAGACCTCTCCCTCCCTCCGGGAAGAGAAAACAAGACCTGGTCCGTAAATCGAGGCAAAGCACAAAAGGGTCCCAAGGTCCGAGGCAAGGCTCTCAGCCAAAACTCTAAAACCTCAGAACGAGTACAACATACACCATCACCGAGTGCTCAATCGATGACGTCTGAGTCTTAAAGTCGGTCAAAAATGGGGTGTCTACAGTCATAACACACAGCTTGAACTGTAATCCCCACTGAACTCTATTCTCAAACTCATACTGATATGAACCATCCTATATAGTCTCATTATAAAAGCAAATACCAAATAACAAACCAAAACACCCCTACGAGGGGGTGGGGTTACCATGTCCTAGATTTTTGACATGATCTAAGTTGTACTATTTCAAACAACGAGTTTCACACCATCTTCCAAATGGGTGGCATCCTATCCTAAGTTGGAATGGTCACTATAGCCTCGCTATATGCAACTAGGTCAAATGATCAAAAGGGTACCTCAGCAAGATTACCTAATATACCTCTCACACCTAACACTGAGAAGTAAAAGGAGGATCAAGCTGTACAGGGGTAATTTAGATCCAAGGGTTGTGTTTCCAACATGGCAGAGCCCATGTTTGGTCAACCTTTTGGCAAGACTTTTAGGCAAGCCTCCGACAAATCGTCCAGGAATAACAGATGGAAAACACAATGACTTAAAGTAACCATGCAAAAAATAAAAAAAAAAAAAAAATCATATAAGGGTAGATAAAATTTCACATCACGAGTTTCAAGTCAAGTTTTCTAAATCGCCAGCAAAGTCGCCAGAAATTGTAGCTCGACTTTTTGTGCTCCTTTCGAATACGACTAGCCCTACAATTCTGACTCCCGTGGTTCTAAATCTGATCTCACAAGTGCAATGTGAAACAGATAAACACAAAAGATAGAGTGATAGGAATTACGGAATTTGGATACAACACCAGTGAATTGGTTGTCTTTCGGGATAATCAACCTGATATCCTTGAAGATCAACTAATTTAAGAACTCCTACCACAAAAGGAACAAGTCAATATAAAGACTGCAACTCAAGTCACAATTAAGATTACAGAATTAAGGAGATCCTCACGAGCTAAAAAGTCAGCAATTTCTTGTGATTATTTTGTATATTTAATGGAGTCTAATTTTGGCATCGGACCTAAAGATGATCTTATTTCATTTTCCAATGCCATGAATATAGATGATTCTAAATTACCGTATAATGTCATGAATGAAGAGTTGAGATCTATGTCTAAGAATCAAGGTTGGAAAATTATCGAGTTGCTTATGGAAGTTAAAGCCGTTGGCTATAAATGGGTTTATAAAACCAAGAAAGACTCAAATGGCAATATCAAACGATATAAGGCCAGACTTGTAATCAAGAATTTTACACAAACACAAGGCATCAATTATCATAACACCTTCTCTTCGGTTTTTAAGAAGGTTTCATTTAGAATTATCATGGCGTTAGTAGCTTATTTTGATTTAGAGCTACATCAAATGGATGTGAAAATAGAATTTTGCATTTTTAAATGGAAATCTTGAGGATTAAGTATACATGAAGTAACCTGAATGTTTTTTTCTGATAAAGATAGTGTAGCTCGACATTTTGTGCTCCTTTCGGATATGACTAGCCCTACAGTTCGGACTCCCGTGGTTCTGAATCTGATCTCACAAGTATAATGTGAAATAGATATAAACACAAAAGAATCCAAATCCGGCAAATCTTTTGGAAAATCGATTTTGAATCAAAATGCCAAAAATGGACTGCTTTGCCAGATACAAGGTCGTCACCTAAATGATTTTGGAACATTTAAGAAACCTGAGACTCGTGCCAAAGGCCACTTATCCGTCATCACTAAAGTGTCTCGGCTCGGGAACTTAGGTACGATAGGGAAAGGTCGTGAATTGAGCACCCCACTCGCCCGATCAAAGATCGGCCTCTACTAATCATGATGTGATTCTTATTTACATTATATGCTCTTTTGTTCAAATTATTAGCTATTTTTACTATGTGTTGCACACAAGTACAAACTAATTTACAAACATTCGAACACTTCGATTTCATGTTTGAAATTTGTTTTTGTCACTCGTCACTTGAAAAGATGAGTTTGTACATTAATCAATTTGTCCTAATTTTGGAAATTGGCCTCTATCCACAGGCATTCAAACAGGTATATCATTTAAGCAATTAGCTTCATGGAAATATGTTTAGCATGGCAACACAAACATTCAATGCAAGATGCTAAAACTCAAAATTGCTCACCTAGTACTCCGAGGCAAAATAATTAGAAAAATATGCATGCTCTTAACCAATGCAATATGACTAATGCGATACATACAAGTTATGTAATTTTAATAGGCTCGGCTTATGAACATGGCATATGATTCCATTCAAGACATGTGATGAATCACGTATTCAAGCAATGAATTTAAACGTGTGGTTAGTATGATGAGCTGAACCTTGGATGCATGCAAGACGGATGCAAATCATGAGAAATGCTAATTTGAAAAATGATGTTCTATACTAACCATCGTAAACAAGTAAAACGGAGAAAGGCATGGGGTTGGAAGACATACAACTTATTACATGTTGGCCCTCGCGCGAGAGGGTGTGAATCAATGTTCGAGAGTCCGAATTAAACTAATTATTACAAAACCGAATGAATAAATAAGCTAAGCTAATTATCTACTTATTACAAATTCTAATGAATACCAAAGAAATGAATTAGCTACCTAAGTTAATTAACTATAACAATTACAAATAAACAATGGCTACAATAACATATTAATTAAGTACAACAACAATAATTAATAATTAATCATCAAACAAGGATGCATAATGCTCACATGCATAGCGTCCAGAAACTACTCTGTTTGCCCAAACCATTATGTTTCATCTTCAGCCACTGCCCTCTGTTTTCCGCAAAATATGCTGCTGACCAAACATTGATAGCCGGCCGGCCCCCAATAAACCCCGGCCGTGCCTGAATAAGGCCGATTGTACCTTAGTTTTATGCAAAATCCTGTTTTCGTGCTTTGAGGTGAAAACAGTGCAGACAGAGTTTTCTGAGCTCTGTTTGTCCCTTCTCCCCTTCTCTATCGTGGGAAAGCCTCAAGAGAAGGTTGGAATCGTTTCCAAAACCGTCAATGAGCAATTTGTTTGCTTGTTGATTTCGGCCACAATTTGGACAAAATTAATAAATGCAATGAATAACAACCATCCTTTTCCTTTATCAGGGAATGAGCTCAAAAAGGGGGGAGTAAAGACGCCTCAAGGGTCTTCAAAACACCATGAGTTGACGTATGACGACTCTTGACATGATGGACTCGACATAACGTCTGGCCGAACCCAAGCAATATGACTCATTTTCTTTATGTGGGTTGATTCATTTTAGCATATTTTAGACCTTTCCATTCTTTAGTCTATTAAGTCCAAGGTGATGATTACGTCCGCTAAAGGAGAAGCATGTCAAATGGGAAGTGATTCTCAACATGAAAGAGAGACTATACCATCGGCTATGAACCTTCGTGGAGATCAAGCCATTAAGCATAGATCTCTAGCTCATGTTTCGAACAACCATCAACTGATTGAAACAACTCTCAAATGAAAGAAATGGATGATAGATTGCTTGTTAAAATGAGGTTCTTAAACATGGAAATTAAACAAAGGAAGGCCAAGAACAACATACAACAAGCTATATATGCGAACATATGAGACAACAAGCAAACTAATCAAAGCACGAATTAATTAAACAACCTAAGACAGCCCTAAAATAGCCTCTAATGGGTGAAAAACAATGGCTCAAAGTGCATGAAAAGAGCCTAAAAAGCTAAAAAACAAGCAAAGACAACAGGGCTAGTAAGCAAGAACAAGGCGGGGTGGCTAACCCCTCCACTTTTGAAACCACAAAGCATGATTTTTAGCCTCTTTTAAACTCTGAAAATCAATTTGGAAATCAAAGAAAAAATGGTGGAAAATAGGGGTTTGGGCTATAGGTGAAGGTGTAAGAAAGAGTGTTAACTCTCTTTACCCTTTGGTAGCTCTCCAAACCCAAGCTTAGACACTTGAAACAGGATCAAAACAATACAAAAATACATGAACTAGATAGCAAATGATAGAAATGGAAGCAAGAGAGAAGATAGTAAGCTTATACCTCTCAAGAATGGTAAGCTCTTCGATGTGAATCAAACTAGGTCCAAACACACTCTCAAGCTTGAATTCTGATACTCAAAGCTCAACCAAGGTTTCAAGGCTAAGGTGTGATGGTGTATATGGTGTATGGATATGGGCTCATGGTGGTAAGCTTGCTCAAAGGTTGCTTGCACAAGAAGAAGGTGCCCTTAAGAAGGTGTATAGGCTTTTTAGAAATTCTTCAACCCTCAAAACAGATATACAACTTTGTTTTTATAGAATTTGAGCAAGAGGGTCATAAATATCTTCAAAAATGGACAACTAGCCGGCTCCCGCCCAAAATAGTCTTTCTCGTTACTAAGGCACGGCTGTCCATCAATAGCCATGGCCGGCTCTCAATGAGGCATAACCAGGGCCTCAATGTGATCCCTGTCTCCCTACTTCAGACTCAGCATTGGGTGACACAATGTGTAAAAATGGATTTTTGGGGTACAAATAGTGGGAATATAGAAGGTTTGGGATTGTTTCGGAGCTTAAATAAAGCCCCTTCGTTGAGACCTCGAACCACGCACAACACCACTTTTATCATCGAGTGTACCGGGCAAAGCGCTCAAGCCTTGTGGGCGGTCAAAATAGGGTATCTACAGATAGTCACTTAGCAGCTTAGGAATATGGACTAAAACAAGCTTCTCGATAGTGGCATTCAAAGTTACACAATGTTATTACTTCATATGATTTTATGGAGAACGTTGTGGACAACTGTATATACCTTAAGGTTAGTGAGAACAAGTATATTTTCTTAGTTCTATATGTGGATGACATTTTACTTGCATCTAATGATTTGGGTTTGTTGCATGACACTAAACAATTTCTTTCCCAAAACTTTGAAATGAAGGATATGAGTGAAGTCTCTTATGTTATTGGCATAGAGATTCACAAAGATAGGTCCAAGAGGACATTAGAATTGTCTCATAAAGCTTACATTAAAAGAGTTTTTGAGAAATTTAGGATGAGTGATTGTACTCCTAATGCAACACCCATTTTAAAGAGTGATAAATTCAGTTTAAGTCAATGTTCGAAGAATGATTTGGAAAATTAACAAATGGTGAGCATTCCCTATGCGTCTTCTATAGGCAATTTAATGTATGCTTTGGTTTGTATACGACCTGACATTGCCTTGTCTTTGCTTGGAAGATACCAAAGCAATCCAGAAATGGAACATTAGAAGGCTGCAAAGAAAGCCATGAGGTACTTAAAGGGAACCAAGGACTACATGCTTACTTACAAGCATGTTGACTATCTTGAAGTGGTTAGATATTCAGACTCGGATTTTGCGAGTTGTCAAGATTCTAGAAAATCTACTTTAGGATATGTTTATCTACTAGGAAGAGGTGTTATTTCATGGAAGAGCGCCAAAGAGACAATAATTACATCGCCAACAATGGAAGCAGAGTTTGTAGTATGTTTTAAAGCAACATCACAGGCTATTTGGTTAAGAAATTTTATCATAGGGCTTCCAATTGTGGATTCAATTTCTAGGCCATTAAGGTTTTACCGTGATAATTCGGCTGCGGTTTTCTTTTCTAACAACAATAAAAGTAGCAGCCGAAGTAACCATATTGACATAAAGTATCTTTTTGTAAAGGTGTTTTCAGAACACGTAGAGGACATGAGGCTGATTGGTTAGCTCAATAATTTTTCTAGTTGTTGTTTTGTTTTGTCATTACATTTTGATTATTATTAATGAAAAGTATTATTTTGTGCACCTAAAGTATTTGTGATACTGTGCAGTCCATTGGGACTATCGATCCATAAGGATCATTGGACCCAGAATAACTTATTAGAAGTTATTCATGAAGAACGATACCACATAAAGTTGAGACAATCATATAATGTAATACATGGAATGAAATACTCATTTGACAGAGTACAACCGCTATTATTCATGTATTATGTCTCTCTATAAAGTTTGGGTATTTTCATTTAATAGTCATAATCAATTTGTTGGTTACCCAAAAATCAGCAAAATGTGTCATATGTGCCAAGTGGGATAATGTAAGCATATCTCCATAAAATGGCCCACATGCCACATAGTTTTTTTATTTATATTATTATATAATTAATATATATATATATATTAATTAGCAAATAAATTGGGTAACTAACGTGAAACATATCCACTACCCAATAAAGTAGTTTCATGGAAGTTATAACTTTCCTAATGGTGAGAAGTTATGAGGAGTTACACTTGGATCACAAGTCCAAGCCTATCTATATATGTTTGTGAATACCATCAAAATAGAGGCGTTGTTTTGGAGTAGAATAGGCTTGAAACTCTATTCCTTCCACTTCTCTATATAATTAGGGTGTGTTTATATATTTGTTTGAAGGCTTCATCAACCAACACTAGATTCAAAGGCTTAAACAATATGACAAGAGGTTTCTTGTTAAATTATTTAAGTTCTCACATACAAGGGCTTTGTGGACATTAGGGTTGTTGAGGCGTAAGAGTTCAAAGGGCAGGGTTTCACAATGGACAGAAGGGGAGGAGATGGTGGGAAGGTGGTGGAAACTGATGGAATTGGTGGTTGCAGTTATGCGATCGATGTAAGGAGCAGTGGAGCCATCATTGTCTGGTGGGGCGGTCATGATTATCTTGATAGAGAACTACGGATAATGGTTGAGTATAAGCTTTCCAAGCTCTACCATGGAGATAAGGTGGCCGATGGCTAGAGAAGGGTATAGAATTATGGTATCCTCCATGAACATAGCCTCTATAAAATTAGTTACTTTCCATTCTTGAGATGTTTATGAGAGACAATTTATTTGGATAAGTAATATAGGGGTGTTCAAATATCCGAATCACTCGAAATATCCGACCGGACCAGACCGACCCGAACACATGATGGACGGTTTCGACTCATTGTTCGGTCGACTGCGGTCTGTATGCTTCAAAATTTTTTGATTTTCGGTCGAGTGTCGAACTGCTTGCAGAAAAAATCACTCGATCCGACCCGCCCAAATTAGTATTATATTATTATACAATATAAATATGTCTTGCTGTAGTGATAGAGACCTACTTTCCTTTCCAAGAATTCTTTTGTCTTTCCAAAGACAATGATGACCTGTATCCCCACTTCTCAAGATTAATAATAAATTATTCTCTTACCAATACAACTTTTCATCTCTCTCTCTCTCCCTCTTATGTCTATGGATATGCTTAGATTTTTTTTTCCTGAGAAAACTTCTGACTCTCTCTCTCTCTCACCTCTGCCCCTCTATATCCTTAGAATATTTTATTTTTTATTTTTTTAGAAACCCTAGAATATCTTTAGTTTATTCTATTCAAAACATTTGACTATTCCCTCTAACTCGCCTCCCTCTCTAAACCCATTCTCCCACTGTTTGGACTCTCTCTCTCTCTCTCTCTCTCTCTCTCTCTCTCTCTCTTACACATAGTCTCACTGTCTCTCTCATCTTCTTCTTCTTTCTCTCACACAGTGGCAATTAAGTTCTACCGAAACCCTTCAGATCTATCAAAAACCTTATAACGAAGTGGGAGCTGGTGATTGTTAAAAATTAATGAGGATGATTAATCACTTTTAATTGTATCTCTCTTACTTGATTTATGAAGAATTAGTGCATGCCAATGGTGTCAAGTGGCAATGATAGTGACACTGCGATAATGCGTTAGTATTGTACTCTATTATCAATTTTTTTCTTCATAATTCTTTCCTTTGATCTGGTGCCTGAGAGTTTTTGTTTAAACTAAATCACTGTTTATGTATTTGAGTTGTATATATATTTTATTTTAAGTTCTATTTGGATGTTGTTGAGAAAGAAAAAAGACAACACTGTTGTGTATGTATCAACTGTTCGATCCGACCTCCAAACCGAATGGTTTGGTTCGGTCAATTTCGAACATCATGACAGTCGGCAGTGGGTGATTCGTACTTCCACCCGACATGTGCGGTTCGGTTGACGGATTGAGGGTGAACCCGAGCCGAGTCAACCCGTGAACACCACTAAAGTAATATTAGAGACGCACACATTTAACTCACAAATGCACTCACAGTAATATGGCAAGAAAATTGGGCCCTTAATCATTAAATCTATAACAAATCAGAAGTTAACATCTATCATCATATATTATTGTGGGTAAAATTATATATTATTGTGGATAAAATTATGAATTTTTTTTATTTTTATTTTTTTTTTATAAATCTCAAACATTTTCCGATTAAAAGAGTGACAGTAGCTAGGGGTGTACGCGGTGCGGGTCAGTGCGGTTTGAAAGAAAAATAGAAACCGTATGGCGGGTGACAGATTGATAAAAGTGTCACTAGAATTTGTCATTTTCCTTATCAAAAACCGGCGGTTCGGTTGGCAAATAATGGCGGATTTGCCTTGGCGGTTCGGGCGGATTGGCAATTTATAAAAAATATAATTCAAATTACAAAACTTAAATCAAAGAGTAAAAAAAAGACGAGAGATACTGTGATGTTAAGCATCTTGCGAAGCTTTCTTCTAATGCAACAAGTGTAGCAACAACATGATAATATCAACGACTATGCCATCAGTTCATTACAAGCATCTGTGGAAGCTACAATGATCAAATACAATACATAAAATTAATATTATTCAGGATTTATAATATATTGAAAATGTTTACTCTTAAAAAGTATTTAGATTGAAAAGTGAACTAATGTAAGTTTGCAACATGGCTAGAAAAAAAAAATTAAAATAAATAAATAAATAAATAATTGAAAAGTGAATTGGAATCCAACTTTATTTTGGATTACTGACATCTTGAATTCCCCTCCAGCAGTAATGTAATACTATATTCTAAGGTATAGAACAACAAGCAAACTTAAGTAAAAAAGAATTTTTAGAATCTTATAAAACATGATTTAATAACGGTGCGGGTCGGTGCGGTTTGGAAGAAAAATAGAAACTGGCGGATTGATAAAAGTGTCACTAGAATTTGCCATTTTTCTTATCAAAAACCGGCGGTTCGATTGACAAATAATAACGAATTTGCCTTGGCAGTGCGACTCAGTACAATTTTGACGATTTCGGCGATTTCGACGGTATTATGCACATCCCTAATAGTAGCTAACTAGTGAATCTAATCACCATACAAAAAATAATTGCAAAAACACATTGGGATACAATTTTTTTGTGCACTACCTTTTATAAATAATATATTCACTTTTCATCGTCTTATAACTTTTTCAAAAAATTGCCCAATTGGCCTTGAACTGATACGACCTAAGGCCCCGTTTGTTTTGGGCTATAAGGAGGGTATTGGGATTAGTAATACCAAGGTATTACTAATGCCCTTGTTTGTTTGCAGAGAAAGCCTTGGGACTATTAGTCCCTTTGTATTGTTAATACCCTTGGAAGGGGGATTGGTAAGGAGGAGGTAGAGATGGTATTAGAAAATAGTGAGGGGATTAGAAATTTTTTTATTTTTTATATATTAGGAATTTTTTTTTAAATATAATGTTTAATTTTTTATATTTTTTTATTTGTTTTATTATTTTATATAAAAATAATTTAACAATTCCTCATTTTAATTCTTTCACTATCAATCCTCTCACTAACAATCCCCTTACTATTAATTTTTTCACTATCAATTCCCTCCATTCTATCTCCCAAAACAAACGGGGCCTCCGAATACGACAGCTCCACAATATAAAAACAAAGGCATGCCTATCTGTTTGCTTATGACTTGACCTTAGGTTTGTCCATACTATGTGGAATCATTGTAGTAGTGAAATTTGATCCACTTTAATTAAATATAGCACTGACAATTAAAGGGGAAAGCTGCAATTCAGTGGAATTTTTTTAAAAAAATAAAAAAAAATTAAATTAATAGTTAATTTTATAAAATAGTAAAATATAGTATCGAATCATACAAATCTGTGTTATATGTTACTTTTTTGCATATGTATGATGTGTTTTTGTCTACATGGGTGAGATATGAAATAAGTGCCAACAAAATAAATCAGTCTATTGTAACACCACTCCCAACCAAAGACTCTGGTGCATTGTATATTTTAAGACTGTTTTAAGACCGTTGATCCAAAAGGAGGTGAGCACTCTTCCCACATGCGATTGTAATTAACAATGACTTTTCCTTATCAATTCTTATTTTTGTCAATATTTATTTGTAAGGGTAACATTGATTTGAATTGGTTACTACAATTAATAATATTTCAGAATTTGAAAATTTTTCTAATAGTTAGTTTTGAATTGATATTTCACAACCTATGGAAGCAGTGGATGACAAAGCCTCTATTTCTTTCAGGGAAGACTATCGTACACACATTTTAAAGAGTGTGTATAATATGCACCTTATAATTAAAAAAAAAAATTAGAATAACTAAATATTTTTTGAGTCATAACTAAAATATATTATAAAAAATTAAAATAAAAAAAAAAAAGAAAAAGAAAAAGAAAAGAAAGTCATAACCAAATACTGCATGAGGCATAACTAAATATATCAAAATAATGTTATAACTAAAGAAGAAAATTAGTCATAATTAAAAAAGAAAATAGTGTAATTAAGGGTGTATATAGTAAAGTGTGTGCATTGTAGAATTCTCTATTTCTTCTATTACAACCTCTATTTCTTATGAAATTGTTGTTTGTAGTTTGGTTATGAATTGTGAGATTTTGATGATTTGGTTTGTGTAGATATTGCTATCAAGAACCCTACCCTGAAGCGAACGTGAGATTTCTCAACGCAAATGGAATTTCATCCTTTTCAGTTCAGTATCGATAGTTGTAAGTTTCATTTGCTTTCGGTTTCATATATTAATAATCGTTAATTCATGAATAAATGTGCATATGTTATCTCTTATTTATATGATTTAATTAATTAGAACTCGTTTTCGGTGAAATTGGATTGTGATTTTAACGCTTAGAGTAGGATTTGATGTTCTTATTTGATTTGTTATATAAACTTGAGAATTGTTAATGGAATGAGAATCAAATTGAATTTGATTTCTCTTTCTTATATTTTTCCGCAGCTATATTCTTGTCTGTCTATAATGCTACTAAATATGTGAATACATTCACCATTATGTCAATTTCTATCTATCAAAACATATTGAGAATGCTACATTGATGATTTTTGTAGGGTTTTGTTTGGGAAGTGAATTTGTTTGACATTACATTCTTTTGTGTAGATGATTTTAGAAAGAAAAACAATTTTCTATAGTTGATTATGGAATCTGCATCTAAATTAACAATTGTCAATTTTTCAAATAGGAGATATTAATATGAAAAATATTAGGAATCATCTTTATGGATTCCAGATCTAAAGAAATATCTCTATGGATCCCAAATTTATTTCGAATGCATTTGTATAATAGATATTGAATTGAAAAAAATTTGAGATTTACGTATAAAAAGAATCTGAACTATTGAGTAAATTTTGAATTAATAAAAATAAATTTTTTATTAATATGAAAAATATTGAGAATCATTTTTTTTTTTTTTATCAACATTTTTTTGTCAAATTTGACGGAAGCAATTGTCGGCGGCAACCCTCCCCCTACATGTCAAATTTGACATGAAATGGGCAGTGCCAAATGCCACCTAGGCAATTGGCAGTTTGGTTGGAGCCTGTAGGAATGCCAATTATTGCTATTTCAGTTGCCACCTAAGATTAGGCGTCATAAGCGATATGCATAATTGCACCAAATATTCTAGTATAGGGTTATTTTTTTATTTATTATTTTTATAATCCTGTGTTCAACTTAATTTTCTTGCATCTCGATGAATTTTGAGAGATTAATCTCATTGTCTATTTACGGAAGCCCTATCTAAAATAGGATAAACGTCCTATATAAACATGGCCTCAAGAAAATTACTGTTATTAGTGGATATTGAACACAAAATTTAAAAAGAACACATTCCTAAATTCCAAATTTTACACACGACGATTATTTATGCCTTATTTAAGGCTTGTTTGTTTGTTTTTGCTTTTGTTCAAGAGCCTCAAAAATAGAGGTCATTGTAGCTGGGTGCTTTGGCAGTGACAACCTTATTCATGGTCTCATTCTTTGCCTGTTATGCCTTTGTTTGACAAGTTGGTTTTGAGATTTTTTAGTAAAAATAGTCACAAAAAATAAAATAAATTTTTTATTTTAATAAGATAAAATATCACATTCAACCCATAATCATTACATTCTTTCTCTCACAAAAAAATCAAAAAAACTAAAAAAGTCAAAAGTCCTTCTCAAACCAGGCTTTATAGCCCCAGGTTAAAATAGTCAAAAAAATTAAAAAAACTAAAAAGTCAACCCACTTCCCAAACAAGTTCTATATATGATTGTCTGTTATGCATTGATATTATATATATATATATATATCTCTTATTGTGCTGCTTGTTTTTGTCTTTATTTTTTGAGTAAATTATATAAATAGTCTATATAGTCTATATGACTTGTCAATTTAGTTATATATTTTAATTTGTTTAATTTTATTCATTAATTTAACGAATTGTATCATATTGGTCCAATAAACAGCGGCCGTTAGGTTTTGTGAACAAAAACTCAAACGATGTGTCAATTTGATTCCTATCAAAATCGAACAAATTAAAATAGCAGTAACCAAATTGATATATTGTATAAATTACAATGACCAAATTGACATATCGTTTGAGCACATGACGACTTTCCGTCGACCAAACCTAATGATCATTATTTATTGGACTAATATAATACAATATGTTAAATAAGGGAATAAAATCAAGTAAATTAAAATAATAAAAACCAATTTGACACATCATATAAATTATAGAGACTATTTACATAATTCACCTTTTTTTTTCTTTTTTTTTTTTTTTTTTTTTTGAGTGTTTGATCCGTGCTTGTATGAAAGTTCTATATTTCTATACGCGTGAAAGCCAAGAACTTAGATTATTGTATTGCTCCTGAATCTTGGTAAATAGAACTTATTTATTGATCTATATTTTTGTAGGTTTTCTTGACAGAGTAGTTGATATGATCGAATGAGTGAGGTCGAGAGATAAACAGATATATAATTTTTTTTTTTTTTTTCCCTTCAAGTACTTTGTATAAACATTTTAAGAATGGTTGATAGATATTTATTTTGTATGTAAAGAAATTTATATTTTGTTGCCACTTGTATATATGCATGAATGTTAGAATTTTTACAAATATAATTCTTTACATTTATTACTTTATTAGCGTAAAATCCGTTCTATGCATAGTATCATTTTCCATGGGTTGAAGATTACTATAGTGTCTCGTTCTTCTTTTACAGTCATAATTTGTAGTATCATTTTCCAGTTGTTGTCTCGTAAAATTTCTAAAATCTGAATGATTTGGATTAAATGGGGCAGATAATCTACTTCATTATTGTTTTATTACTACCATATCAATATCATTAACGTTATTAGTCTATTCTTCTAAAGCAGAATCTTTTTCTTTGTCTATATCTTCGAAGTTTTTTAGGATATTATTTTCTTTTTCTTTTTCTTTTTTAGCGTCATCTTTATCATTATTTGTTCTATTCAAGGGGAATGTGTTTATGTCACGACCTAAACCCGCTCCTATAGGTTTAGTATCGTAACAGGCTAGTAATCCTACGATTACCAAAGACTTCTGAAACATATTACCCAAAATAAGGGGCTAGCGGAAGCAAATACACAAAATGCAATGTCCATAGAGCTATGCAGACATATATGGAACAAAAAATTTCAACTTATATACATATATGATGCCATCACCACATCGGCCTTACGTCATCTTAAATACAAATAACCAAAAATGGGATATATAAAGTGCACAGAAACTTGTTCAGACATAAACAAAAGAAAATGAAAATCTTGTAACTTAATTCACAGATTCGACCACTCGAAGCATTTCGAGAACCTCCTTGGAAGGCGTATAGGTTGGCCGACACAAAACAGATCCAGGCAGCAGCTTAGGTCTGATCACTCACTTAATCACTTACATACATAAATAATACAATGAGCTGGAGCCTAGTGAATAACAATATGAAGGTTTTATGAATAGTGTCCATAACAGATTCAAAAATCAGAGTTGAGTTGAGAAACAAATTCATATTCATATCAGGTTCTCACAGATCATACGTGGTACATATGCGGTATATCCAATAGTACTAACAGATGACTCATGATTACATGAAACGATACAAATGACCCATAAAGGGACCAGATGATTCACAAAGAGACGTATACAAAACAGATAAACAGTTATGCATAACCAACCCTAGTTCCAAGTCATATAACAGATATCATATGACGCTAAGAATATCACAAATACATTTTAGAAAGTTGGACAGTCATTCATTTAATCATAAAATAGCATTTCAGAAAACAGATCATATCATATCATTCAGAAAAAACTTAAAGTTTAACATAGATTTACAGAGTTATTACTTACAGATGGCTCTAGTAATAAAACAAATAGAGCAGACTGATCAAACGAACTATAGCGTGTGACCTACACAAACACATAACATATATACAATAAAACACACGCTCTATTGGTGCTTAAACTTATTACTTTTCTTTCTTTGTGTGTTTCTAATCCTTATCCTCATTACTATAACTTAATCATGGTTTAAGAATGCCTTAGATGCAATAAAAATGCAAAAATGCACTTTGGACCACTTAGCCAAATTTATGGAAAAAAAAAAAAGGTAGTTCGCTTGAGCGGTCTGTAAAGTCTGTAAAAGTATTGGAAGCTCTCATTTCACACTCGAGCCAACTTTTGGTCACTCGAGCTACGGCTGAAAATAAATGGCGGTCGCTCGAGCGGTCTTTTTGTCGCTCCAGCCAACCATCAATCTCTGCAAAACTTCTACAAGATCGAATTTTACGCTCGAGTAAAGCTTTGGTCACTCGAGCCAAGTGCTCATATCTGCAAAACTACTAGAATCTTGTAACGTGCGCTCGAGCGAAGACTTTACCGCTTAAGCGAACACTGCAAATTCTGAAATTTTCAAATTTGTTCTCCGGGTCCAAAACTCAATCCCATTGCACAAAACCATGTTCTTTTGGGCCAAATCTTAAGAAAATAGTTATAAACTCATAAAATTTCATGAATTGAAAGCCATTTCGTAAAATCAAGACCCAAAAGTAATTCAATTGTTCAAAAGCAAAGCTTGAAACTTTGAATACATGACAGGCATATAATGATATGAATTCCTGGCTTTCAAAACATGAACCATTGAGGTAATTTGGTATGAAACTTCATGAATTCTTAAGACAGTTAAGATGAACACATGGATGTGATAATTCTTTGAAATCAAACTCCAAATTGTAATGAAATGGACATACATGCATGAAATGCTCTTTTTTCCTACTTCCTTAGCTTATTTCTAACACTTCCCAAAATCATGCAATTGAGCTTATGAACTTCATGAACTTAACTCTACCTTGGCATAATTACAAGAATTATAGTTGAAGAACTCACCTAAGGTTTGAATTCAAAAGTTAATTAGCTCAATTCTACAATTCTTCTTCAATTTCCTCATCGTACAATGTTGAACACAATTCTCTTTCTCTGTCTCTCTCTCCACATTTTTATGTCAAGGAAGATGATGAATATTGGGTTCTAGAAACTATATTGGCCTTATATAAGTCTGATTAGCTTAGACTAATTAAACATGTTTAAATCTAATCAAGCTAATTAACTTTCATTTATTTTAATCTAATTATTTAATTCCAAATTAGTTTCAATTAAACTTATCATAAAATTTTAAAAATCCCAAATAACACATAAACCCAAGCAATTTCGTGTGCGATGACCGATAAGGTCTTCAATTCACACATTGAAACAAAAATTCAAACAGATATTCCTGCTATAGACAGATATAAACACAAATAACACAATACTCATGCAATTACTTCAAAATTTTCTCTTAATTATTCGTTAAGCATTCTTAATTAAGGATGGTAGACTAATTACAGGTCGGGGTTGTTACTGTTTCATTTCTCCAAAGCTGATTAATTCTAATTGTTTATAGATATCTTCTTTTAATTCTATTCTCTTATTATTTATTTCTTCAATTATTTCTTCATCTACCATATCTAATTATTCAGCTATTTATAATTTTATTATCATTTTCTTTTTCAACCATTTTTTCTAACTATTTTAAGTTATAGTTACTTAACTCTATTATCTTTTTGTTTTGCAAGTGAAACTAATTTAAAGAGTTCTTCCGGATGATTTTCTTTATATGGATGGGGATATAAATCTGATTCTTTGTGTTTTTCTTCAAAAATGGCTTCTTGTATTTCTGAATCTTGTACATAATGTCTAAATTCGTTTATTATTTCTAATTGATTAGTTTTAATTTTTTCATTAATTTCTTTTTATAACCTAATGAAGGTATTATCTTGTTCTATTATTATTTGTAAAAAAAAATGTTGTTATTTAAGTTATCAGATTCTATTTCTTTACTATATTTAATACTCATCCAAAATGTTTTTGGCAAGGTCAAGAAACCGGGCTCTGATACTAATTTTTGTTATGGATTTGCAGATCTAATTTAATATTAACTATTGTAAAATCTTTCGTTAATATTCTACACTACTTTTATCTAAGGATATTTTTTCCTTAATGCTAGCAATTTTCTGGCTATAATTTATTACAGATTGTCCCAAGGCGATAGCCAAAAGAAAGTTTAATATGTTTACACTACATCATATAAGAGTTTTAGAGACAAAATATTTTGATCTCTAAAAGTAAAAATTTTATTGCAAAAGACATTTAAGGACTAATTTCTAACGTCATGAGAATAGTCACTAAAAGATTATCTTAAAAAGTCAAAAATAAGGTTTTTAGCCACAAAATTTTGAAAATGTCATTAATAAATAGACTTTTAAAAACAAAATAATTTGGTCTTAAAATGATTTATTTTTTTATACAAAAAAATTTGATCTTAAAAAGATAATAATTCATAACTAATGTTCAATTTTCGTTGCTAAAAACATAAATATGATATTTTTCGTAACAAAAATATTTAGTCGCTAAAAAATAATTTTGTTCTTAAATTTTGATCTCTAAAATCATAATTTTTTTGTAGTGTTAACTCACCTTCTAATTTAGAAATATAATCTAAACTATTTTTTATTTTATTTCTTAGTAATGTAATTGAACACATATAAATACTAATTTTAAGCTTATATGAAAATATAATATATTTTTTTATATATAGTTTTTTAATAACTTTTTATGTCATTTATAAAATTTTCAAGTTTTTTGGGGTTGATTTGTAATATGCAAAAGGTAAAGATGATTAGTCGTAGTGTGATGTGTACGTTTCAGATTCGGTGGATTCCAGCCTCCGAATTTCGAGCTAGCAAGAGTTCTTCGGTACATAAAAACTACTTTTATGTATGTGCTAGCTATCATAAAAAATATAAAAAAAAATTTATAAAAATAATTATTAAAAATTTAGGGTAAATTACAAACACTCCCTCGAGGTTTAGTAAAAATACAGATTCCCCCCTGAGGTTTGAGAAATTACAAATTCCCCCTTGAAGGTCAAATTTTCATAATAAATTAGGAAAAATTAGGGGGGAATCTGTATGAAAATAAAAATCCTAGGGGGCAATTTGTTATGAAAATATAAACCTCAGGGGGCGAGATGTAATTTCTCAAACCTCAAGGGGGAATCTGTATTTTCACCAAATCTCGAGGGGATGTTTGTAATTTGCCCAAAAATGTATGATATTTAAATTATATTTAAAATAAAATAATATACATTAATTAAAATAATTTAACAATTATAAATTTTTTATAATTATTTTTATAAAAAAAATTTCAGAATTGCTGACTTTTCTCACCATTAGTCCAATTTGTCGGTGTCTCACGTGGTCAGACAGACTTTATGGAAAGATTAGACAGCTTTTTCTTAGTGATAATTAGGTTAGGTTTGAAAAGATCAAATAAATGTATTCTTTGATTTTTATTAAATTATGTATAAAAAAAATAGAAATGAGATACTAATTAATATGATTCAAAAAAAAATAAAAAAGTACAAAATATGAACTTATTTTGAGATGCCAAACTTGACCTTAGTCCAACTGTGTTTGTTTCACGTGGACAGAGACTTTGTGAAATGAAGATCCAAGTTGTTTGGTCCCTAGCCAATTAGCCAAAATAATTCGCGGGATATGCGTATTAATTAATATATTAATATAATTATAAGATGTTATCATTTTAAAATTGAAAAAATCGGTCTAAGGTTCCTATCCAACTTTTCGTAATGGATTAAGTTCACAATCTATTTTTTTGTAGTCTAAGGTCCCTCACCCTATCCCCTCTCTATCTACGTTGTCCCTCACTCCATCTCCTCTCCATCCACGATGTGTAGTCCCAACTCCAACAGACCCGTCAAACTGGCGTCAGAGTCCAGAAGATTGCAAAAAGGCTAAAGATGCTTCACATCAGTGGCCTCAACAATGCTATTAATTCAGCTAGGGTTGTAGTTGTTCTTATAGCTATTGTTGCTTTCGCAACCATCTTTAGGTGGTGTTTGGGAAGAACTTATTGGGGCTTTTTTGGCTATTTTAGCCACAAAAAACAAAATAGGCTTTTTTAGCCACAAAAAACAAAATATCACATCCAACCCATAATCATTACACTCCCCTCTCACAAAAAAAGTCAAAAAAGTCAAAAAGCCAAAAAGCCCTTCTCAAACCAAACTTTTAAGCCCAGGCTAAAATAGCCAAAAAAGCCAAAAAGCCAAAAAGCCAACCCACTTCCCAAACGGAGGCTTACTGTTCCTGGCTAGTTTGTTGAAGAGAAAACACAAGGGTTTTCACTTGGGCAAGCCCAAGTAGCGCAAAAACCAGCTTTCATAATTTTTTTCGTGCCAGACAGTGCGGCTTTATTCATCTCTCTTGCTGCCGTTGTAGTCCAACCAGAGAAATTAACCAGAGAATTTCTCTGGACCAACCCAGAAAAAATTCAGACCAACCAAATCAGAGAATTTTTCTGGACCAACTCAACCCAGAGAAAATTCAGTTCAGACCAAAAAAAAGTCCAACAACCCAGAGAAAATTCAGACCAACCAAACCAGCTATATATATACACATCCAGAACCATGCCACTTTCCTCTCTTTCAATTCACTACCATAAAAACCCACACATATACATACATATATTTATGTAGACTTTTTATGTACGCTGGGAATCATCACAGTATTGGAGCAGAAAAATTCAAATTTCTCTAGACTCAACCAATGCATTAGAGAAATACTGAGAAATTCTGGAAAGAATTGGGCCAGAGAAATTCTGAGAATAATTAGACTTTCAGAGAAATTTGGTCTGAAATTTCTCTGAACCAATTTTCTCTGGACTGAAATTTGGTCTACTTATTGAAAGAAATAAACGTAACTCTGCTTTTGCGGTAGTTATCCATAAATTGACAGCGAAAATGATTCATTAGATTTTATTTTTGTTTGGTTTCATTCAATGTTGTCCAAACTAATAACCATTTTTATGTCATTGCAGTGGTATATTAATACGTACTTTGGCTGATGCTTCACAAGATCAACACTCCTTTTTAGCGTCACAAATTATTTTTAATGTTCTTGGTTTCTGTGCAACCGTGGCTACAACAATAATAGTTAGACTTTCCAATGAAATTTCAGTCCAAAGAAATTCTGAGAATAATTAGAATTTCCAGAGAAATTTGGTTTGAAATTTCTCTGGACCAATTTTCTCTAGACTGAAAATTCTCTGGATCAATTTTTTCTGGACTAAAATTTCTCTGGACCAATTTTCTCTGGACTGAAATTTCTATGGATCAAGGTTGAGGGACCTTAGACATTATGAAAATATTATTGATGGACCTTAGACATTATGAAAATAGTTGGTGTCCTTTATGCTCTAAAATCATAATACCAAGGACCTGAAAAAACATACCCCTTTAAAATTATAATTTTATGTGTTATATAAATTATAAATTTTAAAATTACTTAAAATTATATTATATCTTTCGTTAATATATTAATTGATATATTAATTGATATATCAATGAGTATATATAATATTACTTAAAAATGAATAAAAAGACAATTAAATAAAGGAGGCAGATTCCCACATTCTTTGGGTCCATAAAATTCATTACGGTCGGATTTCGATAATTTAAATTATTTTTATTAAATATTTTGTATATTTTATTTATTGGGTTAATTTGATAATTTATTTAATTTATTGTGTTTGTTAATAAAAAATCAATATCTTATTTTCAACAGAAAATTTTATTAGAATTTTTTTTTTATCAAGTACTCATATTCTAATTAGTGTACAAGATATTCTTATATTTAAACAAGTTCTATTATTTTTGACATTTAAATTCAAGTTCATATTTTTAAGGTATTTATAAATAATATTACTTTTGTAAATATTTTTTGAATTCTTAACAACTTTGGTGATGTGAACATTTAGATTAAATAAATTCGACAGTATGAATGTTCATGTTGATAGTGTGAATGTTTATATTATGAAACATTCACACTGTCAATGCAAACATTAATGCACCCTTCATCTTATTTTTATTAGAGATATTTTAGTAATTATGTCACTCATACGATTTATTAGAATATTAAAAAAATAATTTAAATAAGTAGGCAAAGAGTGATTTATAAATAAATGTTCCATTTTAAAAACATAATGTGTATTTTTGGTTTGAGTTTTTTGAAAACTAAAGTTTTTTATTTTTTGTGTGTTTTTTGAATATTTTTAAAATTTTAAGCATTTTTTTATTTTTTAGATGCACCTTACTTAGATGTATCTAAAAAGTAAAAAAATTTTGTGAAAAAATATTTTTAAAAATTAATAAATATATAAAAATACAAAAAATATATTGAATTCTCCCTTTTTTCTTTTTCTTTTTTTTTGTATTTTTGGAATTTAGTGAATTTTTAAAAGATTTTTTTCACAAAAATTATACTTTTTATGTGTATTTATGTTAGGTGTGTTTAAAAATTTTAAAAATTATTTAAAATATTTAACAAATTCAGTAAAAATAAAAAATATGAAAAACAAGAAAATAAAATTTTCTTAAAAATATTTTTGAAAAACCAAAAACAAGCAAATAATTTTTTTTAATGACAAACACAATTAATCAAATAAATTACAATTATCAAATTAATTTAATTTTTTTGCTAATTAAAATATGTAACATATTTAATAAAATAAAATTTTCAAATCATCCAAATAAAAATCATAATAAAATCTACATATCCAACTAACGTCTTCTAATCCATTGAAATTATGAAT
Organism: Camellia lanceoleosa; assembly: GCA_025200525.1. Lineage (NCBI taxonomy): Eukaryota > Viridiplantae > Streptophyta > Magnoliopsida > Ericales > Theaceae > Camellia > Camellia lanceoleosa. The sequence continues at coordinate 94,658,423 of CM045758.1, read as the reverse complement.
TAGCGGAAATCATCTTCCTGAAAAAATGAATAGAACAAGAAAGACTTGATACTTTCCAGATGCCGTAAGTCATTGTTTAATTAAAATAATAAAATTTAATATTTTTTAATATTAAGTAATAAATTATGTACATCAATATTGTAAAAATAATACTTATTTTTTATGGAAAGATAGGACAAGAGAAAAATTATTTTGAGAGAGAGTTTTGGAAAAAGTAATTGATTTGATGTGTATAAGAGAAAGATTTGTTTAAAAAACTTGTTTGATTTACAAGTTTTGAGAAATTTTTAAAAAAAAATTAATTTGGTTTGAATTTTTGTAAAAACTCATTTCTAGAGAAATTTTCTCAAAAATTTTTGAGAAATTCAAACCAAAACCAAACTTTTCATTCTTCCCACACTTTCATGGTCCACCATTCCATTGGCTGTCTTTGATAACAGGACTTCCCTTATCGTCTCAACAATAGGAAGTGGTACACACGGCCTCATCTCTCTCTCTCTCTCTCTCTCGGGAAAATTATGGAGAATGCCATAGTTCTATATCCTTCTCCAGCAATTGGTCACCTTATCTCCGTGGTAGAGCTTGGAAAGCTTATACTTAACCACTATCCATCTTTCTCTATCAAGATCCTCATCACTACCCTACCTTACAATTCTGGCTCTATTTCTCCTTACATCAATCGTGTATCTGCAACCACCAAGTCCATCACTTTCCACCACCTCCCCACCATCTCTCTCCCCCCTTCCATCTCCTCTACCCACCATGAAACCTTAGCCTTTGAAGTCCAACGCCTCAACAACCCTAATGTCCACCAAGCCCTTGTTTCTTTCTCCAAGGATTCCAATGTTCGTGGCCTTATCATAGACTTCTTCTGCACTCCAGCTCTCTCCGTTGCTGCAGAGTTGAAAATCCCTGCATACTACTTCTTTACTTCTGGTGCTTGTTGCCTTATTTCCTTCCTTTATCACGCCACCATACATCGAAACACCACCAAAAGCTTCAAAGATCTCAACACCGATCTTGACTACCCAGACCTGCCACCAATACCATCCACTGACATGCCAAAGCCAATTCTTGACCGAAACGATAAAGCCTATGAATGCTTCTTGAATGCATCAATCAATCTCCCAAAATCTGCTGGAATTATTGTCAACACATTCGAATCGCTCGAGCCAAAAGCCATCAAAACAATATCAGATGGTCTTTGTGTGCCAGATGAACCAACACCACCGCTTTATTGCGTTGGACCACTAATTGCAGTTGATGGCCGAACCGATGGAGATGGTGGTTCGCACGAGTGTTTAAAGTGGCTGGACACACAACCAAGTCGAAGCGTTGTGTTTCTCTGTTTTGGAAGCCTGGGGTTGTTTTCATCAGAACAGTTGAAGGAGATAGCAGTAGGGTTGGAGAGAAGTGGGCAGAGGTTCATGTGGGTGGTGCGTAGTCCGCCATCAGAGGACAAAAGCAAGCGATTCTTGGCACCACCTGAGCCTGACTTGGATTTGTTGCTTCCAAATGGTTTCTTAGATCGGACGAAAGAGAGGGGACTTGTGGTGAAGTCATGGGCTCCCCAAGTAGCTGTGTTGAACCATGACTCAGTAGGTGGGTTTGTGACACACTGTGGGTGGAACTCGGTGTTGGAAGCAATATGTGCAGGTGTGCCAATGGTGGGGTGGCCGCTCTATGCAGAGCAGAGGTTCAATAGGGTTATTATGGTGGAAGAATTGAAGCTGGCTTTGTCATTGGAGGAATCGGAAGATGGGTTTGTGAGCGCAGACGAAGTGGAGAAGCGAGTCAGAGAATTAATGGAATCTGAATCGGGTTCGGAGGATGGAAGATCGGTGAGAATGCAAGTGCTGAGAATGAAGGCAGCCGCCAAGGAAGCAATGAGTGAGGGTGGCTCATCTCGTCTCGCTTTGACCAAATTGGTCGAGTTGTGGACTCTAGGCTGCGACAAACCCAACCAAGTTCATGACTCGGATTGTAGTTTTATACGTGGAGAACAACAAAGTTGGAGTTAATTAGATTTAGGAAAAGTTAGCATCATCAAATTTTTTTTTATGAAAATAATCATGAAAAATTTATGATTTTTGAATTATTTTAATCAACAATGTTAGGTATCATGAAAAGTCTTTTATGAAAATGGTCATGAAAGGTTTGTAACATTTGGATTACACTTACAATAAAGCACCACACACTAATCAAGGTAATCTAAGGGTCACAAATTTTTCATGATTATTTTCATGAAAAAATTTTCATGATCCCTAACATTTCTCTACCTTAATTAGTGTGTAGTGTTTTATTCTAATTGTAATCTAAAGGTTACAAAACTTTCATGATTATTTTCATGAAAAATTTTTCATGATACCTAGCATTGCTGACTAATTATTAATAGAGATTGACTTATCTCTAATCTAATCATAGATTGAATGGTGTTATTGAATCTACAGAAGTTCATCACGGATTTCATTTCGATAATTTGAGTCGTTCAATATGTAAAATTTGTCGAGTATTATATACTTGTAAAAACTCACGTTGATCAGATATTGATAACTATTTTATCGGATAGATTTTTATCAATCATTTATTTATTTTATATAAAATTGATTTGATCACTGAAGGGACTGAATGTGAAACAGATCGGATCCAAACCTTGGGTCCCAAATCCAAGTGGGTCAAATGAACATGTGGGCAAGCTAATTAAGCCCAACTCCATGATTAATAGTTTATCCAAGTCCTCAAGCACATGGGCTCAACTCGCAATGGAAAAGCCAGTCCAGCCGCGATGTTGGGTTGGACTGAGCTGCGAGACTTAATTTATAAACCAAGCTTATGGGCCGAATCCATTATCAGAACCAAAGTGGGTCGAGCCTATACAAAGATATCCGAATGGGCCAACCCATCTTTACAAACAGTCTCACAAAAGGCCATACCGGGGCACAACAGTACCGAGCTGAGAGAACCCCTCAAAGAAGCGTAGAGCTATGAATGCATGCATATGCAAGCTACGACCTCAACTGATTCCCCCTCCCCAGAATCACGGAAACAATTGATTAAGGGAATGTGATCTATTATGAGCATGGTTACAATGAGTATATGCATCCATTGTCAACTATCCGATGGTTCTCTACCTTGAGCAATGTTACAGGGAGCCTAGCAGCACCAAAGCTTCGTGAAACCATCTTGGGCAACAAGTAAGGTGTTTTATATAAACTCCACTCATTTTACATTGAAGGTAATTATGTTGAGCTGAACTATACTCACTTAAACACAACTAAATTCACTCTACACTTACCTCTCTCTGCACCTAGGGAGAGTCTCTCATTTTCTCTGTTCTCTTACTCTCACACCGGAGGGGTTATCCGGCCAAACACGGTCAGGCAAGTCTAACGGTGCTCTCTATTGTAGGGTCTCAATTCCTAGGTAATCCAATTGGGTGTGAGGCTTCGATCCACAATCATCTAGTGTGGCATTTGGTATATACAATTGGTGCGATGAATGTGGAGCCATCATTTTTTGAGTTCTGTATCTGATTCCAACGATGGAACTTGAGGATATTCCACCCTCTGCATTGACTTCATTAACGGAGAAGACGAAGGATAAGGGCCTGGCATTACTAACAGTTTTGGAAGAGCAAACTAGAAACAACAACTGGACCCTAGAATCTGTTGAACATCGACAGCCATTCGCTGGTGGTTCTTCCCATCATTTTCTGTTAGAGAAGGATTATAGAGATCGTATCATCGATTCCATAGGTATGGAGATACAAGAGCTAAAAGCACAGCTTAAGAGGATGATGGGTGACTCAACGGAGAAAAAGATCGATGCAAAACCCTCTTGTCTACGCCGGAGAAGCCCATCCCTAGAACCACCAATGAGAAAGGTCCCCAGAAATGAATCTAAATAGCGAAGTCAGCCAATCTCGATGTAAAGTGAAGCATCAAATAACCACACCCATAGTTTATGCCGAAAAATGGTTAAAAGGCAGAAAGCGGCCAACCAACAGATGAAATATCCTCCTCAGGATCTCCATACCTGGTTGGTCGAGAACAGAGAAAATAAGTAATGATGAAAGCGACAAGCTCAGCACCTTGATCATATTATCCATCAGAGGAAGCACTAAACACTGGATCGGCTCGTCTCCTCTTCTTTCTCTCCAGACATCGAAGCTATGAGACCTCCCAAGAAGTTCACTCCATCAAAATTTACGCCATATGACGGGAAATCAAATCCACTGATGCACATCAGTCATTATCAATGTCTCTGTAGAACCGAGATGAGGCACTGATGTGTAAGGTCTTTCCATCCAGCTTGGTAGAGTCCGAACTTCGATGGTTTGATCGTCTCCCTATTGGATCGATCTATGACTAGAAGTAGCTCTATGAAGATTTCTTGGCCAGATTTGTCTCCAACACCAAAATCCCTAAGGAACCGGAAACCTTGTTCGGTCTCTAAAAAGAACATAAGAAAACACTGCGTAATTATGCAAGGCGGTACTGGGAAGAATATAACGATTTGGATGAAAATGTCAGCAACGAACAGATGGCAGTGATGTCTCAGTGATGTCTTTTAAGCATGGGCTACGGCCATAAAGAAAATTGAGGCAATCACTTACCAAGCACCCAGCCATAACACTAATGGATTTACGTGCCAGGATTGAGCAATACGCTCGCCTCAAAGATGATCAGATTCCCATCGAGGTGTCTTCAACTGAACAGCTAGGCCGGGGAAACCGACGAAGAGCAGATCGAGAATAACCTCAAGGAGTCACAGTAAACGACGTGGATAAGTCCAAATCTCATGAAGCAGTTGTCACAGTCTTCAAGGAACCTATCTATCATATTATGGAAAAAAATCAAGAGGGAACCATTCATTACTTGGCCACCAAAGATGTTAGGAGATCCAGCTCGGCACAACCAAAAGCTTAGATATACCTATCACCATGATTGGGGGCATATGACTTAAAACTACAGAGCTTTGAAATAACACCTTGAGGATTTCGTAGTTACTGGGCATCTCCAAGAATACATCTATCCAAACAAAGTGGTAACTGAGCAGAGGAATCCCACACCAGAACCAAATGCAGAACATCCACTTCGGCTAGTTATCAATGTCATCCATGGCACAACCAGTCATGAGCGAGAAGAGACACTCCATGAGGAAATTGCCAAAGTTGTACAAATCTAGCAAGTAATGTCAGTTGGTCCAGCACCAAAAAAGGTGAGAACAGTACCTTAAGTCTCCCTTGTGTACTGTTTCATTTATTGAGAAATATTTAGAAGGTATTCAATATCCACATACTGATGCTTTAATTATAACTATGGAAATTGGAAAACGATTTGATGTGAAATGAGTCCTAGTGGACCAGGGTACTGCCATACATATACTGTACTACGATTTGTTTAGGAAGCTAGGCCTCTCTGAGCAGCACCTTGCCCCACTAGAAGCACCTTTGGTCGGTTTCAATTCTCAACCCGAATGGCCACTTGGCAGTATATGTTACCTGTAGTAGTTAAGACCAAGATTCTTCAAATAGAATTTTTGGTTATCAACACTCCGTCTACTTACAACACCATCCTAGGTCGGCCATGGATTCACCAAATGAAAGTAATTCCTTCAACCTATCACCAGCTCATTTGTTTCCTAACCAAGCACGGAGTAGAGCAGATCACAGGAGACCAAGTTGCGTCAAAGTATTGTTTCATGGCAGCCATGAAGGCTAAACACCTTTGCAATCAGGTTCAGACAGTTGAAGTGGCAGAACAACCTATCTTGGAAGATGTCGGTGAAACCCCAACTGAGAAAATAATGGAGGATCTAGAGAAAATTTGGTGAAAGAAGGTGAGCCAGAGAAGTACTATCTTATTGGTACCTCACTAGGTGTTGATGAGAAACTTCAGTTGTTGGATTTGTTGAGGGAAAATATGAAGGTATTCGTGTGGTCGGCATATGATACTCCTAATCTGGATTCGAAATTTGCTTGCCATAAGCTCAATGTCAACCCATTAAGACATAGTAGATCACAGGGGACCAAGTTACGTCAAATCATTGTTTCATGGCAGCCATGAAGGCTAAACACCTTTGCAATCAGGTTCAGATAGTTGAAGTGGTGGAATAACCTGTCCTGGAAGATGTCGGCGGAACCCCAACTGAGAAAAGAGTAGAGGATCTGGAGAAAATTTTGGTGAAAGAAGGCGACCCAGAGAAGTACTTTCTTATTGGTACCTCACTAGGCATTGATGAGAAACTTCAGTTACTGGATTTGCTGAGGGAAAATATGGAGGTATTCGCGTGGTCGAGATATGATACTTTTGGTCTGGATTCGAAATTTGCTTACCATAAGCTCAATGTCAACCCATTAGCTCTGCCCGTCGTGCAAAAGAGTAGAAGATCTTCAGTTGAGCATACCGAAGCAGTAATTACAGAGGTCCATAAGCTTCTAGCAGCAGGGGCAATCCAAGAAATTCAATACCTATAGTGGTTGTCAACGCAGTCATAGTCAAAAAGAAGAATGAAAAATGGAGGGTCTGTGTCGACTTCACTTGTCTCAACAAAGCTTGTCCAAAAACAACTTTCCCTTGCCTCGCATAGATTAGCTTATGGATTCAACAGCCAGGCATGAGAGAATGAGTTTTTTGGATGCCTATAGCGGCTATCATCATATACCACTATTCGGCCCAGATCAAGAGAAGACAACATTTATCACTCTGAGAGGGACGTACTGCTATAAAGTAACTCCATTCGGCCTTAAAAATGTCGGAGCAACCTACCAGCGGATGGTAACTTGGATATTCAGAGAGCAGTTCGGTCGGACTATGAAAGCATATATAGATGACATGGTGGTAAAAAGAAAGCTTGATACAAACCACCTCACAGATCTAAGGGAAGTTTTTAACATCTTGAAAACCCATCAACTTCGCCTTAATGCCTCGAAATGCGCTTTCGAGTTAGAAACAGGGAAGTTCTTGCGGTACATGGTAACTCACAGAGGAATTGAAGCAAATCCGGATCAAATCAAAACAATGCAGGAAATAGAGATATCGACAAAGGCCAAAGAACTACAGAAACTAGCCGAAATAGTGGCAACCCTAAACTGATTTATTAGCAAGTCCTTAGATTGAATGAAGCCTTTCATTCAATTATTGGCGAAAAAGAATGCATTCGAATGGGGTCTCGAATGTACTGAGGTGCTGCAAGAGCTCAAGAAGTATCTCAGTACACCACCTCTAATTTCCATTCCAAAACTAGGGAAAGAACTATACCTGTATTTAGCAGTTTCAGACCATGCTGTAAGCGCGGTATTGATTCGTAAAGTAGACAAAGATCAGAGGCCAATATACTACGTCAGTAAGACTCTTCTAGATGCCGAGACACAATACCTACCATTTGAAAAACTGGCTTACGCCCTGCTCATTGCCTCAAGGAAGCTACAACACTACTTCTATGGTCACATCATTAATGTCCTCACTAAGTTCTCTCTCAGATCCGTCTATGACCGAGCCGATTTCTCAGGCCGAATGGCGAAATGGACAGTCGAGCTTGGTGAGTTTGACATTCGGTATCAGCCCAGAACAGCAATCAAAGCCCAGGTCTTGGCGAGTTTTGTCGCCAAATTTGCCCCCGCCCAGAGCGTCGAAATCGAACTCACGGATGTCTGGTGCCCACGTACCACATTTCGTGACAAAAGCCACGCATCACTAACTAGGAAAACAATGTGCTTTAGAAGCATGGAAACTATTTATTGGTGACATCTAACAGCTCTATGTTGACGGATCGTCCAATAACTGAGACTCGGGGGTAGGGGTGGTACACATATCCCCAGAAGGATTCATCTGGGAGAAAGCTCTAAAGCTTGGATGGAAGACCTCTAACAACGAGACAGAATATAAAGCACTACTGGTTGGACTGTGCAGTGCCGAGCACTTTAGGGCAGATCAACTCCTGGTTTTCAGCGATTCTCAGTTGGACGTCAACCAACTCATTGGGGTGTATAAAACAAGAGATGAAAGAATGGCTATATATGCAGACAAGGCATGAGATTTACTTAAGAAATTCCAATCCATACAAGTGGAACCTATCAATCACGATAGAAATAGTCACAATGACGCTCTAGCCTGCCTTGGTTCATCAGTCGATACCAAAGATGCCAGAAAAGTCTGAGTTAAGTTTGTGCCAGAACCAAGCATTGCATCTCTAGACCAAGTCCTCTACGCTGACCTGGAACCAAGCTGGATGGATCTAATACTTGTTTTTTTGAGATCTGACACTTTTCCCAAAGACAAGAAAGAAACAAATAAAGTTCGACACAGATCAGCTCAATTTTGGATCTCACAATCTAGGAAACTGTACTGACGCTCCTATCTTGGTCCCTATTTGCTATGTGTGCACCCAAATCTAGTAAAAAATGTTCTCTATGAAATTCACGATGAGATTTTTGGAAGCCACGTTGGTGGAAGGTCACTGGCGCACCGTGCCATCACTCATGAGTACTGGTGGCCACAAATGCAGCAGACGCACAGCAGTACATTCAAAAGTGTGACAAGTGCCAGAGGTTTACTCCTCTGATTCATCAGCCAACAAAAAGTCTCACTCTGCTTACTAGCCTATGGCCTTTCACTTAGTGGGGCTTGGACATCGTAGGACCTTTGGCATGAGGGACTGGGAACAGATGATTCTTCATTGCTACAACCGACTATTTCACTAAATGGGTGGAAGTTGAAACACTGGCAAGCATTAAAGAAGCAGACACAAAGCGGTTTGTTATGACGAATGTCGTGGTTCATTTCGGCATCCCCACAGGTACTGATTGCAGACAATGGAACACAGTTCAATAGAAATATTTTCAGGAAATTTTGTACTGATCTCAAGATCGAATATTGAAATTCCTCTCCGGGCTACCCACAGAGTAATGGGCAGGCAGAGTCGTCAAACAAAACCATCATTAACAGAGTAAAGAAGCGGCTTAAAAATGCAAAAGGGAAGTGGGTGTTGAAGAGTTACCCCATGTGTTATGGGCCTACTGAACCACGGCACGACGTTTGACAAGAGAAACACCCTACTCCTTGACCTATGAAAATAGAGGGTGTTATTTCGCTGGAAATCGGTCTCCTAACCCTCTGATCGGAATTGTTTGAAGATGTAAGTAATGAGAAAGCTATTGCACAAACACTGGACATGGCAGAAGGCCGAAGAGAAGCAACACTAATTAGACTTGTAGCTTATCAATAACAACTTATCAAAAGTATTGATAAGAAAGTTTGATCAATGAGGAAGAGGCCAAGGCATTTGATTGAGACATCAGGCCGAAGGCAATTAGGCCCTGACTAGGGGCTCATGAAGCCAAATATACGAATCGGCCATATAAGGAGCCGAATGGGAGCCAACACTCAACTAGAAGGTCGACTAAGCAACTATGTGTGAGATCAAGAGTGGGCCCGACCCTTGGGCCCAGATGTAATATAAAAAAGGAGGAATTCCAATCAAAGTGAGGTATGTGAGAATATACAAGATAACTTGAGATAGAAGTAAATTGGAGAGAATATTGACTTGTCCGTCGGAGTGCTAATTCCGGCACCTCTAACCGGATTGTTCATCCCTTTTTCAGGTAACAATCAAAGGATCAAGGATGTCTAACTAGATTTTGGAGTATTTCCAAACCACTTCACCACAATTGGCGCCGTTTGTGGGAATATTCAAGTGCGTCTATGGCAGGTATCACAGATGATCCTTCGACAATTGCTGACAATGTTACACCAACAAATGACATTACTCCAAGAAACATGCTTGGACCGGAGAATATCACTGCACAAAAAGCCCTGAATTTCGACCCAGTAGCTCAAACCTCACCTTCAACTTCTGTGCAGGAGACTGTGCAGATAATCATAGATCAAGCAAAACGAAACGAACAACGTCTGAAAGATATGATAGCTGAGAACGAGCGCTTACATAAGGAATTGGCCCTAGAGCTAGCCAAATCCCAACAGGTCGCACATCATGACTGGGGTCAATCCCTAGAAAAGAAGAATGATGATCGACGATGTTGACTTTAGAAACAAGATAGTGACAGAAATTTTGACTCGCCATCTCAGGAACCCAGAAAGAAGAGGCGAGCTGATGTATCAAGCTCATTTGAAGGAAGTCTGTATATACGGCACATGCGAGGCAAAGGAAGTGATGGTTTAGATAAAGAGAATAGCCACGACCCTTTCATACGATGCATTGCAAGAGTTGTGCTGCCTAAAAAGTTCAAAGCACTGGCATTTAACCTATATGACGGAAAATCATACCCCACAAATCATATTCATTACTACAAGCAAGCAATGACGTTGCATATTGATGATGAAACCCTCATGTGTCAAATGTTTCCAAGCAGTTTGGGACTGTTAACAGTCAGATGGTACTATAAACTAGAGCCGACGTCAATAAAAAGTTTTCATTAGCTCCAAAAATCCTTTAGGGCAAGGTTCATCACCAAAGAAGTTCAGCCCAAACAAGCCGACTCTCTCTGGACGATGCAGATTAAACCAGAAAAGACCCTACGTGAGTATTCGGCGCGCTATTGGGAGTGTTTCAACTTGGTGGATGACGCTTGCAATGATTCCATGGCCATTATCGCCTTTAAGATGGGATTACACCCTACTAAAATCCTCTTCGCAGTTCGTTGACTAGACAGCCTCCCAAAATAGTCTGGGCGCTAATGAAGAAAGTTGAGGAATACTGTAAAGTGGAAGACGATGCCCTGCGCGTCAAGGCTGGACAGAAAGTCGATAAATCAGCTCCACTGGCCTAGTTCAGCTGATAAGCGTCGTGCCATAAAGGAGCCTTGAACCTCGAACTCAGGCTAAACGAAACAACCGGCGTGATTTGCGCCGTTCAAGCGACTAGTGTTCACACCGTTCAAACTAACAATATCAAGTGGATAATAGGCGCACAAGACGTTCGGACAAGAAGTATACGGAATTGGCAGAGCTGATCAGTAAGATCCTATCCAAAGTCCAACATATTCTGCTCTTTAAGTGGCTGCCCAAAGTGATGGGACCTCCTAATACAAGGAGAAAGGATAAATGGTACGAATATCACAAGGACCATGGCCACGATACTGATAGCTATTATGCACTAAAGAACCACATGGAGGAGTTGGTACAAGACGGTCGGCTGGCGCAACACGTCCGAAAGAACAATCCATTGAACACGATAGTCCTATGGCCGGATTCACTTCCACTTGGTATAATTCATATGATATATAACCTACCGTCGTCAGCCGAGGTACATACAATTTAGTTGCAACCTAGCCTGTCCAAGCCAATCACACCAGCCAAATGGCCCCATGAAACTGGCAGGATTAGCTTCGATGACACCAACTTAGATGGAGTAACTCTCCCCCACGCTGATCCTCTCGTCGTCGAGCTACACGTGAACAGATTCACAGTTGAGTGTGTTCTCATCGATCAGGGAAGCACCTCAGAAATAATGTATACAAGATATTTGTTAAACTCGGCTTCACTGATTCGGATTTGTTACCGGCCGATTACCCATTGTTCGGCTTCAATGCCAACCCTGAGTATCACTTGGGTAAGATCACATTATCAATACGGGCGGTTACCAAATCAGTAGACATGGAATTTCTGGTCGTCAAACTCTTGTAACCATACAATCTTATCATGGGAAGGACTTGGTTGCATACTATACAAGCTGTGCCAAGCACCTACCATCAACTACTCCACTTCCCAACTGAGTATGGCATTGAGCAAATTTGAAGTTCTCATAAATCGGCACAGGCATGCTATCTTATTGCTGCTGCGAAGAGGCCAAAGGAACTGGAAGTGAACTTGATTGAAATACCGGATCGAGAGAGCCTCGAGGACATTGGGAAAGTCCCTAGCAAAAAGGCAAATGAAGACCTTGATCGGATCAAAATCAATGGGAGTCCTGACAGATTCTTCATGATTGGCACTTCCCTGAATGAAGTTGATAGAGATGAGCTGGTGTCATTCTTACTTGGCAACCTTGACGTGTTTGCGTGGACACCATACGAGATGTCGGGAGTGGATCCAGTCGTGGCCCAGCATTGTTTAAATGTCGATCCAAAAGCCAAACCAATCATTCAGAAAAGTCAACGGTCAGCCGCGGAGCATGCATCGGCCGTTGTTGATGAAGTTGACAGATTGCTTGATGCCGGGGCAATTCATGAAGTCACTTATCCCACATGTCTATCTAATACCGTGGTTATAAAGAAGAAAAATGAATCTTGGCATATTTGTGTCGATTTCACAAACTAGAATAGGGCATGTCTAAAGGATTGTTTTCCTCTTCCCAGAATCGACCAACTTGTGGACGGAACAGCACATCATCAGCTCATGAGCTTCTTGGATGCCTACAGGGGTTATCACCAAATTGCCATGCATCCGGAGGATCAAGAAATGACTGCATTCCTTACCCCAAGGGGAACCTATTGCTACAAGGTCATGCCTTTCAGATTGAAGAATGTAGGGGCAACTTACCAGAGACTAGTTATCACTATGTTCAAGGAATAGCTCGGCCGCACCATAGAAGTATACATCGATGACATCGTGGTGAAATCTAAGGAAAAGCACGCCCATCTAGCCGATTTAGCAGAGACCTTCGGTATTCTCTGAAAGTACATGATGAAACTGAACGCCTCAAAATGTGCATTCGACATCGGATCCGTCAAATTTCTCGGCTATATTGTCAACCATCACGGAATAGAGGCCAACCGAGGCAGATCACAACAATTTTAGAACTCGGCTCCCCTCGGTCGGTCAAAGAAGTTCAGAAGTTGATCGAGATGGCCGCCATCCTCAATAGGTTTATCAGCCATTCCTCAGATCGCTATTGACAATTCTTTTGCACACTTCACCAGGGCAAAACATTTGAATGGACCCTCGAGTGCCAAGCTGCGTTGGATGGCTTGAAGACTTATCTCTAATCAGTACCACTCTTGGCAACCCCATCGGCAGGCGATCAGCTCATCTTGTATTTGGCGGTATTCGACCGGGCGGTCAGTGCCGTGCTACTAAAGGAAGAACTCAGGGAGCAGCGACCAATTTACTTTCTAAGAAAGGTAATGGTCGATGCCAAAACACAATATCTACCACTGAAAAAGCTCACCCATGCTCTCGTGGTGGCTGCAAAAAAGTTGATGCACTATTTTCAGGCTCACACTATAGAGGCATTAACGGACTATCCCCACCGGTCAGCGCTCTGTAGCGCGGAAGCATCAGGGCGAGTCTTGAAATGGGATTTAGAACTCGGCCGGTATGATATCCAGTTTTTTCCTAGAACTGCCATCAAGGGACAAGTGCTCGCCGACTTTGTAGTCGAGTTCACGGGATGCCATGCTGACTTTAAGTCTGATCAAGGGCAACCTAAACCCAACTGGCGAATACATGTTGGAGACATTTGGCAGATGTACTGTGACGGATCATCCAACCAACGTGGCAGCGGGGCAGGCATAGTAATCATGACCCCCAAAGGGGTAATAATCGAGCAAGCAGTCAAACTAGGCTTTGATGCATCAAATAATGAGGCCGGATACGAAGCATTGCTAACTGGCCTTTACAACGCATTTCACCTTGGTGCACGGCGGTTACTTGTTTTCTGTGACTCAAATTAGTTATCAACCAATTGAAAGGGGAGTATGCAGCTAAAAATGACCGCATGGCAGCCTACATGAAAACGGCGAATTCCTTGCTCACAAAATTCGACCTCCATGAGTTGAATCAGATAACCCGGGATCAGAACACGCATGCAGATGCCCTTGCTTGCCTAGACTCCGCCATTAATTCAGAAGTCAAACGAACAATCAAAGTAGGGTTCATTCCAGAGCCGAGCATCACCTCTTCTGAACTAGTTCAGATTAACATCATTGAACCAAGACCAAGTTGGATAGACCCTATCGCTACATTCATTTCCTCAAAACAGCTACCAACGAATAAGAAAAAAGCCCACAAACTGCGAAATAAAGCCCTACGATACTATTTGGATTCGCAGGGGAAGCTTTACAAAAAATCTCTCTTTAGGTTGTACCTGAAATGTGTTCACCCAGACAAAGTTGAGGAACTCTTGGCCGAAATACATGAAGGTAGCTGTGGTGCCCATTCTGGAGAACATTCATTGGCCCACCGAGCCGTAACGCAGGGTATTATTGGCCGACTATGCGAACAGATGCCGAGAACTACGTAAAAAAGTGCAAACAATGCCAAATGTTTTCCCTATTAACTCATCTACCTGCCGAATAATTAAATTCCATTACTAGTCCTTAGTCGATCGCTCAATGGGGACATGATATTGTCGGACCACTACCGCAGGCTCCAGGGAACAAGCGATTCCTGATCATCACAACAGATTATTTTACAAAGTGGGTCGAAGCAGAAGCATTAACACATATTCAAGATGTCGATGTTAAACGTTTTGTATGGAAAAACATTATAACAAGATTCGGCATACTGAGGGCACTTGTCTCCGACAATGGCACCCAATTCGATTGTGGCGTCTATCGAAAGTTATGCAACACATATGGTATCTGACCCTACTTTTCCTTGCCGACATACCCACAAAGCAACGGTTAGGCTGAGGCCTCCAATAAAGTGATCCTAGACGGCATCAAGAAATGATTGGAAAAGGACAAAGGCAGGTGGGTTGAAGAATTGCCCAGTGTGTTGTGGCCTCATTGCACCACTCTAAGGCGGTCTACTGGAGAAACGCCTTTTGCTTGTTACTTTGGGACACAAGCTATTATTCCTCTTGAAATCGGCCTGCCCACATTGAAATCCAAGGTTTTTGATATGGGTTGTAATGACATGATGCTGGCCTTAGATCTGACTTTGATTGAAGAACGCTAAGATCCTGTTCTTGTGTGTATGGCGCGATATCAGTAGCAGCTCGCCAAGTCATATAACCAGCGCGTGTAGTTATGTCGTTATACACCTAGAGAACTGGTCCTCAAGAAAGTTCTTCCTGCTACTAAGAATGCGACAAACAGTAAATTAGGCCCCAACTAGGACGGTCCTTATCAGATTGATTCGATTGCTAGAACAGGGACGTATCGGCTTTCAGACATGGCTGGCAGAAGTTTGCCACGCCCCTAGAATTCGACCCCTTTGCATAAATTTTATCATTAAGCCAACTTGTACGGCATGCTAGTTTGTTTCTAATTTTTGTTGTTATGCTAACATGTACACATCTACGAATTCCGCAATGCAATGCCTTTTTTTTTATCACTGTCTCGATTAATAATGGTTGAATAACGAATAAGCCTTCGAATTTGGAGCGCCCTTCATAGATATCACGATTGGCCATATAAGACTTCGGATTCGGAGCGCCCTTCGTGTATGTTCACGTTTGGGTCAAATAAGCCTCCGAATTTGGAGCACCCTTCGTGGATATCATGATTGGCCATATAAGACTCTAGATTCGGAGCGCCCTTCGTATATGTTCATGTTTGGACCGAATAAGCCTCCGAATTCAGAGCACCCTTCGTTCATGTTCATGTTTAGACCGAATAAGCCTCCGAATTTGGAGCTTCTTTCGTGGATATCACGATTGGCCATATAAGACTCCGAATTCGGAGCGCCCTTCGTGCATGTTCCGGTTTGGGCTGAATGAACCTCCGAATTTGGAGCCCTCTTCGTGGATATCACGATTGGCCGTGTAAAACTTCAGATTTGGAGCGCCTTTTGTGCATGATCACGTTTGGGTTGAATAAACCTCTGAATTCAGAGTGCCCTTCGTGCATGTTCACGTTTGGACTGAATAAGCCTCCGGATTCAGAGCATTAGCTGAAAGGGTTTTTCAAATAAGTACATTGCCTAAACAGAGCAATCAATTTACGAGAGCTAATAAACACATGGTTCAAAAGATTCAAGCTAAGGGCAATAGAATAAAATTGGAACACAAAAATGCACTAATTGATAAGATGCAAGAACAATGAATATTTATTTCAACTAAAATGACTTTTTCCTGCCAGTATATGAGTCCTAGAATGTAAATTACAATATTTAGGCTTTCTCTGGTTCGGCGCCTTCCTCTTCGTCGTTTGTCTTCTCAGCATCAAAAGCCTCGAAAGGAAACTTGTACCCTTTATATAACGGAGATGCTGAGTCCACGCCCGCGACTCATAAAGCCCTAATCCAACTGTGCTAGAAGCCACGGTTCTCACATCGACAAACGTTTTTGCCAATTTTTCCTTAGTCTTTTCAATGCCAATTTTTCGGCCATCAAAAAAGCTTTCTTCATAGGCCCGAGTTCTTATAGCCTCTTTGGCAAACATGTTTGTCGTTTCCCTATCGGCCATAGCATGATCTCGTAGGCATTGGTTGACTGTCCATAACAACCGGGTTTGCGGCACAAGCCAACTGTGTCTCAGCCGCCTTGGCCTTTTTTAGCTCACTCTCGGCTTTCTCTGCATGACGCTCCAAATTCCAAATGCGCCCCTCCCTTTGTTTGAGCTTTTTTTTCACTGTGCGCAGGCGCATGCCGACTTCATACATGCTGTAAAGTCCTCGGATTGAACCACGTATACCTTCCCTGAAAATTTCGTAATCACCCCGGCCGACAAGTGACTGCTGCACCTCTAGCGAAAATATTTGTTGTGTGAATTCCACCGCCACATTAAGATCACGGACTATTGAGTTCGTTTCGGTCATTGGTTTGTTCCTGATAAAGACCGAAAAGCTCAACGGGCGCAGCGGTTTGCTCGGCTCCCTTTTCTCAGCGATATGCCCACTTGCGGTCTTTGAGCCCCATCGTTGCTATGCCCCATCTATGGGGGACTTCGCTACTTCACCTCTTCTAGGGGACCTACTTCGACGTCTGGGCGACCGATGTCTCTCTCTCCTCTGTTCTTTGAGCGTCGCCCCCAGCAGCAAGATGCATTTCAGCATCCAGCTCTACCAATCTCCTTCCTTCTCCTTTACTGTTGAAGAATAATCTCTGAGACATCTATGGCTTCACTTACGACCACCGTCGATGCTCAAGTTTCTGCTCATTCTTAAATTATCAACTGCCCCTTTCGTCATTTGTGCCAGATCTGTTCCACGATGCTTAGGACCTCTTAAATACTAGATACTCCATTCATTAATTATGAATGTAGCATTTCCGATGCACCCCACAGCTAACCCCGCGTCCGTAGTCAGGTTTGGAACGACATGTCCAAATAGGGCAAGAGCAGGTACATGACTCTACTCGGCATCTTATGTTATAGCCGAATAATGATACACTGCACCACTTGGCCAGACGAGCTTAGCATTGAACCGTATATTTTATTCGGCAGATTATGTTATAGCCAAATGTTACAAGCCGTATGTTTTATTTAGCTCTAGAACGACATCCAAATGGGGTGTTATCGAGCCATATGTTTTATTCGGCTCTGGAACGACATGTCCAGATGGGGCAAGGGCAAATATATGAATCTACTCGGCATCTGATGTTATAACCGAATCATGATACACTGCCCCACTTAACCAAACGAGCTTAACATTGAGCTGTATATTTTATTCGGTAGATTATGTTATAGACATGTTGCAAGCCATATGTTTTATTCGGATCTAGAATGACATCCAAATGGGTCAAGGGCAGATATATGAATATATTCGGCATATTATGTTATAGCCAAATCGCGATACACTACTCTACAAGCTTAACAATTGGGCCGCATGTTTTATTCGGTAGATAATGTTATAGCTAAATGTTGCAAGCGTAGATTTAATGTCGAATTATTCTACATTGTCCTACTTAGCCTTTAATTTAAATTAGCAAATTCAGAAGAGAAACAAAAAGGCGATTTTCATTGATAAACTA
This sequence comes from Camellia lanceoleosa, assembly GCA_025200525.1. NCBI lineage: Eukaryota > Viridiplantae > Streptophyta > Magnoliopsida > Ericales > Theaceae > Camellia > Camellia lanceoleosa. Next base: position 94,640,606 of record CM045758.1, on the reverse strand, counting down.
AATACAAACAACTATCACTTTACACATGAAAACTACCCTATGAATGACTTCTAAACAAAATGAGCAAAAACCTACAAACAAAATGAGCAAAAACCTACAAAAACTGCATACAGAAGATATCTAACATAAAGCAAAATTACGCTAGCACTATTTATTTTTTGGGGTCATACTCTAACGGCTCAACCTCCAATTGCTTGTATGGAATTGGTTGCTCCAATGTCACATTAGCGGCCGCCAGGGCTTTAAGCTAGCCATGTTTGAAGCCCCCCCCCCAGTTCTCAAACTTCAATACCTCCTCCACATACTTCTCTATGGTCGCGTTCTCTCCGACATCGAACGCCTTGGAAATCTCTGAGTCAGCGATTTCTTCGCCTTATTTGATTCTTCCAAATCGGGCTCTAGCTTCACGATCGTCTCTTTGTCTAACTTGAGCGCATCATCACTCAAATTCGCCCTCTCTTCAGCAGCCATCTTGAGTAGATCGAAGCGTCTGGCCTTTTCTTCCTTAGCACTTGCCCTCACTCGCTCCTCTTCCACTTTCTTAGCCTCAGACTCAGCTTTAAGAGACGCCACGCCAATTTGGCCAATGCTTCTTTAGCTTTTCCCTTTTTGGTTTCAATTTTAGCTTTAAGTAAGCCGGTTTGCTCCACGGCGTCATAGTGACGGTGGCCGATTTCTACGATTCTGCCTGCCATCTAAAACAAAACATGGGTAAGTTAGTCGGCATACAAAAGAAACGAAGTATGAAGTTTGCCAATTACATACCAATATCACTGACTGAGCAGCTAATGCTATCGAAACCACGTCCGATTCTGCACGAAACACAGCCTTGTCCATCGGCAAAGAAATCAACAAAAGCCACGCTTAGGGCCACAATGGGGTCCTTCATAGTCAACGCATCGGCAGAAACCAGCGTATTTTTCATTCTAGGTTGGATAATAAACGGTGCCGCCAAGTCTTGGGACTTTTCTATTTGAGGTCGTTTATCAGTTAATTCTTTAGAAGAGTCGACCTCAATCTCAGGTGGGGCGCTTCTCTTCCCTTTGTTCGGCAACTAAATCGCCCGATTGTTGTCCAATGACCGAGTTGGCCACGACAGTTTTTTTCTCCATTTCCTCAACAAGAGTAAGCGGTGGAGGTTCAGATCTAGCGATTTTGACCCTCTTTCAAGCTGCCATCTTTTTGGCATTTTTCTTTCTCACCATCTGTGCGAGTGATTCCCCAGCCATGTTTTCAGGGTCTGTACCGGGTAGGTCTCCTAGATCGATGAAAATATCATCTTCTAAAGATATGTTGATTTGGCCTGAGGTAGATGGGAGGTCGAAGCCGACTTCTTTAAAAGCAAAATTAAGAGCCATGTCAACTTCCTCCCCCAAACGACCCTCAGACTCGTTCGAGTTGGATTGGCTCGGCGACTCAGCGACCTGATCGCCGACTTCACCTCCTGGGTCTAAATCTGAACCTTCAAGGCCGATGTCCTTAAGGCTCTTGAAGTTTGGGAAGATGAGTGCCGTAAGATGCTGTTCACCCCTTGGAATTAGGATATGATCTGCAGCCGAAAAAGTCGAATACGTTGGGTCGTATCCCTTGTTTTTGAAGGTTTGGACGGCTAAAGAATTTGAGTGCAATTTTGACTTGCTCAAGCACAGCGTCGTCGGCCGAAGTGAGTGCTTTCTTCAGATCATTTCCTACACAAACAAAACGATAAGTACATGGAATCGAAGCCGAGTAAACATATAAGAAATGCACAAAGAAATGGGTCTGTACGGCCAGCTAGTTCACCTTTCTTTTTCTAGGCACAAGTTCTATGTGATCTTCGCTTTCGCCGAATTCCAAGTTGCCTCGGACAATGACCATGACGTCGTCAACATGCTTACCAGAGCTGGCAAGCATAGTCACCAAATGGTGATCAGTGTCGTTGGCCTTGAGAAAATAGCATCCCTACTGAGCAGAAGATTTCGCCAAGGTATAACAATGCCGAATAGTAGGGATTCTTAGATTAATCCTAAGTCGACAATTTAATTCTATTATGCCCATTATGATTCGGTAAAAATTTACGTTTGGCTGTGAAGGGAGTAGACCCCAATAGTAAAGAATGACCCTAAAAAACAGATGAAGGAGGAAACGGACTGCGCCTTCAGTGATTGATAGGAATGGAAAGATGATCATACTTGCATCAGTCCTCTCCATGTCAACTACGTTGTCCACTACGAGTGACAAATGGACGTCATCTAGAATTGAGAAATGGTGTTGAAAGGCAGAAACACGGCCCGCAAAAAGGAGAGCTTTCAAATGTTTCACCATTCAAATCTGAATAGAAAATACGCTAACTAAAAATGAACAAGAAAATGGGAGCTGGAATGAAGGAGAACTACAAAGAAGAGAAGAACTTCCATATTAGAAAGAGAAGGACAATGGGGAGCAGGCAGAAATCGCAAAGGTCGTGAAGAAGGAGTGATATTGTGAGACAACCAAAAAGCCTTGCATATTCAAAAAATATTCGAAGGGACAACCTGGTTTCATATTGCATTAAATGAGCAATGTATACGAAGGGGCGGAAAGTTATAATGATTTCTAAACCGTGTTCATTTTGACACTTCGGTATTGGAAGAAGTGTGAGCGTCGTATTTTTGACTTTCCACACGTAAAACCAAACATGCTGACTAATTGGTATTAGTCGGATGTTCAGGGGACAATTATGGAGACCGAATAAAATCAATGAGGAAGAGGCCAAGGCATTTGATCGAGACATCAGGCCGAAGGCAATTCGGCTCTAACCAGGGGCTCATGAAACATACTGACTAATTGGTATTAGTCGGATGTTCAGGGGGCAATTGTGGAGACCGAATAAAATCAATGAGGAAGAGGCCAAGGCATTTGATCGAGACATCAGGCCGAAGGCAATTCGGCTCTAACCAGGGGCTCATGAAGTCGAATATACGAATCGGCCATATAAGGAGCCGAATGGGAGCCAACACTTAACTAGAAGGCTGGCTAAGTAACTATGTGCGAGATCAAGAGTAGGCCCAACCCTTGGGCCCAAATATAATATAAAAATTGAGGAACGTCAGCCAAAGTGAGGTATGTAAGAATATACAAGATAACTTGAGATAGAAATAAATTGGAGAGAATATTGACTTGTTCGTCGGAGTGCTAATTCTGGCACCCTCGACCGGAGTGTTCATCACTTTTTCAGGTAGCAATCAGAGGATCAAGGATGTCTAACTAGATTCTGGAGTATTTCCAAATCATTTCACCACACATATCAATATGATTAACGTTATTAGTCTATTCTTCTAAGGCAGTATCTTTTTCTTTTTCTATATCTTCAAAGTTTTTTAGGATATTATTTTCTTTTTCTTTTTCAGCGTCATCTTTTATCATTATTTGTTGTCTTTAAGGGGAATGTGTTTCTATCACAACCTAAACCCGTCCCTATAGGTTTAGCATCATAACTAGCCAGTAATCTTAGGATTACCAAAGACTTTTGAACCAGATTACCTAAAATAAGGGGCTAGCAGAAGCAAATATACAAAATACAATGTCCATAGAGTTGTGTAGACATATATGGAACATAAAATTTCAACTTATATACATATATATGATGCCATCACCATATCAGCCTTACGTCATCTTAAAAACAAATAACCCAAAATAGGACTTAGCCCAATATATAGAGTGCACAAAAACTTGTTTAGATATAAACAAAAGAAAATGAAAATCTTAAAACTTAATTCGCAGATTCGACCACTCGAAGCATTTCAGGAACCTCCTCGGGAGGCGCATAGGTTGGCCGATACAAAACAGATCTAGGCAGCAGCTTAGGCATGATCACGTGCCTGATTACCTACACACATAAATAATACAGTGAGTTGAAGCCTAGTGAATAACAATAGAAAGGTTTTATGAATGATGTCCATAACAGATTTAGAAATTAGAGCTAAGTTCAGAAACAAATTCATATTCATATCAGATTCTCACAAATAATCATATGTGGTATATCCAATAGCACTAACAGATGACTCATGATTACATGAGACAATACAGATGACCCATAAAGGGACATATACAAAGCAGATAAACAGTTATGCATAACCAACCTTGGTACCAGGTCATATAACAGATATCATATGATGCTAAGGATACCACAAATACATTTTAGAAAGTTAGACAATCATTCATTTAATCATAAAATAGCATTTCAGAAAATAAATCATATCATATCATTCAGAAAACACTTAAAGTTGAACATAACTTTACAGAGTTATTACTCATAGAAGCTCCAGTAACAAAACAGATAGAGCAGACAGATCAAACGAACTATGGCACGTGACCTACACAAATGCATAACAAATATACAATGAAACAAACGCTCTACTGTTGCTTAAACTTATTACTTTTCTTTCTTTGTGTGTTTCTAATCCTTATCCTCATTACTATAACTTAATCATGGTTTAGGAATGCCTTAGATGCAATGAGGATGCAAAAATACACTTTGGACCACTTAGCCAAATTTATGAGGATAAGGAAGTTCGCTCGAGTGATCTGTAAAGTCTGTAAAAGTATTGGAAGCTCTCATTTCACACTCAAGCCAACTTTTGGTCGCTCGAGCTAAGGCTGAAAATAAATGGTAGTCGCTCGAGCGGTTTTTTGGTCGCTTAAGCCAACCATCAACCTTTGCAAAACTTCTGAAAGCTCGAATTTTATGCTCGAGCAAAGCTTTGGTCACTCGAGCCAAGTGCTCATATCTGCAAAACTATTGGAAGCTTGCAACATGCACTCGAGTGAAGACTTTACCACTTGAGCAAACACTACAAATTTTGAAATTTCCAAATTTGCTCTCCAAGTCCAAAACTCAATTCCATTGCACAAAATCATGTTATTTTGGGCCAAATCTTAAAAAAAAAAAAAAAAAAAAAAAAACAGTTGTAAACTCATAAGAATTCATGAATTGAAAGCCATTTTGTAAAATCAAGACCCAAAAGTAATTCAATTGTTCAAAAGCAAAGCTTGAAACTTTGAATATATGACATGCATATAATGATATGAATTCCTTGCTTTCAAAACATGAACCATTGAGGTAATCTGGTATGAAACTTTATGAATTCTCAAGACAAAAGTTAAGATGAACACATGTATGTGATAATTCTTTGAAATCAAACCCCAAATTGTGATGAAATGGACATGCATGCATGGAATGCACTTCTTTCCTACTTCCTTAGCTTATTTCTAACACTTACTTCCCAAAATCATGCAATTGAGCTTATGAACTTCATGAACTTAACTCTACCTTGGCATAATTGCAAGAATTATAGTTGAATAACTCACCTAAGGTTTGAATTCAAAAGTTAATTAGCTCAATTCTCCAATTTTTCTTCAATTTCCTCCTCCTACAATGTTGAACACGACTCTTCCCCTCTCCTCCCCTCTCTCTCTCTCTCTCTCTCCCTCTCTCCCCACATTTTTGTGTCAAGGAAGATGATGAATATTGAGTTCTAGAAGCTATATTGGCCTTATATAGGTCCAATTAGCTTAAACTAATTAAACATGTTTAAATCTAATCAAGCTAATTAACTATCATTTATTTTGATTCTAATTATTTAATTCCAAATCAGTTTTCAATTAAACATATCATAAAATTTTAAAAATCCCAAAAACACATAAACCCAAGCAATTTCGTGTTCAATGGTCGATAAGGCCTTCAATTTACACATTGAAATAGAAAGTTAAACAAATATTCATACTATGGATATATATAAACACAAATAACACAATACTCATGCAATTAACTCATAATTTCCTCTTAATTACTCATTAAGCATTCTTAATTAAGGATGATAGACTGATCACAAGTCGGGGTTGTTGCAGTTTCATTTCTCCAAAGTTGATTAATTCTAATTGTTTATAGATATCTTCTTTTAATTCTATTATCTCATTATTTATTTCTTCAATTATTTCTTCATCTACCATATCTAATTGTTAAGCTATTTATAATATTATTGTCTATTTTATTTTATTATCATTTTCTTTTTCAACCATTTCTTCTAACTGTTTTAAGTTGTAGTTATTTAACTCCATTATCTTTTTGTTTTGCAAGTGAAACTAATTTAAAGAGTTCCTCCAAATGATTTTCTTTATATGGATAGAGATATAGATCTAATTCTTTTTGTTTTCTTCAAAAATGGCTTCTTGTTTTTCTGAATCTTGTACAAAATGTCTAATTTCATTTATTATTTCTAATTGATTAGTTTTAAGTTTTTCATTAATTACTTTTAATAGCTTAATTAAGGTATTATTTTGTTCTATTATTTTTTGTAAAAAAAGTATTATTATTTAAGTTATCTGATTCTATTTCTTCACTATATTTAATACTTATCCAAAATATTTTTGGCAAGGTCAAGAAATCGGGTTCTGATATCAATTTTTATTATGGATTTACGGATCTAATTTAATATTAACTTTTGTAAAATCTTTCGTTGATATTCTATACAGATTTTTTTCTAAGGATATTTTTTCCTTAATGCTAGCAATTTTCTAGCTATAATTTGTTACAGATTGTCCCGAGGCAATAGCCAAAAAAAAGTTTAATCTATTTACACTACAGCATATAAGAGATTTAAAGACAAAATGTTTTGGTCTCTAAAAGTAAAAATTTTATTGCAAAAAATATTTAACGACTAATTTCTAATGTCATGAGGATAGCCGTTAAAAAGTTGTCTTGAAAAGTCAAAAACAAGACTTTTAGAGACAAAATTTTAAAAATGTCATTAATAAATAGACTTTTAGGAACAAAATAATTTGGTCTCAAAATGGTTTATTTTTGTATACAAAAAAAATTGATCTTAAAAGGATAATGATTCATTACTAATGTCCAATTTATGCTGCTAAAAATATAATGACGATACTTTTCGCAACAAAAATATTTAGTCCTTAAAAAATAATTTTATTTCTAAATTTTAGTCTCTAAAACCATAATCTTTTGTAGTGTTAACTCACATTCTAATTCAAATATATAATCTAAACTATTTTTTGTTTCAGCTCTTAGTACTGGAATTGAACACATATAAATACTAATTCTAAGCTTATATGAAAATATAATAATTTTTTATATATAGTTTTTTAATAACTCTTTATGTCATTTATAAAATTTTCAAATTTTTTGGGGTTGATTTGTAATATGCAAAAGGTAAAGATGATTGGTCTTGACGAGTTGTGTGATGTGTATGTTTCAGATGGATTTCGGTGGATTCCAGCCTCTGAATTTCGAGCTAGCAGGAGTTCTTCAGTACATAGAAACCACTTTTATGTACACTAGTCGGACGTTTGGTTTTTTTTTGTTTTTTTTGTTTGGGCTTTGGTTGATAGCTCAAAAATTAGTGGTCTTAATGGCCCTAATTTTCATATCAGGTAAAAAAAAAAAAAAAAAAAAACAAACTTACCCAAATGAGAAATTAGGGTCATTAAGATCACAGATTTTAGGACCACAAAACATTTTTCTTTTTGTTTTTTGTTTTTTTTGGGTCTTGCTTGCTTGATTGGATTCTCACTAATCGTTTTGGCGTAGTGTTTGTAAATAATTGTATTTATTTTTTAGTATAAATCTAATTAGGATCGTTAAATATTATTACGATATTTTGTACACTATTTTACTTTATTGATGTATATCTTAATTTTGTATCTTGATCTTCAATAATAAAATTTCTTCTTTCGTTGATCAAAATAAAGTGAAAGAAACATAACACAAAATAAAGTGAGAGAAACATAACCAAAATTACAAGAAGTAAGCTATTATAATTAAAAAAGCAAAATTAATGTAAAGTATAAGGGTACAAAGTCTAATTAACTCCAACTTTGTTATTCTCCAGCTCAACGTATAAAACTACAATCCGAGTCATGAACTCGGTTGGGTTTGTCTCAGCCTAGAGTCCACAACTCGACCAATTTGGTCAAAGCGAGACGAGATGAGCCGCCCTCACTCATTGCTTCCTTGGCAGCTGCCTTCATTCTCAGCACTTGCATTCTCACCAATCTTCCATTCTCCGATTCCGATTCCGATTCCGATTCCATTAATTCTCTAACTCGCTTCTCCACTTCGTCTGCGCTCACAAACCCATCTTCCGATTCCTCCAATGACAAAGCCAGCTTTAATTCTTCCACCATAACAACCCTATTGAACCTCTGCTCTGCATAGAGCGGCCACCCCACCATTGGCACACCTGCACATATTGCTTCCAACACCGAGTTCCACCCACAGTGTGTCACAAACCCGCCTACTGAGTCATGGTTCAACACAGCTACTTGGGGAGCCCATGACTTCACCACAAGTCCCCTCTCTTTCGTCCGATCTAAGAAACCATTTGGAAGCAACAAATCCAAATCAGGCTCAGGTGGTGCCAAGAATCGCTTGCTTTTGTCCTCTGATGGCGGACTACGCACCACCCACATGAACCTCTGCCCACTTCTCTCCAACCCTACTGCTATCTCCTTCAATTGTTCTGATGAAAACAAACCCAGGCTTCCAAAACAGAGAAACACGACGCTTCGGCTTGGTTGTGTGTCCAACCACTTTAAACACTCCTGCGAACCACCATCTCCATCGGTTCGGTCATCAACTGCAATTAGTGGTCCAACGCAATAAAGCGGTGGTGTAGGTTCATCCGGCACACAAAGACCATCTGATATTGTTTTGATGGCTTTTGGCTCGAGCGATTCGAATGTGTTGACAATAATTCCAGCAGATTTTGGGAGACTGTTTGATGCATTCAAGAAGCCTTCATAGGCTTTATCGTTTCGGTCAAGAATTGGCTTTGGCATGTCAGTGGATGGTATTGGTGGCAGGCCTGGGAAGTCAAGATCACTATTGAGATCTTTCAAGCTTTTGGTGGTGTTTCGATGTATGTTGGGATAATAGAGGAAGGAAATAAGGCAACAAGCACCAGAAGTAAAGAAGTAGTATGCAGGGATTTTCAACTCTGCAGCAACGGAGAGAGCTGGGGTGCAGAAGAAGTCTATGATAAGGGCACGAACATTGCAATCCTTGGAGAAAGAAACAAGGGCTTGGTGGACATTAGGTTTGTTGAGGCGTAGGACTTCAAAGGCTAAGGTTTCATGGTGGGTAGAGGAGATGGAAGGGGGGAGAGAGATGGTGGGGAGGTGGTGGAAAGTGATGGAATTGGTGGTTGCAGATACACGATTGATGTAAGGAGAAATGGAGCCAGAATTGTAAGGTAGGGTAGTGATGAGGATCTTGATAGAGAAAGATGGATAGTGGTTAAGTATAAGCTTTCCAAGCTCTACCATGGAGATAAGGTGACCAATTGCTGGAGAAGGATATAGAACTATGGCATCCTCCATAATTGTCCACAGAGAGAGAGAGAGAGATGAGGCCGTGTATACTACTATTGTTGAGACGAAAAGGGGTGTCCTTTTATCAAAGGCACAGCCAATGGAATGGTGGATCATGAAAGTATGGGAAGAAGTCTTTCTTGTCCTATCTTTTCATAAATATTGATGTCCATAATTTATTACTTAATATTAGAAGATATTAAATTTTATTATTTTAATTGAACAATGACTTACGGCATGGGTTTCTTGTTCTACTCATTTATTCAGGAAGATGATTTCCTCTGGTTCATAATTTCATAATGGATTAGAGGACGTTATTTGGATATGCAGATTTTATTACCAACTTTGTTTTGATAATTTGAGTAATTTATTTTATTAAATATGTTATGTATTTTAATTATAAAAAAAATTTAAATGGATTTGATAATTGTAATTGATTTGAGAGATTTATTAAAGAAAAAGAATTTAAACTGTTTGTTTCTCAATTAGTTCATAAGATATTATTATATTTTAATAAATTTTATTATTTAAATATTTGATCTATTAAATTTTAATTTTTATATTTAAAATATTTTTTAAATATTTTTTAAATAATTAATAATTTAATAATATAAATATTTATATTTTACAATATCGAAGACACGGGCAACGGCTAATAATGGTGGACCATGAAAGTGGGGGAAGAATCAAAAGTCTTTCTTGTCCTGTCTTTTCATAAAAAATAAGTATTATTTTAATAATGTTGATGTACATAATTTATTACTAATTTTATTATTTTAATTGAACAATGACTTACGGCATCTGGAAAGTATCAAGGGTTCGTTTGATTTGTATTTGGAAAAAAATTTTAGGAAATTTTCTCTACAAATAAGTTTTTAAAAGTAATTAAATCAAATAAATTTTTTTAAAATTTTTTTTCAAAACTTGTAAACCAAACAAGTTTTCCAAACAAATCTCTCTCTCACACACATCAAATCAATCACTTTTTCCAAAACTTTCTCTCAAAATAATTTTTCAAAACATCTTTTGAAAAAAATCAAACCAAACAACTTTTCATACTTTTTATCTCTAAAATACATCTCTCAAACACAAACCAAACATACCCTAAGTCTTTCTTGTTCTATTCATTTATTCAGGAAGATGATTTCCTCTAGTTCATAATTTCATAATGGATTGGAGGGCGCTATTTGGATATGTAGATTTTATTAGGAACTTTGTTGCGATGATTTGAATAATTTATTTTATTGAATATGTTATGTATTTTAATTATAAAAGAATTAAATTGATTTGATAATTGTAATTTATTTGATTTATTGTGTTTGACATAAAAAAAAAATTATTATGTTTTTAAAATGAGACATTTATTTATAAATCATTTTTCACTTATTTATATTTTACTTAGTTTAAATTATTTTCTTATTCTAATAAGCCGTATAGATGGCATAATTACCAAAATTCTCTTTAGTAAAAAAAATAGGATGAAGGGGGCATTAATGTTTATATTGACAGTATAATGTTTTATGATGTAAACATTCACACTATCAATATAAGCATTCACACTGTCAAATTTATTTAATGTGAATGTTCACATCACCAAAGTTGTAAAGAGTTTAAAAAATATTTATAAAAGTAAAATTATTCATAAATACCTTTAAAATGAGAATTAGAATTTAAATATAAAAAATAATAGGACTTATTAAAATATAATAATATGACTAATTAGAATACAAGTGTTCTTTTGAAATAAGATATTGATTGTTTTAATAAGACACACAATAAACTAAATAAGTTATCAGATTAACCAACGAATAAAATATATAAAGTATTTAATAAAAATAGTTTGAATTATTAAAACGAGACCGTAATAAGTTTTATGGGCGTAAAGAAAGCGGGAATCTGCCTCCTTTATTTAATTGGCTTTTTATTCGTTTTTTAATAATATTATATGTACTAATTAATGTATTAACGAATGATATGCAATAATTTAAAAAAAAATTTATTTTTATAATTTATATAATAAATAGAATCATAATTTCCTTTATTTAATTGACTTTTTATTCGTTTTTTAATAATATTATATGTATTAATTAATGTATTAACGAATGATATGCAATAATTTAAAAAAAAAAAATTTTTATAATTTATATAATAAATAGAATCATAATTTTAAAATAAAAAAATCTTATAATTATATTAATATATTAATTAATGTATATAACACCACAATTTATTTTTTAAAACGATTTGGATCTTCATTCCATAAAGTCTCTGTCTACGTGAGACCCACGCAATTGGACTAATTATTCATCAGACTAATTGGAAAGAACTGTCTAAGCTTTCCAAAAAGTCTCTGACCACGTGAGACACAAACAATGAGACTAGGGATGTAAATCTGCCAGGCCTGGCCTGGCCGGTTCGATCCATGTTGGATCTTGCAGATTTCTGTTAAAATTTAAATCGGACCGTGTCGGTTTACGGATCAAAAAATTAAGACTCTGTTTGGTTGTGAACTGAAATTAATTTTCAACACGTGAGCTCGCACATTACGTTTGGATACGATGTTCAAAAATTGATTCCGCGTGTTAATTCAAACTACATTTTGAAAATCTGTTTGGTATGAAGTATCTCTCTTTCTGCCTTCTTCATCGTCTCCCAATTTTCACATGAACCTCATCTACACCCATCCTTTAGATTCATCACGGGTGGCTACGGGTGGCTTCTCTGTATCAAACATCAGTACTTCAGATTCATCACGAGTGAGTTTCAGAGTTTCAGAAGTGAGACTGATTTTATAAATAATGAATACATCCAACCTGCTCTATACTGGTATCATATTTCACAAATCAACTGAGTTACGATTTGTGCGTTGCGGACGATTCTTATTACGCGTAACCAAACAACGACGACTGCGATGTGAAATTACTCACAAAATTATTTACATATTTTGTTATAGAGAAATTATTTGAGAAATTCATCATAATTTATTTTTTTTTTCAGGTTAAATTTATCAAATTTATTGTCGAATTCGACGAGCAAACAGTGGCACGTTAAATCAGTATACACATTCCATCACCAGCGATAATTATTCAACTCCCACTAATCTGGTAAATAAATCCTTCATCCTTCATCTGTTATCTGAAAATGCTTTCAGATGAGTCGATTATTCCTCCTGAACTGTAAAAAATTTTTGTTCTTCATTTCTAGTCAGTAAATCATTTATCTGTTATGTATAAATGATTTCGGAGAAGTTGAAATCAGTTCGTAAATGGTTTATTAGAATTTGGTAGGTCGTATTTTCAATTTCAGATCGGTTCTTATTTGAAATTATGAACTGTTTGAACCTTTCTTTGATCAAAGCTGAAGCGGCAGTGCCGGCCGGTCGTCCCCCGGGTCATCCGGCCGGTCGATCACCCGGTCATCCCATCTCTCTTCCGCATTGTCTTCCGCTTTCCACTCCTGGATGGTTTGAACCACCCGTCCTCCTTGAACTGTTTGAACCCACCGGTTTTTTTACTATTTTTTTTCCTTAATCTCAATTAACAACCAATACTGATATGTTTTGAATTCAAATCAATATAACACAATGTTAAACACATAATTTCAAACATTGAATGTTAACTGAATTTTTTTTTGTAAAACATTGTTAACTGAATGTTAACATTGTGTTTTTTTTAATTCATAATTTTTTTTTTTTTTCACATTGTTAACAACCAATACTAATTTTTGTTTTTATGTGATTGTTAATTCAAAAAAAAAATGTAGATTTAGACATGATTAAAACCAGGAAGAGCTACTATTATATTACCATTTAGACATATATATGTCTATATTTATTTATTTATATGGTAAATAAGATTTATAGAAAATAAATATAAAGTTTTCACTTTTAATAACATTTATTTTTTATTAATAATTTATCATTCATATGAATATGAATTAAAAAAAATAATAATGTTATCTTTTTTACATTAAAATATTTTTTATGTTCATCTTATTAAAAGATAAGTCAATGTACATATGTTAAAATTAATTATATTTTTTCATAATTTTTCAACAGCTTAGAATATTTATGTATGTATTTTAATTTTTTATTATTTTCACCAATATTTTAATTTATAGAAATAAATAAATAAAATGTTCATACCATACTTTTTTTTTTTTTTGATCGAGTTCATACCATACTTTACTCTCCTTTTCTTTCTATTGGCTGAAATTACATTTTGTAGAATAAAAAAAAAAGGTTTAGCGAAATTTTTTTTATGCAAAGCTTTTTTTGATAAAACAAAAAAATGTTTTTTCCATGACTAGTTGCAAGGGGCCGTTTGGGACACAGAAAAAAAAAAAGTTGGTTTTGGGTTTATAAAACTTAATAATAAATATGTTTTTTATTTGTAGTTATATTTCTTCTATCTGAATGTTTTTTTTTTTTTTGGTGATTATATTTCTGCTATTTAAATTCAATTAATTTGCTACGTACTTTTTTCCTTGAAATAAAATCATCTGTTCTTTTTCCTTTATCTGTTCACCTTCAAATCATTTTACACTGTTATTGTTGTATATCCATCGCAGTGTACTTTAAAATACTATGTTCTGCTTGTATATTCATTCCAAACTAGTTTCAATATAATTTGTATATTTATAGATGGATGGAAATAATTCCGATGACAATGAGAACACCAAAATGTGGACGCCCAGAATTGAAACAAAATTAATAAATATGTTGAGAGATGAGGTTAGAAACAATCAAACAACGGGCCGTACTACTTCGTGGACAATTAGGCATTGGAATCATTATGCAAATCAGCTGCACAACATATATGGATTTCGGTATACAAGTGTTAAGGTGTGCCAAAAATATCAGCGATTGAAAGCTGATTACCAGACATTTAAGCGGCTCTAGGCACAGACTGGTCTGGGATGGGATCCTATTATAGGCACTGTTGTTGCACCCGATGAATTTTGGGATAAGGTTTTCCATTAATCTGTACTATTTTTCTAATTTTATTTTAAACATTTCATGATATATACAATGCTTAATTCTTGTTTTGTACTTGTTGTAGGCTAGTAGAAATGTGAAGAAGTTTAAGACAAAAGGGTTTGAATATTTTCAAGAAATGACAGAAATTGTTGAAAATTGTTGTGCTACAGGGGCCCTGTCTCGTGCATCCACACAAGGACCCCTTGACTCAGAAGAAGAAGACGACATGTTAAATAAATTTTGGAACGCTGATATTGGTGGGAGTAACGCTGGTGGGAGTAATGCTGCTGAGGCCATTCCTATTGACTTATTCGGGGATGAGTATATCGATCCAGCAAAGGGCAAAAGTCACAAGAGGGGCCCTGCAACCAGCCAGACTGACAGTGGTCGTTCCAAAAAGTCACGGTCAAGTGGGTTTGATGATGTGTGCGTAGCTTTCACATCCTATGTACAAGCCAAAATAGGACATTCACGTGCACGAGAAAATGAGACTGAGGCTGTAAGTGCAGGTGGTGATGATTATTCCCTTGATGCATGTCAAGATGCATTGCTTGAGCTTGGGGACATACCACCGTTGCAGTACGTTAGGGCACTGACACTGTTCAAGGATAAGGAATGGCGAAGGTTTTTCATGCGCACTCCTACCCATTTGCGCCTAGCCATGATCCTCGCTTTGCAGTGAACTTGTCACGACCCAAACCCGCCCCTAGAAGGTTGGTATCGTAACCGGCCAGTAATCCTAGATTACCACAGGCCTTCCTGTACAAACATAAATATTCGGGGCTCGCGGAAGCGAAAACAGAAAACCATAGTCCAAAGAGCTGTGCATTTATATGAACATATATTACATGCCAAAAATAATGTTAATTTACCCACTATCTTTACATAACATATACCAAAAGAACATATACAACACATGCCACATATACATAACGAAACAAAACTCGTACGGCCTTCCAGGCCTAGCCCCAGCTCGGAGGCACTCAAAACATCTGATTAGGCTTCAAAACGGTGGCTCGACAAGACCCCGCCTAGGCTTGACTCCCTGAGTGCTCACCTATAAATACATAAATACAAACAATGAGCAAAAGCTCAGCAAGTAACATTAACGTAAAGGGGTTAGTGAACGAACTCCAACATTTCATATAAATCCATAAAACATAACATTCATATACATAATCATAATCATCATGGAACATACATAATGGCATACTCCATAGAACATAACATGTGTCGACTAACGACTAGAGTAATCGGTCCCGGACACCGATTAAACACATACCGAGATCTCGTAAACTGGTCATGGGCTTGTCCTTCCATGCCGTCCCCCATGACTAAAGCACATGGGCCTGCATGTTCTCGCCTCCACGACTGAACTATCTATGGATGCCATACTAGATTCGCAAATCAGGACATTCGTCCACAGAAAACATTATCATTCAATCATATCATATCATAACGTAACATTTTCAGAACATACTTTATATGAACATAACTTTACAGAAATGTTACTTACAGTGGTTTTCCGATACCGATTGTACGGTCTTCACGTCCTGCCCTGTAAATATCAACATGATAATACATTTCTTAACATAGCATCGCCAAATCACATAAGTCATGCCATTTCCTTTCTTCTTTTACGTTCTTTCATATTCATTTCATGCTCAATTTAAGCTTCTTTACTTTAATTCATGCTCATGAAATGCTAAATGATGCAATTAACATGTTAGAATCACGTAATTCAACTTCCCAAACTTTTCCTGAAAATAAGCCCTCTCGCTCGAGCGCCCACATGTCGCCGAAAGGTAGACACTTTCAAAAACTGCTGAGAGGCTGATTTTTCCGCTCGAGCGGGCATACCTCCGCTCGAGCAGACCCTGCGAAATTCTGAAATTTTGGTCCTTCTTCTAAACTTCATCCTTTTATCAAATATAACTTCCAATCTTAGAAAACCAAGGTTTAAGACACTTGATCAACAGCATAAATGACACTTGACAACTTCAATTCAAACCCAATAGCATCATATATAAGATTAATCCATGAGTTGAGTTGGAAAACCATGAACATATACATACAAGCTTCATATCTGTATAGCCATGGAGGTTCTACCTCAAATAAGCCAAACATGCATGGAAACCATGATTCTAACCATAAATTTCATGATCTTATGCCATAATCTTAAGTTCCACTTGCTAAATGCCAAGGATCAACAACTAATTTCATGAAAATCTTACCTTAAACACTTGGATGGAGAAGGTTAAACTTGATTTCCCCATTTTCTTCTTCTTTTTCTTCTTCTTCTTCTTTCCCTCTTGGTCTCTCCCTTTCTCCCGAATTCTCTCTTCTCTCTCTTTTTTAGATTTTTCTTTTCTTGGGTTGAGTCAAATAAGAGTCTAAACCTTATCTTTATCATATATATCAAATAAATAAACATTTGTGCCATAACTTTGAGCCAAACAGGACTTAGCGATTCAGACGAAATTCAGTCCTCAATTTATTTTCTCAAATGGCTCTAAAAATTCCCGGTATCACATAGGCGTGTTCAATTTCGTTTCCTGAACCCATTAAGGTCATCAATTTCAGTCCCGAAGATGTCATTTCAACAGATATTTTCCTAATTCAAACAGATATTTGCCAATTCATTCATATAAATACGTAATTAAACACAGATAATCATGACATACATTTCGGGGTCATTACACTCTCCCCACCTAAAGAAGTTTGGTCCTCCAAACTTTACTTACCCTGGCAGAATCTCAATCAGAAATCGTAGTCACATGTCATTATTCATTCCGTAGCCATTCAGTAGTTCACAGAAGTGTCATCATGTAAAGAGAACAATTCAACGGTTCCATTCAGTTACTTAATTAGTTCATGTATCAACCTCATAGCGGTCTGACATATAATAAACATATTTCACACATGCTGAAGTCAGCTAACAAGTTCCATAGCGTTCAATTCAAAGGTAGTCACGTAAATATAACAGTCCATAGCAAAGGTAATAGCGAAGGGAATTTGTTCCATCATAGTCATAGTTAATTGTTCTAACATCATTTCAATTATGTCCATGTTCCATATTCTCCATTGCATAGGTATCAATGCTAACATCATAATAAATAATTGAAATTATACCTGTCTTCGCTTTGCCAGTATCCTGCGTTTTATCTGAAACTAAGGTGTAAACTCTTGCTTGCCTCAAAGTAGTCCCCTCAGGAGTAGCTGTTGTGGTTGTCTTCGGTGTCATTGTCGAGTTAACTCCACTAGCAATGGGTTTCTCATTTCTTGAATAAATTTGTGGGCAAACTTTGGCTATGTGTCCTTTCTGTCCACATTTATAACAAACTCCGGTTCCTCGGCGACAAATACCCCAATGCTGCTTCCCACATTCTTTACAAGTAGGTACGCTTCCCTTTGTATTATCATTATCGGTTAAGTTCGATTTGTCATTCACGGAGCCCACGGATTCACTAACCATTTCTACTTTCTGTTTCTTGAACTTCTTACTTTCTGCTTCGGTCATTGTTGATTGGGACATTTTCAAATTAGCAATATTGGTTTCAGCCATCAAGGCTCTGTCAAGCACATCAACATATTTTTCCATTTTCAACACGTTCACCCTATCCAGTACCTCGACATGTAGGCCACCCTCAAATTTTCTTGCCTTTTTATATTCCGTGTCAACCATATGTGGGGCATAACGAGCTAATTCTGTAAACTTACTTTCATACTCTGCTACTAACATTGTACCCTGCTTTAGCTGTTCAAATTCAGATATTTTCCTGTCTCGCATACATTGTGGAAAGTATTTTTCATAAAACATTTCTTTGAATTGGTCCCATGTCAAATCCCTATTCTGATCCCGTACCAGCATCCACCATCTTCGAGCTTCTTCTGTCAGAGTGAACGTTGCTAACAGAACTTTATACACATCATTACATGGAAACACTTCAAAAATCTTCTCTGTTTCAAGCACCCATGCCTCTGCTTTTAACGGGTCAATGCCCCTTGCAAATTCTGGTGGTTTCAGTTTCTTATATTTCTGCGTCAAAGTAATCACATCATCATTATTCATCGGTTCTACTTGCACCGGTGGTGGTGGGGGAGGCGGAAATGGTTATCTCTGCTGTTGTTGGTTTTGTTCTTGTTGTTGTCTTACCAACCCAGTTAACGCTTCCACCATCCTTTCCAACCGATCTAGTCTGGCATTAGAAGACTCAGTCTCGTCTACATTCCTTGCATTAGTGTTCTCCATTGATCTCCAGAACCCATAGCAGATAGAATATTTCATTCTCAACATCATGTTTCCTCTGTTGTCTCATCATTACAGTTCTGGTTTCTCATATTCAGAAACACACACACACATGCACACATGTTTATGCCATGCCCTATCTCTTTCTAGGACACCCTACAGCTCTTATGGACACGTGTGTGGGTAAATAACTCGTGCGCTCAGATACCATTCTGTCACGACCCAAACCCGCCCCTAGAAGGTTGGTATCGTAACTGGCCAGTAATCCTAGATTACCACAGGCCTTCCTATACAAACATAAATATTCGGGGCTCGCGGAAGCGAAAACAGAAAACCATAGTCCAAAGAGCTGTGCATTTATATAAACATATATTACATGCCAAAAATAATGTTAATTTACCCACTATCTTTACATAACATATACCAAAAGAACATATATAACACATGCCACATATACATAACGAAACAAAACTCATACGGCCTTCCAGGCCTAGCCCCAGCTCGGAGGCACTCAAAACATCTGGTTAGGCTTCAAAACGGCGGCTCGACAAGACCCCGCCTAGGCTTGACTCCCTGAGTGCTCACCTATAAATACATAAATACAAACAATAAGCAAAAGCTCAGCAAGTAACATTAACGTAAAGGGGTTAGTGAACGAACTCCAACATTTCATATAAATCCATAAAACATAACATTCATATACATAATCATAATCATCATGGAACATACATAATGGCATACTCCATAGAACATAACATGTGTCGACTAACGACTAGAGTAACCGGTCCCGGACACCGATTAAACACATACCGAGATCTCGTAAACTGGTCATGGGCTTGTCCTTCCATGCCGTCCCCCATGACTAAAGCGCATGGGCCTGCATGTTCTCGCCCCCACGACTAAACTATCTATGGATGCCATACTAGATTCGCAAATCAGGAAATTTGTCCACAGAAAACATTATCATTCAATCATATCATATCATAACGTAACATTTTCAGAACATACTTTATATGAACATAACTTTACAGAAATGTTACTTACAGTGGTTTTCCGATACCGATTGCACGGTCTTCACATCCTGCCCTGTAAATATCAACATGATAATACATTTCTTAACATAGCATCGCCAAATCACATAAGTCATGCCATTTCCTTTCTTCTTTTACGTTCTTTCATATTCATTTCATGCTCAATTTAAGCTTCTTTACTTTAATTCATGCTCATGAAATGCTAAATGATGCAATTAACATGTTAGAATCACGTAATTCAACTTCCCAAACTTTTCCTGAAAATAAGCCCTCTCGCTCGAGTGCCCACATGTCCGCTCGAGCGAACTGTACACTTTCAAAAACTGCTGAGAGGCTGATTTTTCCGCTCGAGCGGGCATACCTCCGCCCGAGCGGACCCTGTGAAATTCTGAAATTCTGGTCCTTCTTCTAAACTTCATCCTTTTATCAAATATAACTTCCAATCTTAGAAAACCAAGGTTTAAGACACTTGATCAACAGCATAAATGACACTTGACAACTTCAATTCAAACCCAATAGCATCATATATAAGATTAATCCATGAGTTGAGTTGGAAAACCATGAACATATACATACAAGCTTCATATCTCTATAGCCATGGAGGTTCTACCTCAAATAAGCCAAACATGCATGGAAACCATGATTCTAACCATAAATTTCATGATCTTATGCCATAATCTTAAGTTCCACTTGCTAAATGCCAAGGATCAACAACTAATTTCATGAAAATCTTACCTCAAACACTTGGATGGAGAAGGTTAAACTTGATTTCCCCCTTTTCTTCTTCTTTTTCTTCTTCTTCTTCTTTCCCTCTTGGTCTCTCTCTTTCTCCCGAATTCTCTCTTCTCTCTCTTTTTTAGATTTTTCTTTTCTTAGATTGAGTCAAATAAGAGTCTAAACCTTATCTTTATCATATATATCAAATAAATAAACATTTGTGCCATAACTTTGAGCCAAACAGGACTTAGCGATTCAGACGAAATTCAGTCCTCAATTTATTTTCTCAAATGGCTCTAAAAATTCCCGGTATCACATAGGCGTGTTCAATTTCGTTTCCTGAACCCATTAAGGTCATCAATTTTAGTCCCGAAGATGTCATTTCAACAGATATTTTCCTAATTCAAACAGATATTTGCCAATTCATTCATATAAATACGTAATTAAACACAGATAATCATGACATACATTTCGGAACATTACAGAACTGAGACGTTCTGTTTTGCTGAAGTTAGCAAATCTTCTTCGCTGAACTGTTTGATCATTTCATTATTCGTGATTTGGTTTTTATTCTTATTTTTTCTCATTCCATCAGATCCTCTTTCCTTTTCTATGTTCGTATGTTTTTTTTTTTTTTTTTTGAACTTTTATGTGTTTTCTGTTATATTAAAACTATGGAAGTTATTATAATATGAACATGTGTTAAATAAATTTTGTTATCCTATGAATTTTACTGTTTCACCAATAACGCTAACTGTTACGGCATGAATAACATATTTTATAATTATGCTTTTACTGTGATGTAGACAAAGGCATATGTCATCCGACAGAGAAAACAATACAATGGAACTCTCATCAGAGGAGGATGAGATTGTTGATGATTTTATGGATTTCTTGATGATTGCTGTAATGCATGACCATATCAACGCGTCAACTAGTCACCGACCGCAGCGAACGTGTCCATTCAGAGGTGATGATTACATATTCAGCCTATTAAATAGCCATCCAGAAACAATGATGAACGTTATGCGAATGGATGCACAAACATTTATTTTATTGAACGACACTTTACTCCATGATGGCTTTATCGATACTGAACATATGCATATAAGTGTGGAGGAATCGCTTGAAATTTTTTTATACACTTTTGCACAAAATGATTGCCATCGAATAATGGCAGATAGATCTCAACACTCGACGGAAACAATTTGTCGGCACATAAAAATTGTTATGCAGGCATTGTGCAAGCTTTCATCATCGGTTATCAAACCACATAACTTAGAGGACATACCGGGAAAAATTTTAAATGACAGGCGATTTTTTCCATGCTTCAAGGTACGAACAGTGTCACTGTCCTGTAAATTTGTTCATATCAATAAGGGTTAATAAATATTATTATTTTTTAATTATGAAAGTAAAATCAATCAATTTGTTTCGCTTTTAATATCAAAGTTCGATATCTGTCAATTAGGATTGTGTCGGTGCTATCGATGGCATATTGGTGGATGCATGGGTGCTTGCTTCAAGACAAAATACATTCATGAGGAAAGCTACCAGAAGAAAATGTACTCGCATGACTGCGACTTCGATATGTTGTTCACATTTATTAATTCTGGATGGGAAGGTAGCGCTCACAACAATGCTATTCTGGTTGACTTTATTACACGAGCTGATCTACAGTTCCTACACCCACCCAATGGTGATTGTCCCTGAAAATCATACGGTACACTTTTTTCCTTGTCTGTTTTTATACATATCAATTGACAAAACTGTGTATCCATTATTTACATGTAGGCAAGTACTATTTAGTTGATGTTGGTTTCACGAACATGCCTGGATTTCTTGCCCCATTTCGATCTCAACGGTATCACTTGCAAGAGTTTCGTAGCCATTATTATGCAGGACCTAAGGAATTATTTAATCATTAACATTCGTCATTACGCAATGTCATAGAAAGAACATTTGGTGTTTTGAAGAAGCGCTTCCCAATATTGCGGTCCATGCCAAATTACAAGTGTACACGACAAGGGCCTCTCGTGATTGCATGTTGTGTAGTGCACAATTGGATCCGTTTGCATGCAGCTATGGATCCATTCTTTATGGAAGCTGATAATGAAATGGCCGCAGAAGCAGAAGTAGACGGTCTTGTTGGAGACCAAGCTAACTACGTTGACATGTCACAACATGGGTTAACGTCCCAATCGAACATTAGGGATGCAATTGCTACTTGAAGATAATGGTTTTCTTAGTACATGTGTACTTATATATGTTGTTCATGTAATGTGTAATATGCTAATTTATGTGTAGTCTACCAAAGACAATTAAATATGTTGTCATTAATATGCAATGTGTTTCATAGTAACTTTCAGAAATAAATATGTTGTCATTAAATTAAATGTGGTGGTGGGTGGTGGGTGGTGGTGGGTGGTGGTGGGTGGGTGGTGGTGATGGTGGTTGTGTGGTGGTGGTTGGTGGTGATGGGTGGTGGTGTGTGGTGGTGGGTGGTGTGGTGGTGGTGGATGGTGGTGGGTGGTGGATGGTGGTGGATGGTGATGGGTGGTGGATGGTGGTGGGTGGTGATGGGTGGTGATGGGTGGTGGTGGTGGCAGGTGGATGGTGGTGGTGGTGGTGGTGGTGGATGGATGGTGGTGGTGGTGGTAGATGGTGGGTGGGTGGTGGTGGTGATGGGTGGTGGGTGGTGGTGGTGGGTGGTGGTAGTGGATGGTGGTGGGTGGTGGGTGGTGGGTGGTGGATGGTGATGGGTGGTGGTGGGTGGTGATGGGTGGTGATAGGTTGTGGTAGCAGGTGGGTGGTGGATGGGTGGTGGGTGGTGGGTGGTGGTAGTAGATGGGTGATGGGTGGTGGATGGTGGTGGGTGGTGGGCGGTGATGGCAGATGGGTAGTGGGTGGTGGTGGGTGGTGGTGGCTGATGGGTGATGGGTGGTGGATGGTAGTGGGTGGTGGGTGGTGGTGGCAGATGGGTAGTGGGTGGTGATGGGTGGTGGATGGTGGTGGCGGATGGGTAGTGGGTGGTGATGGGTGGTGGATGGTGATGGATGTTATTATTATTATTAATAATAACAATAATAATAATAATAAATAAAACAACATAAAATAATTATTATATTTTACTTATTTATATCACCCGATTTTATAGCAAAATGTTATATTCACTTTTTTGTATAGAAGGTTATATGAATTTTTTTGTTTCCTTTTCATTAAAAAAAAGAATGTTTATTATTAAATGTCATTTTTTTTACAGGGTACACATGTTTATTATTAAATTGTAAGTTGTTGTATTTCATTTTAGAACATTAATGTCATATTTTTTCTATTAATTGATACACACAAATTATTGAATAATTGTGTAATTTTTATTTTTTTATTGAAATGAAGGTTTTCGTAGACATCTATAACGTACTAGTTATTAACATTATAACTGTGTAATTAATGCTTCAAAAAAAAAACCCCTCGTTCTTATTCATTACGTGATTAGAAAAGTTTATAACAAAATAACAAAAGTAAAACAATCACAACAAAACTCACCAAATAAATAAGCAAAACAAAAATTAGCAGGAAAAAATATAACCACCATATGATTTTTAAACAAGTTAAGCATCATTGTCAGGTGGTGTTGGTGGTGGAGGGAAATGTTGATGGTACAGTTGAGTGACTCGATGGTCAAGCAGATCAATGCGGTTTATTGTCAGTTCAGCACGTCTCTCGGAGTCAACACGGAACTCACCAAATTAATGAATTAGTGAGTTTTGAGCGGTGGCAATTTCATCGAATTGAGTACCAAATTGATTAAATCGAGTACCCAGTGTATTGAGCTGATTAGCCATTTGTTATTCCCATTGTAGGCGCTGATTGTATCGTTCTTGTTTCAAGGCTAAATAATCAGTCCAGTAACGGGGTTGTTCATTTGGTGGCATGGCATTGTCATTGGGTTCTTCCTAATCAGGTATTGGTTCATTTTGAAGATTAAGAGAGCCCATCAGCGTGTCAGAACCACTAGCTCGGGTCAGTGTATACTCAGAAATTGGTGACATGATTCTGATCCATCCTTCACCTTCAAGGTTCACATCATGGGCTTTGAAAATTATTGTTAACAACGCTCCAAAAGGTAGGGATCGGCCACTCAGAGTATCAAATTTTGCAACCATCATTTCTTTTAGTAATATAAAGCATAAATCTAATTTTTGTCCAATTTCAAAACAATATAACAAGTAAACTTGAAAACATGAAACAGTATTATAATGTCCTTTTTTGGGGATGACATTTTCAACTATCCATCGATGGAGAATACGAAGGTGAGGTTTTAAATGGCTGACTTTTAAATTAGTGCCGCTAAATCGGTTGTCACAAATTGTGGTATAAATCTGAGTGACATCATCAACAATTTTTTCTAAGGCAGACTCATTTTGAAAATAACATTGTAAATCTCCTGTTTCGACTCTAATAATTTGTGCAAAACGACGGAGAGAGAGTGTAATTCTTTTTCTCTTAACATAAGAGGTAAGACTCGACGGTTCATTTTGTTGGTCACCCGGTGTCAAGTGAACATGAAATAATCGTAGAAGACGGGGATATATCTTACTTGGTAAATTATTTAATGGTAACTATCCCATTGTATCTAATTTGCCAAGTAAGAGTGAATCATATTGAGAAGGTAGTTTTACGTTTCTCTCCGTAACAATTGGTCGAGAAATGAAATGTTCATAGGCTTGTTCATGATGATATGTTGCAAAATCATTAGTTGGATAGCCATCATCTTGTTGTTGTGGTGGTGGTACAGGGTTTGATAATTCACCAAGTTCGGGTCTGGTTCGTTTTGTTCTTGGCATGATGACTGTAAAAGTGAAAGAAAAATGTATATTAAAACATATAAGAGATAAGAAAAATGTATGACAAATATATGAAACATTAGTATCTTTTTGTGCATACAAACTTATTTTTATGTAAAAAATAAATATAAAAAAATTTGGTGACAAAATTTAATTAAGCAGATGCCAAAGAAACAGATTTGTATATAAAAAAAAAAAAAATCATAGGGAATGATATATGTCATTGGGGTTTGATTCATACAGTTTATTAGAACTTAGAAACTGATAATCAGAAAAATGAACTAGTCTAAACACTGGTCTAAAATAAATACAAAGATGAACTGGCATCAAAACTAACCTGCAAATCATGGAAGTGGAGAAGGAGGACCTAATCAGATGGTAGATATCTTCTGTTTGTGTAATTTTTGTTCTGTGATGTAACTGGAGAAAGTGTTTTGAAGATGGTGAAGTTGATGCGGAATGAGATTCAGATTTAATAGGAAGGGTGAGGTTCAGAAGGGTGAGGTTCAAAAGGTTGTTGTAATTATTATTATTATTTTTTTACTTTTTATTTATTAAATATAATATTATTACTTTTTTCAAAATAGTGTCACATGCGTGTGTACTGAGTATCCTCTCTTTTTCCTTTATCTCACTGTTGAACACAACTATTCTATAATAGGGAGTAGGTAAGTAAGTGAAATTACGATCTTACCCTTTATATTTTGTTTTATATAATCACTTTTCATTTAAGTCTAGAGGGGCATAATGGTCATTTTTCCCTCAACTATATTTTGTGGGAATTGACATACGCCCACAATTATATGAGCTCAACGAGTACAATAATAGGTTGCAATTCTGTTACACATCTGTACTAAATTGCAAAAAATGTAATAAATGGAAAATAAATTGATAATGTTTTGTAAGATTTATATTATGATTTGTATTTTAAAAATATTAAAGTTAGTATATTTATTCTTTTTTTTATTAATATGTATTTTTAAAAGTTGTTGACTTTAACAAAATCGACATAAAAATGGAAAACGTATTTTATAAATGAATTGATAGAAAAATAAATTGGCAGAAAAAAATTGACATCGATTTATTTTAAAATGAAAAAATTATTTCGAAATAACCATTATTCAAAAAAATTACCAAAAAAAAAAAAAAAATAATTGACAAAAAAAATCAATTTTTAATTTCAGTATTTTAAAAATAGTTTGGTTATTATTGTTGAAAAAAAATATGAATATGGATATCGATATATGAGTTGCGTGTTTGATGATAAATTATTGGTTGAATTAAGTTTTGAAAATTACTTCCAAAACACATCACCAAACAAATTTTTACCTTTCACATGTCACATCAAACTTTCAAAACTTAATTCAAAATACATCCTCAAAACACAATTCAAAACTCTATTTAAAAATCATAACCAAACAAATTTTCTACAGTCAAATCATAATTCTACAACCCATAAACTCAAAATACAACTCATACTCTCAAATCACATTTACAAAACACCACCAAACGCAGGCTACATTTGTGGTGACCAAAACACATTTAGTCAGTATTAATTTTATTTTTGACGACTAATTGAGTTTTAGTCGTTGAAAATAATGTTTTGGACTACAAAAAATAAAATTAGTCTCTAAATGTGTAATCTTTAACTACTAAAAATAATTTAATCGATATTTATTTAATTTTTAGCTATTAAGAGCTAGTTTGGCATAACTTAAATAAGTTAAAAAGTCAAAAAGTCACTATCTTATTTAAGTCACATCATCTTATTTAAATCACATCACCTCTCTAACACATCACATCAAATCCAACCCAAACTCAACCCAAACTCACCAATAAGTCAAAAAATATATTTTTTTAGGACATCCCAAACCAACCCTAAATTTCGGTCGCTAATTATAATTAAAAATTTTGGGGGCTGCACTTCAAATTTTGAAGGGACTTTTAAATTAATTTGGTGGTCTGGAGGGATTTCGAACACACAAATTTTAGGGCTTAGGCCTCTTTTGATCTCACAAAAAAGCTGATTATAATCTGCTTATTATAAAAAATCAGATTATAATCATCTTCCCGGACAAAAGTTTCTCACTCTGTGACTCTGTCTCTCTCGCATCTGCCCTCCCCCGATTATCTCTCTCTCTCTCTCTCCCCTCAATTCCCTATCGCAGACCCAACCCCGAACCCCTTATTACTGTCTTCATTTTCTCTTTTCCTCACTCCCTCTCTCCGCCATCCCAATCTTCATCAACAGTGGTGGCCCCAAACTTCCTATTTCAGCCATAGGGGAGATTTCGAAAGGAGCCACTACAAAAAGGGAGATTTCACTAGGCCACCACCGTCTCCAGGGAGATCGGTACTCGGTCGTCGTCAATATTCAAGGAGTTCTGAAACAGGTATTTTAATTAGTTAAGTTCTTCGTCCCCCCCCCCGAATCAGATCAATCTCTCTCTCGGCAGATCTTGGTTGCTTACAGCCGATTCTTCGCGGTTAAGCTTTCTGATCGGTGGTCGAAGCAGCAGCGAACTTTCAACCCCTACATTGTCGAGATTGCTGACTGTGATGATGTTGAAGTTTACATTGAGGCTCTAAGTTTGATGTATTGTAAGGATTTGAGGAAGAAGCTCATGAAGGAAGATGTCACTAGAGTACTTGGAATCTTGAAGGTACTAATAATCATTTGCACAGTGTAGAGGAAACTATGAACTTTTGTTGAATTTGTAGATTTATATGTTTGTACCTATTTGTATGTGTATATGAAATGATGTGTATACGTTTGTACCAATTTGCCTATATATATGTCTGTTTTTCTTGCCTTCAAACTATTTGATAAAATGTCTCATAGGAACTACTTAGTGTAACCTTTTGGACCTATCCTCTATTTGGGATGGAGGACAAGGTCAAAGTTAAATAACTCTAATAATACATTTGATCACTAAGCAAAGCATGACAAAGTGTAGAATTTTATCTAACGGTTCTATCAGTGAAAATTGCTCTGAAACTTTTTTCCTTGCATCATTGGCTTGGCTAGTGGACGAGATGTCTATTATCTTTGTACTGTCATCAAATCAAATTTGTATGTCTTTATCTCGATGCAGTTGTGAAATTCTAACTATAACTTTGATATTTTTCCCAGCTGGTGCATCTTTCCTTTTGAATCTATCTCATTGAAGGGAAGACATTGATGTGAAATTCCCTACAAGTTGCGGGACGTCAAATCTACCTTTGAACTATTCTGAAACGGAAAAGCGAATAAAGGAGATGAAATGGAAAAAAGAAAGAATACTGGAAGATATGCAGAGAGAACAAGCATTATTGGACCATGAAAAGTTAATTTTTGACTTGAAAAAATAGGAGTATGTCAAGTTCCTGGCGGAAAGCTCATCATATGTGTCTCAGGTAATGCGTTGAGCATATTTTGACTAGCAATGTACAAATTTTCTGAGGAGTAAATTTATTAGCTGTAAGTTGACATAGACTGATTTTACATGCTATGTACAAATTTGCTCATAGTGTTCTTATTTAGTTGAGTTACTTGGGGGAACACATTTGCTCATTGTGTCATGTCCCTGCTTTGACTCTTGATCTGTTTTGTTTGGTTTACATGATGCTAAAAATTGTATTTGACGTTTGCTCAGCATGCATTCTGGACTACATACATGCTGCATTGCTTCATGTGTATCATGTACCTGCCTTGTCTTCTGAACCTTGTTATTTGGTGTACAGGATGTGGATGCCAAATGTTTGAATTAAAGTCCTGTTACAATGCCTTATGGATCATGTGCGTGCTGCACTGCCTCACCACTGTATTATTGTAAATGTATATGAAATTACTTTAGAAAGCTGTCATGTTTTCTTCATCAAGAGGACCTTGGGGAAAAGAAAAAAAAAATCAATGAGATTATTGCCTTTACATCTTATGTGACATACTGGATGGAGTAGAAATTTTTAGAAGATGTAGATGATCACTCAAAATTGGAAACATATGTAGCTTTGAGCTTGAAATGTTAGTGTTGCAACAAGAAAACCATGTGAATGGACCCATTTTATAATATTTATTTATAGTTGTTTTGAGTGATAGATATTATAGTTATGAGATGCAGTGCCACAAGTTGCAGCAAGGGTTTCATACTTCCATGATTAGTTGTCAGAACTAAAAAGTATGGCAGTTTTTGGTAAACTCAAAATGTTTAAACATTGCTTGTGATGGTTTCATGCTATAAAGTTCGTTGCCTTGGTGATTCAATCTTTATGGATTTTATTCTGCCAATAGGTTTGAGCAGTGATAATAAATGCAATAAGCATATTTTTTGTTGATGATTCCAGGTCTCATTATTGCATTTGGCTGACATTACTGAAAACGGTGTCACATTTCAGGTACTTTTTCTTTGCATTTACTGGTGTAGCCACCGTTTATTATGATATGTTGATGTACTTGTATTATGTTAACCAAGCTTGTGGATAGATAAATATATGTTTATACATACATACATCCAAATCTGCATATACACTTATACGATTCATGCTGCTTTAAACTTCTAATGTTGACTAATGTATATCAGTAAATTTAGTTATACTATACATACATGTAAGTCTTTTTTTTTTTTGAACAGCTACTTACATGTAAATCTGTACATACATATATATGACTTCATGCTGCTCCAAACTTGTTATGCTGACAAATCTATTAGTAAATTTAGTTATACTAGAGCATCACAACCATTTAGGTCTTGTTTGGGAACATGCTATTTTAGTAACTTTTTGGCTTTTTGGCTAAGATATAAGGTAAAAAAAAACTAGTATGTTTGGGATGAGTTTTTGGCCTTTTATGAAAAATGTGCAAATAGAGAGAAAGGGGAATATTTGACTTTTTTGTATAGTTTGTTAGCTTTTTTCACATCCTGGGATGGGTGGGTCGCTTAGGATAAATCTTTTATGTTTGTGCAAGCAACTAACCGATGTAGTTAGAGTATTGTTCCAAGGGTAAAAGCTCAAGTTCTCTAGTTTGAGAATGTGATTTGAGTCATGGTGGGAGCAATACCATATATATAAAGAGATGAGACTATGTTGGGTTCTAGCCATTTTTTGTTTACATGATTTTGTGTAATGTTCTTTTCCAATTGTTAGTCTTGTAGTCAACTACATGATTGCCTGCAAACAAATGCATCATGAGCTTGCATATATGTATTCTTTGTCTTCCTTTGCATGAGCTTTTGAGCGAACTGGGAACCAGGTCAATGAGTTAAGGGATGGATATACCCTAACTATGTTCTGATTAATGAAACACATTGAAAGGTTATTTTCCTTGAGATACTTCTAGTTATTTTAGGATTCAGGAAAGTTGTCTTGTGGTTATGATTTTTTTCATCATTATGTGTTGTATCTGGTGCTAGCAAATAATGCATTTGTTATAGTAGAAAGCATTCTCATCAGTGTTCAATTACTTAGCTATTATCGTATTAGTTACAACTTTTATGAGTTTTTATTTTTTATTTTATTTTCTTCTTCTTGTTTTATTAGTTCTCACTCTTAAACTTACCAAGTATGGGAATTCACCTCTGTTTTTGATGTTGCTAGTAACTGAGGCTTAATTATCTTATTGCAGTCACCGGTTGATGGAAAGCCAATGCTCTTAACACCTGAAGAATCAATTCAGATCCAAGTGGGTACATTTTGCTTGTTTTTTCCAAACTGGAGAATCTATTTTTATTTACAGACTCATAATTTTTATAGTAAACATTTTCATTATTTTGGTTGTAGAATGTTGCAATTGGCGACCAAAATTTTTTGGTCGTGGAATGTCACAATTGGCGATCAAATTTTTTGGTCGTTGAATGTGATAATTGGCGACCAAACTTTTTGGTCGTAAGATGTGACAATTGGCGACTAAGATATTTGGTCGGGAAAATATCACTTTTCGCAACCAAAGTGTTTTAGCGACAAAATGGATTAGTCGTAGTAATGACATATTTAGCGACCAAAAATTTAGTTGGCAAATTCAACTTTTTCCGACCAACCAAAATTTTGGTTGCAAATTACTTTTGCCGACCCTCAATTGGTGATCAAAGTAGCGATCAAAAAAATTGGTTGCGGATAACTTTTGCCGACTAAAAGTGAGCTTTTAGCGACCAATTTTTTGGTCGGCAAAAGTGTTATTTCTTGTAGTGAAATTTCTAAGAATTGATTTTATGTTTTGATAAAACAAGAATTAAGTTTCAAAAAATTATGAATTTATGAACAAGTGAGCTTAATTTTTATATTAAAGAAGTTTTGATATACTCCCTCCGTACCAAAATAGTGGTTCTTTTTGAAAAATTCAACTTTTTTTGGTAGTATAATTATTGTACTTTAAAAAAATTAATTTTTCAAAATTACCCTTTGGATAGTACATTTTTTGAGGAATATCAATGTTATAATTGTATTTTTTATGTTGTTAATGAATTTAAAAGAAGGGCAAAATAGGAGATTTATATTATTTTTATACTTGATTTTTTAAAATGGACTAATATTTTGGGACAGTGAAAAATGGAATAAGGGACTAATATTTTAGGACAGATGGAGTAAATGGTTTAAAATTGATCATGTTTTCTTGATTATTTAAGAGTTTGTATATTTTTAGACAAGCCATGTATGAACTCAAGTATTGAAATCATATTTTGAAAGTTTAATTCATATTTTAAAATTTATGAGTTTGAAATTGGGTTTAATATGAAGAAAAAGAATTAAATCTAAATTTGGACAAATTAAGAAATAAATTATAATTTGAATTTGACAATCAAGAATTGATTTGATTTTGATTTGAATTTCATACATGCATGTATTTTTCTAAGAGTTTTATACCTTTGATTTCATGTTTTGTAAAACAAAGGAAGAAAAGTTTTAATATCATAATATTTACGAAGTTTTGGTCTTAATCTTGACAAATCAAAGAGATTTTTGTATTAAGATTTAAAAATCAATCATAGGTCTATGTTTATTAATGAAATTACATGTTTAAATTGAGTCAAGCATGAGCCTAAGTTTTGGTAATGTGTTTGGAAATTATTTTGCTGATTTTCAGAACTCAAAAAACTATAGACCGCTCGAGCAGTCAAGCTACCGCTCAAGCGAACATTGAGGCCAT
Organism: Camellia lanceoleosa; assembly: GCA_025200525.1. Taxonomy (NCBI): domain Eukaryota; kingdom Viridiplantae; phylum Streptophyta; class Magnoliopsida; order Ericales; family Theaceae; genus Camellia; species Camellia lanceoleosa. Next base: position 94,608,319 of record CM045758.1, on the reverse strand, counting down.
CCAAAATTTGTTTTTGCAGACTAAATTACTGAGGACCCACGGCTACCGCTCAAGCAACCAATGGTTTGCTCGAGTGAACTGCTCTGTTTTATCATATTTTGGAAAATTATTTTGAATTCATATTTCCATCCTCATCCCTTTCTAAGCATCTTTAACTATGAGTTAAGCCTTATTTATGATTAATAAGTTAAGAATCAACATAAGTTAATTTGTTAAAGAAGTAAAGTAAGAATTCGATTTATTTGAGAAGAAAGAATAAGAGAAGTAATACTCGATCAGATCAAGAGAATAATATAATGTTTTGATGTGTATATTTGTGTGCTATGTGTAGATTGAACAACCGAGAAGTAATATTCATTCAAGCCCACTATGAGTAATATTCTTATAAAGATATGTTCGAAATATGTTTTGAAATTTGTTACATGATAATGATCTTGAAATGTTATTTTATATGAATAAATGAATGTCTTTTTTTGAAATATATTCATGGTAGGCCCTCGCCTGGGGGAAATAATATCATGGCCCTTTAATTAATAGGCCTTTGCTTGGGGGAAACAATACCATGGCCCATTGAATTAATTGAAACACAGAGACATCTGATGTTAAAACTTAATTGTCTACATTAAATTATGGATTATTGGTTGATCCGTTGTGGTCCAATTGGATTGACCCTAGTGGTCCTATTTGTTTTGGCACATTGTTACATTATTACTCTATTGGATGTACCATGTAAATTGATTGAATGATTATTGTTGTCGTAAAGTATTGATATGATTGGATTTATGATTGTCAATCGAAATGTTTTGATCATTGAAATAGATTGTTTTGGGATTTGAAAGATATATTTTGAATCATGTTGGACTTCATTCATTTAAACCCTTTATATTGATATTACTCATTGCACTCTAATTCACTCATTTACCTTATATATATATATGTGTGTGTGTGTGTGTGTTTGTAGGTGAGCAATTGGAAGATTAGTATTAGAGTTTGCCTCGGAGTTCGCCCTTTGTCAAGCCACCCAAAAAGTGCCTCCGTGTTGGGGCTTTAGTTTTGTTTTGTTAGAGTTTTGTATTTTCTTAAAAGTCATATATGTAGTGTGTGAGATATGTATGATAAATGTCTTTGTATATGTATATTTTAAAAGTGAGTTAAGAATGTTTTAATTATTTCAGTTTATCATTTATACACAACTCAATGGATGTCACGCCTTCAAAATAAACCCATAATATCATACATTCACGATAAAGAAAAGAGATTTCATATTACAATCATCAGAGTATTCTTACAAAAGGTGTTACTTGTTGACAACAAAAGTAAATGTCCTATAGATTTATAACTTTTCAAGTCAATACTTGGTTACAAAAAAGAGAGTACTAACTCTACACAAAATAAGTTCTTGGCTTGATATACATGTAATACAATAAAAACAACAAAAAGAGTTTAACAGCCTCAAGCCTTCCAAGTTATGTCTTTGGAAGTGGCATAACACCTATATCTAAAAATGATGTCCCATATAGGGTGAGTCAATGCCCAGTAGAGATATGTTAAACATAATATGAGCAAAAACTAAAACATTTGCATTTGATAAATGTTTAACCCACATAAATTAATTCATAACCCATTTTAATTACATAACAAATATGTCCGTGTTTCATTTCTCTTTCTTTTACTTAATCGATTTTCAATTCATAAATATGGCTCAAAACTTAGCCAAACAATTCCCATGAGACCACAGCTCATATCAACAATACTTTCATACTTCACAATAGATACACATATTTGCTGTATCGATATCACAAAAAACACTTCCATACATCATAATAGATACACATATTTGCTATATCAATGTCACATAAAACACTTCCATACTTCACAATAGTTACACATATTTGCTGTATTAATGGAGTCCATCCCTTATCTTTTCCCAAATAATATTCGATTTAGGAGTCCATCCTTATCTCTTCCTAAACGGTGGAGTACATCCCCTATCTCCTCCCACACAACACAATGTATATAAGCACAAATCATATACATAATCAATCAATACATAAATTTGAGGTATTATTCCAACCGTCATATTCAATGACATATTCAATTGATTAGTTTTAATTCACCTAATCATCATGCAAGGTCTACAACATTCAAGACTATCTTTCACCGTTAGCCCAAAGCAATTTATTTCTAAACAGATAATAAATGCATCAACCGATAATTTGACAACAATTTCATAAGTGAACGATTAATAAATCCAACTCCACCATTCCCTCTTATAATGAGCATATTTCATTATTTCCAACTCAATTCCATATTTCCATAACATTCCCAAATTAATTATATAAATTAATTCATACAACAATTTAGGGCTTTCTCCTCCTTTTTCTCTACAATGACCCAAAGGTCCCATATATCATCAACAACATCAATACCATCATTTTAAGACCCAAGATACACATTCATGAGTCAAAATAACAAAACCCCTCTTTATTCATTTTGAAACCCTAACACCCAAAATTACCCAACTTCAACATTACATTAAAATGACCAATAGTTTATGTCAAAGACCATAGAAATGAATAGTTATCCCTACTTCAAATTTGGAGCTCAAAAGAGAAGATGAAGAAATTTGAAAGTGCTCCAAACCTTAATATTTTCGGATCAAAATGTAGCCCTCAACAAGCTCCACACTTTTTACAAAGGCCCAAGGGTAGAAGATCACTCCTACTAGATCAAACCCTAGAGAGAAGTTGGAGTTTTAAAGTGAGGTGCTCTCCAATGGAGGTTTTGAAAAGTAAGAGAGAGAAAAGGAGTTGAAAAAGTGATCCAAAAAGTCGAACTACTGCGATATCTTGACTCCCGTTCGGCGTGGAGCAGCGTGCTCAGCGTCGACAGAACTCACGCCGGCGTCAAAAGTATCGCTCGAGCGCCGGATGCACACTTCTAGAAGTTTTACAGACCAAGGTCTCCGTTCGAGCGTCAGACTTCCCGCTCAAGCGGAGGAACAAAACCAAAAGGGCCCGCTCAAGCATCAAAACTCCCGCTCGAGTGTCCGATGACCTGCAGAGAAAAATACTAGGAGATGGATATTTACGCTCGAGCATCCAAACTCCCGCTCGAGTGGAGAAGAAACAACAAAGGGCCCGCTCGAGCGTCAAAACTCCCGCTCGAGTGTGAAGGCCAAAAATTGGGCATCAACCTTTGGTTTCTAAACACAACTAACCTGTTTCAAACCTGCCCAACACAACCCAAGACTCAAATACAAAGAGTAAAGGATGGAAATGAGAATACAACATCAACACACTCACGGAACCAAGTCCGGAATACAATAAACAAAGGAAAGGAAAACCAGGATCGCTATAATGGATATTCTTATTTTGTGTTGCTTCCGCTTGAAGCCCCGATATTAATTAACTATTTTTGAGATTTTGTCTTTGAGGCCTAATTACCGCCATGGCCTAAGCATCTAGGAGTGGGTTGGGGTCGTGATAGAGTGTTATTAGAGCACGAGTTAATATCTCACTCACGTGTACATTGAGCATTAGAATGTCTAGAGAAAATTTAAGTTGCATGCATCTAGTAAGTAAGTGATAAGTTGTGCATTCAAAAAAAAACTATTTGTGTTTATTTAATAGGCTAAGTATTGAGATTAAGAATTAAGGGTTATTATGGAATTTCGACGATTATAAGGAAACTGAAATGTGTTTGTTTAGTAAGTTCAGTATTGAAGTTAAGAGCTATTGTGAAATTTTCAATCTGAATTTTTGACTAAAACATTGGTGAGTACAAGTATGTTGATTTGTGGAAACATGGTATTATGAGGAATTAGAATCTTTGATGGAAGTCATGAAAGCTATGTGGGTTATATGTCAAATTAAACTATGGGAATATTTGGGAGTTTAGGTATTTAATGATCAATGAAGTGTGTGGAACTATGGTGATTGGAAGTTAGAAGATTGTTTGATAAGAAGAAGGTGTGTTGATTTGGTGAGGGACCTAATGTATGAACAATAGAGTCTCATACTTTTATTGAATGACCTTGAAGGTTCGATTAGAATCACGTTCGGCTGGCGTAGTTTGAAATCGAAAATTCTCGGTCAACTCCATGGGACTGAATAGGTTGCCCTCCTGATGTCTTTGTATAATTGTTTGACTTATGGTTGAATATGTGATGTTATGTTCCAAGCTAGCCAATATTACCCCAAGTGTTATCCACCTTTGTCTTGTGACTTTGGGTAAAGATGATGAGAAGTAAGAACGAAACGGAAGTTGAGTCTTTATTGGAGTGATTGGGTAAAGTAGAAAAAGTGTTAGAAAATATGATTGTTAGGTTTTTGTAATTGGCAATACCGTTTGACAAAACTCTGTTTAGTTGTAATTTTACTCGATCATTTATTTCATTGAGGCTATGAGTTTTTAGATGTGAATCTAACCCGAATTGTGCTTTGTAGAGGAGTTTGTGATCTTAATCCTATCATGTTTGCCACTTTGCTGACTATGTCAGGGATCGAGCTGCCTGGTCAGCACATGGGGTTTAGTTCAATTTGGGCGTTGTTTAACAAAATTACAATCGAAGTTGTTTGACCACTTGAGCGATCGATTGTGTGCTCGAGCAAAGATGCAATCCTTTCAGAAGTTTGACTCGCCTGCAAAAATACTGGTAGTTGTATGTTTATGCTCAAGCAACCTTTTCTGCACTCGAGTGTAGATCCTTGTTTTGAAACACACATTTTAGTCAGACCGCTCGAGTGTCCATTCATGTGCTTGAGCGGAGATTGCGATTCTGTTTGCTATAAATCTACGATTAATTTAGTTTCCATGGTACGGCTTCCAGATCTTCTTCTTGAGTATTAGGGTTATCATTTGGAGCTTATTTGCTTGTTTCCTTTGATATCTGTGAGAGTTTATATCGTGAATTGAGTGGATTATATCAAAGAGTTTGTTTATTTTATTTTATTCAAAAAAGATAGAGTTGTTCTTTGGTGGATTCCAAAGAATTTGGGCCTAAAGCTTTGGTGAATACCGGAGTGGCTCATCGTCATGGATTTGACATCGGCGTTGTGGATTCAACGTTGGACAAGACAATTTCGAGGTGAAAACGGTGGTGGAAGTGGCAGATTGGGATCGGTTCAATTTAGGTGTGCATTCGCTAGGTAATTGAGAGTACACTTATAACAACCCCGACCTGTGATTTGCTTTAATATGTGATTAAGAATGCCTAATAAGTAATTAAGATGAAATTCTACGTTAATTGCATGTGTTACGAGTTATTTGCATTTGTATCTGTTTGTCGTAGAAATATCTGTATGTGTTTTTGTTATGTTTTGCAAATTGAAGGCCTTATTGGCTACAGAGTACGAAATTGACTGAGATTACATGTTATTTAGGATTTTTAGAAAATTATTGTAGGTTCAATTGGAATTCAATTTGGAACGAAATAATTAGAATAAAATAATGCCCATTTGATTAGTAGTAAGCCTAGTTTAATTAAGCTTTTTAATCAAGCCTATATAAGGCTCACAAACACATTCTAGACTCATCATTTTCCATCTTCCTTGACACAAAACATGAGGGAGAAGAGAGAGTGAAGTGAAGTGTGAACTCAAGAGAGGAAAGAAAGCATTTGGAAGGAACTTTGGAAATTTGGCCTCCTAGCTCAAAGAATTAGGCATCTAAAACACAATTGAACACTTAAGGTAAGAATTCAAGCCTTTAGGTTTGTAATTGAGATGGTTAATGCATGGAATCAGGTGAAATAAGTGAATTAACATAAGAATTGAGCTAAGGAAGAAGAATTAAGAAGATAACCATACATGCATGCAAATTCTCTTGCATTTAGAGTTTAATTTTGAAGAATTCTCACATGCATGCATTGATCATAGCTTGGTTTTGGAAATTCATCAAGTTTCATACCATTTTACCTTGTTTGATCATGTATTGGAAGGTTTGAGTTCATAACAATATATGCATGATATGTTTTCTAAATCCCAAGTTTGATTTTGGGCAATTCACTTACTTTTGGGCCTTGATTTTGCGAAATGATCTTTAATTTATGATGTTTTATAAGTTTACAAGTATTTCCTCAAGTTTTGGCCCAAAAGAACATGTTTTGGTGCAATAGAATTTGATTTTGAGCATACAACTGGAATCTGAAAATTTCATAATTCTGTATCACTGCTCGAGCGACTGAAGTTGTGCTCGAGTGACCACCTTTTGTTTTGTACCTCTGCTCGAGCGAAGAAGTCTAAGCTCGAGCGTAAACTTCATGCTTCCAGAAGTTTTACAGAGTTTTGCAAACCGCTCGAGCGTAAGAAGTTGCGTTTGAGCAGAGACCTTATTTACTCAGTCTTTGTCTCGAGCGACCGTTGAGTGGAAAATTCATGCAACTAGTACTTTTCCAGACTTTTCAGACCGCTCGAGTGACCGGTGTAGCGCTCGAGTGGACTGCCCTATTTTTTAAAATTTGACTAAGTGTCTCAAGTTACATTTTGGCATCCTCATTGCATCCTAGACACTCTTAAGCCCTAATTAAGACATAGTAATGAGAATAAAGATTATAAACTGATCAAACAAGAAAGAAAGAAATTTAAAGAATTTCGAGTGTATGTTTCAATATGTATCCATTCTGTGTTTGTGTAGGTCACACGCTGTAGGTTATCTGGTTATCTACTCTGTCTGTCTGCTATTGGAATCAACTGTGAGTAATAACTCTGTAAAGTTATGTTTAACTTAATTATTTTCTGATGATATGAAATGATCAGTTTTATGAAATGTTATGCTTTGTATGAATGAATGAATGATTGTCCAAGTTTCTGAAATGTATTCGTGGCATCCTTAGTTTCAAATGACATCTGTTATCTGTTTTGTTATGTCCTAATTATGGGCCAACTATATGTCTCATGAGCCAACTGTTATGGATCCTTCTGTATATGTCCCATTTATGGGCCAACTGTATGTCTCATGAGCCAACTATACTGTCTCCGTGCACGTGAGTCAACTGTATGCCTTTATAATAGTCTCTTTATGGGTTAACTGTTTATGTTACTACTCATGGATGTACCATGTACGATTAACTGCAAATTCTGATTATGAATATGATTCTGATTCCATTTTTGTTATGAATACTGATTTCTGAATAAGAATGTGAATCCATTTCTAATATAAACTAAATTCTGTTTTCTGTAACTGTCATGGACAACATTCATTAAATCCTTTACTCTATTATTTTTCATTGGGCTCTAGCTCATCCTATTATTTATGTATGTAGGTAATCAGGTGTGCGACCAGGCTCAATGATGACTGCCTAGAATTTTGTTTTGTTGGCCAACCTTTGTGCCTCCCGAGGAGGTTCCAGAAAGACTCAAGTGGTCGAGTTTTGTGAACTAAGTTTAAGACTTGTTTTCTTTTATTGAAATCTAAACAAATTTATGTTTATCTATATTTTAGGCTAAGTCTCATTTTTGTTTTATCTATACATGTGGGTGATGTAAGACTAATGTAATTATGACGTCATATATGTATATATAAAGTTTAAAATTTTTGTACCATGTATGTTTTTACAGCTCTATGGACATTGTATTATTGCTTCCGCTAGCCCCTTAATTATATGTTATTCTGTACAACGGCCTTTAGTAATCCAAGGATTACTAGCCGGCTACGATGCTGAACCTATAGGGGCGGGCGAGTTTGGGTCGTGACAATACTTGTGTAATTTCTTTTTGTCTTCTTAGTGGATTGTTTTGTGGCTTTGGTCCGTGGTTTTTTTTTTTTTAATCACAATTGGAGGTGCTCCAATTGTGGTTTTTCCATGTTAAATCCTTGTGTTGATTTGTCTTTGATTTTTTGATTGGGATTGTTATATACTGTTTAAAATTGATACATAATCACAAATCAATATATTGGGGATTTCAGATTTTTCAATTAGTATCAAAGTAGGTCGCTCTATTTTTTATTTTTTTAAACTATTGGAGCAAGATCGCGTTTGATTTGTGATAATGGATTCAATTCGTGAGGAAAATTCTATGGTTCGACCATCTCTACTTAACGGATCTAATTATTCTTTTTGGAAAGCTCGGATGAGATTGTTTTTAAAATCTATTGATGAAAAAGTATGGCAATCTGTCACGTATGGGTAGACCAAACCGACGATTACCATTGATGAAGTAACTTTCCTCAAACCAACTGATAAGTGGGACACAATTGATTACCAAAATAATAACTGGAATAGTAAAGTTATCAATTCTCTCTTTTGTACCGTTACACTAGAAGAGTTTAGTTGTATTTGCAATTGTGAAGTCACAAAAGAGGCTTGGGATATCTTACAAACTATTTATAAGGGCACTCCTTCTGTTAAACGCTCAAAACTTCATAGGCTCACGTCTAGTTTTGAAAACCTTTCAATGAAAAATAGTGAGACCTTTGTGAATTTAAGCGAAGTTGAGTGACATTGTAAATTCCAGCTTCAATTTAGGTGAAAAAATACTAGAATCCAAGATTGTGGGAAAAATATTGAGGTCCTTGGCCAATCGGTTCCAATTAAAAGTTACTACTATTGGGGAGGCTCAAGATATTGACAACCTCAAATTGGATCATTTGGTTATCTCCAAAATTATAAGGCACATATAAATTTCAAAAAGAAACAAAAAAAAAAAAAAAAAAATGATATTGCCTTTAGTAGTGCTTATTGAGTTGGAAAGGATTCTGATGAGGATTGTGAGATAGATTTCAAGATTTCGGATGTTTTTGTAAAATAATTTAAGAAGTCTTTTCTGAAAAAGAATCCTAATATTTTAGAATCAACTCATAAATCCAAAGGCAAAGATAAACTCAAAATTAATTCTATAACCAAGAAAAAGAAAGGAAAGATACAAGGGAACTCTGGAAGAGTTCAATGCTATGAATACTAAGGATTTGGCCACTTTGCTCAAAAATACCTTAATCGTTTGAGGAAGAAGAAAGCCTTCGCTATCACTGGGGAAGATGAATCATAATCTGATAAAGATGAAAGTGACAATGAAGTACAAGGCGAAGAGGGACATGAACAATTCCTTACTTTCATGGCAGCTTTCGAAATTGAAAGACAAATAGAGTATCAAAAGAGGCCGGTTCAGAATGTCACTGATGATGAATCCCCGAGGAGTGATGATGAAGAGCTTCAGCAAGCGTATGAAAAGTTGTATAAGGAGTCTCTTAACTTATCTAAATTGAATTACAAACTCACTATCAAATTCAAAGCCTATGAAAGTGAGAATGTCAAATTAAAGAATAAGATTTTCGAGGCTAGGAATGATGCCATCAAGATTTCTAGTGATCGACAAGCTCTTTATGCAAAACTCTTGACTTGTGAGACAGAGAAGAATGAGCTACAGCAAATCTATGCAACATATGAAGAAAATATTGAAACTCTCAAGATGTCTCAAGTTGCCTTGGAAGAGCTAGTCATCAAGAAAGAGGAAGAGCTCAAGTGTGTTATGGGTACCATTAGACTTGGAACGAAGGATCAAACACTTTGGACAATATCATTGGGTCTCAACAAATGTGTTGTGACAAGAGTGGCATTGGCTTTTGTGGTGACAAAGAGCAAAAATAGAGTGTATCTACATCTCATGATACAAGAACTCAAGGAAAGAGAGAACAAAAAATTCAACATGAGAACGGACTTCTCAATTTTCCTAGAGTTGGTAAGGCCAAAGAAAAGAAGGTACACCCTGTTTTTATTTGTCATCATTGTGGTATGTATGGTCACATTTTCCCTTATTGTTATGAGTTGCATAGGAGAGTGTCTTATAGAGATAGAAGAAATTCCAACATCTCGTGAGATAGGAGATATGTCATTGGAGGTAATGAGGTTAAGGGTCATATTAGACCTCGTTATTTTGATTTGCTTGAGACGAAACATGAATAGAGGTTGTGTTTGCCTAGACCTAGGAATAGGAAGTTGGAAACCAAGTCAAGATGGGTTCTCATTGAAGGAAAAGGGAACCACAACGTCAAGACACCACCCAAGAACCACAATTCTCACAACTTTGTTCATACTAAAGCGGTTCGGGTGAAAAAACTTGACTTGTGTTAATTTGTTTATTCGTTTTTTTTTTCTTTTTTGTTTTTGGGTTTCTGTGTGTTTTTTCTTTTTGGGTCATTTAATGTGTTCCTGTTCATTTTCTGTCTTGCTTTGTTTTAAGAAAATAATAATAATAATCCAAAATGATTTTCTTAGTAAGGTTTTGCAAGCTTAAAATTTTTGAGAAGTTCTTGTTGCATATTGGAATTGATGAGAATATTCATTATATGTTAATATGTGTATACTTTCTGTGGTCATTACTCATTTCGGGGTGTGTGTACTTTGATTTGTATGTCTCATTTTGTACACACTCTTAGATTAACAAATATCGGAATCTTCCGCCTTAGTGATCAATTTTCTCTATGGACTTCTAGCATTGGACCTTTTGCTTTTCTAGAGGAATTGACCTATACTAGCACATCATGGGTGATGTTGAGTCTCTTAACCACTTTTCATTTTTTTTTTTGCATCTCCATGGCTTTTCCTAAGTTCTTTGCAGTCAAGGCATGAAGAAAATGCTGTCTCAGAGTCACCAACCAGGCTATCCTTATTGTATCAATGTTTCTCTAGTTTGGTTTCCATACTTTTGATTGTGAAAGCTGCTAATGAGTGTGTAAAAGAAAGAAAGAAAATTAAAAAATAAAATAAAATAAAAAATAAGATTCATTAATTGAGAGGGTGCCTTCGCTTTTACTCAACAAATACCCCTTTATTCCTAGTGGTTTGACTTTCCTTAGTTATGTTTAGATTCTCTTACCGGAAGTCCAGCTATTAGATCACTATTAGGATTTGAATCTAGTGTTTGTCGAACTTCAAGAGTCAGACATACACTTTTATAATGGAATCTATGCTTTTTACATAATGCATCACTTTCTTTTATGAGGAATCTTTTAGAAGTTGTGCACATTGTGTTTTCAAGTAATTGTGTTTCTTGGATAATCTTGTGTGTTTTAAGGTAAAATATGTAATTCCTTACTTGCTTCACCATATTTTTTTTGGTCATTTTCTTCTTGTTTTTTATTTTCAATATTTGTGGTTGCTTTTAATGAGGGAGAGTTTGGTTTATCATTGCAAGGTGTTTTTTTTAGCATGAACTTATATTGATTGGTTTGGTAAGGGAGATTGACATTAGTTGGTATGCATGTTGCTATGCACTGCTTATTTATTACTTATTCTCGCTTGTTATTACTTTTTACATCATATTGGTCATGCTTGTGTGGTTTATGATCTTACTTTAGTTGATTGAGCTTTCTTTGTCAATTTATGATAAAAAGCGGGAGAATTTTGAGAGGGAATATTATTTTTGAGAGTGTTGTTTTTTGTTTCTTGTGTGGATTTTTATCTATTCATGCTGCATGGTCTTAAAATCTCCAAGTTTTATCTATTCATATTTCTATCTTATGCTTCAAGATAATCTTGTCATATGTCTATTGCTTTTTCATACTCTTGTGGCACTAATAGTTGTTTTGTAGATCGTGACCTTGAGAAACAAGTTTGTTTTTGTTGGTTGTAATGAGTTGGGGTGATTAGGATTTTATTTGTTAGGTGTGTTTTGTCATGAAATTGCCAAAGGGGGAGATTGTTAGGTATTGTAATTGGTAATCTCTTTTGACAAAACTCCTGTTAGTTGTAATTTTACTTGATCTTTTATTTTAGTGAGGCTATGAGTTTTTAGATGCGAATCCAACTCGAATTATGCTTTGCAGAGTAGTTTGTGATCTTAATTCTATCATGTTTGCTACTTCGCTGATTATGTTGGGGATAAAGCTGCCCAATCAGCTTGCGGGGGTCGTTTCAATTTGGGCATTTCAATCTGTAAGAGTTTATTTCATGAATTGAGTGGATTATATTAAAGGGTTTGTTTATTTTTTTTATTCAAAAAAAGATTTTGTTCAGATTATGGGGAATTTGGGCCCAAAGCTTTGGTAAATACTGGAGTGGCTCATCATCGTAGGTTCAACATCGGCATTGTAGATTCAATGTTGGACAAGACAATTTTAAGGTGAACACGGTGGTGGAAGAGGCACAATGGGGTTGGTTCAATTTGTGCGTGGATTCACTAGGTAATTGAGAGTACACTTGTGTAATTTCTTTTTATCTTTTTAGTGGATTGTTTAGTGGCTTTGGCCCATGGTTTTCTTTTATCACAATTGGAGGCACTCCAATTGTGGTCTTTCCACGTTAAATCATTGTGTTGATTCGTCTTTGATTGTTTGATTGGGATTGTTATATACTATTTAAAATTGATACATAATTACAAATCAATATCTTGGAGATTTCAGTTTTTTCAATGATAAAAGCTATGCAGTAATGCTATGGGAAACCACAAGATCAAAAGAAAAAGTTAAATGTTAAGTCAAAGAAAAAATTACAAAATATGTCTAAGAAGTGGAGTGTTAATTGTTAAGCAAAATTAGGAGGGACAATTAATTTTAAGAAAGGTACAAATGCATCCCAAAATGTTCAAATTGTTACAAGTGTTATACGGGGTGGTGTTATCGAATTTCGGAAGCATGTTTCAAATGTGGAAATATGGAGCATTTAATGAAGAATTATTCCCAAAATAATAATAATAATAATAATAATAATAATAATAATAATAATAATAATAATAATAATAATAATAATAATAATAATAATAAATTTTAAGAAGATTTCAAGTCAGATAATCAGTTTAAAGATTAGTCCCTAATCCAATATCATTCGAGATTAATCCTCGACTATTTGGAGACATGTAGATTATTGGAAATATGTGAATAGGTGAACAGAAGTATATGAGCTATGAGATTGATGAGAACAATATGTTAGTAATTAGTGTATGCTATGTTTTAATGTTATGGGGTCAACTTCGAAATCCACTTCATATTATTAAGTATTACAGAATAGCTTTTAGAGACTGTGATGAATTACCAATTTGGGTTATTAACCAACAAATAAAAATGAGTTGAACTCCTGTGATGAGAAAATCGAATGGTAAGGAACTTACTTGGAAAAGAAGAATGAAATGAAGCTTAGCTATATGATCGGTTTTTAGGTACAAGTGCCTTATGTTTGGAGAACCAAACTTTTTGAGGGAGAGAGATTGTGATGACCCCACCACGTATAATATTTTTGCATTTAATTAATTAAGGAGATTTGAATTATAATTAGTTGTTATTTTGATTTAATTGTAGAATTGATGAACATTATTGAGTCTGATTTATATATGATTGTATGAAAGATTTATTTCAGAATTAGAAATTGAAGGCCAAAATGGCTTAAGAAGGTATAATTGGTGAGTTCAACCAGTTTATTTCAAGTATGGAACCATATGGGAGTTTAATTAAATATTTGATTCAGTTTTGATTTAGTCTAGTAGAATTAAGATTTGATTAATGGGATCCGATTTATAATTAATTAAGCCAATTTGTTCATAAGAATTAGTAATTGTGATTATTCTGAATCAAATTCACTTATGAGGTGTCCAATTTGAATATATAATTTATTGAGAAGAATTTTGGATCTGATCAGAAATTGAAAGCTTTAATGACTTGAAAAATCAAAATTCATGATGACAATAATTTTAATTTGATATTTGGAGCCTTTTGAGAGTTTGGTTAAAAATCTAATTCAGATTGGTAAAATATTAAATGTAATTAATTGGGCCTTAATTGAAGTCAATTAAACTAATTAAATTATGTGAAAGTTATGATTAGTTATAATTAATTAAATGTGATGTATATTTGAGTGAATTCTAGAACATTTGAAAAATTTTATATTGTTTTGCTAGATGAGTTGAGAGAACGCAAGAGGAATCCATTCAGTTATTTGCTCGAGACCTTTTGAGACGTAGAGAGAGAGAGAGAGAGAGAGAGAGAGAGAGAGAGAGGAGATTTGTGCTGGAAACCAATTCAAGAGTCTAAGAAAAAGAAGAATTAAGGAAGGAAATACTAGGAAAAGTGAAGAATTGAAGAGAAGTTCAAGAATTTATCAAGGATTCATCAAATTTAAGATTTTAGGTAAGAAATTAAAACTTAAATTTTGTTGATAAGTCAACTAAAAGCTGAAATTAAGAAGTAATTGGATTCAATTTCATGTAATTAAAAAAAAAAGAAAAAGGAATTGGCATAATGATGAAGAAATTGATGTAAGTTCATGGTTATGGGAATAGATTTAGAAATTAACTATTTTGAGTTTGATTTTGAATGTCTTGCATGAATTTGAGTCTCATTTCTACATGCATGAACAAATTCTACAAGTTTTAATACTCTAATGGTACATGTATCATAGATTTTTAAGAATTAATTTCATGTTTTGGTGAAACAAGAACTAAGTTTTAGAAAATTATGAGTTTATGAACAAATTAACTTAATTTTTATATTAAAGGAGTTTTATATAAATTGTTTAAAATTGATCATGTTTTCCTAATTATTTAAGAGTTTGTATGTTTTTAGACAAGCCATGTATGAACCCAAGTATTGGAATCATATTTTGAAAGTTTAATTCATGCTTTAGAATTTATGAGTTTGAAACTGGGTTTGATATGAAGAAAAAGAATTGAATCTAAATTTGGACAAATTAAGAAATAAATTATAATTTGAATTTGACAACCAAGAATTGATTTGATTTTGATTTGAATTTCATACAGGCAAATATTTTCCTAAGACCTTTATAACTTTGATTTCATGTTTTGTAAAACAAAGGAAGAAAAGTTTTAATATCATAATATTCATGAAGTTTTGGTTAAAATCTTGACAAATCAAAGATATTTTTGTATTAAGATTTGAAAATCAGTCATAGGTCTATGTTTATTAATGAAATTACATGTTTAAATTGAGTAAAATATGGGCCTAAGTTTTGATAATGTGTTTGGAAACTATTTCGCTGATTTTCAGAACCCAAAAAACTATAGACCGCTCGAGCGGTCAAGCTATCACTTGAGCGAACATTGAGGCCATCTAGAATCTATTTTTGCATACTAAATTATTGAGGACCCGCAATTACCGCTCGAGTGATCAACGGTTTGCTTGAGCGAACTAATCTGTTTTATCATATTTTGGAAAATTGTTTTGAGTTCATATTTTTGTCCTTATCCCTTTCCGAGCATTTTTAAGCTCGAGTTAAGCCTTATTTAGGATTAATAAGCTAAGAATCAACACAAGTTAATTGGTTAAAGAAACAAAGTAAGAATTCAATTTATTTGAGAAGAAAGAATAAGAGATGTAAGATTCGATCAGATTAAGAGAATAATAGAATGTTTCAATGTGTATGTTTGTGTGCTATGTATAGGTTGGACAACTGAGGAGTAATATTCGTTCAAGCCCACTATGAGTAATATCCTTATAAAGATATGTTCGAAATATGTTTTGAAAATTGTTACATGTTGATGATTTTGAAATTTTATTTTATATGAATGAATGAATATCCTTTTTGAAATGTATTCGTGGCATCCTTTAGTGAGGCCGCCACTTAGGGGATACAATACCATGGTGTAGACACCCCATTTTGACCAACCCTAAGATTTGGGCTCTTTCTTTTGATTTCCTGGTGATGAAAATCAGAATGTGTTTCTTGCACAATTCTTAGTAAGAAATATGGAATTTTAGCTTTATTCCTAACTCTGAGACTATTTTGGTCAAGTATTTGAGCCCCGTTGGACACCTGGAGCAAAACTAGACCAAACCGAAGCGAAACTGGGCTGAACAGAGCAAAACAATTTTTTTCCTCTCTGGCCGCGGTCGACCTCCTGAAGACAGATTGCACCGGTTTTTGTGTTGGTTCAAGTGGGACACTTCACAAACCCGTTTTCTAACCTATTTATGCATTGAATTTATGTATACTCATCCTTCATTGCCTAGTGTTTAATCCATTGATGGTAATGCTTCATTTTTGTCTTCCATTAGCTCCATTAGTGCTTCATTAATGCTCCATTATCTTCATTAAAGCTGCATTCTTGTCTTCCACCATTTCTCTACTTGCATCACCCATATGCATATATCAGATTGTTGAGAGGAGGAGGAGGATAGATTGAGTAGAGAAGGCTAGAGATAGAGAAAAAGAGAGTCTAAGCTTTGAATTCAAGAGTTAGCCAAAATTGAGTGTTAATTATGAACTTTCATTTTCTCAAGCTATACAACATATCATTTTCTATTACAAAAATCATCCAAGTCAAGTTATTGTAGTCAAATTCTAGAGCTTTGTTCAAAGAGCAAGTGATTATTATTGAAAGAGAGAAAATCAAGGAGTTCACCAATTTTCCCCCACATATAATGTTATACAATTCAAGTCACCATTTTAGCTCAAATTCCAAGTTTTTCAATTGAAGATTGAGAACATAATTCATAACCTTGAGGGTGGTCAAAAGGAAGTTTGGAAATCAAGAAGTTCATTCTTTCTTTGGAAGGTGAAATTTCAATTTCTTGCCTTTGCTAACTTAGATTTGTTTTCTTACTTTAATTGCATATTAGTTTTGTTGTAATCTAACTAGAAGTGGTTAGTTGAGCCACATACATATTCTTTGTTTGTTCTTTTCTCAGTGTTGCAACAAGACAGGTTTTGCTAGGCCTAGTTGGTCGGCCGGTTACCCATTTTTGGAAGAAACAGAGTAGTCTTCCAATGTTGAGTATACCAATTTCCGGTGATCTCCAAGGCACATGAAGCTTCTATTTTATTTTCAGTTGAGTGTTTTGTGAGTTTTTTTTATTTTTTTTGGTAATATTCTCTCTCTCTCTCTCTCTCTCTCTCTCTCTCTCTCTCTCTTATTTGGTTTGTAATTATCCTTTCAAGTGTTGAAATAATTCCCCGCCCCACTTCTCTCTATCTCATTCTTTTACTTGCTTTTCTTTGTGAATATGCATCATATTGGTTTAATTATGTCCATGCTTTGCGTCTATGTTTTATGCATCTTGATTCGGCTAAGTTTGCATTTATGGATTTAATCAATTATAATGTAATTATGTGCACTACCTCATGTTCTTGAGATAATTCACATGTCATATATTAGAAGCCGAATCTTTAGCTGCATCTCATGAGTAAATTGCGTTAGGATTTTGTATATAAGATCATGCATATTTTGCTAACTTTGTTTTGTAGCTGTTTATGGGATGTCGGTAAACATGTAAGTTTTTATGCTTTAGCATCCCGCTTGTGTGTGTTTTTCTTACCATGTTTTGCATTGTACCATGAGGTTATTTGCTTACTTGATATAACTCTATAAATGTCGGTGGATGGAGGTTGTGTCACTTTATTTGGAATGATGTTGATTTTCATGTTTGTAAACTCAATTTCTTTGAGTTGTACATCTTCAAAACTCTTTCAAACTACATGAAATCAAGTTGTTGCAAAGTGGGTGGCACAGTCTATACTTGTATGCTTTGCATAGTAAATTTTAGGATTCATTAAATAATCAGAATATGAACATATAAAGTAAATAAAACTCATATCATGGTTTAGTAGAGGCCGATCTTTTGGTCGGGTGAGCGGGGGTGCTCAATTAATGACCTTCCCCTCTCATACCTAAGGTTTTAAGCCAAACATCCTTAGTTACGACAAACAGTGGCCTTGGCACAAGTCACAGGTTTTCTAATTTTCTCAAAAATATTAGGTGACGACTTTAAGATTTGGTGATGTAGTCCATTTTTGGCAAAGATTTTGTATTAAAACAGATTTTCCATAAAAGTTGGCAAATCTGGACTCTCATCTATGTTTCACATTGCATTCATGAGACTCAATCAAAGAAGTTAAGAGTTTGAACTGTTTAACATGCACAGGTAAACCCCATGCATGTTACAGTTTTTTGCGGCTCTGCTAGGGAGTTTTATGAAACTTTGATTCAAACTCCATGATATGACTTTTATTTTCAATTATATGTTCATTGCATTGCATGCATTAGTGCACTTAAAGTCCCTGTGTTACCTAGATACTGGTGAGAGCACATGCAAGTTTTTTGTGACACTATACCTATCTCCGCATTGCTTTTGAGACCTTGTGTTAATACATTTTTAAGATCTATCAAAAAGGTAGCTCCACTATCTAAGGTTATTGAACTTCGAAGAGAAGCTATATTGACTCTTCTGACTTCCTGGGATCTTAACTGATTATTAACCAAAGGGCTCTTTCATGACATCACCTTGACTTCAACCCCTAGAGTAGAGCTGACCTTGTACATATAGTGAGCTATGGTACCTTCCAAAATTAGGACAGGATGCTACACCATTCTAGGATGTATGATACCACTTGTTTGAATAGTGAAGCTCTAGATCATTTCAAAGCTATGACAGGACAACCCTACCCCCCATAGGGGTGTTTGTTCTATTTCCCACTATGTGCTATGTGCAATGTATGAGATCTATATAGGGATTCTCAAATTCAGATGAGTGGTTCAGGCAATTTAGTTTGTAGGGTTAAGTTTAGTTTTAGCAGTGATCAGTTGAGCCGGAATGCTGCTGAAATTTTGATTGGAAGTTCCGTTTTTTTGTTTTGCTAGGAAGTCTAGCACCATAGCTTCAGAATGGTCTAATATCTCCCAAGTTTTTTGGACTTGAGTTGGGAAACAGATTTGGTTCAAGGATAGCCAGTGTTAGTTTCTTTGTCGCTAGTTATAAAGAAAAGGGTTAAAACCTCACAGTCAGTACCTCTTCAGCCGGAATTTCTAGAATCTATGATGGATCCCCCTCCAGTGGTGATAGATATAGTCACGGATCAATCTCCAATAGATATAGCAAGCATGTTTTTGTTACTTCAACATGGATGCTCTTACCAACAAGGTTGCCGCCAACAGTGAGGCTCTTGTCGAATTGCAACACCCATCTGGGGCGTCTATATCTCAAACCACCTCTAGTGATTCATTCGGATCTAGAACCACCTCCACCAGTTAAGGAACTACATGAACCTAAGCTGCAAGAAGATCTTAGAGTTCTTACACAGCTAATAGGAGGACTTGTCCCCACTAATATTGATGAAGTTGACCCGGCTATGCTGAAGATAACCAAACTGGAGAAAACGTTTAAAAAGTCACAAGGGATTAATGTTGTTCTAGACATCGAAGATGGATATACAAAAATAGCCATAAGATTACCCGAATGATTCAAAATGCCACATATAGATAGATTTGATGGATTTGGTGATCTTATGGTGCATATTTGCCTATTTTCTAATGTCTTGAAGCCTATTGGTTTGACCTGCCCTCAAAAGTTATCTCTATTCGGGCGTATTCTGTCAAGAGTGGCTACTATCTAGCATGCCAAGCTAGAGGACTCAATAAAACAAGTTTAGGAGGAATTAGCTGAGGCTTTCATCACCTAGTATTCTTATAACACCCAGATTAAAGTAAGCACTCGAGAACTAGAGGCGACCTGACAAGAGCTCAATGAGAGCTTCATAGCATTTGTCACCGGGTGGAGGGCTAAGGCACAAGATGGCAAACAGGCCTCTGGAGAAAGATCAAGTTCGTATGGTTGTCAAAAATCTGCATGGAAGATTATTGCAGAAGATGATAGTTCTCCCACTTTTCAACTTCAAGGACCTCCATAAGAGGGGTTCAAATTGAGGATGCTATCAAACGGGGAATCATTATAGAAGGAAATGAGCCCATGAGAAACACATTTACTCGCAGTTCCAACGCTACTTCCAGTAGTGGCACAACTGCCAATGCTATGCTTGCAGAAGTCAATACAGTCATTGCCACCTATACCAAAATAACCAATCCCTTCACTAATGCTAACCCACAAATAGTGAAGTCAACCTGACCCCCAAATAAACCTTTCCATCCACTCCACATGTCTCCAACTTGTGCCATAGAAGTCCTAGTAGAATAGGGGCACCTTAAGCTTCTTGATCCCCAACCTCTCCCTGATATTCTACCAGCCAGATATGAGCCCAATAAATGCTGCGCTTTTCACCGCCAACATTGTCACGAGACTGATCGTTGTTTTCACTTACGCCATGCGATTCAAGATTTCATCGACAGTAAAACCATAGCACCACCTCAACCCCAAAGAGCCAAGGTCACATCCAACCAATTGCCACCCCATGACCAAGCTCCATCGCCTTTCCAGCTCAACCTCCTCCATACACTACCACCAAATTTCAACCCTAGCATATACATCATACTTTCCCATCTACCCAAGCCCGAGGTGCTTATTTTAGAGAGCACTAATTCATTCATGATATATGCACCTCTGATCCCAACCAAAATCCCAAAACACCGTGGTGGTAGATGATTTGGAGCTAGAATTGGATATTATGGTAGATATTCTCATAGGCATGCACTTATCTCCTTATGGTTTTCTTGTGCCATGGATTAATCATGTAGCAAATAAGCACGGGAGAAATTCTGGGTCTAACATTGGCTAAATCTATGATAGATCTTGAGACTAGTGCGGGACCAGTAGACTTGAGGGATGTTGTGCTCATTTTTCTGATCGGAGATAAACCACCTGTGAATTGCACGAGCTTTATTTTGAATGCGGTTGATGGCCTGTACTTTAACTATTGAGAATCATTTTATTCTAAGTTCTGAATTGAGTGTTGAGTCTGAGTTTGATTCCACCAAGTCTATAGAGTTAGGATTGGGCTTGAGTTATTCTAGCAAGTCTAAGTTTGGTGATTTTGGAAGTGGTAACCCAAACATCACTGTCTTTTCCGTGTCTGTCTTTTCACTTTCTTTTGAGCCTGTTTCAACCATTGAGCCATAAGTTTTGAACAAAAATGCAATAATTTAAGCCTACTTCTTTGTGCCTTTAAATCATTGCATTGACCAAAAATTTTCAAAACTTTTTATAAAACTCTGATAAAAAACGAAGAGGAAGAAATTCCTCGGGATTTGCAAAATTTGATCGACTAAGAGGAAGAGAGACGTGTTAAGCCCTTTATGGATGAGATTATTTTTGTTAATATGGGTACTGAGAAGGATCCTGGCTTGGTCTAGATTAGTTCTATATTGTCTTCAGAAGAACGGGAGTGATTAGTCACTTTATTAAAGATTTCAAAAAATATTTTTTGCATAGTCCTACGAAGAGATGCCTGGAATTAATCCTGAGATAGTACAACATAGGATCTCTCTCGACCTGTGGCCCGACTATCCTAGCTTTCAAACCTTGATTCAGAGTAATCAAATAATCAACCAGATTATGAGACTTACATAGACAAATTGAAAGCAGCCGCTGAACTAGGGGCAATAAGGGTGGATGTGATTAGAAATTCAAATTGGATTAGTTCACAAGCCAATGGAGACCAGAAAGAAAGTCAAATCTTAGAATCGAAGAGAAGAAGATTTAGTGCTGAAGGGCAATCGAACTCCTATCCACGACCCTAGGAGAAAATTCAAACCCAATTAGATGGGTTCGTACATTATCAAGTCTATTTTGTCAAGAGTAGCAGTCATTCTCATGGATTTAGATGGCCTAGAGATCTCACGATCAATCAATATGGACAAGCGGCAAAGGTACTACCCTTGAGAGGCTTGTTGGGCTGAAAACCCAGAAGGGTGACCCAAGCAAAAGTTAGAGTATAAAATAATTAAAAAAAATAAAAATAATTTAAAATAATATAGAAAATGAAAAATAAAAAAATGAGAAAAATGTAATGAAAAAAAATTAAAAATGAAAAGCTCGCGAGGTCGAAAACCTAGAAGAGTGACTTTGGCAAAAGTTAGAGCACAGGTGTTAATACCCGAGTGAACCTTAGTCGTGAACTACGTAAAACCTGAATCCTATCTTTGGGATACATAGACAACTTCATCTTGAAGTTCAGCCCCAATCATTTTCAACTAGCTCATTTCATCCATGTTTGATTGGTACATTTTTACTTGACTCGGCTGTCTTGTCCTTGTTTAATTGGCTCATCTCCGTTCAATTCGGTTGTCCTATCTCTTCTTTATGGCAGATTCAACTGCAAGATAAAACAAGTTCAAATTTGAGATTGTGCATCTCAGGGGTTGATTCCATGTTGGTTAGGTAGTGGCCAATTGTGAAAACAAATTTTGAGGACTTGTAACGAAGTTGACTGATTTTTCTAAAAAATTATTCTATTTTTGCAAAAACCCAGACCATTCTTTGGACCAAAAAGGGAAAATTTTCAGTGCTCGCAGTCTAACTTATATGATTTCAAAATGGAGAAGTGGAACAAGCATGCTAATCAAACTCTCATGTTGATCAAAATCTTTTTAGAGAAAAGCAAAAGAAAAAAGTCAAAGTGATGAACTAAGGGCACATTCAAGTCAGGTTTTTTGTCTTTTCCCCGCACTCTTGAGTCCTTGTCACCAAGGTCACATTAACTTGTGCTTTTTCTTTAAGTGAAACACTTGTCGGAAAATACACAGTAGTTGTCTCCGGCAATGTCTTTCAGTCAGGTGGTCAACCGGTGATGTTTTGTTTTGTGTCCATTTTATTTCGGGAAGCGTAAAGGTGTGCGTTTGGGATGGTTTTTGTTTTGTTTTCCTTTCATTGAATTATATTTTGTGTTTTGCTCAGTTATAGGCTCGACATCTAGTTTAGAATTCATTGAAATGCAAACATTTTCAATTTCAAAATTCAACACAAAATAGTTTTCATGCTCAGTGTTGTGCCATTCATGCCATTCGGATTTGTAAAACAGAACTCCTTTTATTAAATGTCAGGGATCAAACCCCTAATTCAAGTTGTACAAAAGAGAGTTGAAGTTATAAGTACCCACTTCCAACCAAAAATACACTAAAAGAAAATACCAAAAATAAAAATAAAAAATGCAAGCATTGTTCTCGGTTTTTGGCGACTCGTGTTTCCGACGGCAAAAGGGTATAGGCTGACGCCTTAGTTTCACCATCCACTTCCATTGATGATTGTCTCACCACATCTTCACTCTCGGGAAGCCTTTGAGGACTCTACCTCAGCATTGGCAGAGCTTCCAAAAGAAATTACTCCTCGTCGACCGTCAAATGCGGAGTCCAAAGGAACTTTGAATCGGGCCACGAAGGTGGCCTGTCGTTTCAACTATTTGTTATGCTTTTTCAATGTGCTAATCTCTACTTGAGCATCCTTGTACATACACTAGAGCAAGGACAATTGGGCATTTAACTGATGCACTTCACTTGTCCTATGGGACAAATTAGAGACTGCGGTCACGGTCTCCACTCAGGACTTCAATGTGTAATGGTTGGCATCGATGTTAGACTACGCTGCCATCAGTTGCTCAACGGACAGTGAAGGAAAGCTGAGAATAGGGGTAGGGGTAGGGGCACTCTGTCGAGGCTCAGAGGAGCTAGTAATCTTAATTGGGGATTCATTAAGGTCTGGGAAGAGAGAAAGAGTAAGGTGGGATGAGGGCATGACAAAAGAGAGTAATGCTGCTAAAGAGAGAATTGGCAAAGTAATGGTAGAGAGAGCTTGAAGCTTTCTGCTTTGTATCTCTCACATGCCTCAGTTTAAGAAGAAAATAGAGAAGAAAAATAGGCCAAGAGAAGAGGGATGTATGAGGCAATCTTTGATAATTGGTGGCCGGTTTAACAGCTGTTGGTCAGGCTCCGCGATTGTTGAAATTGTGCGCCAGATACGGTGCTTGACGAAGAAGAAAGACACAGGGAGAAAAAAACAAAAATCGGAGAGAAAGAGATATATATATATATATATAATATGTATATATGTGTACCGTATACGTATCTGTATATATATATGTGTCTACATATATATGTATATGTATATTGTAAGTATGTGTGTATCTATATATATGTGTCTGTATGTATATGTATATGCATGTGTATGTGTGTATATGTATATATCATATGTATATAATATGTATATGTGTATCTATATGACTATATGTATCCATATATGTGTTTGTATATGTATATAGTTTGTCTATATATAATTTATATGTATGTAATATGTATTTTGTATATCGTTTGTATTTGGTTATGTCTATGTATCTATATAGTTTGTGTATATATATGTATGTAAAACGTATTTTGTATATCGTTTGTATCCATATATGTATCAATCAAAAAAATCAAAAAAGCAAAAAACAAAAAAAAAAAAAAACAAAAAACAAAAAAACAAAAAATCAACAAAACAAAAAAAGGAAAAATCAAAAAATCAAAAACAAAAAAAGAGAGAAAATTGTGAAAAAAAAAAAGAAAAAAAAGAAAAGAAAGAAAAGAAAAGAAAAAATCATTTTGTGCATCCATCATATTATTTTTGCATCATATCATCACATTGCATATTGCATGTCTCACATTGCCCCTTCATGGTTTCACATTCACCATCATATTTGCGCTATCTATTACATCTATCATGCATCATTCCAATTGTCACACTATTGCATCACTTGGCTTCAATCCTTTCACATCGACATTTGATTAAAACCTTTTTTTATCAGTTAATACTAGCCTCTCTTTTGGGTTGATGGTTAAAACCACTTGGTCAATACTGGCCCCTTTTCGGGATGACGATACTATCCCTTTCTCGGGTTGTCGGTTAAAACCACCATTGGTTAATACCTTTCTTTTCTTGGGTTGTTGGTTAAGACAACTTTTCTCCTTTACCCAGTTGAAATCCATCCCCTATTTCATATTGAGGTACGGTCTAGATCTCGCATGTTGGTTAAGGCCCAGGTCTCCTTTACTCGGTTGAAACCAATCCCCTATTTCATATTGAGGTATGGTCTAGGTCTCGCATGTTGGTTAAGAGCCATGTCTCATTTACCCGGTTGAAACCCATCCCCTATTTCGTATTGAGGTGCAGTCTAGGTCTCGCTTGTTGGTTAAGACCCTTTTCCCCTTTACCTAGTTAAAACCCATCCCCCATTTCGTATTGAGGTATGGTCCAGGTCTCGCTTGTTGGTTAAGATCCTTTTCTCCTTTACCCAGTTGAAACCTATCCCCTATTTCACATTGAAGTACGGTCTAGGTCTTGCTTGTTGGATAAGACCCATTCCTCCTTTAACCCGTTGAAATCAATCCCCTATTTCATATTGAGGTATGATTTAGGTATCATTTGTTGATTAAAACCCTATTTTCTCCTCTCATATGAGTGTGTTTGGATTGCAACCCTTGTTATGCTTCATATCATTTGTACAAGGCTTGACTCGCATATTACCTGTTCCATTACATTGCATAAATTAGGAAGTTTCAGAAAGGAAAAAATGGCTTCGCAAAGCGTGTAAGTCCAACTTTCAATTGCTTTTTGAGCATATCATTTGCATCTTGCCTCTGAACTACACTGGTTTGATTCCTTGCACAGGGATACGTAGGCAACCCTCAAGTTTAACCAACTGCATCTATATTTTGTTTGTTTGCCCAAGTCTTACGACCTTGTCAAAAGGGTCGTCTTCGGGCTTTGCCATTTACTGACGCCATGTAGACCGCCCGAACTCGCTCTGCGCGCGAGGGCGCGAATTGGGTTCATAGCTACTACAGTTCAGACTCCTGTCACGGTTCTGAATCTAATCTTGCAAAGTGCAATGTGAGACTAATAAATCACCAAAGAGTCCAAATCCAGCAAATCATTTTGGAAAATCGATTTTAATCAAAAAGCGCCAAACATGGACTGCTTTGCCAGATTACAAAGTCGCCACCTAAATATTTTGTTTTGGGATATTTAGGAAACCCTGACTCGTGCCTAAGGCCACGTGTCTGTCATCACCAAAGTTGCCTCAGCTCGGGAACTTGGGTACGAGAGGGAAAGGTCCTGAAATCAGTACCTCCGCTCGCCCGATCAAAGATCGGCCTCTACTAACATGATATGTTGTTTTTGAAAACACATGTGTTCTTATTCTGGTTTGTTAACTAACTTACTATGTGATGTGCACAGCATACAAGTATGGACTCAATCGTAAGAATTGGAACAAAACATCTCATGTTTGTTTTTCGAAAATGGTTTGAAAGTGCTACTCGCAAGTAGGCTAAGACGTGGATTTGCCACACTCAAGTGGGCTTAAGAAAACATGATGATTTGCCACTTCAAGTGGGCTTAAAACTCACATTTTGATGAATTGTTCCAATTCAAGCAATGAAGCCTTCATCCACAGGCATTCATGCAGTTATATCACTTAAGTAGTTAGCCTCATGGCAAACATGCTATCATGGCAGTCACTTACACACATGCAAGGATGCTAAAGCATAAACACTTACAGTGTACTCCGAGCCAAAACAACAACTAGTTAGAAATCATGCATAATCCTAGCTATGTTAAGATGCCTAATGCAACACATGCAAAAATGCAACTAAAATAGGCTCGGCTATCTAGAATGGCATATGAATGCCACACTTGATAACATGCTTTGAAACACGTATTCAAGAAAGTGTATTGAAATTCAATGCGGTTTGAATGATGCGCCGAGCCCGGTGCATGCAAGACAAAATGAATGATACATGTATGCAAGCATAAGGATGCTAATTTAAATATGTTCTAAAACTAACAATCAAAAGCTAGTAAATAAAAGGGAGAAAGACGTGGGATTGGAAGATATTCACACACACACGCACACTTATTACAACATTTGCCCTCTTGACGAAGGGTCCGAATAATGAGCTAAGCTAACTAAGCTAAGCTAACCAACTAATATAATTAAACTAATTAGACTAATTATTACAAACCAAAACTAATTAACTATTCCTAGTTAACTAATTATTACAAAACAAATCGGTTAATTAAGTACATTAACCAATTAAGTACAAAACCGACGAATTAGCTAACTAAGTAAAGCAGTTAAAAGAGGTCCTCGGGGTGAGGGGTGCATGCATGCTCAATTGCCTCGCTCAGAAATCTATTGCTATGCCCAAAATTGCCTCTGTTTGCATTTGATTTGATCTCTGAAAAGTGCACTAACTTCCAGATTGCTTCTGCTCCAACATGAGGACCTCTTGGTAGGCTGACGACGGGAAAAGGGGGCTGTAGACCAGAAAAACTGGTTGTAGACTAGAAAAAGTGGTCGGTCGACCACCCCTACTGGTTGGCCGACCAGTTAATTTGCCAAGCTCCAGTTTTGCTGTAATAGAGAACAATAAGGGGCATAGCAGTGTATTTGCAAGATATGTGTGCACAACCACCCTCCCTATCATTTCTCAAGCTCAAGGGAGTGCGGTACTTGACTCTCGGGCCACCAATCGAGCATCACAACGCACAATGGTCGAGAAGCTAAGTTTACACAAGTCAATGTCAATGAATGCACAAATAACACATAAGGGCCTCCACCTCTATCATGCTTGATCAAGAGGGTTGGCAACCGAGAAATGAGGCACGTTTCATCACTTCAAGTATGAAACGCCTCTCGTTTCTCATGTTTGGATCAACATCTGATCCAAACATAATGCAATGCAACACACATGCAAATAACATGCTTATCTAACAATGTTAATGTGGCATGCACAAGGTTCTAACATATGAACAATGCATGCATGGCATGTTCGGAGGCCAAGAACATCAAAGCTAGTAAAGAGCATCTCACAAGAGGCATGCAATACCAAGTTTAAATGGCTAAACCAACTATGGACAGACCTAAACCATGCCAAAACAGTGGTCCAAATGCGCTGAGATGATAGCATGAAAGACAAGAAAATGATGCTCATGCATTAACCCATGAACAAAGCATAGAAGCACAACTCTCACACATAATGAATAAGTGACAAATGTGAGAGTGTAGCTATACTATATGCACTAAAATCATGTGTGAAATGATGCCAAATCATCCAAACAACACAAGCATAGCATCCTAAGGACCTTGAATCATTAGGCTAGTCAAAGCTATTGCACTACAACCATGCATGAAAAATCCCATATGACCCAAACTACTCAAAACAGAGTTGAGGCATGCTAAATCAAGGCCGAAAGCATGCTAAAACATAGGCTCAAAAGGGAAGGAAAGCATGTTCATTCATTGGCTCACAAACAAGGCATAATGCATAACCCTCAAGGGCAATGAAAGAGTGATAAACATGGGAGTATATCAAAGACATAAGCTCTGAAATTACATTCCAAGTGATGCCAAATCATGCACACATCACAAATGAGGCATGCTAGGGGGCTCAAAGCTTAAGGCTAGCAAAGGCACTTGCACCATAGCTATATCAAGCAAGCCCCAAAGGGCCAAGATGACTCAAAACAGTCCCAAGGCAGGTCAAAACAATGGCAAATACATGCTAAGATGGAGCTAACACAAGCTAGGATTAGAGGCATGAAGCATGGAGCATACTAGGCCAACAAAGAGGATTACACTACAAGTGTAAAAACCAAGCAAGAGATGACTCCACCAACCAAAATCAGAGTTAAGGCATGCCAAAATATGAGTAAAAGCCTGCTTGAGTGAAGCCAAAAACATGCTAAAATGGTGGTCCAAAGCATAGAGCATGTTAGGCTAACTAAGAGGATTGCACTACAAGTACATGAAGCATGTAAGAAGCAACCAAGACAGCCAAAAATAGAGTTATGGCAGGTCTGAAAACTCACAAAAACATGCTCAAACCAAGCCTTAAGAGGATAGAAATACATGCTTACTTGGTAGGCCCTCTATGCATACAAACAAGACATAAAGAGAGGGGAGCACCCCCTCTCATTTTGAGCCTCAAAACCAACTTTCAACCATTGAAATTCCTCTGAGTTTCAATGGTAGAAAGGCCAAACAAAGGTCACAACAAAGGCTAAGAATGGTGGCTCAAGAGGCTTTACAAGCCATAGAGCAAAAGAGGGGAAACATCCCCTAACCAAACAAGACTCAAACCCACATTTCAAAGCCTTAAAAATAGAGTTTAAAAGAGGCTAAAACCAGCCCTAAAGTAGCATGCAAAGGTGGTTAAGCTATTAATCAAAAGAAAGCTTAAAAGGGGTATATGCTTACCCTTGAAGACCCTTGAAGAACAATAGCAAGCTAGAAACCTCTGAGGCAAAACCAAGCCAAAATCACTCAAATGCAACCTCCAAGAACCTCAGCTCAAGAGTGAAGGTGTTTGAGTAGGTGTTTGTGTGCAAAAGTGTGAAGAAATGACACTTTTGGTTCAAATATAGTGCAAATAGAGAGAGAGAGAGATATGTTAACCCTAATGCAATTTTTCTAAACCTCTAAAAGGGGAGAGGAGTCTCCCCTTATATAGAATCACAAGCTTCAAGCTTGTTTGACAAGCTAAGAACTTGTTACAATCCCTCCATACACGTGTATGGAGGATGCTTTCTATGCCTAACAGCTGGCACAGCTGGCACCAAAATATCTGCAAAAGCAAAGAAATTAGCCTCGGCCAAAATGTATGGTCGACCGGCCACCACTGATGGTCGATGGAAAGAGGGCATGGCCGATGGGCACAGGGCCTGGTCGATGGGTTGTAGGGATGGCCAACAGGCCACCTCATTCCCTCAGAAACAAAGCCATAAGCTCTTAGTCCACAACCAAGCACAAAACAAACAAGTTGAGAGGTTCCAAGGCAAGGCGCACAACCGAAACCTTCAGGAACTCAAAACGAACATGAGCATGGATGATCATCGAGTGTTCAAACGATGACGTCCAAGTCTTGAGGATGGTCAAAAGTGAGGTGTCTACACGCCATGAAATGACTTCGAGTTCTGTCGAAGAGGGGTAACTTTAGACACCCCATTTTGATCGGCCCTAAGACTTGGGCGCTTTCTTTTAATTACCCAATGATGAAAATCAGAATGTGTTTCTTGCACAATCCTCAGTAATAAAGATGGAATTTGAGCTTTATTCCTAACCTTAAGCTTGTTTTGGTCAAGTATTTGAGCCCCGTTGCAAATCTAGAGTGAAGTTGGACCAAACCAGAGTGAAACTGGGCTAAACGGAGCAAAACGGTTTTTTTTCTCTTTGGCCAGTCAACGGCCCGGTTGGTCAGTCAGTTTATCGACCGATCGATAGCCCCAAAGACAGAGTTTTTGTGTTAGTTCATGTGGGGCACTTCAGAAACCCATTTCCCGACCCATTTATGCATTGCATACATGTATACTCATCGTCCATTGCCTAGTGCTTAATCCATTGATGGTAATGCTCCACTTTTGTCTGCCATTAGCTCTATTAATGCTTTATTAGTGCTCCATTTACTCTGTTATCTTTATTAATGCTCCATTCTTGTCTTTCACCAGTTCTTCACTTGCGTTGCCTATATGTATAAATCAAATTGTTGAGAGGAAGAGGATGATAGATTGAGTAGAGAATGCTAGAGATAGAAAAGAAGAGAGTCTAAACTTTGAATTCAAGACTTAACCAAAATTGAGTGTTAATTGTAAACTTTCATTTTCTCAAGCTATGCACTACATCTCATCATCTATTACAAAAATCATCTAAGTCATGTTATTGTGGTCAAATTCTAGAGCTTTGTTCAAAGAGAGAGTGATTGTTGTTGAATGATCGAAAATCAAGGAGTTCACCAATTTTCCCCCCACATGTAGTGTTATACAATTCAAGTCACCATTCTAGCTTAAATTCCAAGTTTTTGAATTGAGGATTGAGAACATAATTCATAACCTTGAGGGTGATTAGAAGGAAGTCTAGAAATCAAAAAGTTCATTCTTTCTTTGGAATGTGAATTTTCAATTTCTTGCATTTTCTATCTTAAATTTGTTTTCTTACATTTATTTCATATTAGTTTTGTTGTAATCTAACCAGAAGTGGTTAGTTGAGCCACCTACATATTCCTTGTTTGTTCTTTTCTCGATGTTGCAAGGAGACACGTTTTGCTAGGCCTAATTGGTCGGCCGGTTAGCTTTTTTTGGACGAAACGGAGTAGTCTTTTGATGTTGAGCATTCCAATTTCGGTGGTCTCCAAGGCGCATGAAGCTTCTATTATACATTCATTTGAGTGTTTTGTGAGTTTTTTTTATTTTTTTATAGTATTCTCTCTCTCTTTCTCATTTGGTTTGTAATTTTTCTTTCAAGTATTGTAATAATTCCCTACCCCACTTCTCTCTATCCCATTCCTTTACTTGCTTTTCTTTGTGAATATGCATCATATTATCTTTCATTGTATCCATGCTTTGCATCCATGTTTCATGCATCTTGATTCGGTTAAGTTTGCATTTATAGATTTAATTAATTCTTATGTAATTATATGCACTACCTCATGTTCTTGGGATGATTCACATGTCATATATTAGAAGCCGAATCTTTAACTGCATCTCATGAGTGAATTGCATTAGGATTTTGTATATAAGATCATGCATATTTTGCTAACTTTATTTTGTAGCTATTTACGGATGTCGGTAAACATGTAAGTTTTTATGCTTTAGCATCCCACTTGTGGCATTCTACCATGAGGCTATTTGCTTACTTGATATAACTCTATAAATGTCGGTGAATGGAGGTTGTGTCACTTTATTTGGAGTGATGTTGATTTTCATGTTTGTAAACTCAATTTCTTTGAGTTGTACATCTTCAAAACTCTTTCAAATTACATGAAATCAAGTTGTTGCAAAGTGGGTGGCACAATCTATACTTGTATGCTTCACATAGTAAATTTTAGGATTCATTAAATAATTGGAATATGAACATATAAAGTAAATAAAACTCATATCATGGTTTACTAGAGGTCGATTGAGTGAGCGAGGGTGCTCAATTAATGACATTCCCCTCTCATACCTAAGGTTCCAAGCCAAGTATCTTTGGTTATGACGAATAGTGGCATTGGCACGAGTCACGGGTTTTCTAATTTTTCCAAAAAATATTATGTAATGACTCTAAGATCTGGTGATGTAGTCCATTTTTGGCAAAGATTTTGTATTAAAATGGGTTTTCCATAAAAGTTGCCAAATCTGGTCTCTCATTTATGTTTCACATTACACTCATGAGACTAGATCAAAAAATTCGAGAGTCCAAACTGATTAATGCGCATGGGTACCCCCCGGGCATGTTACACATGGCCCTTTGATTACTTGGCTCTCACTTAGGAGAAACAATTCCATGGCCCATTGGATTAATTGAAACATAGAGATCTCTAATATTAGACCTTAATGGTCCACATTGAATTATGGATTATTGATTGATCCGTTATGGTCCCATTGGATTGAACCTAGTGGTCCTATTGGCTTCGGTACATTGTTACATTGTTACTCTATTGGATGTACCACGTAAATTGATTGAATGATTATTGTCGTCGTAAAGTATCGGTATGATTGGATTTATGATTGTCAATTGAAATGTTTTGATTATTGAATTGGATTGTTTTAGGAACTGAAAGATATGTTTTGAATCATGTTGGACTTCATTCATTTAAACCCTGTATATTGATATTACTCAGTGGGCTCTAGCTCACTCCTTTCCCTTATATATATATATATATATGTAGGTGAGCAATTGGAGGATCTGCATTAGAGTATGGCTTGGAGTCCGTCCTTTGTCAAGCCACCCAAGAAGCGCCTCCATGTCAAGGCTTTAGTTTTGTTTTGTTAGAGTTTTGTATTTTGTTAAAAGTCTTATATGTAGTGTGTGAGATATGTATAACAAATGTCTTTGTATATGTATATATTAAAAGTGTGTTAAGAAATTTTTAATTATTTCAGTTTATCATATACACGTAACTCAATGGACATTCTTATTTTGTTTTGCTTCCACTTTAGGTCTCGATATTAATTAACTATTTTCAAAATTTTGTCTTTGAAGC
Source organism: Camellia lanceoleosa (assembly GCA_025200525.1). NCBI lineage: Eukaryota > Viridiplantae > Streptophyta > Magnoliopsida > Ericales > Theaceae > Camellia > Camellia lanceoleosa. The sequence continues at coordinate 94,575,719 of CM045758.1, read as the reverse complement.
TTAAGTACAGGCTAGTCATGGCCTAAACCTCTAGGTGCGGGTTTACGTCGTGATAGTCCAAGCTCCCGCCAAAATTTAGGCCGAGCTAGGTTGGCCCACTTGTGCAAAATTATGACCCAAGTCCAGGCATAGGGGATACGCAGGACTTGGGCGGGCTGGCAAGTCCGCCCAGCGGGCCTGGGCCTGGATTCCATAGGCCGAGCCTGACCATCATTATTTTTTTTTTCTACCAAAATTTTATTTTTTTTCTCCCAAAAATGACACTGAGACTTGGACGAGTAGGGCCTTGAGTAGGTTTTGAGTGGGCCGATGGGCCGGCTTTTTAGTCGAGTCAAGCTTTGAAACAAATAGCTCAGGGTCTTGGACTAGGCTTGGGTCTGAGGCGGGCTACAACGGGCCGCAAATAGACTTCGGATGAGCTACGGGCTAGTCGGCCAATTTACACCCCTCGATGACCTCCAAACAGCCCAGTTTTACATTTCATTTGTATTTATTTTTAAAAGATTACAATATCACATAGTTCATCATCAATTTTTAGTCGCAGAGGAGTATCCGACTTTTCCTCTTCTAAAATGTAAATAAAATAAAAATAAACTTAAAAAGTGTATGACAAATAAATATTGAAGGTAATTGGGACATTATCCTAAGTAAAATATTTGATATTTTAAGAAAAGATTAAATTGATCTACAATGATAATGTCCAATTTTTTTGCCATATCACTGTAGGCAAATTGTAAGATCCAAATTGTGCCTCTCTAACATTTTCTTTTTATTTTACATTGATTATGGGAGTTAACCTCCCCACCATTGCAAAACACTAAGGACTTGCCTTCTATTCAACTCTCCCTTAGAGAGAATTGAACCTATGACCTCCCTCTTGGGATTAAACCCTTAATAGAGTCATGGTGGCTAATTAGACTAGGCCTAGTAGGTTAACTAGTACCCTTAAAACATTCGTTAAGAAATTTAAATTGCTTATACATATTGTATGAGAGCGTGTACAATAAAAAAAGAATGCTGCTATCAGCAACCCATTTATTTTTTTGAACCCCGCTTTTCTTTTGACCTCCCACTCATAAATTTTAAAACCCTTAAAATTTATTTCATCCTTTCAAATAATACCAAAATTGTCTTTATGAAAATTTCACCCTCACCCAAATGCACACCCTTACACCCCAAAAAATTATTATCTCCCAAAACTCTAACAAATAAAACTTCCTAAAACCAATTGTCTCTCATGAATGTAGCAGAAAAATATTTCTGAACTGAATTGATCGGTGTAAGAAATGTGTTCTCTGCAATCTTCACTTTTTTCTTTGCATTAAGTACCAATGTCTTCCTTCAATTCTATCCATTTCTTTGATCAGCCCTAAACCTAGTAAACAATAGATATATGTGTGTGTGTGTGTATAGTTCGAAGGGAGCAAATATGCATTTTGCTCAATCTCAATCTCTCTTCTCCCTCATCCTTCAAAGTCTTTCTCGTTTCTCTTTCACTGAGAATGTTTGAACTTGTGTTCCAGAACAAATAAACTATGTTTGGGCCTGTGTTCCAGAACAAATAATCAATATTTGAGCATGTGTTCCTATCACGACCCCATTTCGTCCCAAACAGGATAGTAGTTATGACTGGCCAGTAGTGTCTGACTACTGAAGGCCTAGCAAGACAAAACAAGACTGGACTAAAACATTGGGGCTTATGCAGAAAACATTGTCCATTAATTACTAAGAGTCCATTTAGAGCAAGAGCATAAGTCATATATAAATAAAAACAAGCATACATCTCATTTATTTATCTTTAACATTTACAAGTCCCAATAGTAAAAGAAAGGAACAACATTACACATATCCACTTAAACAAAAATCAAAACTTATATACAAGATAGTCGTCTCAAAGTTGCAACTCCCAAAATTAGAAAAAAAAAAAAGTAAAAAAAAAAAAAAAAAGACTTTCAACTTGTTCTCTTTTCCACGACCTGATCTTCACCATCACCTACATGCATATAGGAGAGAGGGGTGAGCCAAAACCCAATGAACAGGAATAAAGTAAAGTGGTAATGAATGAATATTAGTAAGCTTTATTAAAACCAAGCACATGAATGTTTTGAACATAATATAGCTTGCCAAGATAAAACAAGATCGCTTACAACATATACATAGCGGTGTACATTTCAAGGCATTTCTAGTCAAGAATCCATAACTGGTGGCTAGATGAGCTCGGTTAGCAAGAGATTATTGGCATGATTTCCAATAACAAGCAAGTTCCAAGATGTCACATTAATACATGATACAAAAGTATATAATGTTCATTCATAGAAAAACAATAGCATAACTTTCTTAAATATATCATACGTCTGTATTTTAAATCATAATTTGAAAGAACATAACTTTACTACACTACTACTCAGCATGAACAAGGGTTTAACTCCACAAAGCTTAACCTACAAAACAGGAGCAAAGTATTGAACTTCCTAAGAATTCACACAACAAATTAGTTTCTAAACTTAGTTAAACATTTTCCTAAATTCACTCAAGTGTTCTAGCATTATTCTAGATCTAATTCAATCTTTATCTAATTGTTAAATGGGTCTAAGAAGTGTCCTATGTGAATGAGGGTTGCAAAACAAATGCATAGGTGAAACAGGGCATTTCCATACGTGTAGGACCAAATCCGTACGTGCAGCTTGGGTAGGGCAGGTGAGGCCCGCACCTGCAATTATTTCAAACCAGGAGCAAAAACAGAGGAAGCCAGCTACACGTGCGGGAGTGCCCGCCGCACGTGCAGTTCAGGGGAAAAACTGCTGCTTCGAAAATTCTACAAACTTCAAGTGTTCTATCTCTATTTTTCTGAGTTAAGGTTTATGAAAACTCAATCATGTAAAATCAATGGCAAACATAGAAATATGATTGGTTTCTAAATCAAAAACAAAAAAAACACATGAAATTCCTAGATTTAAAGTTATGAATTCAAGTTTTGTTAAGAAATTCTTGAACTTTATTTCTTTTTAACTCTTCTCAAAACTCTACTTCCTTTTCCTCAAATTATGATTTCAAACATATAAAGGTCTTGGATTTTCAAAGGAAAACATGAAGGTAAGGATTCATATGCATTAAAAATATCAAAACTTAATTCAAAATGGTGAAATCCTAAGCTATATGCCATATCTTTCATTTTATCTTCACTTTCTTTATTCTTCCTTTTAATTCTCCATTCCTAAACCAAATTGATCCTAATTTCTTCTCAATCTTAGATGTTAAGAAGGTCTACTATTGGATTTAGGATAGAAATCCCACCTTGAATTAGTTCTTGGGCAAGTTGTTGGTTGATTTTCCTTTAAGCTTCTCTTTTCCTCCTTTGTCTCTTCTCCTCATTTCTTCTCCTTCTCTCATGTTAGTTCTACAACTTTGTAGATTTTCCTACCTATTTGTTTGATTTGGACATAAGGTTTTGTTGTGTGTGGTAGGACAAAAGTTGTAACTTCATTAATCCTGTAGTCTTGCTTACTTAGTTTAGCTAATATAGATTATGACTAATTAATCAAGGTTTACGCTTAATCCTACTTAAGTTAATTAAACCTAATTAAGGTTCACTAATCATACATAATTATCACTAATCCTAATTAGCAAAATAACAAATAGCATGAAATGGTCAAGTTCATTAGGCTAAGGTCTTTAAGCTCCTCACTTAAGGCATAGGCACATCCTATGGTTCTCAAATCAACTTCTAAGCTATCCTCTAACTCAAAGCACATAACAAACAAGTCATATTCATAACTTTTCAAGCTTCTTCTACTTCTTCTAATGCTAACAAGTACATAACATATAACATGAATGCATGAATAATAGAATAAACATGATGCATGAACGATTTGGTTGTCACAATTCCCAAAACTAATAAAACGAAAACCCCATAAATGTGAACAATTTTAACCCTTCGAAGTGTATCAAATTTCCAATTTCAGACTTGTATTCCCGAACAAATAACCAATGTTTGGGCATGTGTTCCTGAACAAATAAGCAATGTTTGGGCTAGTGTTCTCGAATTTTAGTCATATGTTCGAGAGTTCAATATCGAAAAAAAAATACGAACAGTTTTTACCATTTTGTTGTGTTTTTCAAGAAAGTTTCCTTGCAATGTCCACCTCCTCCAAGCTAAGAACACTATCAAAGTTATGAACCTCCTCTAAATTTACATTGTTGTACTTCTCTCATCTCACGAAATAGTGGTTGCCGAAAAAACTTTCACTCATTGCCATTACCGGAGAAGTGTGTGTAATTGAATGGTTTTTACCGTTGCTATCAGAATATCGCTGCTAGAGGGTTCTCAATGTTTTGAGAGTAGAATTTGGGAAAGATGAATAGGTGGTGATGGAAGTGGTGCTCTTATAAACCTTATCTCATGATTTAGTGGATGTCTACACTTAATTGTGAGATTGTATGTTCCAAAACGATTGATATCCTTTTTATTAACTTCATTTAAGGTTATTATCATAATATAAAAGAGATCAAAAAATAAGGGGTTCAAAATAATGAACGGAATGGTATTGCAGTACTCTAAAGAAATATATAATCAATTTAAAGACTCATCAATAAAGCTCATTTTACATAAGAAAAATGTTATTTCTCCAAAATTTTTATACATAATATTGTACTAGAATGATTTAGTGGTAAGGCAACTCTAATTTATTGAAAAGTGTATGGTGAATTGAACAATTATATTTTGCAAATTAATTTTAAACAATTTTCATCTAATTTATTGAAACTTATTAACTAATAATTTTTTTTAATTGTGGTAATAAAAATTAAATAAAGTATATATAAACATAATTTATGTGCCATCTTGGTATCACTTTATTTACAATGAAAACACAAATTGTTCTCATAATTTCACAACTATTATTATCACACCATTTTTTTTAATGAATTTTGTATAAAAAGTATATTATTTAATAGTATATAATTGAGTTAATGAAAAATAAAAAAATATTCACCTAATTACAAACATAAGTAAAAAACTGGGCCATCTGTGGTCATCCCAACACGACGCCCTCCATTAACTTTTGTGCAGATCTCATTTATTGCCTTTAAATCTTCTAATTAGTGTGATGAATAGTTAACATTAATAGATTTAGAAATGGATAATGTGTCACTTTTTAACCTCTTAAAATTTTTTCTTGTGTCCTTTTCTATAATGAACAGAAGGTTTTCTATCTTTTAAGCGCCTTTTTTTTTTTTTTTTCTCCCTCTTACTTTTTTTTCTTTCATCACTTTCTTTTCTTTTCTTTTCTTTTTTTATTTATTTATTCCTCTAATGACTTTTCTTATTTCCTCTATAAATATATTATTTTGTATCTATGGTTTTTTGAATTATTTCATTGTATACATTTGTGTTTATCAATTTTATTAATATGTAGAAGAAAATTACGATTTTGGAACACTTTTTAAAAGTATGACAAAGTAAATGTAAAAGTTAATAAATGAATAAAAAAAAGAAGAAAAAGTGATTGACAGTCTACCTATAAGCAGCGGCTAAGTCAGAAAATTAAATCAGATGAGGGCACTTATTAATTACAACTTCAAAAGTATTTCACATAAAATTTTACGATTCACGTAGAGAAAGATCGAAAAGATAGTATTACTTGTAACTAGTATATTATGGACAATACAAAAAAGTCATATATATAATATGAGTCTTAAAATAAATTATATAATGATAATATATATATATATATATTGGCATAAAATCTGAGTAAAACTTCAATATGATTGTGATACACATCAGGGGTGCTAAAAATACCCAGAGAATCAAAGAATCAAACCAAACTGACCTCTTTGGGATGGTTTGGTTTGGTTTGGTTTTTTAGTTCATTGGTTTGATTCCGGATCTTCAAATTGTGAAACAAATAGGATTGGGTTGGTTCTTGGTTTAGACTTTGTCTAAACCGAACCAACCTGCAAACCAAACTTATATATATATGTATGTATATGTATATATATATATATTTTTTATTTTATTTATATTTATATTGACATGCCTTTCTGTTACCATGGTCTTATATGTTACTTCAGATTCCTATTTTCATGAAGTTTGTGCAGCTGAACAAATTTTGAATTATTGGTCAAAGAGTAATAGACTCTGCTTCAAGTTAAATGCTTTAGCTAGTGTGTAGAATAAGAAAACTCATGAACCATATGTATGTGCATTACGAAATCCTAGACTCTGCTTCTAGTTATTCTCTAAATAGGATGTGTCAAAGTTCAAATGAAATGGAAATTGATAAGCCTACTTATAGTAGTTGTGATGAACATGTGAAGTCTCTTCAATTTGAATTTTTAAATCACTTTGAAGAAGAAGAAAATGTCCACACAAAATCAGAGGTAGACAAATCAGAATACAATGTTGATTTAATTATTTTTAATGTAATAGAACCGTGGTTTCAAATCGAACCAGCCTGAGCTACATTGGGTTGGTTCTAATCCATGATTGGTTTTCTTCTGGGTCTAAAAACTTGGAACAAATCATGATTCAGTTGGTTCCAAAACTAGTGTCAAACCGAACCAAATCGACCCACGAACACCCCTAATACACATTATCATTGAGATGTGATATCACTAACTACTAATAAAACACTACATCAACTTTACATGCCAAATATAATTAAGAATGCAGTAATTTGCAAATATGTGTAGTGAAATTATGTATGTTTGCATGTTAATAATGATAGTATCTTTGTTGTATGGAGATTTTTTTCATAGAATTGTTATATATGATAATGTGGCTTGTTATGGTCCTTTTATTTTTGTATAAATTTTATTTGAAATATTTTGTTTATATGCATGTGTAAATAATTTTATTTTATTTTATTTAAATCCAAAACCCACAGGACACGTGACCCCCTAGTAGTACATCCGCCACTGCCTACAGGAATATATGAATAAACTTATTGAATGATATAAATATAACTAAAAATGACTCTCTTTTGTAACGTACCAAAATAAATACAACCCAACCACACTATTAATTAAAAGAGGACATAAGATGAAATAATTAACTTCTATTAATTCTAAGATCTTGTACAAAAGAGAAACACATGCAGATATACATTTATAGGTCTAACTCTGAATCTATAGCATTTGTCACATGGTAAGGAAACAAAATGAAAGATAAACAATTAAGAGAATACCCTAAAGGCTTACAACTTTCCAAGTTAGTACTTGGTTACAACAAAATAGATTTAAATCCCAATACATATAAAAGCTCTTGGCTTGTACAAAACAATTACACAATTAAACAAAATGAAGCTATTGCTCCAAGTCCTCCCAAGTTATTGGCTTGGCGGAGGCATACCATCAAATGTTTTTCCCACATAGGGCGAGTTAAAGCCTAGTAGAAATAATCTAACACAGCATATGAATCTTAACAAAGCTATAAGGGTAAAATGCACACGCAATGCTCATAACAAAACATTTTATATCTCTTTCAAATCATGCCATGATAGATTTATGTTACCATTCATGAAACATTTTTCTTTTCATAGAAAACCAGATTGTGAATACAACTCTGTGAATCTCTAGATACGTGTCTACTAGCAAGCTATACAAGCACTATTCTTTTGTCATTTTTATTGGTATTAACCAGAAGGCTCAACACCTATCTGCGCGGATTTCTAGTCTTTCACCAAGGACACACAAGCTAGCTTATCATAGTAACCACACCCCTTATCTAGATTCACTAACTATTCACTATTTCTCAAAACAATATACATATTTCAAATTTGTAAACATATGACAATGCTCGATGCGGATGAATAAGAAATAGTTTTTATTCTCCTAGTTCTCATTCAATTTCTACAACAATCATAGTTATCCTCCATCGATAGTCCAAAACAAATATCTCTAAACAAATAAAACAAAATAATTTCCACAAAGGTAAACCTTTCAAATTCCAAGATGTGAGTGGTAATACATACCCAACTCCACCATCTCAATCACTAACAATTAACCTCTATGTTTCCAACATTAATACCATTATTTATACAAAAATGAACATTTAGGGAACCCCCTCCCCCTCCCCTCCCCTCCCCACCCCAATTTTTCTTCCAAAACCAATTTCAAATATCAAAACCAGCCATTTTGTTACCTCTACACCTCATTTCCAATCCCACAATCATTTCCATGAAACCATTTCAAAACCCCTCCTTTTAATTTCGAACCAAAACCCAAGATTTATTCAAAAGTCCATTTCTTTCACAAGGTGGTTTTATAAAACAAATAGCCAAGTTAAAACCCATAAGGAGGTGCAAAGAATCCTTACCTCAAGCTTAGAAGAGTGAAAGAGAAGAACTTGGAAAAACTCGACGTCAACGAAATCACGAACCACTCAGATCAAAAGGAAGCTCTTGACGCGCTCTACACTTTATCACAAAGGATCAAGGTGAGAAGACACCTCTAATTGAATAAATATAAGGATTTAAGTGAGAGAAAGTGAATTTTGAGAGAAAGAGAGAGAGTTACGAGTGAAAGGGGAAAAAGGAAAGCAACTAATGAGAAAGAAGTGTCTTTGGGTCTACTTATAGTGACCAGGTGTTAATAGAGTAGTAGCTCCAAGGTCAAATGAAAAGAATAAGTCAAAAATCTCTAAAAAGTAAGGCCCAAGCTGAACAAAATCTGGAAAAAGAGTCACAGGGATTAACCCTCGCAACAGTGTCTAGACACCCCATTTTTGGCTGTCCTCAAGATTTGGACGTCATCGTTTGAACACTCAATGATCTTGTATGCTCGTGTTCGTTTTGAGTGCCTGAAGTTCTTGGCGGAGTGCCTTGTCTTCAAGCCTATTAACTTGTCTGTTTTGTGCTTGGTTGTGGACCAAGAGCTTGTTGTTTCAAATCTAGAGGAGAGGGTGGCCTATCGGCCATTCCCATAGTCCATCGGCCATGGCTTGTGCCTGTCGGCCATCAGTGGTGGCCGGTCGGCCACTGGTGATGGCCGCCGGCCATTTTTCTCCTTCTTCAGATATTTGTTTGCCAGTTGTGCCAGCTGTTGTTCACTGAAGGCCATCTCCATACATGTGTATGGAGGGATGAATACAAGCCTTTAGCTTGATTTTCTATATATAGGGGATGCTCTCCCCCATTTGGAGGGGTTAGAAATTTTGGATCAAAAATTCTCTCTCTCTCTCTCTAGAATTCTCTCTCTCTTCTCTTGTTTTATGCTTGATAGTTGATTTTCTCTACACCTTTGCACACTAATCCTTAACCAAATTGGACTACCTTGGAGCTGAGGTCCCTTGGAGCCTATTTTGGGCTGTTGGAAGGAGGTTTGAGCCTAAAAGAGTGCCTGTTTTGTGTTAAGCTTCAAGAGGTATATTACTTACCTTGTAGACTTAGTTTTAATCACTTGCTTGGCCATCTTTTTATACTGTTTTGGGCCCAGTTTTCAACTACAAAACGCTCTAATTTTTGGGCCTTAATATGTTAGTTTGAAGCCATTTTGTGCTAAGGGGTTGTCTACCCTTTTTGTTGCTTATTTGTGTGAGCCTTTACACCATCTTTTAGCATATTAAAATCAAACTTTTTGGGCCTTTAAACTAATGAAATTTAGAGTTATTTCAGTGGTAAAAAGCATGTTTTGAAGTCCAAAAATGGAGGAGTTAGCCTCCCCTCCTTCTGTCTCACTTCTATACCTAGTTAGCATCACATGGTAGCATGTTTTTGTGGCTTAACATAGCTTATTTCCAGCATGTGTTTGCCTCTGATTTGGCATGATTTAGCTCTGTTTTGGGCTACTTTGGTCATGTGAGCCTTGTTTTGCATAGTTGTAGTACAAATGGCTCCATTAGATTGGCATTTTAGGCCTTTAAATATGTTTTGCTTGGAATGATTGCATGTTGTAGTGTCTTTTAACATGTAATTTCAGTGTATATAGCTCTGTCACATGCTCATTTGTTTCACTCTTTCATTGCTTTTGAGAGTTGTATCTTAAGTCTTGTTTGCAAGCTAACATGTGAGCATGTTTTTCTAGCATTTTGTACCTCAATCTCAGCATGATTTGAGCTGGTTTGGCCCTTTAAGGCTTGCATTGTATGGTTGTAGTGCAATCTCTTTCACTAGCTTAGTGAGTCAAGCCTTTTAGCATGTATTGCATGAGTTGTTTGCATGTTTTAGTGTCTTTTTTGCACTCCATTTCAGCACTGAAATCTCTACAATCTCCCTCTATTCTTCACTCTTTCATTTGTTTTGAAAGTGACTTCGAACCCCTTGTTGGCTTGAGTATGAAATTGAGACCCTCATGCGTAATAGTTTAATTCCTTCGGGAGTTCATTACCAACAACATGAGGCCTTTTTCATGCTTAAGGTACTTGTGGTTTAAGCCCTCTTTCCATTAGAGGACACTCACTCTTTGGACTAATCAATTAAAGAATGAATTGGTAAGTTAAAATGAGTAAACAAAATGAACAAAGTAAAAGAAGCAAGATTGAACATCTTTGTGTTGCATTGCATGTGTTTGGATTAGACGTTAATCCGAACATAAGAAAAATGGGACATTTCATACTCAAAGTGATGAAACGTGCCACTTTTTTTTTATCACCGTCACCATTGATCATGCATGATAGGGTGGTGGTTATTTGGTCTTGTTTGTGCATTCATTAACCTTGTGTAAGCTTATTTCTCTAGCCATCATGCGTTGAAAATGCTTGGTTGATGGCTTGAGAGCCAAGAGCTACACTCCTTTGAGCTTCAGAGATGATAAGGAGGGTAGCAGTATATACATTTCTTGAAAATGCATTGTTTTACCTCTGTTTGCTCTCTATTGCAGCAAAAGAAGAAGTCCAGAAAAGTGGGTCACCGATTGGCCACTTGAAGTAGCCGAGCAGCCACTTTAGGTAGCCGACCGGCCAGTTGGGGTGGCCGATAGCCACTTTTTATAGCCGACCGGCCACCAGTGAATTTTTGCACAAATGTGTTCCTGTGTTGGAGCAGAGGCAATCTAGAAGTTGGTACAATTTTTGGTGATCGAATGAGTGCAAACAGAGGCATCCGATGGCAAGGCAAAGGCATTTTCGGGTGGAGCAACTTAGCATGCATGCGTCCCTGGCCCTTGAGGCCATTTAATCGCTTTTGTTAGCTTAGAAGAAGTTAGCTAATTCCTTCATACATGTGTTGTAATTAATTAGCTTAATTCATTTTGTAATATTTTAATTAGCTTGGCATAGCTAGTTATTTAATTGTGCTATAATAATTAGTTAACTAGAATAGTTAATTAGTTTCATTTTGTAATAATTAGCTTAGCTTAATGTAGCTTAGTTTATTTATTTGGACCCTCCTTCGCGATGGCATAATGTTGTAATAAGTATGTGTGTGTGTGTGTGCATGTCTTCCAACCCCACGTCTTTCTCCCTTTTATTTAACCGCTTTCAATGGTTAGTTTTAGGGTCATGTTTCAATTAACACACCTTATACTCACATGTTTGCATCTATTCATTTGTATTGCATGCACCAAGGCTCGGCACATCATTCAAACTACATTGAATTTCATACACTTATTTGAATGCACAAAGCATGTCTTCCACATTATGGATGTCTACTTTAAAAGGATTTGCCTATGTCCAAAACACTTCCATTCATTTCTCTTCTTACCCTTCTATTGTCAAGAAAATAATAGCCTGATGTAAAGATGAAGGAAAACATCCATTTGAATGGATCCAATTCTTTATTAGGAGCAAATTAAAATTTGTTGTTGAATCAATCACAAAAAGGTTGCTTTTATCATTCTACTTCCACTTGCAACTATAGGTCAATTACTCCTTTCGTATCAGATAAGCCACCTAAAAAATCACTCATGGACACATCAGTAGGAAAAAAAAAAAAATCATCGATTGTCTTACCAATTACTGTATGAGTTTTAGTTGGTGAAAGATTAACAATTGCCCCATTATCTATCAAAACCTTAAACAGTGACCATCCATTCAAATGAGCTCTAACATACAAGGGTTTTAAATGCTTAACAATTTTAGGCTTAGGTGACTAAAGCATCACTTTCTCTCCATCACAATTTTTCACAACTTGTATGGTTTTGCCAGTTTCCACTTCTTTCTTTTCCACATTTGCCTTAAGAACAACAGGTTTAGAAAGATCTTCCACATCACCTTCTAATTCCCTAACTGTCTAGCTTTGCCTCAAATTTCATGGCAAGGCCAAGATCATGTTGCATCCTACACTTGGAGGAAAAGAACCAAATTGTATTGCAACTAGTTTTTCTCCAAAATCACCAGAACTTTCTAATTTTGCATCTTCTTTACTATTGACAGGGGCTTCATCATGCTTATCTATCATTTTCTCATCTTTGTCAACCATTTTCTCATCTCTACGACTCTTTTCATCAGAAAAAAAGTGCCTTAGTAATTTCCTCAAGTTGCTTCCTAAGAAGGATTTTCTTAGGTGTTTTCAACACTGCTTTTTCTATCTTGCTTGATTTATCAACCACTTTACCTTTGACTTCTTTCTCCTTTGTCCAAATTAAGTTGTTTTGATCATTTCTCTTTGGATTATCTCCCCCATGTCTTGAAAACATGGCATGAAATTTCCTCTACTCTCTCCTTTTTTATGACCTAGTCTCATCCATAGGCCTCCAACCAAACATAGGGAACTTAGGGTGTAACACACCTTGCCATCCAACATGATAAGGAACTTGTGGCTTCACCATCCTTGGTTGAACTAAAGGATAAGCATGTGGGAACCTTATCCCTTGACTATGAAATTGGTTTGTTCTAAATTTTCCTACAACAAGCAATGGTCTCTGAATCTAGCCAATGTATGGCCTCTGAAGTTGATTTTGACCCCCAAATGATGTTTGATTTTAATTTAGGCCAATAAATGGCCTATGATATTGAGTTGAACCACCAATGGCCTCTAATTTTTCCACTGTCTCATTTTCACTCTCTCCCCTTTTGCACCTTCAAGATAAGGATAAACAGCCTCCTAATTAAACAAGCATGGGCCATCTTTGTCACTGTATGACTTGTCGACAAGCCCAAATATTCCAAGGTCATTCCCAAGAAACAATAACCTATCTTTATAAAATATATGATGATCACCACTCCCTAAGGTATTGAACCTTGAACCATAATCTTTCACACTTCCTTTTAGCTTATCAACGTAGATAGCTTGCAACTTCTCTCTTTCAGTTCCATACCTTGAACATACAAACTTGTCTTCAGAAACATCTGTCACCTTCTTTCCTTTCTCCAACTTTTCTTTGTGTGCTAAGTCTGTAAGCAATACAATTGGATTTGGGGTATTTCTTTTGATATTAGCAGTCACCATGTATATGGCTACCATTTTTAGAAAAAGAGTTACTGTCCACAGCCATTACCCTCTTCTTTTTTTTTTCTACATATTTCAATAATCCTTTCTGAATTAGATCCTGCACACAATTACTAAAAGTCACATAGTTGTTAGTAGAATGTCTGAAAGTGTTATGCCCTTTGCAGTATTCCTTTCCTACTTTATCTTGCTCCTTTGGGATAATATGCCCAGAAGATAGAGTTAAAAATTTGCTAGCTAAAAGCTCATCAAAAAGAGCCTTCACTTTAGACAAGTCAAAAGAATATTGTCTAAATGTTGTGTTTGCATTTTTCTTGGATGGCTGAATTGCTAGCATATTCACTGGTTTGTCAACGTTTCGCAAAGTCTCACAACCTACTGGTTGTAGACACCCCATTTTTGACTGATCTTAAGACTCAGACGTCATCTTTTGTGCGTGCGATGATTGTGCATGTTTGCACTCGTTTTGAGTGCCCAAAGCTCTTGACTGAGTGCCTTGTTTTTGAGCCTCTCAACACTCTGTGTTTTGGCCTTGTTTTTGGCCCAAACATTGATGCCTCTTGCCTAGGGGAGGGGAAGGCCTTGCCGGCCACTTATGGCACTTGTCGGCCACTTTTCTCCCTTGTAGGCCACTTGAAGTGGCCGGTAGGCTAGGGGAGGTGGCTGGCCATTACTGTCCACAGCCATTACCCTCTTTTTTTTTTTTCTACATATTTCAATAATCCTTTCTGAATTAGATCCTGCACACAATTACTAAAAGTCACATAGTTGTTAGTAGAATGTCTGAAAGTGTTATGCACTTTGCAGTATTCCTTTCCTACTTTATCTTGCTCCTTTGGGATAATATGCCCAGAAGATAGAGTTAAAAATTTGCTAGCTAAAAGCTCATCAAAAAGAGCCTCCACTTTAGACAAGTCAAAAGAATATTGTCTAAATATTGTGTTTGCATTTTTCTTGGATGGCTGAATTGCTAGCATATTCACTGGTTTGTCAACGTTTCGCAAAGTCTCACAACCTACTGGTTGTAGACACCCCATTTTTGACCGATCTTAAGACTCAGACGTCATCTTTTGTGCACGCGATGATTGTGCATGTTTGCACTCGTTTTAAGTGCCCAAAGCTCTTGACTGAGTGCCTTGTTTTTGAGCCTCTCAACACTCTGTGTTTTGGCCTTGTTTTTGGCCCAAACATTGATGCCTCTTGCCTAGGGGAGGGGAAGGCCTTGCCGGCCACTTATGGCACTTGTCGGCCACTTTTCTCCCTTGTAGGCCACTTGAACTGGTCAGTAGGCTAGGGGAGGTGGCTGGCCATTACTGTCCACAGCCATTACCCTCTTTTTTTTTTTTTTTCTACATATTTCAATAATCCTTTCTGAATTAGATCCTGCACACAATTACTAAAAGTCACATAGTTGTTAGTAGAATGTCTGAAAGTGTTATGCCCTTTGCAGTATTCCTTTCCTACTTTATCTTGCTCCTTTGGGATAATATGCCCAGAAGATAGAGTTAAAAATTTGCTAGCTAAAAGCTCATCAAAAAGAGCCTCCACTTTAGACAAGTCAAAAGAATATTGTATAAATGTTGTGTTTGCATTTTTCTTGGATGGCTAAATTGCCAGCATATTCACTGGTTTGTCAATGTTTCGCAAAGTTTCACAACCTACTGGTTGTAGACACCCCATTTTTGACCGATCTTAAAACTCAGATGTCATCTTTTGTGCACGCAATGATTATACATGTTTGCACTTGTTTTGAGTTTCCAAAGCTCTTGACTGAGTGCCTTGTCTTTGAGCCTCTCAACACTCTGTGTTTTGGCCTTGTTTTTGGCCCAAGCATTGATGCCTCTTGCCTAGGGGAGGGGAAGGCCTTGCCGGCCACTTTTCTCCCTTGTAGGCCACTTGAAGTGGTCGGTAGGCTAGGGGAGGTGGCCGGCCGGCCACCTTAAGTGGCCGACGGCCAATTTTCTCATTTTTTAGATATTTTCATATCTTTTGAGCCAATTGTGGCTCACTGAGGTTCATCTTCCATACACGTGTATGGAGGGATGAAGCAAGCTTTTTGCTTGCTTGCTCTATATAAGGGGAGGTTCCTACCCCTTTAGATCAGTTCAAAAAATTTCAGAGCTGAAATTCCTCTCTCTCTAGATTTCCTCTTTCTCTCTCTCTCTATATATATATATATATTGTGCTATATTGTGTTTAAAAGTGAGTTTTCTTCACATATTTGCACTAAAACACCTAGTCAAACACCTTCACTTTGGAGTTGAGGTTCATTGAAGCTTAGTTTGAGGTTTTAGGCTTGGTTTTGGTCCAGAATTATTGTTGATTTGTTGCTGTGCTTCAAGGGTAACAACTTGTTCCTTTTAACCTTTGTTTTGATTAAGTGCTTGACCACCTTTGCATGCTATTTTAAGGCTGGTTTTAACCTCTTAAAAAAATTTTATTTTTAGGCTTTAAAATGTTGGTTTGAGTCTTGTTTGGTTAGGGGGTGGTTTCCTCCCTTGGCTCTTTGGCTTGTAAAGCCTTTTGAGCCACCTTTCTTAGCCTTTGGAGAAGTCTTTGTTTGGCCTTTCTACCACTGAAACTCAGAGGAATTTCAATGGTAGAAAGTTGGTTTTGAGGCTCAAAATAAGAGGGGGTGGTCCCATCTCCTTGTATCTTGTTTGTATGCATAGATGGCTTAATAGTTGAGCATGTTTTTCTACCACCTAATGACTTGATCTCAGCATATTTTTGTGACTTTTTTGATATGCTATAACTCTGTTTTTGGCTGGTTTGGTCAACTCTTGCTTGCTTCTTACACTTGTAGTGTAGTCTTGCTCACTAGCCTAGTGTGCTTGATGTTTTAGCCTATCATTCTAGCATGTGTTAGCTCCATTCCAGCATGTTTTTGGCCTTGCTTTGACATGTTTGAGCTCTATTTTGAGTGGTCTTGGTCCCTTGAGACTTGCTTTGTATAGCTATAGTGTAGTTGGCCTCGACTAGCTTTGAGTTTTGAGGCCCTTAACATGTTGTGTATGTGATAATTGCATGTCTTGGCATCATTTAGCATGCAATTTCAGTGCATATAGTGTAGACACACTCTCACATATTCCACTCTTTCATCGCTTTTGAGAGTTGTGCTCTATGCCTTGCTTGTGAGCCTACATGTGGACATGTTTTCCTTGCTATTCAAGCTTCAATTTCAGCATGTTGTAGTCTCTGATTTGGCATGATTAAGCTCTGTCCAGGGCTGGTTTGGTTGTTTATGCTTGATATTGCATGCTTCTAGAGTGATGCTTTTTACTAGCTTAATGTATTTGGCTTTTGAGCATGCATTACATGAGTTATTTGCATTGTTTTTAAGTCACTTAGCATGCTCTTTCAGTGTTGAAATGTATGTCATTACACTCCGTTGTTTCAATCTTTCATTCACCTTGAAAGTGGCCTTAAGCCCTTTGTTGGCTTGAGCATGAACTTGAGGCATTCATGCCTAATGGTTTTAATCCTCCCTTGAGGATTTCTACTAACCAATAGCATGATACTTTCTTCATGCTCAAGGCACTCGAAGCTTAGGTCATCTTTCAAATTAGGGGACTTTTCACAATTGGACTTAAATGGTTAATGGACTAATTGGTAAGCTAAAACGTGTAAATAAGAATTGAACCAAGTAAAACATGTGCCAAGATAACATATGTGTGTTACATTGCATGTGTTTGGATCGGACGTTAATCCAAACATAAGAAATGTGAGACGTTTCATACTCAAAGTGATGAAACGTGTCGCATTTCTTGGTCGCCGACACCCTTGATCATGCATGATAGGGTAGAGGCACTTTGAGTCTTATGTGCGCATTCACTAAGCTTGTACAAGCTTGGTTCTTGGGCCATCATGCATCGAGATGCTTGATTGGTGGCTTGAGAGCCACTACAATCCTTTGAGCTTGAGACATGATGAGGAGGGTGGTAGTACACACATTTCTTGCCAAATACATTGTCTTGGCTATGTTGCTCTCTGTTGCAGCAAAGGCAGAATTCTGGAAAGAGAGGTGGTCGGCCGGCCACTTGCACTAGCCTACCGACCACTTGCACTGGCCGGCCGGCCAGTTGAGGTAGCCTACCGACCAGTTGAGGTGGCCGGCCGGCCACCTGTAGGGAAAATTGACCAAAGTGTTCCTGGGTTGGGGCAGATGCAATCTAGAAGTTCATGTGATGTTCTGAGATCACCGCGAGTGCAAACAGAGGCAACTCATGGCAAGGCAATGCATTTCCAGGCGAAGCAAACCGAGCGTGCATGTCTCCCTCCCCCTCAAGGCCATTTTACTGCTTTACTTAGCTAGTTAATTTAATGGTTTTGTAATTAATTAGTTAATGTGTTTAGCTAATTTGATTCATCTTTGTAATATTTTAATTAGCTTAGATTAGCTAGTTATTCAATTTCATTTGGTTTGTAATAATTAATTAGCTAAGTTAGTTAATTAGTTGGTTTGTATTAGTTAGCATAGCTAGTTAGCTTATTCATTCGGACGCTCCTTCGCGAGGGCGTATTGTTGTAATAAGTGTGCGTGTGTGTGTGCATGTCTTCCAATCCCACTTCTTTCTCCCTTTTACTTAACCGCTTACGTTGGTTAGTTTTAAGGCATATTTTGATTAGCATACCTTATGTTTTGCATGCGTGTATCATTCATTTGTCTTGTATGCACCGGGCTCAACACATCATTCAAACTGTTTTGTATTTCAATACACTTCATTGAATACGTGTTTATCACATGTTGTTCAAAACGAATCATATGCCATCTTAGATAGTCGAGCCTATTTAGTTGCATTTTGCATGTGTTGCATTAGGCATCCTACATAGTTAGGATCATGCATGATTTCTAACTAGCTTTTGTTTTGGCTCGGAGTACACTGTAAGTGTTTACGCTTTAGCATACTTGCATGAGTGTGAGTGTTGCCATGTTTAGCATGCTTGCCATGAGGCAATTTGCTTATATGCTTAACTACATGTATGCCTGTGGGTGAAGGCTTGATTGCCTGAATTGGAACAACTTGATGATTGCAAGTTTTAAGCCCACTTTGTGAAGTGGCAAAATCATGTTTTCAAGCCCACTTGAGGATGGCAAATCCACGCTTTAACCTACTTGCAAGTAGCACTTTCAAACCATTTTCGAAAGCAAACATGACTTGATTTGTTCCAATTCTCGTGATTTAGTCTATACTTGTATGCTGCGCGCATCACATAGTAAGCTAGATAATAACCGGAATAAGAACACATGAGGTTTATAAAACAACATATCATGCTTAGTAGAGGCCGATCCTTTGATCGGGCGAGCGGGGGTGCTCATTTCAAGACCTTCCCCTCTCATACCCAAGTTCCCGAGCCGAGGCAACTTTGGTGATGACAGACACGTGGCTTTTGGCACGAGTCAGGGTTTCCTAAATTTCTCAAAAATAAAATATTTAGGTGGCGACTCTATAATCTGGCAAAGCAGTCTATGTTTGGCGCTTTTTTATTCAAAATTGATTTTCTAAAACCAATTGCCAGATTTGGACTCTTTGGTGTTTATCAGTCTCACATTGCACTTTGTGAGATTAGATTCAAAACCGTGACAGGAGTCCGAACTGTAGTAAGACCAATTCGCGCCTCTCCGAAAGGGGGGCGTGCGAAGAAAGTCAGGTCTACACTGGTGTTTTGCCAACAACTTGTGCCACATCCACATCAATTTCAGTTTCTAAATCCATTTATTCAAAACAAGTTCCACATGAACTTACATTTCTCTGTTTTTATAATCTAAGAATAGATTCATACCTAGTTGCCCTTGAAAACAACTCAAATAAATCTCTCAATTCCATCCCCTCAAATTTCTTTCTTAACTCAAATTCTAACCCATTTTTGGGTCATTTTCACATTTTCAATTTCAAGCATATACATTAGACATCTGTTTTTTGCCCTTTTAAATCTATTAATAAACTGTTCTACATTTTTAGAGAATATTTGTTTAATTTCAGACAAATCAACAAAAGTCACTTCAAACTCTACTCTATAGAATTGAGTGTGAAACTGATTTTCCATTTCCAACCAAGTATCAATTGAATTAGCATGAAGATTTATAAACCAAGAAAAAGCAGTTTTTGACAAGGAATGCAGAAACAACCTTAATTTCAAAACATTTGTTGTTTCCAACCTCACCACACTGTAAAGTAAATTTTCCTATGTGTTCAATAGTTGATTGATTTTCCTCTCCATTTGTGACGACCCCTACGTGCATATCATTTTTGCATGTTATTTTATTGATAGAATTTGCATGATTATGTGTTTAATTTTGTGTATATCTGCTTGCTTATGAAATATCTATTTGAATGCCTGCATTGAATAGAAATTGAAGGCCCAAATGAATTCAGAAATCGAAAATTGATTAGCTTGATAGACTAATTAGAATATTTAGAACCATATGAGAGGTTTGATTAAAATTTGATTCAGATTGAAATAATTAGAATAAATCAATTAGAATTAAACTAGATTAATTAATCTTAAGCCAACTTAAGTAGCCTAATCTAATCCAAACTATATAAATGTGTTATAAGCATGTGATTGAGTTCATTCTTCATATCTTGAGCTGAAAATTTTGAGAGAGAGAGACACACACACACACACACACACACACAGAGAAAAGAGGAAGAAGAAGAAGAATTGTGAAGAAAAGAAGAGGAATTGAGGGAATTAACTCATAGAACTTGAAATTCAAGCTTTGGGTACGTATTTAACCTCTAATTCTTGAATTTAATCCAATTATAAAGTATAATCAAGATGAGAAATAAGAATTTGTAAGAGTAATAGTATAATTACCTTGAATATAGTGAGAATGGGTTAAATATGGTCATGCATGCATATTTCACCATCTTCGAGTTTGATTTTTCAAAAAAATCCTTACATGCACGAAGTTCATACTTGTTGTTTTTAAAAAAATCCTAACGAATTTATACTTAATTGTCCATGTTTTAACATTTTGGAAGTGATAAGGTTGAATTCCTTGCATGCATGGTTGAATTATGAACTTATGGACTAGATATTGAGAATTGACAAAGGTTTTGAGCTTATGGTTTCAAATTGGTTATGTTTATATGTTTTCCAAAGAGTATTCATGTTTTTTGTCCAGCTGTGCAAGCTTTTCAAACTTGAATTTATGTTTTGGAACTTAAATTCTGTTCTGGAAAATCCAGAATTCAACCTCATCGCTCGAGCAATGAAGTTATCACTCAAGTGCACTTAGCAAGCATCTAGTATTTTTGCAGAGGCATTACACATCGCTCAAGCAACCAAAAGTCAACTCGAGCGAACACAGCTTTCTTTATTACACTTGGCTCGAGTGACCGTCGCGTGTAGATATTGAGCATCTAGAACTTTTGCAAACTAAGCAGACAGCTCGAGCAACTAAATGTGCACTCAAACGAACTACCCTATTTCAGCAACTTTTGAAAAACACTTTCAAGTGCATACTTTCATTCTCATGATCTTTTAGACATTCTTAAGCATTGGTTAGACATCATTAAAGATGGAATAAGCTAGAAACACATTAAAGGAAATTGAATTAAGATATAATGTTTGTTTAATCAATGTGTTTCAATGTGTATTGTTATGCACTTTGTGTAGGTTGGTCGTCCGAAGCTTAATATCAGTTCAAGCCCACTGTGAGTAGTATCTCTATAAAGATATGTTCAAAATGTATTTTGAAATTGTTGCAAGAATGATGCTTTCCAAATGTTATTTTATATGAATGAATGAATATCCTATTTGAAAAGTATTCGTGGCATCCTTTAGAGAGGCCCTTGCCTGGGAGAAACAATACTATAGCCCTTCGATTATTGGTTTGACAAAGATCTCTGATGCTAGACCGAAGTGGTCCCTTTGTTAGGCCTTTATGATCTCCTCGATAGGCCTTCATGGTCCTTTTACTTAGACCTAGATGGTACCTTTGATTTAGGCCTGATTGGCCCCTTTGCTTTGCTCCATTGGATGTACCATGTATGATGGTTGATTAATGAACTTTTGATATGAAAAATGTTTGATTTGAATTGTTATATGGTTATTTGGAAATGCAAGATATGATTTGTATTGTATCGGACTTTATTCATTTAACCTCTTTATTTTGATATTACTCACTAGACTCTAGCTCACCTCTTTCCCTATATATATGTAGGTGAGCATGTAGATAGTCAAGTCTAGAGATGCCTCAAGAGTCCACCTTTTGTGAAGCCATGTGTAACAACGCCCGCGGGGAACCTCGCTACAGCTCGGACTCGATTTTTGTTGCGGTTCTCAATCTTGAACCAAAGAGTCCAAATCCGGCAAATCGTTTTGAAGGAAAACAGATTTTTTTGAAAAGAAGTGCCAAACATGGACTGCTTTGCCAGATAACAGAGTCGCCACCTAAATATTTTAAAATGGGAAATTTAGGAAACCCTGACTCGGTGCCGGAAGGCCACATGTCCGTCATCACCAAAGTTGGCTCGGGAACTTGGGTACGATTAGGGAAGGTCACATCGTGAGCACCCCCTCTCGCCCGGTCAAAGACCCGCCTCTACTAACCATGATATCTGTTTTTGGAAACATTCTTTGCTCTTATTCGTTATTAGCCTAGATTACTATGTGATGCTCATGACAAACAAGTATAAATGGGCCGTCGAATTGGAACAAAACATTTCATGTTTGTTTGTTTGAAAATGATTTGATGGTGCTACTCGCAAGTAGGCTAAAATCTTGGATTTGCCATCCTCGGTGGGCTTAGAAAAATGATTTTGCCACTATCTAGTGGGCTTAAAACAAACATTTGATGCATTGTCCCAATTCAAATAACTCAACCTCCACCCACAGGCATTCAAGGCAGTTATATCACATAAGCAGTTAGCCTCATGGTAAGCATGCTATCATGGCAACACTCACGCATGCAAGGATGCTAAAGCATAAAACTCACCAGTACTCCAAGCCAAAACAGAAATTCATTAGAAATCATGCATGACCCTAAAATGCGAGAATGCCTAATGCAACACATGCAAAATGCAACTATAGCGAGGCTCGGCTATTCTAAGCGTGACATGTGAAATGCAACGGCTATCAAGTACTCAACTTGGAATTGAAATACAGATGCAGTTTGTATGATGCAGCGTGCGTGCAAAAACAGATGAATGATGCAAACATGCTGTCATGCTGTATGCTAATTGAAATATGCCCTATATCTAACCATCCAAAGCGGGTAAATAAAAGGGAGAAAGAAATGGGGGTTGGAAGACATACATCACACTCACCCACCCTTATTACAATTGTGCCCTCGCGCAGAGGGTCCGAATAATAATACAGTCCGAAATAAAAGAATATACAGATTAACAAATTAATGTCTGATTAAACTAAGAAAGTCAGAATGGCGCTTGGTCGGGGCGCCTTGCTTTGATGAACGATTACGGCTGGCTGCCGGGCGGAAATCCTTTGGATGCCCTAATTAGCCTCTGTTTGCAGTATTTCACGAAATGCGCGTCGGACTCCGGAAAGTTGTTGCTCCTGGGTTTTGGCTGTAACAGAGAGAAAGAAGAGGGCATAGCAAAGGATTACACAAATATATGCATGCCTCGATCCTCGTGCACCAATCACATACCGATGCATGATGGCCGAGAATCGGATTGCACAACTCAATGTAGGGATGAATACATATGAATGCTACAACAAAACCTAGCTCCATCATGGGTGATCCGGAGTGCCGGTGACTTGGGAATTGAGATATGCTCCGCCACTGGAGTCGAACGCGCCTCGTTTCCGTGCAATATGCATGATATCGTGAAATGCAACTAACATACAATCCTAGCATGTACGATGCTATGAAAATGAGATACCTCGAAATCGTGTCCACGCACGCATAACCGAAGCGATCTTGAATGACATGCGAAATGTAATGATGGACTTATACCAACATGAAGGGGCCTCGGCCACACTCACATAGGATGCGGAATGATAAGAATAAGGTGCCTAAATGCGTGCCCAGCACGCAAACGAGGCAATGATGAAATATAAATTTGATAAAGCGAGTGCCTCAAAATCGTGCACGCCGCACGCATAAACCAAGCGGAGGCATACGCAATGCAAACCCGAATAAAGCAGAGTGCCTCGAAATCGTGCACAGGCACCCAAACCTAGGCGAAGGCATACGGAATGCCAAGCGGATAAAACAGAGTGCCTCGAAATGCGTGCACACGGGCACGCAAACCGAGGCGAAGCTAAAATGGAGATCAGATAAAACTGAAGTGCCTCGAAATGCGTGCATACGGGCACGCAAACCGAAGCGATGATGTGCGATGCAAAATCGGATAAAACCGAAGTGCCTCGAAGTGCGTGCACGCGGACACGCAAACCGAGGCGATGACGTGCGATGCAAAATCGGATAAAACCGAAGTGCCTCAAAATGCGTGCACACGGACACGCATAACCGGCGATGATGAAATGAGATGAAATGGCATACGGAATGCAACGATGGGCTTACACCAACATGGGAGAGCCTCAGCTCACTCACATAGGAGGCCGTCGGATAAAAATGAAGTGCCTCAAAATCGTGCCTGCAGACGCATAACCGAGGCAATGGCATACAAGCATGAAAATGCAAATTGGGCTTATGCCAACATGAGATAGCCTCGGCCACTCACATAGGAGGCCGGCGGATAAAAATGAAGTGCCTCGAAGTGCGTGCTGCACACGGCACGCAAACCGACAATAGCATACAAGCATGAAAATGCAAATTGGGCTTACGCCAACATGAGAGGGCCTCAACCACACTCACATAGGCCGCCGCGTCGGATGAAAATAAAGTGCCTCGAAATCGTGCACAGACGCAAACCGAGGCAATGGCATCTAAGCATGAAAATGCAAATTGGGCTTACGCCAACATGAGAGGGCCTCAACCACACTCACATAAGCCGTCGGATAAAAAGTCGCCTCGAAATCGTGCTGCAGACACATAAACCGAGCGATCTTGAATTACACGAAATGCAAATTGGGCTTATACCAACATGAGAGGGCCTCAACCGCACTCACATGGGATGCCGATGAATGAAAACGGAGTGCCTCGAAGTGCGTGCTTACAGCACGCAAACCGAGGCAATGCATTAAGGCACAAATGACATGGGAAATGGTATGCAAGCATGCAAACCAAATTTCAGCCACTAAATGAAGGGAAAACAGCCCGAAATGATCTGAAATGACAATCAATGCATGAAATCATCGAAATGCAATTCTAAGTGCCCGAAATGGCCTACGGCTATGCTAAACATGCAAAATTGGCACATGACAGCAAAATCAGTAGCAAGGCAGCCCCAAAAATAGAATCTTTTCAGTACAAAACATGGCCAAATTGTAAGCATAGATATGACAATAATAGCTTGCAAAAATACGGAAAAAGAGAGGATTTACAAAGCAAGTGATATCTACAATGCTCAAACCCAAAAAGCATTTCTACAACAATAAATATGAGCCAAAAATATGCACAAATGCAAGAGATGACAACCTCTAAATCAGTATGTATATATGCTAAACATAGCATGCAAAATAAGGGCCAAAAGAGGGTTATAAAGAGAGGTACCAAATGGATGCACCAAACCACTTAAGACCCTTGACAAAACTTGAAGAATAGACCAAAAAGACATTTTCTAAGCCTGATGAAGGCTGAAATCAGAGGCTAAGATGGCCTAAACAAGCATGCAATTTTACGGTAAATAAGATGGATTTCAAAGTAAGTGCCAAAAATATCCACCAAATGGCTTAAGGCCCTTAACAAAGAAAGACAAGGAGACAAAAAATAAGGCTCTTTCTAAGCCTGATGAAGGCTGAAATCCGGAGCCAAATAAGTCTAACAAAGCATGCAAAACATGACCAAAGAGAGATACAAAGAGAGGCCATTCATGGAGACACCAAACAAGATTGGTCCTTCTACAATGTTGTATAGGGACACAAAATAGGCTCAAAATCAGTTTATAGCATGCTCCAAAAATAAATGCACATAAGCTAAAAAAGCATGCAAGTTCACGGTAATTTGGAGGATTTACAAAGGAGATGCATGCTAGAGCCACCAAACATGGTTGAGCCCTTCTTCAATGTTGAAGAGGGGCTCAAAATAAGCCCACCCACAGTATATAGTATGCTCGAAATCAGACCACTCTAAAGCCAAACAAAACATGCAATTTTATGGCATAAAGATTGATATTGAAGCAAGTATATGAAAGAGATACCAAATGAGGTTGGGCCCTTCTACAAAGTTGTAGGGGCTCAAAATAAGCTAAAACCAGTAGGGGTCAAAGCCGAAAACAGTAGGCAAGTAGGGCTAAGAAATGACTCAAAATTTTGCTAGAAAAAGGGATTTAAAGACTTACCCTTGAAGATCCAACTTTGGTGGCCTCTTAACTTGAAATTGTTGCCTCTTAGCCTCTGAAGAACACTCCCTTGCTGCTGGAAATGGAGTGGTGATGATAGAGCTTGAAGATGATGAAGAAAATGGGACCAAAACTTAAAGAAAAAGACTTGGATGCTATGGAAAATGGAGAGAAAATGGTGTCTCTCCCTCTCAAAAATGTCTAACAATTCTCCCACCCCCTTTGATGAAGCCAAAACCGTCCCTTTATAGAGCAAGAATGCACCAAAAATATCTAAAGTGTATCCAAAATATCTAAAGTGCAACAAAATATCTAGATATTTTGAGGGCGAAAAAAAAAGATTTTGTTCGGCCACGAAGTGGGCATCTGAGACCGTAGTGTTCCTCGGAATGATGAAACAGAGGTACCTGCCAAAATTGAACAAAACTAATGTAAAAGCAGCTCGGGGACCAAAACCGCGGGGTCAAAATGGGCTCAAGGCACCTAAGTGGTGTTCGGCTGCAAGTGGGTCTCGAGACCCAGTGTCCCTCGGAAGGACCAAGCGAGGTCTCTGCCAAAAACGGAGAAAAGCGGATGAAATGAATGCTCGGGGACCAAAATCGCGGTTGAGGGTCAAAATGAAACTTAGACACCGAGTGGTGTTCTTGCGAAGTGGGTCTCGGAGACCCCGGTGTCCCTCGGAAGGACCAAGCGAGGTGTCGCCAAAAATGAACAGACATCGATGCAAAATGAATGCTCGGGGCCAAAACCGCGGTTCGGGATCCGAAATGGGTCACGCACCGAAGTGGTGTTCGGCTGCGAAGTGGGTCTCGGAGACCCGGTGTCCCTGGAAGGACCAAGCAGAGGTGCGTGCGAAAAATGAACAGACATCGATGCAAAATGAATGCTCGGGGCCAAAACCGCGTGGTTCGAGATCCCGAAAATGGGCTGCCGGGCACCGGAAGTGGTGTTCGGCTGCGAAGTGGGTTTCTGAGACACCAGTGTCCCTCGGAAGGACCAAACAGGGGTGTCTGCCAAAATGAACAGAACATCGATGCAAAATGAATGCTCGGGGCCAAAAGCATGCAGTTCGATCTCGAAAATGGGCTGCACGGCACCTAAGTGGTGTTCGCGAAGTGGGTTTCAGAGACCCCAGTGTCCCTTAAATGGGAGTAAATAAGATGCATGCCAAAACCGAGAAATCGGAGATGGTTAGGCGGTCCCAAGAGGCACATACTGACGGCTCCAAAACCGGAACTCGAAATGGGCAAAATGGCCTCTGACCACAAATAGTAGCTCACGGCCTTTGGGAGATAGTCTACGGACCACTCTTCCTCGGGAAAGAAAAGCAGAGAAAACACGAGCTGGTTCGCAAACCGAGACAAGGCCTGAAGAGAGTTCGATAGTCGGGAGGCGGGGGCGACGCGACTCGAGACTTTTGAACGAGCACAAGATGCAACATCACCGAAGCGCCAATCGGTGACGTCGAAGTCTTAAGGTCGGTCAAAAATGGGGTGTCTCTGATTGCCCTCTTTGGAGAACTTCGGAAGTCATAACAATGACGGGAGTGAATGTCAAAGACTGGAGACGACCCACTTTGCCAAGGCCGAAGACTTAGACAACCTTCCAGGATAAACAAAGATGCATGCCTGCAGGCAAAAGGGGGGGCAAAATGCAGAAGACAGGCACGGAGCCAGGTGATTGTGCAAGTGCAACAAGCTGTAATGAAGCAAGTATTGACAAATAGATGCAACAGTTTTAAGCAAGAATGCAAAGCAGCAACTACATTTCATGCAGTTAGGATGTAAGAGAATTATGCAATTCTCATTGCGTCTCACGCAGAGAAGGCTAAAAGTGGTGACGAGAGTACTGAGTCCCACACGCAATATCTCTCACGATCACACATAGGAGAGAACAAGGTAAACCCTCAACAGATCACACCCAAGAGAGGAAAGGACCTCTCAAAGATATCACATGCAAGGGAGGGAAGATCATCTCTCAGTATCACACGAAGAGAGGAAAGGTAGATTTCTCAGATCACACGCAAGAGAAAACCTCTCAAAGATATCACATGCAAGAGAGGAAAGGTGAATTTCTCGGCAGATCACACGCAAGAGAAAACCTCTCAACGTATCACACGTAAGAGAAGAAAGGAAGCGTCTCTCAGCATATCACATGCAAGGGAGGGGAAGATCATCTCTCAGCGTATCACACGCAAGAGAGGAAAAGGTAGATTTCTCAGCGTATCACACGCAAGAGAAAACCTCTCAGCATATCACATGCAAGAGAGGAAAGGTGAATTTCTCAGCATATCACACGCAAGAGAAAACCTCTCAGCATATCACATGCAAGAGAGGAAAAGAAGCATCTCTCAGCGTATCACACGCAAAAGAGGAAAGGTGAATTTCTCAGCGTATCACACGCAAGAGAAAACCTCTCAGCATATCACATGCAAGAGAGGAAAGGAAGCATCTCTCAGCGTATCACACGCAAAAGAGGAAAGGTGAATTTCTCAGCGTATCACACGCAAGAGAAAACCTCTCAGCATATCACATGCAAGAGAGGAAAGGAAGCATCTCTCAGCGTATCACACGCAAAAGAGGAAAGGTGAATTTCTCAGCGTATCACACGCAAGAGAAAACCTCTCAGCATATCACATGCAAGAGAGGAAAGGAAGCATCTCTCAGCGTATCACACGCAAAAGAGGAAAGGTGAATTTCTCAGCGTATCACACGCAAGAGAAAACCTCTCAGCATATCACATGCAAGAGAGGAAAGGAAGCATCTCTCAGCGTATCACACGCAAAAGAGGAAAGGTGAATTTCTCAGCGTATCACACGCAAGAGAAAACCTCTCAGCATATCACATGCAAGAGAGGGAAGGAAACATCTCTCAGCGTATCACACGCAAAAGAGGAAAGGTGAATTTCTCAGCGTATCACACGCAAGAGAAAAACCTCTCAGCATATCACATGCAAGAGAGGAAAGGAAACATCTCTCAGCGTATCACACGCAAAAGAGGAAAGGTGAATTTCTCAGACACACACGAAGAGAAACCTCAAAGATATCACATGCAAGAGAGGAAAGGAAGCATCTCTCAACAGATCACACGCAAAAGAGGAAAGGTGAATTAATCTAGGAACTCGTCCGAATGTGATAAATCGAAGGTGTCCTAACACACCGCATGAGAGGAGAAAAGACGACAATTGCAAGTGAAAAGATGCATAACAATGCAGTGAAGTGTGCATAACAATGCAAGATAGATGTGCATAACAATGCAACGAATGAGCATAACAATGCTAGTGAAGTGGGTGCATAACAATGCAATTTGAAACGTGCATCACAATGCAAGTGAAGAGGTGCATAACAATGCTAGATAAATGTGCATAACAATGCAACGAATGAGCATAATAATGCTAGACAGATGTGCATAACAATGCAACGAATGAGCATAGTGTGATTGATACACAAAGTGAGCAGAGTATGATAGATATACTAAAGGTGAACACAAAGTGTGATAGATGCACTATGTGAACAAGTGTGATTGATACACTAAAGGTGTATGGTGGATACACAAAAAGTGAATATGTGCATGATAGATACACAAAATGAATGAAGTGTGGTTGATGCACTAATAAATGATCTCGAACGGAACTTCTTTGAATGAACCGTACATACAATATCGTGCATGACTGAGAAAGAAACTTGATAGGTGTAATGCATTACAATGCGTGATGCTAACGGAAAGCAATAAATGGACAAAGCGGCGCTTTTAGAAAGCACCTCATGAGGCGAGTGGCGGTGAACCGCTCTACTCTGACGGGGATCTCCCCTCGTGCTCTTCGAACACTTACCTTCAACTCACAAAGACAAAGGTTGAAATCTCGACAAGTAACAATATCTGCATGTGGGAGCCACTGCCGCTTGTTTTCTGATCATATTCACAACTTTCCTATTCTCCAACGGTGACAGACTAGGTTGGTTCAAGATTATCGAGGCGCATACACATGCTATCTCAATCTATGGGGTCGCCATCTGATTTCAAGCCGAGGACATGCCTCGGGTATTTAAACCAGACTCTAGTCTCGAAATCGAACCTTTGCGTTCTAGGCCACGGCCATTCGAACTCTAGTTTCCACCGTCGCAGTTGGTCTCCTAGGAACTCATCGCAAACACGGCCAAGATGCATCTGGTAGGGAATGGTACTCAGGGAGAGCACTCCTGATCGCCATTCTGGCTTGAAGTAGACTTGATTTTGAGCTTGAGGTAGAGGCACACTCATACTTCGGAACATTGGCAAGACCTGAAGAGGTACACACGGAATATAGTCTCGGAACTTACTGAAGTTGGAACAAACTCAGATGCCCGACATTTTCCTCTTTTGCTTTTGCTTTGCAGCCCGAAACTCATAGCTTCAGATAGGTCCTGGTTCTACTGTTCACACTTATCGGGGGTGGACCCTGCGGCTTTATGAAAGAACAAATTCTAGTTTGCACAAATGTGGAGAACGGCACGGCACTCGGAGCACAAAACGATTTTTTGAAATTGAGGGTGAGCATAAGTTCTCAACTGGGTATTGAGCCTACGACTGAATACAGCACACTACGACTCAACAAGAAAACAAAAGGCACATAACCTAGACACATCGAGTAACACTCGAGACGACTCAAAACAAGGATCGAGATAAAACCAAAAGACACGACACTCAGACGTGCACAGGGAGCCTGTTTCACTAGGTATGTTTCCCATCCTTTCTTATTTGTGATTCTCACATCACTCGGCCCTCAAGCTCTGTTTTTCTGAAAAAGCCCTTTTCTCACTTTTTCTCTCATCGCACATCTCTCTATTCTTCAATCTCTCATTTTTCAATCCCTCCCCTGGCTGGTTGATGGATAAACAGCAAGTTGTGGGCTCGTGCCTCTAGCATTCTGCTAGATTCTTCTTCTTCTTCAGCCTAATGAATTCCTCCCACAGAGGGTTATGCTACAAATGGGTATGTAACTGCAACGGTGACATCGGTCGATGATGCCCCTTTGGGAGTTTGGACGTGAGCAGATCTGTCCAGATGAGGGAGTGTGATGTCTGGCCCCATTCCAGTTCGTGCTTCGCACTTGGCTTGATACCTCATTGCTTGGAGGATGTGAGAGCTTTCTGCCCTTTTGTGGTTTGCTTCAGTGGTGCCCTTTTCTGGCAGGTAGAGTGCCCTTCTTGGCGAGTATGGTGCCCTTTCTGGCAAATGCATTGGCTACGGGGAAAAGACAAAACACCTGACTCAATTGTGCCCCTAGTTCATCATTTTGACGATTTTTTTATTTTTGAGCTTTCTCCTAAAAAATTTTGACCAAAATGAGAGTTAGATTAACATGTTTGTTCGATTTTTGATTTGAAATCATGCAGTTCAGGCTATGAGCACTGAAAATTTTCCTTTTTTGAGTCCAGGGAAAAGGGCCAGTTTTGGAAAAACAAGATAATTTTTGAGAGAATTAGTCAGCCTCAGTAAAAATTCTCAAAAACTATTTTTGCAAACGGCCAATGCTCAACAAGCGCGGAACCTACTCTTGAGATGCACAACCTCGAATCTGGAGGAAAACTGCCCCTTGCTTGAGGAGGGCTGCATGGCAACGGAAAGTTGCCCCTTGTTTGACTGGCGCCGCAGCACACTGAATGGCAACGGAAAGTTGCCCCTTGTTTGGATAGCATCGCAATGTACTTGTAGTCAGTTCTCAGAGCGACGAACACATCCAGTCTCTCGGATACAGAGGAGGCAAAGATGATCAAAACCATCACATGGACACAATTGAATTTGAATTGTTTCTACCGGACTTCGTAATGAAGTTGCCTACGTATCCCAAAGATGGGAATCAAGCCTTACGTAGTTCGGGGTTAAGGTACACTCGGGTATTTAACCTCTCCTTTCTATGCTCTAACTTTTGCCAAGGCGCCTGTTGCAGGTTTTCGACCTTGCGAGCTTTGTTTTTCTTTTCTTTTTCGTTCTTTTCATTCCTTTTTCTTCTTCTTTTTTGTTTTGCATTTTCTTTTCTTTTCTTTTCTTTTTGCATTTTTTGTATCTTTGCATTTTTTCTCTTTTTCTTTTTTCATTCTTTTCTTTGCTCTAACTTTTGCTCGGTCGCCTTCCGGTTTTCGCCCAAAGCCTCTCAAAGGGTAAAAATGTAACCAGTCCATGCCAAATGGTTCTGAGATTGAAGCCCTCTATATCCAGGAGAGTGGCTGTTGTATCGACTTGCAGAAAGATCCACCTTTGGCTCTTCGAGCACATCGGATATTTTTTGGCCCCTAGTTCGAGGGGTGCTTTTGTTCTAGCTTTGCAAGCTTCTTCTGACGAGGTCTGACCTTTTTGATCTGACTTTGGTGCCTCTTGTTCGAGGGCTGCTTCAAATCTGGCCACACAGGCCTCACATTGTGGTTGACCGTTGAACCTTCTGAATGCCAGTTCAAGGTTTGAAAGCCAAGGGGGGGTCGAGTCTCGAGGCTGAGAGCGATCCTAAGCTGCACAATCTCAAGAGCGATTCCACACATGTCTTCGCAGGACCGCGCAAAACATTTTTTGAAAGTTTTTTAAGAAAGCGACAAATCGCTCGCGCTGAAGACAGTGTAGGATCAATCTGGATCAAAGCCAGGGTCCTTCCCAGTACTCACACTAACAAGCATGATTTCATTCATTAAGTGCTTAGCATGCCTCTCTTTCTCTCAATTTGATCAAAGTTTTGCAAATCTCGAGGAATTCCTCCCTCTTTGTTTTCACCGCAGTGTTCAAAAAGCTTTTGGAAAACATAGGTCAATTCAATGACTTCAAGGCACAAAAGAGCAGGTGGAATGCACTGCCATTTCATTCAAACCCCGGCGCAACTAACACACGGCAGAAGCAAATGCGAGAGTGTGGAAATCACTGCTGTTTCATTCAAAATCTGTTGGCACAACTGGCTCGCGTAAAATGACTCAAGACAAAACAAAAGGACAAACGCGAAACAAAATGGTGACGCCCGAGGTAACACCCCCGGAATCACCCGACTCTAACATAACAGACCTGACTCGATACAACGAGACAGACTCAACAGGGTTGACTCGATACAACGAGGCAGACTCAACAGGGGTGACTCGATACAACGAGGCAGACTCAACAGGGGTGACTCGATACAACGAGACAGACTCAATAGATCGACTCGATACAACAAGACAGACTCAACAGGTGACTCGATACAACAGACGTATGCAATACCCAAGTCGAAGGTAGGATAAACAAAGATTCGAAATGCTCAAAATAGTGCGTGCCATCCATCACATCCGAGTAAGCCGAAAGCACCGACAAAGAAGTGGTTCATCCCGATCACATAACAACACGGGTCCAGAGTACCGAGGGATATCGCACTTTCAAACTATGGTTCCAAGACCACTTAGCAAAACAGAAAACAGACAGCATCTCAGCCTGATTTCATCCGAACAGATACGAGCATAACAGATGATGTGCCTTTCATCGAATTCACCCAAAATTACGCTCAGAACCGATACCTCGTAGAACTGATTCCAAAGAATATCGATGCCGATGTTCGCAGTTCGACGATGCCCAACACTCATAAACTGATACATGCATTCCCTGTAGAGGCACACTCTAACAAGCACATAACAGATAAGGAGAGCCAAAACACCCCTATGTTGGGGGAGGGTTTCCCTGTCCTATTTTGTCAGGAGCTAGGGTTTCACTACGCACACAGCGGCTTCAAACAACCTATAAACGGGTAAGCAACCTGTCCTAGTTTGGAATGGTCACTATGGATCCGAATATGCACTAGGTCGAATGGTCAAAAGGGTGCCCCAAGAAACCGGGTTTGTGTTCCCATCTTGGCAGAGCCGTGAATCGCAAGCCTTATGGACATGCCTTGACAAGACAAGCCTCCCAAGAAACCGCCAGAATAGCAAATGGCAAACACGGTGTCCTAGGCGCACCAATGCAAATGCAATGCAAAGAAACACACAAGTGTAATCAAAACAGATATCATGAGTTCGAGTCAAGTTCTCTAACTCCCCAGCAGAGTCGGCAGAAACTGTAACAACGCCCGCGGGGGGGCTCGCCACAGCTCGGGCTCGATTTTGTTGCGGTTCTCAATCTTCAACCAAAGAGTCCAAATCCGCAAATCGCTTTTGAAGGAAAACAGATTTTTGAAAAGAAGTGCCAAACATGGACTGCTTTGCGGATAATGAGTCGCCACCTAAATATTTTAAAATGGGAAATTTAGGAAACCCCGACTCGGTCGAAGGCCACATGTCCGCTATCACCAAAGTTGGCTCGAACTTGGGTACGATTAGGGAAGGTCACATCGTGAGCACCCTCTCGCCGGCCAAAGACCGCCTCTACTAACCATGATATCTCTGTTTTTGAAAACATTGTATGCTCTTATTCCGGTTATTAGCCTAGATTACTATGTGATGCTCGCAGCAAACAAGTATAGACTGGGCCGTCTGAATTGGAACAAAACATTTCATGTTTGTTTGTTTGAAAATGATTTGATGGTGCTACTCGCAAGTAGGCTAAAATGCGGATTTGCCATCCTCGGGTGGGCTTAGAAAACAGTGATTTTGCCACTATCTAGTGGGCTTAAAACAAACATTTGATGCATTGTCCCAATTCAAATAACTCAACCTCCACCCACAGGCATTCAAGGCAGTTATATCACATAAGCAGTTAGCTTCATGGTAAGCATGCTATCATGGCAACACTCACACGCATGCAAGGATGCTAAAGCATAAAAACTCACCGAGTACTCCAAGCCAAAACAGGAAATTCATTAGAAATCATGCATGACCCTAAAAATGCAGAATGCCTAATGCAACACATGCAAAATGCAACTATAGCAGGCTCGGCTATTCTAACGTGACATGTGAAATGCAACGGCTATCAAGTACTCAACTTGGAATTGAAATACAGATGCAGTTTGTATGATGCGCCGAGCCCGGTGCGTGCAAAACAGATGAATGATGCAAACATGCTATCATACTGTATGCTAATTGAAATATGCCCTATATCTAACCATCCAAAGCGGGTAAATAAAAGGGAGAAAGAAATGGGGGTTGGAAGACATACATCACACTCACCCACCCTTATTACATTTATGCCCTCGCGCAGAGGGTCCGAATAATAATACAGTCCGAAATAAAAGAATATACAGATTAACAAATTAATGTACAGATTAAACTAAGAAAGTCAGAATCGGCGTAGTCGGCCCGCCTTGCTTTGATGAGCGATTACTCTTAGGTCGCCGGCGGAAATCCACTGGGATGCCCCAATTAGCCTCTGTTTGCAGTATTTCTCGAAATGCGCGCCGGACTCCGGAAAGTTGTTGATCCTCGGTTTTGGCTGTAACAGAGAGCAAGAAAAGGGCATAGCAATGTATTTCACAAATATATGCATGCCTCGATCCTCGTGCCACCAATCACGCATACCGATGCATGATGGCCGAGGAATCGGATTGCACAACTCAATGTAGGGATGAATACATATGAATGCTACAACAAAACCTAGCTCCATCATGGGTGATCCGGAGTGTCGGTGACTTGGGAATTGAGATATGCTCCGCCACTCGGAGTGCGAAACGCCTCGCTTCCGCGGCGCAATATGCATGATATGCGTGAAATGCAACTAACATACAATCCTAGCATGTACGATGCTATGAAAATGAGATACCTCGAAATGCGTGTCCACCGCACGCAAACCGAGGCGATCTTGAATGACATGCGAAATGTAATGATGGACTTATACCAACATGAAGGGCGCCACAGCCACACTCACATAGGATGCTTAATGATAAGAATAAGGTGCCTAAATGCGTCCATCGCACGCAAAACCGAGGCAATGATGAAATATAAATTGGATAAAACAGTGCCTCAAAATGCGGCACGCGCACGCAAACCAAGCGGAGGCATACGCAATGCAAACCGAATAAACAGTGCCTCGAAATGCGTGCACAGCACGCAAACCGAGGCGAAGGCATACGCAATGCCAAGCGGATAAAACAGGTAGAAAAAAAGTGCCTACAATGCGTGCACGCAAACCGAGGCGGTTAAAATGGAGATCGATAAAACTGAAGTGCCTCGAAATGCGTGCATACGGGCACGCAAACCGAGGCGATGATGTGCGATGCAAAATCGCATAAAACCGAAGTGCCTCGAAATGCGTGCACACGGACACGCAAACCGAGGAGATGACGTGCGATGCAAAATCGGATAAAACCGAAGTGCCTCGAAATGCGTGCACACGGACACGCAAACCGAGGCGATGATGAAATGAGATGAAATGGCATACGGAATGCAACGATGGGCTTACACCAACATGGGAGAGCCTCAGCTCACTCACATAGGAGGCCGTCGGATAAAAATGAAGTGCCTCAAAATGCGTGCACACGGGCACGCAAACCGAGGCAATGGCATACAAGCATGAAAATGCAAATTGGGCTTATGCCAACATGAGATAGCCTCAGCCACGCTCACATAGGCTGCCGGCAGATAAAAAATGAAGTGCCTCGAAGTGCGTGCACACGGGCACGCAAACCGAGGCAATAGCATACAAGCATGAAAATGCAAATTGGGCTTACGCCAACATGAGAGGGCCTCAACCACACTCACATAGGCTGCCGTCGGATGAAAATAAAGTGCCTCGAAATGCGTGCTGCAGACGCAAACCGGCAATGGCATACAAGCATGAAAATGCAAATTGGGCTTACGCCAACATGAGAGGCCTCAACCACACTCACATAGCCGTCGGATAAAAGAGTTGCCTCGAAATGCGTTACTGCAGACGCAAAACCGAGGCGATCTTGAATGACATGCGAAATGCAAATTGGGCTTATACCAACATGAGAGGGCCTCAACCGCACTCACATGGGATGCCGATGAATGAAAACGGAGTGCCTCGAAGTGCGTGCCCACGGGCACGCAAACCGAGGCAATGCATTAAGGCACAAAATGACATGGGAAATGGTATGCAAGCATGCAAACCAAATTTCAGCCACTAAATGAAGGGGAAAACAGCCCCGAAATGATACGAAATGACAATCAATGCATGAAATCATCCCGAAATGCAATTCTAAGTGCCCGAAATGGCCTACGGCTATGCTAAACATGCAAAATTGGCACATGACAGCAAAATCAGTAGCAAGGCAGCCCCAAAAATAGAATCTTTTCAGTACAAAACATGGCCAAATTGTAAGCATAGATATGACAATAATAGCTTGCAAAAATACGGAAAAAGAGAGGATTTACAAAGCAAGTGATATCTACAATGCTCAAACCCAAAAAAGCATTTCTACAACAATAAATATGAGCCAAAAATATGCACAAATGCAAGAGATGACAACCTCTAAATCAGTATGTATATATGCTAAACATAGCATGCAAAATAAGGGCCAAAAGAGGGTTATAAAGAGAGGTACCAAATGGATGCACCAAACCACTTAAGACCCTTGACAAAACTTGAAGAATAGACCAAAAAAAGACATTTTCTAAGCCTGATGAAGGCTGAAATCAGAGGCTAAGATGGCCTAAACAAGCATGCAATTTTACGGTAAATAAGATGGATTTCAAAGTAAGTGCCAAAAATATCCACCAAATGGCTTAAGGCCCTTAACAAAGAAAGACAAGGAGACAAAAATAAGGCTCTTTCTAAGCCTGATGAAGGCTGAAATCCGGAGCCAAATAAGTCTAACAAAGCATGCAAAACATGACCAAAGAGAGATACAAAGAGAGGCCATTCATGGAGACACCAAACAAGATTGGTCCCTTCTACAATGTTGTATAGGGACACAAAATAGGCTCAAAATCAGTTTATAGCATGCTCCAAAAATAAATGCACATAAGCTAAAAAAAGCATGCAAGTTTACGGTAATTTGGAGGATTTACAAAGGAGATGCATGCTAGAGCCACCAAACATGGTTGAGCCCTTCTTCAATGTTGAAGAGGGGCTCAAAATAAGCCCACCCACAGTATATAGTATGCTCGAAATCAGACCACTCTAAAGCCAAACAAAACATGCAATTTTATGGCATAAAGATTGATATTGAAGCAAGTATATGAAAGAGATACCAAATGAGGTTGAGCCCTTCTACAAAGTTGTAGAGGGGCTCAAAATAAGCACAAAACCAGTAGGGGTCAAAGCCGAAAACAGTAGGCAAGTAGGGCTAAGAAATGACTCAAAATTTTGCTAGAAAAAGGGATTTAAAGACTTACCCTTGAAGATCCAACTTTGGTGGCCTCTTAACTTGAAATTGTTGCCTCTTAGCCTCTGAAGAACACTCCCTTGCTGCTGGAAATGGAGTGGTGATGATAGAGCTTGAAGATGATGAAGAAAATGGGACCAAAACTTAAAGAAAAAGACTTGGATGCTATGGAAAATGGAGAGAAAATGGTGTCTCTCCCTCTCAAAAATGTCTAACAATTCTCCAACCCCCTTTGATGAAGCCAAAACCGTCCCTTTATAGAGCAAGAATGCACCAAAAATATCTAAAGTGTATCCAAAATATCTAAAGTGCAACAAAATATCTAGATATTTTGAGGGCGAAAAAAAAAGATTTTGTTCGGCCACGAAGTGGGCATCTGAGACCGTAGTGTTCCTCGGAATGATGAAACAGAGGTACCTGCCAAAATTGAACAAAAACTAATGTAAAACGAAAGCTCGGGGACCAAAACCGCGCGGGGTCCCGAAAATGGGCTGCCGGGCACCGGAAGTGGTGTTCGGCTGCGAAGTGGGTCTCAGAGACCCCAGTGTCCCTCGGAAGGACCAAACAGAGGTCTCTGCCAAAAACCGGAGAAAACGGATGCGAAATGAATGCTCGGGGACCAAAACCGCGCGGTTCGGGGTCCCGAAAATGGGCTGCCGGGCACCGGAAGTGGTGTTCGGCTGCGAAGTGGGTCTCGGAGACCCCAGTGTCCCTCGGAAGGACCAAACAGAGGTGTCTGCCAAAAATGAACAGACATCGATGCAAAATGAATGCTCGGGGCCAAAACCGCGCGGTTCGGGATCCCGAAAATGGGCTGCCGGGCATCGCAAGTGGTGTTCCCGTCCGAAGTGGGTCTCGGAGACCCCAGTGTCCCTCGGAAGGACCAAACAGAGGTGTCTGCCAAAAATGAACAGACATCGATGCAAAATGAATGCTCGGGGCCAAAACCGCGCGGTTCGGGATCCCGAAAATGGGCTGCCGGGCACCGGAAGTGGTGTTCGGCTGCGAAGTGGGTTTCAGAGACCCCAGTGTCCCTCGGAAGGACCAAACAGAGGTGTCTGCCAAAAATGAACAGACATCGATGCAAAATGAATGCTCGGGGCCAAAACCGCGCGGTTCGGGATCCCGAAAATGGGCTGCCGGGCACCGGAAGTGGTGTTCGGCTGCGAAGTGGGTTTCTGAGCCCCCAGTGTCCCTTAAATGGGAGTAAATAAGATGCATGCCAAAAACCGGAGAAATCGGAGATGGTTGGGCGGTCCCGAACCGAGGCACACGGCTCGACGGCTCAAAACCGAACCGGGCTCGAATGGGCAAAATGGCCTACGGCCACAAAAAGTAGCTCACGGCCACTGGGAGATAGTCTACGGGACCACTCCCTTCCCTCAGGAAAGAAAACAGAGAAAACACGAGCCTGGTTCGCAAACCGAGACAAGGCACAGAAGAGAGTTCGATAGTCCGGAGGCAGGGCGCACGGCCGCGACTCTGAGACTTTTGAACGAGCACAGTATGCAACATCACCGAGCGCTCAATCGGTGACGTCTGAGTCTTAAGGTCGGTCAAAAATGGGGTGTCTACACCATTCCTGAAGTGCCTCCATGATGGGGCAATACTTGGTTTCAAGCAGAGCCAAGCTTGTCAACCCTTTTTGCTTGGTCTTTGTCTATGTCATTTTGGAAGTTTGTTTTTGTGCATGAAAGATGTGTAAAATGTTTAAGTTTGTTGTAAATGTTACTATGTATGAAGAATGAAGTGAAGTTATTTTATGAGATCTGTCATGTAAGCACTGCTCAATGGACTTATATATATTTCGTAATTGCTTCCGCCAAGCCTCATTCACTTACTATATGATTTGATTTTGTCCTTGAGGCCGAAGGTAATCTACGATTACTAGCTGGTTATGATATAAACCTCTAGGGGCGGGTTCGGATCATAACAAGAGTGGTATCAGAGTAATACCTCATGCACTTGTCCATTTGTGCAATAAGGTGTCTAGAAAAGATTTAAGAATTGCATTCATGATGCATTCAGACATAAGTAGGATATGAATTGAATATGTATAATTATGGATATGCATGCATACATTTGTTTTATTATAATACAAGGTTCATATAGATTATTGAGAACAAGAGTGAATGAACTGGAGGAGTCTTCCTCCTCACAACTAGATAGGATGGAAAGAATGATACAGGACATAACGGAAACCTTAAGGCAGCAGCAACAATGGCAACAACAATCGCCACCCCCACCTCCAATGCATATTCCACCACTAGTGCAAGACCACCAAGTAGATGACTGTACTATTGCACTTACTAAAGAATTCAAGAAGATGAAACCACCCTTGCTCTATGGAGGAGTGGACCAGCTTAAGGATGAAGCTTGGGTGTTTGGGATCGAAAAATTGTTTGAAGTGTTCTCATGTACGGAAGCACAGAAAGTTCTGTTGGTTGCATTCACTTTGGAAAATGAAGCTAAGAGATGGTGGATGTTAGTTCGAGATAAAAATAGGGGTATTGATTAGGCCAGATTTCTGGAGATTTTCGATGAGAAATACTTTCCACAATGTATCTGG
Source organism: Camellia lanceoleosa (assembly GCA_025200525.1). Classification (NCBI taxonomy): domain Eukaryota; kingdom Viridiplantae; phylum Streptophyta; class Magnoliopsida; order Ericales; family Theaceae; genus Camellia; species Camellia lanceoleosa. Next base: position 94,535,247 of record CM045758.1, on the reverse strand, counting down.
GATCGAAAGGTATCTGAATTTGAGAGATTGAAGTAGGAAAACAAGACAGAGGCAAAATATGAGGGTCAATTTACCAAGTTGGCACGCTTTGCCCCACACATGAGTGACACAGATTACAAGAAAGCTAGAAAGTTCAAGGGAGTACTTCGTGATTCAATCCTAGAAATGATCAATGTTCTAAACCTACTAAAGTATGTTGATGTTTTGGATAGGGCACTAATGTCATAATCAAATATGGTTGCTCATGACCAAAATTTTGAATGGAGAGGTAAGAGACAGAATTTTAATGCAAATAAACGGGAAACATCGTCAATGAATAAGAAAGAAAAATTGGGAAACTCCAGCAGTTCAAATCAAAGTGGTAATTCAGCACGTACTTGTCTAGACTGTGGTAAGAAGCATCGACGTATATGTTACAGACTTCAGGGGCCTGTTTTCAGTGTGAAAGTAGGTCACATGGCAAGGGATTGTTCGCAACCACATCAAGGTAGTAATTGAGGTGCTACAAGTTCAACTGGATCAGTTCCAAGAGTAAGACCTAGTGCAACACCTACTACAACAAGAGATAATCTAAGGCATGAAAGAGTTTTTGCACTCGTTCCCAGGGACACACAAAATACAGAGGTCGTTGTCTCAGGTACACTTTCTATTTGTGGCCAAAATGCCTATGTATTGATAGATTCGGATTCCACACACTCTTTTATTTCTCTATTGTTTGCTCATAAACTGAATAGACTTATGGAATCTTTGAGATATGTATTATGTGTTGTTTTGCCATCAGGCTGATCTATGTTGTGTTCATCTGTTTATCCTACATGTGACATTTTGATTGGGAATGTTACCTTATATGTTGATTTGTTGCCTCTTGATATGAGATATTTTGATGTTATTTTAGGTATGGATTGGTTATCCAAATATCATGCCACCATTGATTGTGTCTTTAAACGAGTAATGTTTTGACCTCTGGGTTAAGATGAGTTTTATAAGGTAAAGGTGTAGTTCCACAACCATACTTAATTTCTGCAATGAAGGCTCATTAATTGATTAACAAGGGATGTCAAGGATACTTGTGTAGTGTGTTAAGCATCCAAACCACAAATGCTATCTTAGATAATGTTCTGGTAGTGAAAGACTTTGCAGATGTATTTCCGAAAATGTTGCACGGACACTTGATTGATCGAGAGATTGGGTTTGTGATTGATGTAGTTTTGGGTACACAACCGATATCTAAGGCTCCATATTATATGTCTACCACTAAAATGAAAGAATTGAAAGTTGAATTACAGAAATTACTTGATAAAAGGTTTATCCATCCTAGCACATCATTGTGGGGCGCACCAGTATTGTTTGTGAGAAAAAAATGATGGAACACTCCGTTTGTGCATTAACTATCAAGAGTTGAATAAGGTAAATATTAAGAATAAATATCCTTTGCCTCAGATTAATGATTTGTTTGATCAATTATAGGGAGCTCGATTGTTCTCCAAGATTGATTTGAAGTCGGGATACTATCAGTTGAAAGATAAAGCCAAAGACATTGAGAAAACTGCTTTTCAAACTAGGTATGAACATTACGAATTCTTAGTCATGCCTTTTGGAGTTACCAATGCACCTGCGGCTTCCATGAACCTAATGAATATGATTTTCAAACCATTTTTGGATGAATTTATGGTTGTGTTCACAGATTATATCTTGATTTATCCTATGAGTAAAGAGAACCACGAACAACATTTGAGAATAATCCTTCAGACACTTAGGGAGAAAAGTTGTATGGGAAATTGAAGAAATGCGAATTTTGGCTTGATGAAATTACCTTTCTGGGACACGTTATTAACAAAAACGACATTTCAGTTAACCCGCAGAAGATTAAGGCAATTGTAAATTGGCCTATTCCAACTATTGTAACAAAAGTACGAAGTTTTATGGGATTGCTAGGTTACTATTGAAGATTTGTCAACTTTTCAATGATTGTCATACCATTGACTCAACTTACTCGGAAAGCAGAACTATTCAAATGGATAGACCAAAGAGAGTTCGCATTTCAAGTGTTGAAGACAAGACTAACCACAACTCTGATCCTTACTCTGCCATCAGGTACCGAAGGGTTTGTAATTTTTAATGATGCATCCTATAAGGGTTTGGGTTGTGTTTTGATGCAGAATGGTAAAGTGATTGCTTATGCATCCCGTCAATTGAAATAACATGAAAAGAACTACCCAACACATGATTTGGAACTCGCCACCATTGTTTTGCATTGAAAATATGGCGCCATTATCTTTATGGAGCAAAATGTGAAATATATACAGATCACAAAAGTTTGAAATACTTTTTTACACAGAAAGAATTGAACATGCGTCAAAGAAGATGGCTAGAGTTAATTAAAGATTATGATTTTAAAATTCAATACCATCCGAGTAAGGCCAACACCGTAGCTGATGCACTTAGTAGAAAAAATGTGGGGAATTTGGCCTGTTTGCTTACAAAACGAAGGGAGCTTTTGCAAGATTTTGAAAGAGTTGAAATAGAAGTTGTATATCATAGGTAAGACAATGTGTTAGCCGCAATGTCCGCATAACCGGAAATCATAAAGGAGATCAAGCAAAGAAAAGCGAAGATGAGTTTCTTAAGAGGATATGTAATGAGTTTAAAATCAAACCAAGGCCGGGGTTTATCATTGAAGACCAACTATTGAAATTCTAGGGAAGACTTTGTGTTCCTAATGATGCAGAGTTGAAAAGAAGAATTTTGGAGAAAGCCCACAAATCAAAATTCACTATGTACCCGAGAAATACCATAATGTATCAAGACCTGAAACAAGTGTATTGGTGACCAAACATGAATGGAGAGACTGCTGATTTTAATTCCAAATGTCTCCAGTGTCAATAAGTTAAAGCTAAACATCAGAAACCGGTAGGATTGCTTCAATCTCTTCCTATTCCGAAATGGAAATGGGAGCACATAACCATGGATTTCGTTATCGGTCTACCTTGCACACCTAGAGGTATAAATTCTAGTTGAGTTATTGTAGATAGATTAACTAAATCTGCTCATTTTCTTCCCGTGAAGACTTTCTTTAATACTTATAGACTTGCTACTATTTATATCAATGAGATTATTCATCTACACGGAGTTCCAATATCTGTTGTTTTGGATAAGGACCCTAAGTTTGTATCCAGATTTTAGCCAAGTCTTCAGAAAGTAATGGAAATAGACTTAAGGCTTTTCATTAGCAAACCGATGAGAAAACCGAAAGAACCATCCAAACTTTAGAAGATATACTTCGTATGTGTATATTAGAATTCCAAAACAGTTGGGAAACTTATTTACCATTGGTTGAGTTTGCATACAATAACAGTTTCCAAGCTAGTATCGGCATGGCACCATATGAGGCACTATATGAGAGGAAGTGTAAGTCTCCAATTTGTTGGATGGAATTTGGGGATACAACTTTGTATAGATCAAAACTTGTGCAACCAACAACCGAAAAGATAAAGATCATACAACAAAGGCTCAAGACTGTTTAAAGCCGACAGAAAAGTTATGCAGATCAGAGGAGAAGAATTGGAATATGAGGCGGGTGATCATGTGTTTATTAGAGTCACACCAATGAAAGGGCAAACGAGGTTTGCTAGAAAAGGGAAGTTAGCCCCTCATTACATCGAACCGTTTCAGATTCTAGAAAGACTTGGCCCTATTGCTTATCGAATAACCTTACCACCGGGAATGGAACAAGTACATAATGTGTTTCATGTGTCAATGCTTCGGGGTTATCTTCAAGATCCATTCCATGTTATAGATGATCATCGGATAGCTTTGGATAATGATTTGAAATACGAATAATGGCCATTACAAATTATTAACCAACAAGTGAAGTAGTTAAGAAATAGATTGATTCCAATGGTGAAGGTAGAGTAGAAAGAACACTATGGAAAAAAGACTACATGGGAGAAAGAGAATGAGATGCGACAACGGCATTCACATCTATTTTCAAATGAAGGTAACTTAAGTTTAGAGAACCAAACTTTCTGAGGGGGAGAGACTGTGACGACCCCAACGTGCATATCATTTTTGCATATTATTTTATTAAAAAAATTATGAAATATCTATTTGAGTGCCTACATTGAATTAAAAATTGAAGGCCCAAATGAATTCAGAAATCGAAATTGATTAGTTTAATATACTAATTAAAACATTTAGAACCATATGAGAGGTTTAATTAAAATTTGATTCAGATTGAAATAATTTGAATAAATCAATTAGAATTAAACTAGATTAATTAATCTTAGGCCAACTTAATTAGCCTAATTTAATCCAATCTATATAAATGTGTTATAAGCATGGAATTGAGTTCATTCTTCATATCTTGAGCTAAAAATTTAAAGAGAGAGAGAGAGAGAGAGAGAGAGAGAGAGAGAGAGAGAGAGAGAGAGAGAGAGATCAACCTCAGAGAGAAAAGAAGAAGAATTGTGAAGAAAATATGAGGAATTGAGGAAATTAACTCATAGAACTTCAAATTCAAGCTCTAGGTATGTATTTAACCTCTAATTCTTGAATTTAGTCCAATTAAGAAGTGTAATCAATATGAGAAATAAGAATTTGTAAGAGTAATAGTAATAATAGAATTAACTTGAATATAGTGAGAATATGGTCATCCATGCATATTTCATCATCCTTGAGTTTGATTTTTTTTTTTTTTAAAATCCTTACATGCACGAAGTTCATACTTGTTGTTTTCAAAATTCCTTACGAATTTGTACTCAGTTGTCCATGTTTTAACATTTCGGAAGTGATGAGGTTAAATTCCTTGCATGCATGGTTGAATTATGGAGTTGTGGGCTTAATTTTGAGAATTGACAAAGGTTTTGAGGTTATGGTTTCAAATTGGTTTTGTTTATATGTTTTGCAAAGAGTATTCATGTTTTTGGTCTAGCCATGCAAGCTTTTCAAACTTGAATTCATCTTTTGGAACTTAAATTCTATTTTGGAAAACCCCAAATTCAATCTCATCGCTCGAGCGATGAAGACATCGCTTGAGCATACTTAGCGAGCATCTAGTATTTTTGCAGAGGCATGACACATCGCTCGAGTGACCAAAAGTCCACTTGACTGAACTCAACTTTCCTTGCACTTGGCTCGAGCAATAATCAAGCCTAGATTTTGAGCATCTAGAACTTTTGCAGACCAAGCAGACCGCTCAAGCTACCAAATGTGTGCTCGAGCAAACTACCCTGTTTTAGTAACTTTTGAAAAACACTTTCAAGTGCATACTTCTTCCATTCTCATGCTCTTTTAGGCATTCTTAAACATTGGTTAGACACTATTAAAGATGGAATAAGCAAGAAACACATTAAAGGAAATTGAATTAAGATATAATGTTTGTTTAGTCAATGTGTTTCAATGTGTATTGCTATGCGCTTTGTGTAGGTTGGTCACCCAAAGCTTAATATCAGTTCAAGCCCATTGTGAGTAGTATCTCTATAAAGTTATGTTTGAAATGTATTTTGAAATTGTTTCAAGTATGATGTTTTTGAAATGTTATTTTATATGAATGAATAAATGTCCTATTTAACAAGTATTTGTGGCATCCTTTAGTAAGGCCCTTGCCTAGGGGAAACAATACCATGGCCCTTTTATTATTGGTTTAATAGAAATCTTTGATGTTAGACCCAAGTGGTCCCTTTGTTAGACCTTTATGGTCCCTTCGATAGGCCTTCATGGTCTTTTTTCTTAGACATAAATGGTCCCTTTGATTTAGGCCTAATTGGCCCCTTTGCTTTACTCTATTGGATGTACCACGTATGATGTTTGATTAATGGACTTTCGATATAACAATTGTTCGATTTGTATTGTATCGGACTTTATTCATTTAACATATTTATTTTGATATTACTCGCTGGGCTCTAGCTCACCTCTTCCCCTATGAGCATCTGGATCATCAAGTTTAGAGATGCCTCAGGAGTCTTTTATTTTTAAGCCATTCCTGAAGTGCCTCCATGATGGGGCGATACTTGGCCTCAATCGGAGCCAAGCTTGTTAGCCCTTTTTGCTTGGTCTTTGTCTATGTCATTTTGGAAGTTTGTTTTTGTGTATGAAAGATGTGTAAAAAGTTTAAGTTCATTGTAAATGTTACTGTGTATGAAGAATGAAGTGAAGTTATTTTATGAGATATGTCATGTAAGCACTATTCAATGGACTTATTTCTATTTCTTAATTGCTTCCGCCAAGCCCCATTTACTTACTATATGATTTGATTTTGTCCTTGAGGCCAAAGGTAATCTAAGACTGCTAGCCGGTTATGATCTGAATCTTTAGGGACGAGTTCAAGTTGTGACACTAACAAACAAAGAAAACTTAAGAACTTTATAGTTCGTAGGAAAAGATTCCTCATCAACCCATTGGGGGTAAGGCTTTCCAAACCTTAGCCTCCCAAGCCTTTTCAAACCTGGGCCATAGAGATTTCGGACTACTTGCATGATTTGATCTCTTTGAAAATTATCAATAGGATTAAATGCATTTTGTGCTATTAGACCATTTTCATGTTTTGTTCTACTGACCATATTTGTCAAAATTCAAATTTCTAATTGGTGCTGACCAACGCCAAATGACTCAAAGTACATTTCAAGCCTATTATTATCTTGATAAAAACTAACATTATCATAATTCTCAAAACCAACATTTGTTTTTTCTCCAAACCTAACATTCTGATTTCCAAAAGCTTGATTTTGATTTTCAAAAATAGGATTATTTATAGGCCTTGCATTCTGATGATTACTAAACTCAGTGCGAAACAAGTTCCGATTTCTGCAAATCTCTGATCTCCATATAAATGATTAGCAAAAACATGGTCCAACTCTAGGTCTATTCTGTTGAACTTTAAAATTTGGAGTTTGATATACCTCTTGCATTCTCTCTTCAGCAGTTGGATCCATATAGAAAGACATAGGCTCTCCAGGAGAATTGTTGTGCTATCCTAGTTGATGGTTCTTGCTGATGGTTGATAGGCCTAATTAGTGGTACTGGATGAACAATCCCAACACTTGAAGGTACTTTGTGAACCTCCATCTTCATCTAACTTGAATACACCTTAGATGGACCATCAGTTATACTTCTTACCTCACCAATCAGCACATTTTTTTCTTCAATCGACTGAGATGCAAGAGCATCCCTCAATTGTGAAATCAAGGCATTGGTTGATATCATAGCATGGCCACTTGTTTGGCCTTGAACACTTGATGCCTTTCCCATTGTTCCAAATTAAGATGTCGTTTCACTTGGGCGTGCAAAAAAATTTATTAGTAAAAATTATGTTAAGCCTAGATTGACAGAAGCAAGCAATAATTCAAACAAACAATCAGATAAAGAAAACCAAGTAACTGTTCAAGTATCTCAAAAGAATGAAAACTTCTCTAGAATAATTGATAGTTAAAATGTAAACAAAAGACAATTTCAAAGTAAAACTATCGAAATTCACAAGATTACAAACAGATTTGACTTGAGACTACTCCTAGATACAAGCAACTACTCCTAAGATACTCCTAAGATAGAACTAAGCTAATGCTAAGTGTTACTGTTGTTGATGTCCTCCTCTTACATTAACCATGAGAGGTTATTTATAAATTGTGTAGGAAATAATTACCACCCAAAAACCACCAATAACCTCCCACATTGATCTTCATCCGAGATCACCACTTGTCATCTATCCCTCAAATCTTTACAATTTCTTTGGCGACTTCTCTCAATCTCCAAATAATCAAGGAAGCGCCAAGTGTCCTTCGCAAGATACATATTGTCATGTCATGCAACTTCCATAAAACTTCCATGAACATCCCGTCACATATCCTGCAATAACACAAATAGTAAAAGTAACAATAATAATAATAATAAATGCGGCCATAATTACTCTTCATAGATGATTTATTGTTTAAATCGACAAATCATCGAAATGCTACAATAAACAAAATTGGATTTAGCCAAAATCGGCAGGTCACAATTATCAAAATTGGATATGGCTATAATCGACAAGTCACAATTGACAAAAAATAATTTATAGTACAAACAGAAGGAAATTACCATTTTGGCCCCAAAATTTATAATTTCACTTTTAAGTCTTCAAAATCTAAACCCATTTGCGAAAATGTCTAGGTCCACCACTGTCGAGCGAAGTAACGCTGATAAATGATAAAAGGGTAAACTGTGGACATTCCATGTACAAGAAAGCACTCCATATCAAAGGGTATGTTTGATTAGTAGGACTATAGTATAAGATTGGAATTGTCAGTCCTATATTTGATTGCAAATTTTATTAATCGGATTACATGTATGAAAGACATTTAATATAATAAAATTGACGAATTTTTAATAATGAAAGGGGCCATGAGCATAATTTCAAATATGAACGAAAAAAAATAATAAATACATATAATAAATAGTATCTCACTAGTTTAATTGAATAACTAATCCTACACTAATTCACGGGATTATTATTTCACTATTAATTCTGTTAATCAAACTTGATCAAAAGGTTTTAAGTATTAATTTTGTATTCTTGAAAGCGAAGACAACAATAAAATTAAATAATTTTTTTTTTCAATGGGGAAATCATGAGACACGTGCATTTAAATTTTGTAAGAATTCCGAAATTTGAAGAAGCAAAAAAGCATACCATGTTGGATCCATCTTGGCTGTAAAGGATTTGAGATAAAAAAAGACACACTCCATTCAATTCCATTCCACTTCTGTTGAAGGTGAACCCACAATACAGTTACAGTTACAGCTATATAATAACATCTCATATGAGCTCTCTGCACCTACAAAGAATTGCATTTCACACCTGATTTATTCTCGAATTGACTGACCCCTAATCAAATACCCACAAGAATCAGGATTTCAGTTGCTCGCAATGCAAACAAGGATGTTTCGAGCAAAAGAGTGAGTGAGCTATATGACCAAAATGGGATCATCGTAGATGTAACCCGTTGTTGATTTTGTTCATTAGACGGTTTACTTTTTTGTCCTCAGCGGAGTGTAGTGCATTCTTAAGTTATGCCACTTAGCAACGCCACTTATGTAGAACGTTTTTGGACATCAATTTAAATATAAAAGATGATTACATTCCCATAAAAATCTCCTTCGATCTCATAGGGTGATTTGGGATGTTCTAAATAAGTGTACTTTTTGACTTTTTATGAAATATGGATTGAGTATGGGTTGGGTTTGAAGTGATGTGGTAGAGAGGTGATGTAACTTAAATTAGATGATGTGACTTAAATAGGATAGTGACTTTTTGACTTTTGAATTTTTTAGTTTATGCCAAACAACGCTTCAAGGAGGAAATAAAGTGAGACTCGCAAAGAAACCTCACCTAAGCAATTGCTATACTCACCCATTCTTCAGCGGTAATTTTTTTACTAGTAAAAAATTATTGACGGGATGCTTTTGTGAGAGAAATTTGTAAAGATGTATAACATTGTCCTAATTTTTTAATGGGAATTTCAAAAAAGTAAAATATTTAAAAATAAAAATTCAAGATTTATTTGCATACTTGAATACACGAATCACTTGTATTTTTATTATTTTATCGTCTATCTATACGTACTATGTATATAAGCAAATAGTATGAGAATTCTCCAAACTTTTAATGCTAAACACTTACAGATTTTCTCTCCTACATGTCATCTCTCAAGTCTCCTTTCTCACTTTTCCTAATTTTTAATTATTTGTCAGTTATGTAAATCTCAAAAATCAAAGGAATTATATATACTTAAATAAAATTATAAATATTTAAATATGAACAACAAAGAGGTGGAGATAAAAATACAAAAAAAATAAAATAGAAATATAACAATTCAAATTTCAACCACAAAATAATATAAAGAGTCAAATAAAAGATTAAAAAATAACTAAATAAAAAATATTACGAATCAATTAATTTTAAAAATAAAAAGTTAACTATTTATATATGAACAATTAAAAAATATTTAAATAAAAAATATTACAAGTTAAATAATTTTTAAAATAAAAAGATAATTATTTATATATGAACAAAAAAATAGAGATAAAAATATATACAAAAAATATTAACTATTTAGATTTGAACTGAAAAACTAAAATTCAAATAAAAGATAAAAAAAATATTTAAATAAAAAAGATTGAGATTGAGATATAAATTTCAAAAACATGATAATTTGTTAATGAACTATATTTACCTTATGTGAGTTTGTTGTAAAATTCCCTCCGTTTGGCAAGGGCTTTTGTGGCTATTTTAGCTACAAAAAACAAAACAGGTTATTTTAGTCATAACAAACAAAACATCACATCCAACTTATAATCATTACACTCTTCTCTCACAAAAAAAAAGTCCAAAAAACCCTTTCAAAACCAAGCTTTTTAGCCCAGGCTAAAATAACCAAAAAAGTCAAAAAACCAACCCACTTCCCAAACGAAGTAAAGTCTATTTTCAAGTTGAGCCTAATATTTTATTTTATAAATTCATTAATTAATTATCCATATAAATTTTAAATATAATAAAATTCCATAAATAAAAATGTAAATAAAAGATAAAAAAATATTTAAATAAAAAATATTAAGATTGAGATATAAATTCTAGAAAGATGATAAATTTTTAATGATTTATATTTTCCTTCTGTGAGTTTGTTGTAGAATTCCAATATATTTCACATTAATCTTTTTTAATTTTATCTTCAAGTTGAACTTATTATTTTACCTTTTAAAATCATCAATTAATTATCCATATAAAGTTTAAATTTAATAAAATTCCATATTTTGAATTGATAAAAATTCAAATAAAAGATTAAATATTCAAATAAAAAAGATTACGAGTTAGATAATTTTTAAAATAAAAAGTAACTATTTATATATGAATAACAAAAAAAAAAAAATGGAGATGAAAAAATATACAAAAATAGAAATACAACTATTTAGATTTGAACTACAAAATGAAAATTCAAATAAAAGACAACAAAATATTTAAATAAAAAAGATTAAGATTGAGATATAAATATCCCAAAAAGATGATAATTGTTTTAACGATTTATCTTTTGTTTGTTTGTTATAGAATTCTCATATATTTCAGCTTAATCTTTTTAAAGTTTATCTTCAAGCTAAACTTAATATTTTATCTTTTAAAATCATTAATTAGTTATCCATATAAATTTGAAATATGATAGAATTTCATATATATCTTTTGTCTCAGCATAATCTTTTCAAAGAAACCATAAACAGAATTTTTTTTTTTTTTTTTGGGGGAAATCAACATTAAGCCATTTCTGATTCTTGTTCGGTGCCTAAAAATCTTAAATATTTACTTTACATTTGAAATGTGTACTTGCATGACTTTTTGCATTTGTAAGAAAGTGACTTTATGTAAATGAATATTATTATTTTATTTTTAAATTTTTTTGGTCACAATTTGTTTATTTTTTTCTTTCTTTCTTTGTTTCTTTCCTTTTTTTTTCTAATAATGTGTCATTTAATTGAGATTTTATTCTTTTATGTTTTTTTTTAAGTGCTACTATTATCAATTTGTAACTCTATCACTTATTAATTATTTGTGTCTAATTTTTTTTGGCATAGATATTTAGATTGAAAACGAAGAATACATCAAAATTTATTGGATACGGGTTTATACTTTATATGTACTCATCATTTGATTTTTTATTGTTGATTATCCTGTTGAAATAACTTATGATTAAATTTATTTTCAAGAACTCATTTCCTTTGAGAACTAAACCATAAATTTCTTCTTTTTTAAATTTTCTTTATTCAGATTCAAAATTTGAGCAAATGGAAGAGATCTCATATTAAAAATTTTAATTTTTTTGAATAATTTAAGGGTAAATTACACTAACACCCCCTAAGGTTTATGTTTATTACAGTTCCCCCCTCACCTTTTGAAAATTGCATCTCCCCCCTGAGGTTTAAAATTTTATTACAGATTCCCTGCTTCAGCAATTTAATTTTTTTTAAAACCAATTTGGCCTCATTGGGTAAATCACATTGACACCCCTTACATTTTAGAAATTACAATCCTCTCCCTAAGGTTTAAAGTAGCATTATCAATTGCCCCTCGGTTAGTATTAGTTGGAAAAAAAAATCATTGAAAAAAAAATTAATTGGAAAAAAAATTATTTGAAAAAAAAAATTATTTGAAAAAAAAATTTGTTAGTAAAGTTTTTAAATTTCTGTTTAAAAACCAATGTAAGCTCATTTTTTGAATTTATGTTTTTTCTTCAAATTTACAAGCTGAGACAACTTTTTATAAACCAAAAAAATTATCAAATAAGTTTTTATAATAGTTTTTAAAATTTTTGTAAATATAAATTGAAAACTGAAAACGAAATGGTTACCAAACAGACTTGGTGGTAAAAATGTCGTAAAATTAACAAATAATTAAATAAGTTATCACCGTAAGAAATGACTTATCCAAAGATTTTTAGGCTATGTATGGTTTGATTTTTAAATTTTTTTTTAAAAATTAAAAATTAATTTGGTTAAGAAATAAAACATAAAAATAAAAAATAATAATCAAACCATACATAACCTAAGAATATTAAATTCTTAGGCTATGTACCACCAAACACATAATATTTTTTACTTTTTTATTTTTTATTTCTTAACCAAATTAATTTTTAATTTTTAAAAAAAATTTCTAAAAATCAAACCATACATAGCCTAAGAATCTTTTGATACATTTTTAACTTATTTTATTATTTGTTCATGTTTTAACTATTTCAATTTATATTTACAAAAATTTTAAAAACTGTCATAAAAACTTGTTTGATAATTTTTTTTGGTTTATAAATGATTGTCTCAGTTTGTAAATTTGAGGAAAAAACGTAAATTAAAAAAATGAGCTTACGTTGGTTTTTAAACAGAAATTTAAAAACTTTACTAACAAATTTTTGTTTCAAATAATTTTTTTCCAATTAATTTTTATTTCAATGAATTTTTTTTTTCAACTAATACTAACCGAGGGGCAATTGGTAATGCTACTTCAAACCTTAAGGAGGGGATTGTAATTTCTAAAATGTGAAGGGTGTCAATGTAATTTATTCAATGAGGGCAAAATTGGTATTTAAAAAAATTAAATTGCTGAAGGGAGGAATCAATATGTAATGAAACTTTAAACCTCAAGGGTGGAGATGTAATTTCCAAAAGGTGAGGAAAAACTGTAATAAATATAAATTTCAGGGGATGTCAGTGTAATTTACCCATAATTTAAATATTTATATTCTTTATGTTTGTCAATTCAACTTTAATGCATTTTTAAACTTTTTTTTTTTTTTTTTTTTTTTATAATCATTCCAAACTTATTTATGTTTAATAAATCAATATAACTAAAAAAAACAAATAGCATGTTAAAAAATTAACCATTAACTATATATAATGGGAATTAAAATTAATTTTATTTTAATTCATTATATTATGTGAGATGATTAATGTAATATCTACTATCAATTAAACAGAATTACTGTTACTTTTATTTAATATTAGTCATTTTCATTAATTATAATATATCTTTGTTACTCTACTTTTGGTTATCTGGTGTAATTCTTAGATAAATTAGTTATTATTTATGTGGTGATTTACTTAATATATAATAATTTTTTAAAAAATTTCAATAATGTGAAACATTAAATATTTTTAATGATGTGAAATAAGATTTATATATACAAACTAAATAAAAATATTAAGAAATACAATCAAATTATAAATATTTTTAGTAATTATTGACTTTCTAAAGCTCCGGCATCGCACTGGTGACTACTAAGGTTATTTTTACTCTGACGTGGTGCCATACTCACTCACTCTATAGAGGTGAATTTTTATTGATAAGAAATTGTTGATGGAATGCCTTTGGGGGAAAATTTTGTGTGCCCTTTTTTAAATTTTAAATTTTAAAATAGTAATTGTTGTCGTAGAATTTTTTTTTTTATTTTTATAAAACTTATATTTTTAAAGTCTACTCCATCAACAATATTATTAATATTGGTTATGAAATTCAATAAAAAAAATTATTATAACAATAATAAATTATAATTCTCAATTTCTTAAGCAATTCACAGTTTCTATGCAATTAGAACTGTGGCATTTTTATAAAAATTGAGAAATTCCTTAATTTTTTACAAATAAAAATTTTCAAAACGTAAATCAAGTTTCATAATATCTCAATTTTTTTTTCAAAAAAAAAAAAATTTATATTGATAGATCTCGAATTTGTTTTAAAAATATAAATTTTATGAAAATAAGTATATAGAACAAAAAATCATGAATTTTTAGAATTTTGCCAAAAAATAAATAAAAATTAAAAAAGTAATCATATGACATCAATTTGGTTGTTACACGCAGTTTTCAAGTTCAGGATAAAAATATTATGCTCATAGATTGACACATGAGACTTCGGGATAAAAAAAATCTCGTGCAACTTAAAACTATAAGTCCATGTTATGGAACCTATATAAAAAGTAGTAAACGAATTGAATTGTTTGTGAGTTCGGCTCAGTTTGACGAGGTTTTTTCTTTTAATATTCTTAAAAAAAATAAAAATAAAGAATTGATCAACTTTTCAAATTATTTGGAAAATTAAACTATTTTTTGAAATTACATTTTAAAAATGTAATTTTAAATTAAAAATGCAATATATCTTAGTGAAGTCCATGTCATCATAAAATTACATTTGCATTTTCAAAATATGATTTCAAAAAGCAGGTTAGTTTTCCAAATAATTTGAAAAGTGGGTCAATTCTCTAAATTGTTTTTTTTTTTTTTATAGAATATTAAAACAAAAAAAAACAAAAAAAAAAACAATAACAACAACAACAACTCACTCATTAAGGCCAAGTTTGGCAAATTAAAAAAAAGTCAAAAAATTATTCAAAAAGTTAAAAAAATTATTACTATTCATCAAAAGTCAAAAATTACTGCTGCACAACTCCCAATCTTAATTTTTTCCTATACACTAATTTATACAATTTTTTAATACATATTTTTTCATAAAAAGTCAAAAAGTTAACCCAAATATCCATATTTTTTTCCTCAATTTTTTAGTCTCAAAAGACAAAAATTGTACTTATTTAAGACACCCCAAACAATCCCTAAAAATTCTGATTAGTTTGGTTCTTTAAATAAATAAATGAACTCGAACTAAGTTTTAAGCTTATTTAATAAACGAACCGAGTTTAAGTTTGAATAAATTTAGCTCATTTATTTTTATTTTAATAATATAATAAATATATTATTATATATTAAATAATATAATAAATATGTTTACAAATTAAATAATATATGAATATTATTTATATATTTAAGTTACGTAAATAATAGCAAAAAAATAAGAAATTTGACCCTGGTTAATATTAACGAGATAAGTCGAACTGAATTAAGCTTCGTTTGATTTTAGATTTTTTGTTAAAAAAGTATAAAAAGAAAAAATTGACTACATAAATTAATAAGACAAAATATCACATTTAAACCATAATTATTATACTTTTTCTCTCACAAAAATTAAAAAAATCAAAAAAATCAAACAAAAACTAAATCAAACGAAATTAAAAAAGTTCCAATACAAAAAAATCAACTAAAAAACCAATGCAAACGAAGACTTAGCTATCAAGTTATGGTCGAACGAGATTTTCAAATTCAATAAACGAACGAATCGTTTATGTTTTGGTTTTGGTTTTTGACTTTGGATTTTGTGGGATGATTTTGTGGGGATTATTGTATTTTTTTTTTTTTTTTTGTATTTAGTCCTAGTTAAGTTCTTTTTAACTTTTTTGTTAAAAAAAAAAAAATTCGTGAGGCCAAGGGGTTGGTTGTATGGATGCGAGTAGCAGTAGTAGGGGTAATTTGTACTTTCGAATCTCTCTCGATGCATGTCATTTTCCTGTACCTTTAATTTCATGTTTTTAATGAAATTTTTCTTTGCTGATCAAAAAAAAAAAAAATAAACGAACGAATCGAACTTGAACCTTACAAAGCTCGGTTGGACTCTGTTCTGTAATTATGGAAGCATACTGCCTTTCTTTACAATAATGTATGGCTTCAGCTATAGTACGCAAATGGTGGTATTCTTGCACCATACATAAATCAACTATGATACAGATCACTAAAAGAAGACTACTAAAAGCAGCTCTAGTGATCTTTTTTTAGTGCTCTAAATCATTTTTCTACATAAATTAATAGCAGCCATTGGATCTTTCTCTTTTGATCTGGACAATCCACCAAAAAGATTTGTTAACCGGTTACAACCGGTAAACAACTAAACCTATTGTCTTTCTCTTTCCTTCTCTCTCTTATGTTCTGTCATCTTCCCTTTCTCTCTCTCTGTGTATATTTTCATGTTGAATAACTCATGGCCACAGCTTGATGTTTAGAATAATAACTCATGGCTAAATCTTGATATTTAGAATATTTCTATTTATACCCAACAATGATTCTCATTTGGACTTCTTTGAACTAGATTTCTACTCAGTGGTTGATGCCGAATTGCGCGATCTAGGAGGAAAAAATGAAAGGTTTTTTTTCTTCTTTCCCCCTTGTGAGGGAAGTGTTGAGGAATTGCATCTCAGATTCAGTATATTTATAAACAAATAAAAAAAATTAATTAATAACAAAATTTATAAATATTAATAATTAAATTCATAAAAAAATTTATTAACTTGTAATTATTTTATAAAAAGTCCACTAATATGGAATTTTCTCGAGAAAAATTTATTTTGGACCCATTGAATGACTAACATGGCAAATTGTGAAAACCTCTCATTTACGGGTGAACTGTACATAATGCAATCTCATCTTGAATATGATGATATTTTATGTTTGTATAACAAGTAGATAAATTAGTGAATTCAAAAGTATTATTCAGTGTATTTATTGAAAAACTTAATTAAAATTATGCAAAAAAATAAAAAAATAAAATACAATTATCCATATTTATAATTCACGTTCAATAAATCTTCAATTTGAATTTTTTCAATGACAAAAAAAGAATAAAATTAATATATTATTACTATCATTTAAAATGTATATATAATAAATAGATGGAGACTACTATTATTCAAATATATATATAATAAATATATGAAGTTCTAAAATTGCGCTCGACGAGTTATATGACTTAAATAAAGTTAAGTGGCACGTAAGTTCATAAATAGTGGTAAGGTATCATTTGGCAATTAGGTTGAGTTTATTTTTTGGCTAAATTAGTTGCAAAAAAAATAAAATAGATTGAAAAATTAACAAGATAAAATGTCACATCTAAATAATAATTATTTTATTTTTTCTCTTATAAAATTTTAACAAGTCAAAAAGAACTATCTGAAAACAACGGTTTAGCCTTAACTTAGTTTAGAACAAGTGGTAGATTAGTTCTAAATTAATAGCATTTCAAGTTAATTCAAAATGAATAGTGAGTCTTTTCATAATAGCCTTGACTAAGTTAGAACAAGTGGCAGATTAGCCGTTTGGCAAGTTGGTTTGTGGTTATTTTAATCACAACAAACAAAACATCACATCCAATTCATAATTATTACACTCTTCTCTCACAAAAAAAGTCAAAAAGTCATTCCCAAACTAAACTTTTTAGTCCAGGCTGAAATAGCCAAAAAAGTCAAAAAGCCAAAAAGTCAACCTACTTCTCAAACGGAGGCTAAATGAATTCATTTCAAGTTAATTCAAAATGAGTAGTGAGCCGTTTCATAATAAATGATAAGTAAATTCATAAAAGAGCGATAAGTAACGTCATACATAGTAAGTTATTTTACTAGCAAATATAATTGAGACAGTAAATATAATTGAAACAATTACTATTCAATGTAAATTTAAAAAAATAAGTTTAGAGCAGTGCTAATTTTATATGCATTTTCATTAATAATTAAAGTGTTGAATTTTTTCATTAATTTGTAATTATTTTGTAAAACCACCACTGAGTTGTAATGTTCCCAATATAATTCCACAGTCATGCTAGAGGCCTCTCAATGCTCGAATGTCTCAAAAAAAAAAAAAAAAATTGTTTGGAAGGGTTTTTTTTTTTTTTTTTGGAAGAGTGGTTATGTGTAGGAGTGTGCTAAAAAATTAGACATCCCGCACCAACTCAGTCTGTGTGATTTGATAAGGTAATAAAATTGATTGATCAGTTAAGCTACTAGTTAAAATTAATTAATTTAATATAGTTTTGTACGAGTCCATACTATATTTCTTTTCAAATCAGGAAGACTAGAATCGTGATTTTTTTTTTTTTTTTTTTTTTTTTTTGCAAAGGTGGTTATGTGTAGAGGTGTGCTAAAAAATTGCACATCCCGCACCAACTCAGCCTATGTGGTTTGATAGGATGATAAAATTGATTGATTAATTAGACTACTGGTTAAAATTTGTTAATTCCATATAATTTGATACGAGCTCATACTACATTTTTATTTTAAATAAAAAAAACCAAACCAAACAAAACAAAACAAAACAAAACAAAACAAAACAATTTCAAAACATTTGACCTCGAAATTTCAAAGCCTCAATCATTTTTCTAATAACCCTATGAGTGGGGGGGTTTCTTTTCGAAGCTCCACCCATAACATGTTTCAATAAGGAAAATTGTAATTCAAACAGAATTCGATTACAGAAACCATCAAAGCTTGATAGCATGATGTGGGTTTTGTTAAATAAAAATATAGTATGAACTCGTATAAAATTAATAGAATTAACAAATTTTAACCAACAGTTTAATTGATTATTTAATTTTATCCCCCTATCAAATCACACAAGTTGAGTTAGTACGGAATGTCTAAGTCACCCTTGCAAAAAAAAAAAAAAAAAATCAAACCAACACAGCCCCAAAAAAAAAAGAAAAAAAAAAAAAGAAAACTAGCCTCAATCATTTTTCATAATTCTACGTGTCAGTCCATTAACAAACTTTTTTTTAAAAAAATTAGAGAAAAGTCCGAGACTTAATATATTGTACATCCGATTTTTAAATAGTTCGGATTATCGAAACAAGACTTATGGTGAGCCCCACAGGCTCAACAATACTGTCCAATCCACTTTGTAGACTAGAGACAAGCTTGCTCTTATTTTATTAGACTTCGCTTATTATTAGATTAAACCTCACTTAGTGCTCAATGAATTTCTATTTACTATTCAATCAAACTCTACCTACAACTTACCTGGAGACCTAGAAGATATATGCACTCTCACTTTGTTGTTTGCTGAATTGAACACTAACCCATATGGTGATTTGTATACCAAAGCGCTCGAAATTTTACTACTTAATAAGACATCACTTAATTGGACTTAACTTACTACTATTAAATATCACTTACTACTTAGTAAGATTGCACTTACTATTTCATTAGACTTTACTTACTACTTAATTAAACTCTACTTACTATTTAATGAGAATTGACTTACTGCTCGATTAAATCTCACTTACCACTCAATAAGACTAGTTTACTACTCAATGATACTTCACCTACTACTCTATCAAACATGACTTATTACTAAATCAAATATGAGTTACTACTCAATAAGACCCTACTTACTATTACTACTCAACAAGACCCAACTTACTATTGAATGGTAAGTAAAATTAGAATGAACTATAAGTAAAGTCATAATGAGTAGTAAAATAAAAATATAAAATAGAAATTAGTTTTTTCCCGACATAAATAACCCTTACTCGGATTTTAATGAATAGTTATGAACTTTGTGATCATTGATTATAACTAGTTGTGTTATTGATTATGAGTACAATTATATCAAACTTATAAGATTAATTGTATTTAGTAGTAAATTAACTCGCAACGAATGGTAATTAGAGTCCTATTAGTAAACTTCTTTATTAGGAGTGAGCATGATTTAATTTGGTTTGTTTAAAAATAAACTAATGACCAAACGATTACTTATTGATTTTTAAAATTTAGAATGAAACTATAAAAATCTTAAAATTAAATCAAACTAAAGAAGTAATTTTATAACATAATCATAAAATATTACTCATAACTTACTCAAACATTAAGCAATGTGATATCATTTTACAAATAAAAATAATTTACATAACTTAGTACTCAACCACCGCTACTACTACCATCACCACCACTACCATTGTCACCGTTACTACTACTACCACCATTGCCACCATGTTGCTGCTACTACTACCACCACCTTCATCATTGTTTCCATAAATATCACTAAAATTTTACTACCACTACTATCGCTACCTCTACTACCACAGCTGCCAACACCACCACCATCAACGCTATCATGCCACTACTGCCACCACTATGCCGCTACCGCCGCTACCACGATCACCACCACCATACCACTAACACTACCACCACCACGACCACCATCATATCATAACTACTACTCAATCAAACTCCACTTATTATTCAATCAAACATGACTTACTACTCAATAAGACACCACTTAATTGGACTTAACTTATTACTTAATTAAATCTCACTTGCTACTCAGCTACCGTTTGGCAAATGAGTTGGGACTAAAAAAACACAAAAAGATAAAATAGACTAAATAAGTTAATAAGACAAAATGTCACATTTAAACTATAATCATTTTACTTTTTCTCTCACAAAAAATCAAAAATCCAAAAAGTTATTCCCAAATAGAGCTAATTTAGTTAGGCTAAATTAGTCAAAAAGCAAAAAAGTCAGGCTAATAAAGTTCTTCCCAAACGAACCCCCAATTAGATTCTATTTACTATTTCATTGGATTTATCGTTGTCCCAAAAAAGTTGAAAAATACTCGTTGAGCTTCCATTTAGTACTTAATAAGTTTCCACTTACTAGTTCACTAAACTCTACTTATTACTTAGTTTTAGTTTCACTTACTACTCAACAAGCTTCCACTTACTATTTCACTAGAATTTACTTACTATAGAATGAGTCTCCCCTTACTATTGCATTACATTTCACTTACTGCTCAATTTTAGTTTCATTTACTATTTATTAAGCTTTCATTTACTAGTTTAATAGACTCCACTATCTACTCAATTTTGGTTTCACTTACTACTCAATGAGCTTCTACTCACTATTTCATTATTGTTCACTTACTACTTAATGAAACTCTACTTACTACTAAATTAAACTTCACTCTACTTAATATTCGTTAATTGTTTACTTACTACTCCATCAAATTTTACTTATTATCCAATTAAACACTACTTATTACTCAATGAGACTCAACTTACTATACAATCAAACTAAACTTCATTACTACTTGAAAAGGCACTGCTCAATTGGATTTGATTTTCTACTCATTTAAATCACACTTAGTTGTATCATATTAAACCCCACTTACTATTCAATGAGAGACTCTACTTACTAGTCAATCAAAATTTATTTACTACTCAATTAAATATGACTTACTACTTAATTGGACTTGACTTACTACTTAATTAAATCTCATTTACTATTCAATGAAACTCTACTTACTATTTTATTAGACTTTGTTTACTATTCAATTATACTCTATTTATTATTCAATAAGACTTGACCTACTATTTAATCAAACCTTACTACTTACTAACACTTAACTTACTCTACTAACTACTCAATTAAATTCTTTCATTACTCAATCAAACATGAATTACTCAATAAGACATCACTTCATTTAATCTATCTTACTCAATGATACTCGATTTACTATCTCATTAAACTTGAATTACTCCTCATATTAAACCATACTTACTACTTCGTCAGACTTGATTTATTATTCAATGAAATTTCACTTACTATTAAATGAGACTCCACTTGCTACTCCATTAGACTCGACTTATTACTCAAAAAATTTTATTTATCACTTAATGAGACTCCACTTACTACTCTATTAGACTCAACATATTACTTGATGAAACTTCATTTAGTACTCAATTAAACTCCACTTAAACTTGACTTACTATTCAATCAAATATCGCTTTCCAGTCAATGATACTCCACATACTCTACTTACTACTCCATTGGACTACTACTCCACCAAACGTTTGATACTCAACCTTCTACTTCATCAAAATTGACTTGCTATTAAATAAAATTTCATTTAGAGAGTGTCATAAGTGATCAGTTGTTCCAAAACAAATGCTAAGATAGAAATATAACCAACTTTGGAGAGTGTCATAATATGATCTCATTTATTACTGAATAAGAATCCACTTACTATTTCATTAAATTTGACTAACTACTCAGTTAAACCACATTCACTAGTTAAGGAGATTTCACTTATGATTTCATTAGACTTAACATACTATTTAATTAAAATCCACTTACTGCTCAATGAGACCTCACCTACAATTCTTTTAGCCTTGACTTATTACTTAATCAAACATTTGACTACTGACAACTATTGAGTGATAAGTAGAATTAGAACGAATAATATGACTTGACTTATTATTTAATCAAACATCTGACTACTAAAAACCATTGATTAATAATTAGAATTAAAACAAATAATAAGTATCATATTTAAGAGTAATAATTATTGTCATAACAAGTGATAAGTACTATCACAATTGATAGTAAGCCAAAGCACCGTTTGCATCACCATTGACAACTTGCACTCTACGCTGAGTCCCAAAATGGTTGTACATATCTTTTTGTATGAACCCAACATTCTTATAGCCACTTGCTTGTTCTACCATACAAGAAGTTATTACTCAAAGAGATATTCCAATTTCTACTTACTACTCTATTAGACTTTAATTATTATTAATCGAGTTTTCACTTACTATTCAATTAAATTATACTTACTACTTAATTAAACATGATTTATCAATCAATAAGACACAACTTCAATAGACTTGCGTTAATAGTCAATAACATTATATACCAAACAGACCCTAAAATACAAATATGATACGTCATTAGTTTATGTATTTAAAATTAATTTAAAATATGAAAAAGGACACAATTTTAAAGAGTTGAAAGTGACCTGTTTAGCAGGTAATATTTTAAATAATAAATTTATTCATAACAAATAGTAAATGAATGAATACCAAATAGTAAATATGTTTGTAACAAATGATAAGTATCAAATATATATTTATATATATATATATATTTCAAAATTAACCAAAACTACTTTACTTTTTGAAAAACCACATTTTTCTACCTAGTTTTACGTTTGATTCATCCAATAGGTAACATTTATCTTATTTAAATCTAATGGTCTATATTTTTTTATGTACCACACATGAAAACCACTTTCACGTATGATAGAATTTTCCTAGTGTCTGACCCTGCTGCTCACTGCACCGCCTAATTTCTAACGAGTTTTCTTTTGGTTCTGTTACAATGACACTAAGCAACATTTACTCACCTTGTAATAGATCCAGTCAAAGAGTATTTAGTTGAGAATTAAATGTTTTAAACCTAATGCCTCAATAACAAATCGGATACCTGAGAATGTATTAGGTTTGTCCGATCATCTTTCATTGCCTTTGGTTATCCAATTACTAGTTAGACAACCATACGGCAAGCATTTTATGGTTACAACTCCAAAATCATACAGGGAGGGCATTCAATCATCAAAATAGCCTAAATAGGCGAATGCCTTGTAAACAAAATCATGCAACTGTGGCAATTGAGTGGGATCAAGATGCAATCTGAAACATTCGACAAGGAATAAAAATAGCCAATAAAAACTACCAGAAAAAGGCAAACTTCTAAACAAATTAATTGTCGAAGACAAAACAACAAAAGTTCATCAAACAAGGAAATCGTTTCATCAAAGGAAAAACCAAAAAAATTGTCCATAAACACTAGATATCTCCACTATTCAGTGACGTATTCAACAATGCCTTGATGCCAAGTCTAACGTGGAGTACCGATGTGTCATTTCAGCATATAACAGTTTTATGTATTAAACAAAATATTTGGATTCCCCTAAAATTATAGACAAATTCAAAAGCAAACAGAATCTTCACACCAAAATTACAATGAAGCCAAATAGAACAAGAGTTTAGTATTCCCATTTCTTCATCTCCATACCATCTGGAGGGCTTCCTTCCACCACCTTGGAACCCACATCATTCCAGTTTGTGGACAGCACTGTCCCATTTGACTCGACCTGTAGGAAAACCAGACCAAAAAATAAAAATAAAAATCACTTTGTCTAGTAATGGAATCTGTGAACAGGCAAACACACTGCACACTAGTAACATGAGTTAACAAGGTTACATTCCTCAAATTAGATGCGGGAAAATGAAAGAACGGGATATGAACTTTGGTATATTGAAAAAGAGAAATATAGGAATAGAGTTGGTATGATCAGTCACATATAAAAATTTAAAAAAGAAAATGGCTTGGCTTAAAAGAAGATAACACAATAATATTAGTAAGATTAATGTTAGGGGAAGAGTGTCCAAATAGGATTAGATTAGTACAAGCTACAAGGGATATCCCCAGTTGAGAGAGTTTTTATAGAAGGATCTCAGGCCACATGGTATGGTGGGGGCTATGAGAGTACAGCATGGGTGGAGAGTGAAATGATGAAAAAGTAGTGCTTTCATAGAGCTTGCAATGGCATACGACTGTAATAGTAAACACATGCTTCAAGAAGTGGGAAGAACACATGATAACATTTGAAATTGGACCAAATATTAGCAAAATAGAATTCTTTCTTACTAGGAGAGTTCATAAAGGAACATGTAAGGATGGTAAAGTAACAGTAGGAGAGAGTCCTAAACCTCATAAGTCAACCATATTAGATGTATGTATTAAAAGATAAAGAGAGAATCCTTACACCTCATAGGTCAACAATATTAGATGTATGTATTAAGCAAAGAAAATAAATTCTGAATATGAAATGGCTAGTTGTCAGGTTCTTGGTGAGTGTAAAGGAAGTGAGCCACCATCCAGAAAAACTTGGTGGTTGAACAAAGAGATTCAAAAGGTAGTCAAAACAAAAAGATATCGTCCCTAAACTTTCTATACATGTAGAAATAACAAAAATATTAAAAGAGTAGCTAAAACTGAAGCTAAGAACATAGTTTAGGGAGACTAAATTGAAGGCTTATAATATTAATGACCTCTATTTTAAGTTAGATGAGAAAATGTGTTAACTTGCTAAGAGAAATAAATTGTAGAAAACTAGACTATTTAACTGTATCAAAGGTAAAGATAAGGAACTGCTAATTAAGAAAGATGAGATTAGGGAAGGGTTGAAGAGTTATTTTGAATCTATATTTAATGATACTTTAGAATCTATAGGATATGACCAAAACCTAAGAAGCATGGGTACGGACACGGACACGTGACACGACATGGATACGACACAGACATGCCGACACGTTAATTTTTAAAAAATAGAGGACACGACACATGGGGGACACGCATGAAATATATAATTTTATTTATTGGTTATATGTTATATATGTAAATATATCATTCAAAAATAGTAAAAAAATGCCATATGACACTAATTCCTATAAATTTATATGGTTTTTATTTTATTATCGCATCTTAAGTTGTTTTGTTCAAACTTATAATTAGTTTCACATGTGTCTAATAGATAGACATGTGTGTTTAAGTGTGTGTCCTCTAAGTGTCCAAAAAGTGTCGGGGTCGTTAAAAAAATTTAAAAAATAGGACACGTTTTGAAAAGTGTCGGACACGTGTCCTGAGAGTGTCCAAAGAGTGTCGGTGTCCGACACAGACACGACACGGATACGTCACCTTCTTAGAAGTATTCATACTTCTTAGACCAAAACAGAATATATGGTGTTATTTTTTAGCAAAACTAGAAATAAGGATGAAGAAGAGCAACACTTGATGGGATGATATACCAAAGAGTGATCATTTTTCAAAATCTTGGGTCATAACATAAAGTGGGAGAGATCAAGGAGAGTACGACCCATAGAAATTTGGACAGGATGAAGGAAACGGAAGACTGCAACTGGAGTCATTCGTTACAGTAGGATTTCTATTAAGTTAAAAGAAAAATTTTATAGGACTGCTGTAAGACCTATTATGATGTATGGTACTAGGTTTCGGGCAGTTAAGAAAAAACATGCTAAAAATTTAAGCATAGCTGAAGTGAAAATGTTGAGATGGATGTGTTGTTTTACAAGAAAAGATAACATAAGAAATGAATCCATTAGGAAGAACTTAGAAGTGGTACCAATTGAAGATATAATGAGGAAAAACCATTAGAGATGATATGACCATGTGCAGCATAGACCAATTAGCACGACTTTAAGGAAGAGTGATGTGATCTATGTGGAGTTGTGGAGACTGCTAAAAGAAATATAGGCAGGCCTAAAAGAACTTGGGTTGAGGTGATAAGAAAGGACATGACCAGCTCAAACTTAACTGAGAACATGACTGCAAACAGAACCAATTGAAGGAAATGGATCCATGTAGTTGACATAAGCAATTGGGAACATAGCCTTGTTGAGTTGAGTTTTATATCATATGATGTGGCAGGTTAATTCGACATTAAAATGGCTGTTAGTCTTACAAAAGATTTTCTCATGGCTCTTCTTGTGTCCTCATCAGCATCTTTATATATGTCCCGGAAAAATTTGTTCAAAGCAGCATCTCCATCCAACTTTTCGTCTTTCTCCTGAGATGCAACCAGTGAGTCATGCCCAAACTGAATTTAGGATTCTCAATATCTGATGGATCTAATCTTAGAATATGAGAAGACCAAAAGGCTTCAGACATACCTCTTTTTTCACTTGAGCTTCCAATTTATCCCAATCTACTCTTCTTGGTTTTGAGGAAGGGTAAATAGGTCTTTGAGTACCTACAAAGTGCAGAAACAGCCAATGTAAGAGGATAATGAAGAGCTCACAAATGAGACGATTCTGCTATCATGATCTTCAAAAGGTAAGAAATATGTTTTCATCATGGCAACCCAACAATAGCTCCACTCATAAGATGAACAAAACACCAGAAAACATTTAATTGAATTAAAAGTTCACTCAACATGCAAAACAAAACAATTGCTAGCCCCATAATTGAAAACCAATGGAGATAGAGCATAAACATATAGGGTATGTTTGGTTTGAGTTTGGGAGATGAGTTTGGGAGATAAAAAGTACGAAAAGTTGTTTGGTTTGGTTTTTTTAGAAAGATGTTTTGGAAAATTATTTTGAGAGAGAGTTTTGGAAAAAGTGATTGATTTGATGTGTATGAGAGAGAGATTTGTTTGGAAAACTTGTTTGGTTTACAAGTTTTGGGAAATTTTTTTGAGAAAATTTGTTTGGTTTGAGTTTTTCTGAAAACTCATTTGTAGAGAAATTTTCCCAAAAATTTTTGGGAAATTCAAACCAAACGAACCCATAGCTCCTATATAATTAAAGCATGCAAAAAGAAAATAACGTAGAATACAACATGACAAATAGCCATCTTCTAGAATATAATACAAGTAATATGAGTGTCTTAAATGGGCCTGCAAGATATGGTTGAAGAGCTAAAGCAGTCAATTAGTCCTAGTCCAGGGCTTTTAAGAACCTAAGTTGGGAGGGCCCTAGATCTTTTTGGATTTGTTTGGTTTGTGTTTCAGGAAAAAAAAAAAATGCAAACTAGTTCGATAAAAATCAATATCAAAAATATTATTTTAAATTTTTAAAAAATATTTAAGACCTCCCAAAAGATAAAATTATATAAAAATGATAATTGTTTTTGATTTTTTTTTTAAAATTTCTTTCCCTAAATTAAATTTTAGATTTTTAGAAAATTTTCTGAAAGAAGTTTGAAAACCAAACCAAACATGGCTTTTATTTTTTATCTTTTTCGCACTTTAGAGCTATGTTACCAGAAACGTGGATCGTTTCATTATGTGGAACTGGAACGGGATCACGATACGACACATGCTCTAAAATGTAGTACGATAGGGGTAGACTTGTATATGTTACACTTAGAATATATATATATTCATTTTTGATGTTTTTGTCTTGTCAAAACTTAAGTCATTTTAGATTTTAGTTCATTATATTTGATATTTTTCCTTCTAAGGTGATATTTAAGGAAATATATTAGAAAAAAAAAACTTTTGGAATCACTTCAGATCACTAAATTTATCGTTTTGGAATGAAAGTGTATCATATTTCGGAACGTGCATACCAATATGTAATTCGCCAGGGTGTTAGCGTTTTCTGGTAACAGAGCTTTAGAGGGGGGAAAATAACATTTCAGGCATGACTTAGAAGTAAGCTAGATTGGTATAGAAAGAAATCATCTATACTAATATATAAAAGGACCACAATTTGGAGTACCCCTCCTTTTGAAGCCGTTTCAATTTTTATTATTCCTAAAAACCAATACTTTCAAAATAAGAGTGTTTGTAATCTTCCTATCACTTAAGGGCATTTAAGAAACTCAAATTCAAATATCCACCTAATGTGAAATTTAAAAAGAGTAGGTAACTAATTTTAGAGGCAAGGGAGATGTGTTTTGGGAAAAGGAGGATGTTGAGAGGTAGTTAAGAAAATATAGAAGTGGGTCAATACAGGATAATAACAGTGGCATTCATATATAACTTCCCCACAAAATATTTACTCATGAAGTGATTAAAAAGAATGTCAAGAAGTTTAAAAATAAAAATAAAAAAGACCCAAAACTAGGAGATATGTTTTTTTTTTTTTCATTACTTGATGCGTGAAATCACCACTTTATAGAGTTATGTCAACCTACCAGATGATACACTAATCCTCTGTGCAATAGTGCTTTCCTTGCTGAATTCAAGAGATGCCCATTGTATAGCTTCAGCTTTTGCCAGTCGGATTTCAATCTTTGTAGATAGAACTTCGTACTTGCATTTTGAGGGTACTATCTGTTAATCATGCAAAAGAACACAAAAGGAAAAGGTGGGCATCTAAAGTGCAACTGCAACCAATGCATGAAAAATTAATTTAAACATAATTATGAACATTGAGGGAAAACTCTAATTTTTAAAGAAAATCACATTGTCTACAGACTTGCTACACAGACATTCCTCATTTTCCTGTTTATAAGTTCTCAGAAATATGCATTTTTTACCATATTTCCAGGCATCTAAACTTTTAAACAGTGTTCTGATGAGAACTAATGGGTAGCAACATAAAGTTTGTGCATTACCTTTCCAAACAACCGAGGTTGAAAAGTGTATGCATCTTCTTCACCAGGAATATCAATGGTGACGCTAAGCTTTGAACCCAAACAAAAGAAGAGAAAGAAAGAGAGATGAAAATAAATTTTGCATGTAATAGTCTGCACATATTTCTACCAAAAAGTTAAAAATAAAAAATAAAAAAACTGTGAAATGATGTGTATATGAAGGAAACCATTGAATGATGTCAACGTACTATTTGTTCACCAAATTCAATCGAAACACTTTCAGCAGGTACACCTTTTGCAAATACAGTAACAACCACTTCCTCTGGTTTCTGGTAAAATTCATGCCTGCAGAAAGATTTCTCATTAGATAACATAGAACAGAAAACAATAGTGTCATATCAATTTGTAAAGACAATATAACTGTTGAAGAAGCTAAATAGAAAGTTTTAACACATAACAACATTGCTAAAGTATGAGAACTCTCAAGCATCCTAGAGGGCTCAAATATGCAACAGAAAAATGTGACAACTTTTCATATCATAAAACCTGCGATAATCAAGTAAAAAGTCAGAAGCCACAACCTGTATTTTGGTTTGGTTGGTTTGGTTGACACCATTGGCAGATCAACTTTTGTAATTCCAACAGTTTTATCCGTCAACTCGGAAGAAGGAACTGCAACACTAGTTGAAGTTTGATCCAGCGATTGACTGGGTACCTCACCATTTTCCTCTAATTGAACAAGAAAAATCCACCAATCAGACAAGAAAGTTAAAGAAGAAGCTGTTAAATTGTCCTTTCATTTCTAAGCTATGACAATATTCCTATAAAACCTTCCCTGCAAAGCACCATCGTACCTATGCCAAGGAAATTTCAAATATTCCAGAATCACAATTTTTCTGATTTCATCAAGCATAAAATGTAAAGAATACTTCTGTGTTTCATTAACATCTGGAGTTTTGATTTTGTGTGCTACATTCAATAGCATTCAAGCATCAATTTTTTTTATTTTTTATTTTTTCATTTTTATCAAATTATGAATATTCAACTGTAAAAATGTCGCATGGATTCTTCTCTTCCTCCTAGTGTACTCGTTTCCATCAAATATAAAAAGGATAAGCGTGTGGGATATGCATCCGACACCCATTGGGTTCTCTAATTTTTACAATGTTTGAAGAAGCTAACATTTGGCAATAAAGAAAACTTTCAGACATGGATGAGAGATAAAAATCCCCTTTTTCCCTAACCCTTCGTTTGGATTGATGGTTTAGGAGGGGAAGTGAAGAATTTGGAGGGATAAAATTAGTTAAAATCATGTTTGGATTCTTTTAGAAGGGAAGGGAAGGGAAGTGTATGGAAAAGTTATGAGGGAGAGTGTACAAACATTTTAAGCACTCCACTTTCCCCCCAAAATTCGGAGGAAACGGAAGGGAAGTGAAGCGTTTCTCATAATAATATATGAAAATACTTAAATTAAGTATCTCTCTCCTTAATTAAGTACTTTCTAACCAAACAAGAGGGAGGATACTTTCCCTTCCTTATCTTTTTCCTTCCTCTCCTTCACCTCACAACTAATTCTTCCCTTCACTTCCCCTCTCCTCAATCCAAACTGAGTGTAAATCCCATTTAATTTCAAGTACATTCCTAATAATTTACAACATCTTATGTTATCATGGTATATGCTTTTTGCAGCTGATATCGTGTTAGTGGATGAGACTAGAGAAGAAATTAACACTAAGTTGGAGATTTAGAAAAAAAAAAAAAAAACACTTAAATCTAAAAGATTCAGGATAAGCAAAACTAAAACAGAGTATATGGAGTGTAATTTTAATAATAGCAATAATGAAAGCAGAGAAGTGAAGATTGAAAATTAAGAACTACCTAAAAGTGAATATTTTCGTTATTTATGATTGATTATCACAACGACGAGGGAGACTGGAGCGGATGCGATCCACAAAATTAAGGCGGGGTGGCTTAATTAGAGGAGTGCGTTTAGCGTACTGTGCGATAAACGAGTACCCATTAGACTAAAGGAGAAGTTCTATGGAATGACTATTAGACCAGTGATGTTGTATGGGACAGAATGTTAGACAACTACGAAACAACATGTAGAGAAAATAAGTGTTGCTGAGATAAAGATGCTAAAGTAGATGTGTGACAAGATTAGAAAAGACAGAATTAATTCGAGAATAGGTAGGAGTAGTACCGATAGAAGATAAGTTGAGAGAGAATAGATTGAGATGGTTTGGTCATATACAATGGAGACCAACAAAGGTAGTAGTGAAGAGATGCGATACAGTGACGGTAGATGGTAGTGTTAGGAAAAGGATAAACTTAAATTGACGTGGACTAGTGTAATAAATAGAAATATGAGTCTCCTTAATTTGACTAACGAAATGACCTTTGATAGAGTCAAGTGAAGAAGAAGGATTCATGCAGCCAACCCTATTTGATAGGACTTAAGGCTAGGTTTGGTTTGGTGGTTTATTTAAAGTATAGGAAGATCTAACGGGGCACACACAACTACACTCAATATTCGTACCCGAGTCATGTATTCTAAGGGTACTTGGATATCACATTTTTGTGTTCAATCTGAACATAGATGGTATTTTAATCAAACCCTACCATAAAAATATGTGTGGTGTGTGTGGACACGCAGGAGGAGAGAGAGAGAGAGAGAGAGAGAGAGAGGGGGGGGGCGCTTTCTTTCAAACATCAAGCTGAAAGTCTTGAGGATATTGTGTTTTAAGATGTCACCAAGTTTTGTGTGATTGTAATATTCGATAGTTTTTTATTTCCTAGTTTGCATTTAAACAAGGGGAATCTGGTCAAAGCCCCTTCGTAATAAACCTTTCATGCATTAAGGACAACGACAAAAGTTTTTCCCATCACTATGACCAAAATATCCTTAGTGAGTAATTTAATATTTTAAACTTTAAAATGATATAACTTTTAATCTAAATGTCGCCTTTTAATCTAAATGTCGCTTTTTAATAAAATTAGTATTTTTAGAATCCTCTCATCGAGATCTATCAAACAATATCCATGTTGGCCATAAAATTCTTTTAAAAAAAATAATAAAATTTTTACCGTTGAAATTAATATCAATAGTAAAATTTTACTGTAAAATTGTGACTTTTAAATAGTAAAATACCATCATCATCACTAAACACCATAGTCAGTTAACAATTACAAATATATATATATAATATTATAGTAAAATTTTACCATAATTCTTAAACATATCATCCAAAAAATAAATTTCAAACCATATCGTCACCAAACAAAACTCAAACCAAATTGTCATCGTCAATTTTATGAACAAACCAAAGTAAATTATATTGTCATTTATAAACAGATCATCACCAAACAAAACTCAAACCAGAGTAAAATTTTACTGTTAATTTAAAACAAAGTATTAACAAACAAAAGACAGATTACAAATTGTCATAGCAAACCAGAGTAAAATTTTACTGTTGACGTTATTTTCGATGGTAAAAATTTTACTATTTTTTTAAAAAAAGAATTCCATGGTCAACACAAATCTTATTTGATAGATTTTAACGAGAGAATTCAAAAAATACTAATTTTATTAAAAACCAATATATATATCAAAAGTTATATCATTTTGAAGTTTGAAATATAAAATTAGTTACTAAGGGCAAGATTGTCCATAAAAAATGAAAAGAAATTTGTTTGTTCTTCATAAAAGATACGCTTCTTCAGGGGATTTACAAAATTTAAAAGTTTTGGTTGTTCTTTTTACTAAAAAAGGAGCCCAATGGAGGGGTTTTGGCCACAAAAAAAAAAGAAGAAAACCCATTACCAAAGCTATTTTCTTGTATAGCAAGAAAGAAGAAGAAAAAAAAAAAAGCAAAGGGAGCCCAAAAAGAAAAGGGTAAACTACCAATAAATCCTAATAGTTGGACTTAATTCCCATCAAATCCTATTGAAAATAAGTCTTGGTAAAATTGTCATTAAAAATAATTTTTTTTGACAATTTTTCATATATGTCGCTAAAAATTGACAATTAGTGACTTTTTTTGATCATGATTTTTATAAATTGTCGCTAAAACTTACAATTTGTGACTTTTTTATGACAAATTTTTCTCACAGGACCTATTAGACAATAAGTCCACTTATTAGGACCTACACGTAAGTACCCCAAAAGAAAAAGGTTTTGCACTTTGGTTATCTTCTTCAAGCTTTAAAACATACAAAATATGAACACACCGAATTCCAAAGGTAGATAACTTCAAATTTTCAGATTATAATCCACTAGAGAATGCAAGCACCAAATTGTTGTAAAATTTATAACTATAAAACAATTCAGAAGAAACTAATGTGCATGAAAGAACAACTCTATGAAACAAAAAAGAATTCCTTATCAACCTCATCTTTCTATTCTTCCTTCACATACTCTTCTCCTATAAATCCTTTGAGAAGAAGATAGTAGAATCAGGGTTGTATGTGTGTGTGTGTGTGTGTGTGTGTGTGTGTGTGTGTGTGTGTGTGTGAGTGAGAGAGAGAGAGAGAGAAAGAGAGACAGACAGAGAAAGAAACAGAGAAGAAGAAGAAGAAGAAGAAGAAGAAGAAGAAGAAGAAGAAGAAGAAGAAGAAGAAGAAGTAGCTAGTCTAAAAAGAGTACTTCCATTAAACTTGAGATTAGTTATTAAAAGAACTTTCTACATGTTCAATGTAAGTTAAGAGGGAAAGCGATCACTTTTGTAGACCCCAAATCATAAACTAAGAAGGAACCTGGGCCTAATGTAACATATTGTAAATTGGGCATTTTGGGAAGTTAGAATAAGCTAGCTTTTTTTAGCAAAATTGCATTTGGGAAGATAGAAATAGCCAACCAGTGAAATTATCAAAATACCCTCACTTCTTTGCCTTTGGAAAATGTTAGTGGAGGGTAAAATGGGAATTTTACAATTTTTACAAATGATGTGACACCATATTATAATAATTTCATAAAAAGCAAAAAACCTGCTTATTTAGTAATACACATTTTGTGACCTGATTCTGCCAAATAGAACTACTAGGTAATTTATGAACCTTCATGAAGTGTCACTTATAGGTTATTATATCCATCAAATTAACAGATTGCATATATATTTAACATTATATGCTTATCAAACTCAACATCTCAAATGAAACCAAAATACCCTACGATATAATCAAGTGACTTGCTCATATAACTTTTTCTTCTCTCTCCCAATTGATCATGAGGCACAGAGAGAGAGAGAGAGAGAGAGAGAGAGAGAGAGAGAGAAATGATGACTTGTGGGGCCATATGTAGTCGTCTGTTCTAGCAGAAATGTGGAAAATGGAGAATGATCTAAAAACATAGGCTTGTTTGTTTAGTGTTTCAGAAAAAAAAAAAATTCAGAAATTTTTTTAAAAAATAGAAACTAATTTAATAAAAATAAATATCAAAAAAATTATTTAAAATTTTTAAAAATTATGTATAAAATTATATAAAAATATTAAATGTTTTTGATTTTTTTTTTTATTTCTTTCACTAAATTAATTTTTAGATTTTTAGAAAAAATTTCTTAAACAAGTTTCTGAAAACCAAACCAAACATTGCCAAGGAGCTTGTGCTTTCATCAAAACAGCAGAAGAAAAGCCAAGTCGTAATACACGCATTTTGCATGATGATGTTAACTGTGAATCATCTATTTCTTAGTTGTTTTGGTGGTTTTGGGGGCTGAGTGTTGTTGGGTCACGCCCCACACTCCCGGCCAGCAGGATGGTTCTCATAGTTTGTTCCACGGTCCACATGTTTTGGCATAGAAACTTATGAGTAAATTTTTTGGCACCAATAGGTCTGGTCACAGACAAAAAAGTACCTGCAATGCGCTCTTCACATTCTTTGATCAAGTTGGTGAATCTCAAATCTCCGAGAGCCAAAGAAGCACCTGCTTCCAGAGCAGCCTTAGCTGTCTGATATTCTTCAAGCTTGATACAT
The DNA here is from genome assembly GCA_025200525.1 of Camellia lanceoleosa. NCBI lineage: Eukaryota > Viridiplantae > Streptophyta > Magnoliopsida > Ericales > Theaceae > Camellia > Camellia lanceoleosa. The sequence continues at coordinate 94,500,216 of CM045758.1, read as the reverse complement.
GCAGTGCTGTAAGAAGAAACAACAAAAAAAATGAAAAAACTGGAGGAAGTTCTGTAAAGAGGAACATGTATAAAATATAGATTCAATATGAAGCATTGTGATCCAAAGTAAAAATGATAGGTGGTGTGAAGAAGATGTTGGCACTAGCTCATAAAAACAGACAACTAACAGAAGTAAATCATAAATCTCAGCCCAACACACTGAAATGGATATAGGGGTACAACGTCAGATAAGCAACTAGAAAAGGAACGACAATATGCAGCCTACAAAACACTCTGAAAAAAGGAATGACCAATAAAGCACGATATATGAGTGGACGATAAGAATTCCGAATCAGAAATTCACGAATCACTTAAAAGAACTCATATTGTTCTAAAAAGTAATTAAAAAAATGAAAGCAATATTTTGAATCATCAAGGAAAAAACCGAGAGAGAGAGAGAGCTAATGACCAATAACACTACTCAAGATGATGTAAAAGACAGAAGGGGGTGCTTCCATCACATGCAGTCGTAAAAAGATACAGCTAACTAAACCAAAAATTACATGTTGGAATAGAATAAATAAAACAATCTTGGAATAGATTAAGAGTTATGTTATCTAGTTAAATAAAACAAAAATATAGAACTTGAATCTTCTATGAACAATATAAATTCATTATATTAGGAGACGAACCAAACAATGGAAATAAAGTTTAGTAGAGATAACAAATGGCCATCTTTTAACAATGTAGGGCCACCTCAACCATCCGAAGAAAAAAAAAAAAAAAAATTTAAATAATCATGTACCACACCTAACACTTGGACATGTTCATTTAGGATGTCAATGCAGAAGAATGAAGAAAAGTAATCGCTATTCCATCATATAAAATTTGAACATAATTTGAATAAATGAAGGTCAAACTTCTTTGCAAAATTGCTACACTGTTGGGTCAGGCCCAAATTACTACATCGTTTGCCCATGGCTGTTCCTGCAGATTTCATGCAGACCTTCAATTTCCATTTTAATTGTCATGTGCACCAAATGTAGCTCGAATCAATGTGACTTTCTAATGACTTCAATCAAAAGCTAAAGAACAGTTTCATGATCCATTTTTTGTAATCCCCAGGAGTACTACCAACAGTTATTTTTCAATCATAAAATCTATTAACGTTCATCCTGCAAGAATGCATTGTACACCCCAAAGAAACCGAACATATCTTTCTTCAATAAAACTTTATCAACATAATGCATTTTCATAATGCAAACAAATGCAAGATATGATACATGGCCCAAAGCAGTAGCAACATAAAAACTCTACTCTAGAACCAAGATATGCTTCCATCCTACATAAATCATGAGAGAGTGAGAGTTGCCACCCCTACCCAAAAGGGTGTAACCTTCGTACAAAAACTATACTGTGGAGGATGAAAATTTGGCCCAAGCAGGCCCAAAAGGTGTCAGCCCAATACTTGAGACCAGAGTTTGTTCGGTTATAGAAAACCAAAAGGAGCCGATCACCATGATCGGCCCAGATTAGCACAATCTAGCCAATCTATACGAAATGACCTCTGACAAGGGCTCATCCGTCCAATGAAAAGGGGGATATCTAACGCAGTGTTTTAAAAAGCCCTAGGCGCATCAAGGCGCCAAGGTCACCTGGAGCCTAAGCCCCGAGGCGCGAGACGAGACGCAAGTTATAGAAGTTAAGCAAAATATTAATAAAGCACAATTTCCAATATAAACAAATATTTAATATGTATATTATTAATTTTTTTAATAAGAAAAAAATAATAATTAATTTTTTAATATATATATATTATTTAATTTATTTATTATCTATTAATATGTATATTATTATCTATTTATTATCTATTAATTTTTTAAAATTTATTTATTTAATATGTATATTATTATCTATTATTTATTTATTATCTATTATTATCTATTAAGCAAAATATTAATTTTTAATATATATATAATTAATTAATTTAATTATTATTTTACATATTATCTATAAGTATATTATATATTATATAATAGGTATGGTATAATATTATATATATAAATCAATTATATTTTATATATTATAAGTATATTGTATATTATATATTATATATTATATAATCGGTATTATATAACATTATATATATATATATATGAATACAGAAGATAAAGAGAGAGATAGACCGCGAGAGAGAGAGAGAGAGTGATCATGAAGGAGAAATGAAGCAAAAGAGAGATCGCGATCGCGATCGCGAGAGAGAAGGCGAGAGAGAGAGAGCTCGCGATCGTGAAACAAAAACGAAGCAGAAGAGAGAGAGAGCGATCGTGAAGCAAGAGCGAGAAGAAGACAGAAAGAAGGGAAGAGAAGACGAAGCAGAAACGAAGCAGAGGAGAAGAAGCAGAGAAGAGAGGAGAAGAGAAGAAGAGGAGAAGAGAGCAAAACCTGGGAGAGGAAGAAAGCCAAGGCGCACAAGGCGCTCGCCTTGCGCTTCGTAATAAGGCGCTTGCCTCATCGCCTAGGCAGCGCTTCACCTGTGTCACCTCGCCTCACCATGACTGAGGCGCAAAGCTGCGCCTTGCCTCGCCTTGAGCTTAGGCGCGCGCCTAAGCGCGCTTTTTAAAACATTGATCTAATGGCCTACAATGTTGACAAGTTGAGTACAATATGCCTATAAAAAAACCCAACAATGCTAGAGGCAAGGACACAAGGAGAAAAAAACACACATACACAAATGAATTCAATTTAGTTATGTCTGATCTTGGAGCTGACTTGATCGTCAGAGCCCCGACCAATATAGATCGGGAAGGCCCCTGACTTTGGATTTTTCTCGCAGGGAAGGCTAAAGAAAAGCGCATTGTCAAGCCAAATCCTTGTGGAGACAAATTCACTATCCACATATACAAATTCAAAATAGCTCAACACAAAATTGAGCTATCCTATCAAAACTACAGGAGCAAAAATGGGTTCACAATATAATAAATAAATCTTTTACACCAAACAATGAAGGCTATGAATTAAAAACATCTTGAGCTTTTGAACTCCCAATTCTATATCTTCATAAGTAAGCATGTTCCTTTCTCTCCACAACACCATATAGTACTTAAAGGCATCACATTACAAGTTTTCTTCCTTTTCAACCTGCATCCATGATCCATACCAGCAGCACTCTAAGTTGAGAACAAAAGCTGAAATTACTCAATGAACATAAAAATAACTCATAAAGACCCTTCAAAAAATATTTTGGCTCAGGTGTTCTAAGAGTTTTGGTTAGGTTGCACCTTCGTCACTTCCAAGAAATATTTTTCCTTCTCTTTTCTCACTTCTACTTGAGCAAACTCCCAGAACACCTGAGAGCCACCATCAACCATCCATTCCCAATTGCCCACCCGCTTAACTCTAATTTCCCACTAACTTTCCTGACCTTCGTAGCAGAAAACTCCTATTATACACAATTCCGCACTCCCAAGCGAGAAGGTTGTAAAAAACTAGCTCCCATCGAGGAAGAAATCCCAATTGAGATAAAACCTCTCAAACATACATATCTCACGAACACAAAAGCAAAACTCAAACTTATTTTAGTAATTTCTATTTACATAATATTTGTTTATATTTAACAAAGACAATTTGTAGTTGACATCAATCTCTAATAGTTATTCATATTCTAACACATATTACAACTAAGCAAAAAATAATAATTGTTAGAATATATTATATATTTAATATATAAAATATATACACTCCAATAGACACTCCCAACTTTAAAAACTTCTATATGCCCTTGCTCTCCCGCCCCCACTCCCTTCTCCACCCTCGCTTTGTGCAACTAAAACTAAAAGTCAATAGCACATCGACATTCTAAATACCAACTTTGACCATGCATCCATCATTAAATGGCCCACCACTTGCTCGCTAGGAGAAATCCTGATGCAGAACGACTATAAAGAAATTCATTCAACAACCAAATTGATTCCAAAACCGTAATGTATGTAAAATTGATCCAAAGAAAAGATCAAATATTAAGAAGAATAAGAATTATGAAAGGAGAACTAAGGGTCAAAACCCTAATCTCATAAAATGGCCACAACCTTAAAACACTCTCAATTAGGGGTGTTCACAGGACGGGACGGGACGGGACGGGTCCACCTTTGAACAATCAACCACGCCGTCGCCGTCACCGTCACCGTCACCGTCAGGTTATAAAATCACTCACCCATTCCCAACCAAAGTACGGTTCAAAATCGACCAACTCAAACCATACGGTTTTTCGGTCTATTTCAAACAGTTTGACAGACAAAATGGAAAAAATGATTCACAGTTCTAATAAGCAAATCTCAAACTCATATACATACATTATATACTAATTTCAACAACATCAACATATATCTAAAAGAAATATAACGGGGAAAAAAAAGGGAAAAACATGAAACAAAAAGAAAACTCAACATGCCACCAACCAATCGCCACCGCCTCCGCTCATTGCCTTCCATTGTTCATCTCCATCGCCGCCATGGACCAACATCACCACCATCGAAGAGGGGAGGGAAAAAGGGTTTTTGCATGAGAATGTTAGAGAAGGTGTAGGGTTGCTTGAAACTTTAGAGAGAGAATGAGAGAACGAGAGACATAAATTTCTTAGAGAGAGAGGAGGGGGGGGGGGAGAAGTTGCAGAGACAAATCTTGAGAGCAGTCTGTCTCTATTCTTGAGAAATGTGAGAATTGATGAGATTAGGTTTCTCTGAAGATAAGTGTAATCTCCCATCGCCAATAAATATGTGACATGTAGCTATAAAAATCTAGACCTAAATATAACCGGATGGGTCGGTTTCAATGGGTTCAAAGTGTTAAGGCCCCCTTCCCGAACTAAGAATCGCAGATTTCACCATTTTAGAACCGCAGCCAACCACAAGGAACTTCGAAACCGTCCATATCTCTTTCGGTCCAGTTCGTCGAGTCGATCAGGTTACACGGATCTGTGAACACCCCTACTCCCAATATTATTAATTTACAGCTAACTAAAACTATTACATAAAAGCTATATACACAGACAACTCTAAATTACATTAAACATCATAAATAAATAAAATTACAAAATCCCTAATTTCTCCTTTATCACACACCTTTTGTTTCCCATCACATTCACCATCTTCTCACAAACATCTCAAATCCACTTTCGGCAACTTCAAATACCCCTCCCTCTCCACCCGCACATACCACTTTCATTGCACCCCACCTTCATCAATTAGGCCAAGGGTCTTACTCTAGATGATGTAGGATGATTAGGAACAAGGCTGTAAGAATGGTAAAGCTGGATTCTGTGGGTTTTTATTGTGATTTCAAGCTGAAAAGTAATTAAAAATTAGGGCTTTTACTAGTATACGGAAGAATTGGGGTTTAGGGGCTTAATGTAATAAGCTGAAGATTGAATTTTGGGATTGTTTTGGGTACTTTACAGTACCCATCAACACTATTTTGGACTGTTAAAAGTGCTGAAATAAAAGAGGGAAAGAAAGAGAAGAAAAAGAAAGGTCTAGGGATCACTTCTAGAATCCCTTAGGCATCACACCTAGGGTTAGGGTTGTATCACACAAACCCAAAGAGGCTTCAAAACTCTCAAAATTCTATAAAATATCAACTCCCTCAAATTATAAGCATTACATTGTTTTATATAGGGATTAATAGACTTCCTAAACCAACTACGACCAAAAAAAGGAAACTACTAAAATATTTTTAATTTTTAATTTTTAAAACTAATTTGAGACCAATAAGAAACAAAAACAAAGACTAATTAAATAACCTGACCCAAAAGACTACCCATGGGCGACCCATACAACCCATGTCAGTAAATATAAAATTACCAAAATACCCCTAACCTTAAAAATCTTAGAAAACATAAAAATAATAATAAAATAAGACTAATAATATTAGAAACATAATTAGAGTAGATTTTTATCAGTTTCTCTATGAAATCATGTCAATATCCACGTATCATCACTTCTCTAAATTTAGCCTTCCTTGAGCTTCTTAGAAAACATAAAAATAATAATAAAATAAGACTAATAATATTAGAAACATAATTATAGTAGATTTCTATCAGTTTCTCTATGAAATCATGTCAATATCCACGTATCATCACTTCTCTAAATTTAGCCTTCCTTGAGCTTCTTATACTCTGTCATCACTAGATCTAGACAGTTTCTTCATCAAATAATCAATATGACATGTTTCCACTAAAACAATAGAATTCAGGTAAAATGAGGAGGGGGGGGGGGGGGGGGGGTTTTGTGGGGGAACCTTAATAAATGCATACAAGTATATCTCTAAAAATTAGATTCATGAAATCTACAAGAAGTAAATTTCTGCCCACGATGATGAACGGATGCTAATGCACATTTTTATTCAACTTTTTTTTTTTTTTTTGGATAAATTGTCAACTCATACAATCAAATAGAGAAAAAACTGAAACAATAGTCAAAAGATTATATCTTCATTCAACCAAACTACACTAGAAAAGATACCACCTATGGGAATTAAGTAAATTATCCCCACAATGCATACTTGGTACTTCTCAAGGTAGAGCCAATGTAACCATATACACTTCAAAGATATCGTTACAAAAACCAAGAAATGGCAAACAATAAGAAAACAACATTCACTATCAACTAAGAAGCACGGACACAGATGCAGATAGAGGACACGGTAATTTTAAAAAAATGGGGATACGAACACGACAGGGACACAGCAATAAAAATATGTTTTTATATATTTTTATTTGCTATCTAAATTAATATTACATTCACAAACAATCAATGTTAACAAAAACTAATTCTAATTCTTTTTTTTTATTTTTATTTTTTTTTAAAAAGCACTTTTAAATTAAAACTTATAGTTTATATCTTTTTTGTGGATGATCTATTAAGTATTTAAATATAAGAAAAAATAATAATAAGCATCCAACATTCATCAAAAGCACTAAATAAAATGGGAGAAAAGGCAACTTGACATGTCCCTATTATGTCCCCTGAAAATAAATTAATGAAATAAGGAAACACGCCATGTGGTGTATCCCATATGTGTCCCCGAAATGTTCACGTATCCCCTAAGTTTCTGTGTGTCCAACATGAATATGGCACTTGTTTTGAAGTCCATACACCATCTAGATGCCAGGAATTCAAAAAAGACCCTAGCAATTACATGCAAATATGCTTTAGACCTATGAACCATCGATACTTCAAAATAGGTATCATAGTTGTGTCAAAAATGTAAGGGACTCGGAGGCAACATGGGAGGGCACAAGTGTGACATGCCACATAGCATGTCCACTTTTTAATCATTTTTTTAAGGGGGCACGGTGGCGACATGATGGAATCTTATTTTAAATTTCCAATTCTAATTTCAGAAATCATAATATAATATTTGAAAATGTAATGATTGATTTCTTTTTTTTAATATAGAATTGAATCCATATCAAACCATCAACAATGCAACATAGATCTAACACAATTGCGAAGTTGAGAGACTGGCTTCTAACAATCCCTGAAGGCTAACACAACACTGATCTAGTCTCTAGCTTATTTAAATTTAGTTTTTTTTCATGTTAAATTAATGTTAATTTTTATTAATTTTGGTTGTTTATAGATGTAAATATTTATGTAAATACCAAATAAAAATATATATATACATTTTTTGTCATATCCCTGTAGTGTCTATGTCTTGATTTGTTTGAAATCGTCATGTCTCGTGTCCGTGCCAGAGTTTGTATCAATGCTTCCTAGCTTTGGACATTAAACAATCTAAAAAATTGACACCAAAATTTATGCCAAACAAACTTTGGAGATATTTTATCTAGTACAGGAATACTCACCCTTTACGCAAATATGCTTTGGAGATTGAAGGGTCCAACTCGATTGCTTTGTTTGCATCAGAAACAGCCTCTACTCAAAAATAAAAAAAATTAAAAAAAAGGTGCATAGATTAATAACCAATGTAAAAAAATGTTACGAATACAAACAATCACAAGTGGATACAACTATTTATCAACCAAAAGAACATGACCAAATGCAAAGAGAACAATTTTTGATAGAAAGACAAACATGTCAACAAATAAGACAATAAAATCTTAAATTTGTATTTAAAAAAAAGAAAAAAGAAAAAAGAAAGACTTTCAATAGTTCTTTTATAACTACAGGTTAACAATTTCACGAGTGACAGATAAACAATATACAAAAGATACCATCGATCAAAAGTCATCCACAGTACCAACTACCAAGTTCTACCCTAATTTGACCGATAGGCCCCAAAAACATATCCAAGACAGTATGCAAAGTTTTTTAAAATCCTCCTCCCATCCACACTCCTTTGATTACAATCTTCACATCCCTTATCTCTATTTTAAATTTGGACAATTGTTTTAAGATTATCTTTTTTGATATGTACAATCTTTTTTTAATAAATATCAAAAAAGAAAAAAAAAATTATTTACTTTTAACTTCCTACTTTATTTTGTCCTCAAATTCAATTTGTGTAATTAACAAAATAAAATAAAATAAAATAAACAAAAAAAGATTCAATGAGTGTCATTCACTTGTTAGGGATTGTTGAAGAAGTGTCAATCAATTGTCTTGACTCTTAAATTATGAATTACATTTTCAATTCATCTAAGTGTCAAAAATGTCTCATCGCCATACTAGTCAAAGGTCCAAGGAGTCCATAGAATAAAATTATTTTCTTCTTTTATTACTTTATTTACATGGTTAGTACTTCTACGAAAAAGAGAGAGTAGAACAAAGAAGTAATTCTCCAAAATATTCTCTAGGGGCTATTCACTTTCATTCAGTTGACAGTAACTTGATAACACTTAACTTGCAACAGCCAAAGTTGTGAATATCGGCCTGATTCAAGTACCGTTTTTGTTCTTGGTATGGTACGTACCGGTACCAATATACTTTCAGGTACCATTTCGGATTTATCATTATAAATATTATATATTTATAAAAGTATTAATATTTATTAACAAAATTTTAGATACATAATAATATATGTTCATCAATTTATGTATAAGGATGTATTTAAGTCATAACTTACATATTAATAATACTATATTTATTATTGGAGAAGCCATTCCAATACCCAATACGTATAGTTGGTACCTAGACTCTTCCTATACGTTTGTATCCACAGCTAGACTCAACAATTCATCTCAAAAAATATCATTGTTCGTACTTTTTACTACCACAAACCCAACCTTCTCTCTCTCTACACTTGCCTCTCCGACAAAACCACCCACTATCATCTTCCATTTCACCTCCAGCCAAGATGAAGATGGAATTGAGTGCACTGTTGGAGATGGAAGGTTTAGTAAACGGCCTTCGGTTGTTGACAACGAGGGGCTGTCGAACAGCATAGCAGAGGGAAGGTGGAGTTGCCCTAGTGTTGGATGGAGATGATCACCGTCTGATATCAGTGATGAGGGGTCCGCGTAAGGCCTCTCCTCCCATCCAACATTTCTCCATTTGCTAACTGGTACATAGCCAGAACTAGTAGTATTTCCCAACAATGGGAAAATTTTTCCAATATTCCCAAAATAGTATAGTATTCACCAAAAAATTAGCCGACACGAAATTGATAATGTATTGTACCTGATTCTTGAATCAGGAGGAAAGGTACATTTTGGCCGATATCTCTAGGTACGGAACAAGATTAACAACCTTGGCAACAACATCGCAGAGACATTTGATGGGGAGCTTTGAGGGTTGTGAAAGGTTCCATTGGGATAGTATTGGGATAGTATTAGTAATGCAAGAAGCAAAGTTTCTAAATGACCCATTCTTTAAATCCTAAACAAGGAGAATAGTAGATTTTGTTTCGTCAAAGAAATAAGGGAAAGGAAAAGAAAAGAAAAGAAAAGGCTTCATGCTCATTTCTTAAATTTCCTTCCAATGAATATTAATTTTCCATATATTTCAGTTTGTGAAAAGCACGCTGAGGCACTCGCCTAAGAGTGAGGTGAGGTGAGGTGAGGTGATATGGAGAAGCCTTGCATAGATGCAAACATGAGCCTTTTATGCTAAGGCGTGAGGTGCTTGAGGCGAGCGCCTCGTTTTCTAGTGTCTTCTTTTTATCTTTTAATCTAGGCCATTTATTTTTTGACTTCTGTACTAAATCTCCCCTACGATTACCACACCATATAATAACTTCTTAATTATAAATTGTTTGTGAAGCCCTAACACACATACAATCGATGATTGGCAAAAGGAGTCCCTTCAACTTTCTTTGAGTCTTCTCGGACTAGATAAGCCTTCTCTCTTCTTTTTCTTGTTTTATTTTATTTTATTTTATTTTTCTTGTTGGACTATTCTTCTTGTTTGATTTTTTTTCCCCCTTTTTTAACTTCTTCTTCTACTTCTACTTCTTCACTCCCTTTTTTTTTCCTTTTTTTTTTCAAGTCTATAAAGCTCTTGTTTTTCACCCTTCTTTTTTCTTCAGCCCCTATTTTTTTCCATTCTTCTTCAATTGGTTTGTCTTTTACAAATGACTTGTATTTTTGTTGGATCTTGGTATATGGGATGTTGAATTTGTTGGATGTTTTATATTCCTTTACAAATATTTGATATTTGGAATGTTAGATCTGTGTGATATTTTATGTTCTTTTTAAGGGGTAAAGTATTGTAAACTCCCTTGAACTATGAGTCATTTGCACTTTGCTCCCTGAACTTCAAAATTCAACAGTTAATCACCTCAAAGTATTATCTTGTTACACATTAGGATTCTGTTATGAATTAAACGAAATTAAACCATGTGTGAAAAACATAACACACTTATTGATTTTTTAGGACAATAATGCCCTTATCTGATGATCTCCTTTGCACTTTGTATCCCTTATCTTAGTGGCAATATGAGATCACCAGATAAAGTCATTATTGTTCTAAAATTTCAACAAGTGTGTCATGTTCTTCATATTTGACCTAATTTTGTTTAAATCCCAAACAGAATCTTAACAAAAGCGGTTAATTGTAACAAAATTATACTTTGAGGTAGTTAACTATTAAGTTTTGAAGTTCAGAGAGGTAAAGGGGAAACGGGCCATAATTTAAAGGGGTTTATTGTAATTTACCCTTTTTTTAATGAAGATTTAGTATTTGGAATGGTGGAGGCATCATGGATCTTAGAAATATTGAAGTTTTTGTTTATATTGTTTATTTAAAAATAAAAAATAAAAAAATTCTTTGTTTGCCTCACTTTAATGAAGCCCTCGCCCCACGTTGTCGCTTTGCGCTTAGGCATTAGGAGGCCTAGTCGCCTCGGTTCACTTTTTGCCTTAAAAAACATTGAATTATTTTCCATGTAAGAACTTGTCATCATACCGAAATCTATCCTATGCTCGATGTTCGCCTCACTTCAATGGAGTTGATAGACCATGTTCAATTGAGGCCCTCATGTTTTTGGTTGTCAGGAATACAACCTCCCTCTACTAGTTCCTCATTCAATTTTCTTGAGGGTCTGCACCATGGTCAAGGGGGTTTGGTAATTATTTAGTTTATGGTGTACCTTGGCATTCATATACTTATTCACATCTACTTCTGTTGTAACCTCTTCACCGTTTAGTACTTACCATAAAAAGCATTAATATTTAAAAATAAATAAGTCCAAATCATCAAAGTATATATTTAACGCCTGTTTCCAAACAATGTTGTGCTTTAATGTTTGATGGTCATAAAATTCTCTTCTCTTTCCATTCCTCTCCAGTCTCTAATGCCTTCACTTATAATTCAACTTTCTAAACAAACAGAGACCAACAACATAACTGGCAATTTTGTATCCCACAACAATTACATGAACCAAATTACTGTTAAACTGTATGGAACAAATACTAACAGTATTAAGTATCAGATACCATACAATCATTCAAATGAAACTTCGTTGATAAAACAGTGACAAATCTATAATCAGTGCAACAAATCAATTGATTCAGTGACCGAATTAACATAGAAAATAATGCAAATTCCGTATCCTACTCGAAAACAGAGAAACGGTAAACTGGAAAAAGTCCTGATAATAATAGGAAACACATTTTAGAAACAATTTTATAGTTTTTTGAACTTTCCGAAAATGTTTATGGGTATTTTTTAACTTCTTTTTTTTTTTTTAGAAGGATCGAAATCAAAACAATACCAAACAAACCCTACAATCAAAATTTGGAATTTTCTAATGCAAATCTGAACATAACAGAGTCCAATACCACGAATTGAATTTATTGAATCGATTCTTATATTTTCAAGAAACAAAAATAAGTACACAACAGAAAACATAACAGTTAAACTTTTAATCGGCAACAAAACTAAGATGGATAAAAGATGTGTGATTGCAAGTGAGAGAGAGATAGAGTGGATACCAGTGAAGTTGCTGAGTTTGATGTTGGCCTGAGCGCGGTCGGCGAAGAGCTCGGCGTGACTAGGGTTGATAGCGATAGCTTGAGAGTAGAGTTCAACGGCCAGTTCAAAGTGGTCGTCGATGAACGCCTCTTTAGCCCTAGTTTCGAGATCCGACGCCATTCGAATGAAAAAGAAATCGAGAGAGAGGATTGAAGACGGAGGAGAATTCAACGGAGTCTGATTGAGAGGAAACACTACTCGACCTTAATAGTAAAGTTACATACAGGATGGATGGGTAGAGAGAAAAGCGGGTGCTAACTCAAGTCCATGATTAGAGAGCATTGGTTCAATAGCCAACAACATCTCCAATGTCGCAACTCATTTGAGGTTTATTTGGGGAATTGATTTTTTTTTCTTTTTCATAATTTTTAAAATTACATCTCGATTTTTAAAATTTAAAAATTACATCTCGTTTTTTAAAATTTTTAATCTTATAATAAATTATTAATTTTATTAATAAATTGTTTTATTAAATCAATTTATAATTTGTAGTGATATTAAAAATTTATTTCAATTAATAATTTAGGTAATTTTATCATTATATAAAAAAGTAGTTAAAAATTTTGGCTCTGTTTGGTAGAATTTCCAAACTTTAATTCTATCACTTGTTTTGAACGTAGTATTTGTTTATGGTTTTTAAAAATTAATTTTACACTTACTTTTGAAAATTATGTCCAAGACGAGAAAATTTGGATTAACCGGGCGTTCCATCAGTTGTCCGGCCGATTGACCGGAACAATGCATAATTTTATTTTTTATTTTTTTTGCAATTGACACATGTTAATTTTTATATATTCAATAAAAAATATTTTCTGAATTTTTAAAAAAAAATTATGAGTTTTAACTAGAATTTTGAGTTATATGTTTGTTTATGAGTTGTAAATTTTTGTATCAAATATCATATGTCACATTAAAAATTTCCCGCTCAATTCAAAAAATTTTCAAAAATCATTTACTAAATAAATTTTCTGCACTCAAATCATAATTTCAAAACTCACCATCTCAAAATATAACTATATTCTCAAGTCATATTTAGAAAACTCTACCAAACGTAACCTTTATTTTTTTAGTTAATTCTGTTAAATAAAAAATTATGACAATGGGATATTTATAATTTTTCAAATCATACGAGACAATCTGTATTTTAAGCAAATCTCAAGAGGTATATTTATAATTTATCCTAATTTTTTCATATTTACAAAAATACTTATAAAAAAGTAGAAAGGATTATATTTATTTTTTTTTGGCTATTTTAGTTAAATCTATTATTCTTTCCTCCTTTTTTTTTTTTTTTTAACATGTTTAAGTTTATTAGTGTGTTTCTATAAATGAGTAAGTGAGTAAGTGTACATTTTTCGTATTTTTATGTATTTATTAATTTTTTTAAAATATTTTTTTATAAATATTTTATTTTTTAGATGCATCTAAATAAGATGAATCTAAAAAAATTTTAAAAATTACTTAAAATTTTAAAAACATTCACTAAAAAAAATACGAAAAAAAAAACTCAATTTTCAAAATTTTAAATTTAGACAATTGAAACCAAACACAGTGATTTATCGTGTATGATTTTAAAAATTATGTCTTATTCCTTAAAATTTCTAATTTCATAATAAATAGCTTATGTTATTAATAAATTGTCAAGTTATTAACAATTTTTAATAATGTCAGAAATTTATTTCAATTAATAATTCAGGTAGTTTTATCATTATATAGGAGAGTATATATAATTCTATTTTTTCAGCTAATTTTGTTAAATGAAAAATTATAACAATAGAGTATTCATAATCTTCCAAATCCCATGGGACAATCAAACAAATCTTAAGAGGTGTATTTATAATTTATTCTTTTTTTTTATCATTTACGAAAATACTTATAAATAAATAGAAAGAATGAAATTTTTTTTGGGGGGCTATTTTAGTTAAATCTATGAGCCTTACCCTTTATTTTTTTTAATGTATTTAAGTGTATTAGTGTGTTTCTATAAATGAATGAGAGATAGTAATTGATCAAGTAGTCTTAAAAAAAATTAAAAAATAAAAAAACAAAAATAAAAATAAAAATTGATAATTATCATCAGTGATGAATTTATTTTTCTTGTTACCACCAAATCTCTGAAGGTGGGAGTGGTGACATAGTAAAGAACCATGTTGTTTTTGCCTGGAAAAATGATTAGGTAATTGTTAAAAATCATTGCCAAAAAAATATTGCCAGACATTGAAGACAGTGGCTAGAGATTCGCCGACGGTCGGAGACGGTGACCGAAGATGGTCACCACTGATTGGAGCCGACGGGCGGGCATTGTTGCTGGAAGAAAGGTGGACTCATTGCAGTATTAAATTGGGAATGAATAAGAAGAGGGCATTTTGGATATATTAATAGATTTAAAAAAATAAAATAAAATACAAAAAAAACAGGACTTAAAGGTAAATAAGCCTAAATTAGGATTGATTGCCCGTAGTATTTGCCACGTAATAGCTTTCTAGATTTTTTAACCATTGAGCTTATCTACGGTTTGACTAATTACATCTTTACCCTAATTAATATAATAATTACATTTTCACCTTATGATAATGTACAATGACCCCTAATTTTAAATTAAATTATATTTTATCACATATAATTATAAAATTAAATATACCTTTTTTTATCATTATTAGTTAATATTAATGTGGTTTTAATTAAATATTTGGGATATCACAATATACTTGCAAAAAATAAATTGATCGAATATCAGTAGCCTTTTTATACACAAATTGCACTTACCATTCATTTTTTTTAAACACAAACTTGATTAGATGAAAGGGCTATCGATATTTGTAACGGTTCGGGTTGAGATCCAAGTTTTCTATAAAAAAATTGGACTTCATCTGAAAATTTTCTAAGTATAAAAATTAGATATTTCAAAAATTACGATTTTGAAAATAATATTTGGCACTAATTGTTTCATATATATTAAATAGTCTAATTTGATTTTATAAGATTTTTCTACAAGGTATTAATCACACTTTATTTCAATGTCAAATTTAGAAATTTCAGTTGAAAATTTATTTTTCCACTAAAACTGGGAGAGTCACTTTTTGATTTAATTGGATTTTGTTTTTTATGTATTTTTCTTTGAATCCAAATGGGGGATATTTCCTTATTTATGTTGTAAACTTAAATAAATGCAATATAAATGTAAGAGGCAAAATAAAAGTATTTACTTAAATGGTTACATATGAAAATAAGGTTGATGTACTAGGAGTGCCTTAGGAATTAAGCTGTGTGACTAGCTGTGTCTAGAGTGACCGCTCGAGCGGTCAAGTGGTTGCTCGAGGGGAGATGCAAAACTCCCAGTATTTTCATTTTAGACTTGCAAAAATTCTAAGAGATTGCATTCATCATTCGAGCTGTGAAATGTTCGTCTGAGCAATCTATTTGGGATCAACACTTAAAAAAGTCATGTTTGGCCTATTTTCTTTATTCTTTCCAGATTCTTTCTCTCTCCTCTCTCTCTCTTTCCGGCCATTGTTAAGCTTTAAAGCTCTTTAAACATTGGATTTCATCTCCTTTTAGTAAGAATCTCACCTTAGTCCCTTCCACAAAAATGATGAGCATTACGAGGGCTTTCTATTAATTTTAAGGGATAGTGTTTTCATTAAAGTTGGTCTTCCGCGTTTCTCCCTCTTCTTTCTAAAGGTAGGGATTTCTTTGCTTCTCCTCAATATTTTCATATAGATAGATGGGTAGTATGTTGTTATTGCATAAAACCTTATGTTGAAAGGGATTTTCTTGAAAAGCATATAGAGGGAATTATGGTTTCCAAGTCAAAAGAGTTAAACATGTGATTAAAGTAGATTATGGAACTTTTGGTGTTAAGAGAACATGATTATGTGCTTTATGGTAGAAAGTCCCAAATTTTATCCAAACCCTTGTCACAACCTGAATCCGCCCCTAGAGGTTTAGGCTATGATCGACTAGTAATCCCAGAATACCTTCGGCCTCAAAGACAAAACTGATAATTAAAAATATTAATGGGGCACTGCGGAAGCAATAATAAAAATACAACCATGACCATCGAGCGCACATTTTGAGCAACTAGTAGTTTGGCAATCAAGCCACACCATTCGAGCAACCAAGTGTGCGCTTGAGCGAAGACCCTGTTTTCAGCAAATCATGTCCTATTAGGCATTCTTTTGCATCATTTAAACATCCTTAGTCATGGAATAAGTTAGCAACACACGTAAGAGAACTAAATTAGGATACGTTATTTGTTTCGAACATTGTTCAATGTGTCTTTGCGTTATGTGATTTGTGTAGGTGGTCAACCGAGGCCTACTATCAATAACAGCCCACTGTGAGTAGTATCTTTGTAAAAATATGTTGTTAAAGTGTATTTTGATTTACCGCAAGAGTATTTTTTGAAATGCTATTTCAACATGAATAAATGATTGTCTCTTTTGAAAAGTAATTGTGGCATCCTTAGTGTAGTCTTCGCCTAAGGGTACCATAGCCCTTTGTTATAAGACCCTCGCGTGGGGGAAACGATACCATGGCCCTTTGCTATAAGACCCTCACTCGGGAGAAACAATACCGTGACCTTTTGCTATAAGACCCTCGCTCATCCATCATTGTTTCATAAGTTTTGAAAGGTTACTTTTATGTTTGGAAAGCCATGAAAAGGGTTTCGAAATTAATTCTCACATGCATGAAGGTTTGAGTTCAATTTTGGTAAATTCAAGAGATTTTGAGCAAATGATTTATGAATGATCATGTATTTGAGCTATCTAAAATGTTTTTCATAAGTTTGGAATAACCATGCAAGCTTCTACATGTTATAATGCATGTTTGGAGCTCAAATTATGTTCTGGAAAACCTAGAAATTCTACAGATCGCTCAAGTGACCAAATGGTGGCTTGAGCAAACATTGTGAGCTCTCAGTACTTTTACAGTCTGTATAAGTTAGCTCGAGCGACCAAATGGTGGCTTGAGCGAACTGAGTATATGTATTGAATTGGCTCTAGCACCAAAAGTTGGCTCTAGCCACCAACTTATTTTCAGCATGTTGTCAAAAGATGTTTTGAGCTCATCTTCATTTTCATCTTTTTCTAGGTATTCTTAGGTGTGAATTATGACCTATTAAGGATTAATAAGCTAAGGAACAACATAAGTAAATGATTAGAAAAGATAAGAAAGATTCATTTGGTTTGAATGTTGAGTTTCAATATGTGTATGGTTATGCGTAATGTATAGGTTCGAACGTTGAAGAGGACCATCAGATTAATCAAGGTGAGTAATGTCTTTGTAACGGTATTTTAGTATGAATTACCTTGAAACTAGTTTTTTTATGTATTGAATTATGAAACCTACACTTTGTATAAGTTATGAGATATGACACGATTTTCGAGTAAGTACCTTGAGACGCTAAGTTTTACCTTGAAACTCCGAATTATGTAAAATGTAATAAGCTTTCCGAAAATGTGATTTGTTAAGAATGAATGAGTTTCCTTTTGAACAACGATTATGATAAATTGGGAAATGTACTTTGATCTCCAGTGACTAATGTTTTGTCTATGATCCAAAAGTGACATTCTGTATAAGTTATCAAACCGTTGTAAACGTTCTGTATAATATCGATCTTTGATGATTGTTTTGCATACTTTCGATAGTAATCGTTATGTATGGAATCTATATGTAAAAGACATTCTGAATGAGCTCATCAAATGTATAAGTCATCCAAGTGATGTTCTGCATTCTGTATAAGTTATCATTGTGATGTTCCGTATTTTGTATAAGGCATCAACGTGATGTTCCATATTCTGTATAAGTCATCATTGTGATGTTCCGCATTCTGTATAAGGTATCAATGTGATGTTCCACATTCGGCATAAAGCATTAGTGTGATGTTCTATATAAGACACTAATAAGGGTGTTCCGAATGAAGTCATTCTATATGAACGTTTCGTATGGCATTTTAATAAGTAAAATAAGGCCTTTGAGCACTTCACAATATGTTAAACTATAAAAGGTTTGACAAACTGTATTTGATAATATATGTTCCCGAAACATGTTTTCATTATGTCAAGAACTTCATATTACTCTGATAAGTTGAGACTCATTCATTTAACCCCTTACATTGAATCATTGGGCTTCCAGCTCACTTCGTTTATATATATGTATGTAGGTGAACATCAGGAAGTTCTGCATTAGAGCCTACTTTGGAGTCAGCCTTTTTTGAAGCCACTCGAAGTTTGCCTCCTCGTCGAGGCCTTAGTTTTCATTGTGGCCAAGCTTGAGAAGCTTTGGTTTTGTACAATTTGTTATGTTATAAGTCTTTAATCTTGGGATGTGTATCTATAAGATGAATGTTTGTAAATATTATGGTATGATGTGAGATATATCATGTATGTTTCTGTTTATAGCATGTATGCACAGCTCAATGGACAAATTTTATACTTTGCTTTCGTTTCCGACCCCGTTATTAGTTAAATATTTTTGTTAATTCTGTCTTTGAGGCCGGGTAATCTAGGATTATTGGCCAGTTATGGCCTAAACCTATAGGGGCAGGTTTAGGTCATGACAACCCTAGTTTTGAATTTTATTTTAACATGGGGTTTTTTTCAATTGGTCTTTGATTCTTGAAATTGAGTTAATGCTTGGTTGAATTGGGTATGAATGTTGATTATTAGCTGTTATGAGAACAATCCTTGTGGGATGGGTTCATGTTATAATAATTGGTGATGGAATGTGGTGTTATGAACTATGAGAAGTATTTGATATTAAATGGGTTGTGTAATTTAAATAAAAGAAGTTGTGATGAAAGTGTGTGAAAAACAAATCATATTTATCTATAAAGAAGAAATTTTACATTTATTATTAAATGTGATGTTGGTGTAATTTTTCTAAATTGAAATAAGGAATTGATAGGTTAAAGTTTTGGAAAGAGGGTTCGCTTCCTTCCAACTTATGACCGATAAAGCGTGGCGCTTGATAGAGGTTCCGTCTTCCTTCTGGAGTAGTGCTTGGTAAAGCATATGGATTCTTGGGCTATATGGAGGTTCTGTTTTCCTTCCGGTTAATTGCCAGTAAAGCGTTGCGCTCGAGATAGGTTCCAGCTTTCCTTCGGAAGTAGCGCCCGATAAACTGTGTTGGAATGACTTGGTTGACGAAACCGAGTGTTGACATGTGGATATTTGTTGTTAATTATGTGATAATTTTGTATGTGTGAAGGTGATAAATGGTATTGGAGAATTGAAATATGTAAATGCGATAAGATTAAAATGAATTGAATTGTATAACTTCAATGTGTGAAATGTGTTGTTGTGTGTATGCGTTCGGTGTTTTGTAGGTATTAGTAAGGTGATAAGTTGTGGTGTAATTATTGAATATGAAATATGAACTGTCATGCCCCACTTTTTATTACCCAAATAACATTACCATATCCATTAACATAAATCCATTTCCATTAAGAACATACGGAACTATACATACATTACATCTATAAATAAATGAAATTCCTCTCAATCGTACATATATGGAATGTAATAGAAATTACATTTAAACAAAATGCTCATAGGCTTCCATCTTTACATTACAAGTAAGGGTTTAACCCTTTTACAACAATAGTGTTTTGCCAACAAGTATAAGTTCTGTGGCCAACAATTAAGGAAGATCACCGATCTTGAATCATCTCTCAACTTGCACCTGAAAAATGATTCGCAATATGGAATGAACATAAACTCTAGTAGAAATCCTAACATGATCTTAAACAATAACAACATATAGATATTTATGATCATGAATGCCCATGATTTACAATATAAATAATGTGATAGTTTAATATTCAAAATATACTTATACAGGTACATTTTCTCCAAAAACATCCATTTGAACACCATAAGGCATAAAATCATCTGTTTTCTTTCCAATCATCCAGTTTAGTTCCAAAAACATTTCTTCACAACACAACCTTGGTTATTTAAATCTCTACATTAATATAAAAGAGTTTTGTCTCCACATTTGTTTTGAAAACATGTTCACATATACGAGTCATATCCCAATTCCATAACTCAACCCACTACACACACTTATGCAACAACGCATCTACTATATTCCCTGGCCATAGGCCCAAGGGCAAGAAACACCCATAACAGAAATACCAAGAAACATATATTTCTAAATATAGCTAACCGAACGTAATACATACTTTCATTCCCATCGACCACCAGCACGGGTGGCAAATGATACAACCCATATAACACTTAACGCTTTACCGGTCTCACTTGAAGGGAAATGACCCCAAGGTCACACTTTACCGGGTGCAAATTGGAAGGGAGAGGAATCTATCTCAAGGTGCTACGCTTTCCTAGATTAACTGGAGAGAAACGAACCTCAATTTCACACTTTACCAAGGACAAACCAGAAGGGAGAAGAACCTTTGTCAAGGCACCATGCTTTACCGGCTTAACTGGAGAGAAACGGACCTCCAACCACATCATAACATGCTAGATCACATAGCTACCACACAAATGTATTATATATATATATATATAATTTTCAACAACAATAATGTTATTCTCCACTGATGACTAAGGACAAAACCTCTAACATTTAAATACAAGACTTTTATAATTCGATTTCATAACTCATTCCACCATTTCAAATCAACCATTTTCCATTTCATTAAACCAAAAGAATTACCAGCATAGTTTTGTTATCAAACGCAACCCGTTGTTTCCAAAACCTCAACACCTTTGTCAAACCCTCTATTCTTTTAATAAAACCCTCTTAAAGATATACAACTTCAACCCAACCCAACTCAACGCAACACGAACAAAGCAACAACAAGACCAGGTTAATCCCTTTTAGCAACCAAAGCATTAATTCAATCCCCTAAAGCATTTGTTCAATCTCATAATCATTAATTCAATCTCATAACACATAACCCAATTATTACCCAACTTTACCCTTTTTTGTTTATTAATTCTTAATAATAAATTAGGGCCTTTTGCCACAATCAACATAGACATGATTAACTATCTCCCAACATACCAAATCAATCAACAATTATACAATTCCAACTCCCAAAACTTAAACCCCAAATCACCTTTCATGCTTCTAGAAAATCCCTTAACAAACATATTTTTAAATGCAATAAAAACTACCACATGTCTATCTATAAAAAGGCATTGAAAAGGAGAAAAACAATCCCTACCTTTGAAGTAAAGATGAGACAACTTAAAAATCACCGACAACGAAACGACAATCTGCTTATATTAAATAGAAGCCCTCGTCGAGCTCTATGTTTTGGTATATGAAAGTACGGTTCAAAGATGTTTAGAAATGATGAAATCAAGGTCAAAGAGCTTGAAAACTCAAAAATGGCAAAAAGAGAGATAAGAGAGGGTGAAAAGTAAAGAGATTTGACCAAAAAAGTGACTTTTAAAGATTTGATTCTAGACAGATTGCTCAAGCTGTCAAAAGTACACTCGAGTGGTGAATCGAGGCATGTAGTATCTTATACAATTTTGAAAAACAGAACTGGAAGGGCCTATGGACCACTCGAGCGGTGAAACGTTCGCTCAAGCGAACTATGCATACAACACAAATTCACAAACTTTAACACTCTCGTCTGGACTCCATTTAGGGTCATTCTTATGTCTAAATTGAAGCCGCAGAAGTAAGTTTTCCAATGGTTCTAGCCTCACAGCAAGATTCAAAGTGTGGAGAGAGAAAATGATAAAAGAGTAAAGACTATTCAATAACAACTATTCGAATTTGGAGTTTTTGATCTAATCTCGCCCAACCACTATGGTAACACCTTAACCACGGCTCAAATATCAAGTATGAAAGTTCTCAACTATGAAAAGTCAAAGAGTCAAATATAATTCCATTATACTAGGAAGTACGGAGTGCTATATGAACTAGAAGAAGTAAATGATTAGTTGGCCTAAAACCTTTATCTAAGGTAAAAGAGATTTAAAGAAATCATTCGACTAAGTTATGATAACATAAAAAGGTAATAAAAGAGTTCTAGAAGATATGCTAAGTGGGATTTTTGCAAAAGAGTATCTATATATATATAATATATTTTGCATATATAAGAGCACATTATTACTTAAGTATCACCTTATAGCTTTCATGATCACATATATCTATTGATTTTATTGTTGAGAATCACTGTAGATCCCTATTGGACCTTGTGTTCATCGCATGTTGTTTAATCATTTTTCAGGGACGGAGTCTGTTACAGCAGATTGAAGATCAAGAAGTTATTTATTGTGTTATGAGTCCATTCAGTGTAAATTGTAAATGAATGATTAAAGGGTTGTAGTGTTGAGGTGGTTTATTCCATATAATTATTTATTTAGAAATCTTTCATGTAAGCCCTCTGAGGCATGTGTTGTGAATATTTGTATTGAACATTTCTATCATTGTAATTCTACGAAAGAGAACCTCATTTATTCTATTTAGCTTGTTTTTCTTCTATAACTATAATTTGGAAATAGACTTTTATAAGGAATTTGGTAATGTATTCAAATAATAAAAATCTGGGGTGTAACAATATTCGATTAGTTTGATTTTTTGCAGATATATTCTACTTGATATACCATAAAAAGCGAACAGTGCAGATTATCGAAATAAGACCCAGAACAGGCTCCATTGTTCGCATAATAGTGACCGTCGTACATAAAGCACAACAGTCACCCCAATTTTATTTTATTTTTTGGGGTAATAAGGACGTACTCTGAAAAGTCGCTAGAAAAGTCGTCTTAACTAGAAAAATTGTTAGCGGTGGCTGGTGAACAACGGCTGGTAGCAGTGAGGCGGATAGATAAGTGACATTGAACAAATAGATAAGTAGATAGGTCACATATGTATAAATATGTGACATTTGAATAAATAAGTGATACGTATACAAATAGGTCACATTTTAGACAGATATTTGACATTTGAACATAGACAGATATGCAAGTTTTGAACAAATAAGTATCTTTTTAGACATATAATGTATTTTTGGCCTAAAAGGATTTAAACTTGGGCCTAGCCAAAAATTTCAAAAATTGATCTCCGCCTTAAATGTCCTTTTTTAAATGATGGAAAAAAAAAAACCACAAGTTAACCTGTTGAAAATGATTATTTTTAATTTTATAGAAAAACGTAAATGACTTTGTATGTCTTGTTTTTATAATGATTTTACAACTAATTTTTATAATAATTTTTTGATTTTTAATTTTTTGAATTATTTTTTGGCTTTTTAATTTTTTTAAACCAAAATACTAACCAAGTCTTAAATTTCAAACTTGAGTTTGATCCTAATAACAAAATAAATTTTGAATTTTTAAATTTGTCAATTTAAATCTTGATTTTTTTCCCCATCTAATCACTTTCTTATTTTCGTTAAGTAAAAATGATCAAAAAATTATATTTTAGTTAATAAACTCAATGTAAATGTATATAAAATGTTTGAAATACACTTGCTTTTTAAATTTAAGGGTCAAAGTCATTTTACCTCTCATGGTTTGGGACTTGAACATTTTACCTCCCTACAATTCAAATATAGTCAAAAAGTTCTCATGGAATTTTGGATTAAAGTGTCACCATTAATTTTTCTATCCAAACTAACACAAATTGTATCATACACACAATTTTTTAGGGTGAGTTTACTTTTTTGAAAAAATAGAATTGAAATTAATATAAGGGTAAATTATGCTGATACCCCCTTGAGGTTTGGTCCAATTATATACCACCCCCTGACATTTTGAAAATTATATTCCCACCATTGTGGTTAATAGTCTCATTTTACTAACCCTTCTGCTTATATAAAATGCAACAGTAGAAAAATAGAAGAAATTACATTGAAAAAAAAAAGTAAAGCAAAAGAAACGAAAAAAAAAATAAAAAAATAGAGAAAGTAAAGAAAAGCAAGAAAATGGAGAGTACATGAGTTTAATGCCTTCATTTCGTCTAAATAATTACAATGATAGGGTAGTTAGTGTAATTTTCCAAACGTCAAGGGGTGATATGTATTAAACTCAATCCTTAGGGGGTGTAAGTGTAATTTATCCTTAATATAATAAAAAGACAATTTTATTGCTCATTTTTTCCAAACTTACAATTAAATTAGTACTCCTATGTTAATTAAAATATAATGAAGAATTGATTTAAAATATAATTAAATTAAAATGTAATAAATAATAATTAAGAATTGATCTGAAATATAATTAAATTAAAATTAGATTAACTTGTTAGGAATTACAATAAATAATTAAGAATTTAAAAATAATTGTGATATAAAATGTAATGCTCACGGATTTAAAATACCTTTAGAACATAATTAATTCACTATTGTAGCCTTTGAAATCCCTTAATTTGTATATTTTGATAAGTGATTAGAATGTTGATTTGCATTTGGGACTTATTGGAAGATGTTTTGGAACCTTAGAAAGTAAGTTGGGTGTTGACACCTGTGGACGCGCCCTGAGGGCCTTGCTTACCACAGTTCGGACTCAAATGTCACGGTTTTGAATCTAGTCTCGCAAAGTGCAATGCAAGATCGATAAATCACCAAAAAGTCCAAATCCAGCAAATCGTTTTGGAAAACTAATTTTTGTAAAGAAGTGCCAAACATGGACTGCTTTGCCAGATACAGAGTCGCCACCTAAATATTTTGTTTTTGGGAAAATTTTGGAAACCCTGACTCGTGCCTAAGGCCACGTGTCCGTCATCACTAAAGTTGCCTCAGCTTGGGAACTTGGGTACGATTGGGGAAGGTCATTTATGACTGTACTAAGCATGATATGTTGTTTTTGAAGACACATGTGCTCTTTTTCCGATTAATTAGCTAATCTTACTATGTGATGCGCACAACAAACAAGTATAGACTAGATCGCCTAATTTGGAACAAAGCATCGCATATCTGTTTGTTTGGAAAATGGTTTGAAGTTTGCTACTCGCAAGTAGGCTAAATCAGGGATTTGAATGAATTGTTCCAATTCAAGTAATTCAACCTTCACCCACAGGCATTCAGGCAGTTATATCACATAAGCAATTAGCCTCATGGCAAGCATGCTGTCATGTTAACACCCATACACATGCAAGATGCTAAAGCGTAAACACTCACAGTGTACTCCGAGCCAAAATAAAGAACTAGTCAGTAATCAAATGCATGATCCTAGCTCATTTTAAGATGGCTAATGCAACACACGCAAAATGCAACTAGAAATAGGCTCGGCTATTCTAAGATGGCATATGAGATGTAATACTCTGATACATGTATTCAAGTAATAATTAAAATACAATGGAGTTAGTATGATGCGCCGAGCATGGTGCATGCAATATAGATGAATGGATGCAAATATGCGAGCATAAGGATGCTAGATGAAATGTGCCTTAGAACTAACCATCGTAAGCAGTTAAGTAAAAGGGAGAAAGAAGTGGGGTTTGGAAGACATGCATCACACATACGCACGCTTATTACAACAATTGGCTCTTTCAAGGGAGAGACCGAAAGAATAATACAAATCAACTAATTAACTAGCTAACACGCTAATTAATTAATTTCACAGCCAAATCGAAATAAATAACTATTCTAAGTTATTAAAACACTGAAATGGCCTCGAGACGAGGGATGAATGCATGCTTGGACGGCTTCACTCGGAAATCCATCGCCATGTTTCATGTTGCCTTCGTTTACATTGCTCTGTACCTCTGAAAACTGTGCCAACTCCTGTGACACTTTTGAACTACCTTGGGGACATGCTGAGAGTCCATCGGCCGAGAGATAGAACCATCGGCCAAGGAAAACTGGTCATCGACCAAAAATGAGGATCTTGGCCAAATATTGTTAGCCGGCCGGCACTGAAAATGGTCGACCGGCGATCCCTTCCTGTAGAATGCTATTTTGCTGCAGTAGAGGACAAACAGAGCATGACAATGCATTTTCAAGACAATGTATGCACAACCATCCTCCCTATCATGTCACGAGCTCAAGGGAGTATGGTTCTTGACCCTCGGACCACCAATCACACATTTCAATGCAAGATGGCCAAAGGAGCCAAGTGCGCAATTTATATCGAATGAAATGCACACAACATATAAGGGGCCCCAACTTCTATCATGCTTAATCAAGAGGCAAGGGATGCATGCTTAATGCTATGCAACCTAGACATGCAAGCAAGCTAATGCAACATGAGCATGCAAACAAGCAATGTGCAATAGGCATACAACCTAAACAAGTAAACATGCAAGGCATGTAACAACAATGCCAATGACAAACATGCAACAACATGCAATGGGACTAGCATGCAAACATGCAAGGCAACTTAACAAAAAGCATGCCAAATGCAATATAACTCAAGCATGCGACAACATGCAATAGGCCAAGTATGCAACAACATGCAAGGCAAACATGCAACAATATGCGAAAACGGACTTAAACTAATATAGATAGCTCTCAAACATGCCCAAATCAGTGGCCAAAATGCTAAGAAATGAGGGACAAGCATATCCAAACATGCATGCTAATTGGCCTATTCACCTAGGCATGAAGACACAACTCTTAAGCACACTTAAAAGAGTGAAAAGCATGCAAGTGTGATAACACTACATGCTCTGAAATGATGTTAGAAATGATGCCAAATCACACGTATAATCATAATCATAGCATGCATAAGGCTTAAAGCCTAAGACTAGTAAAGGGACTTGAACCAAAGCTACACAAAGCAAAGGGCATATGGAAAGTATAACCCAAAACAGTCCTAAGTCATGTCAAGATGAGCCTAAAACATGCAATGGCCAAGGTCAAAACATGCTAGAAAGGTGGGTTTAAAACATGGAGCATGTAAGGCTACAAAATAGGGTTACACTACACCTATCAAAACCAAACATGGTATGATTTAAGCAACCAAAATCAGAGTTATGGCATGTTAGAACAAGACCAAAAACACATTGAAATGTCATCCTAGAAGCCTAAACATGGAGGCATACACAATGGTCCATTCATGAGGCATAAGACATCAACTCTTTAAAACATTAAAGGAGTGATAAGTGCAAGTGTACAAGCATACTATATGGACTAAAATAACATAACAAGTGATGCCAAATCACTGAAATGACCCAAGTAAAGCGTGCTAGTGGCTCGGACACTCAAAGCTAACAAGCTAGATTATATGGTGGCTATACAAAACAATGCATGCATGACCAAGACAAGGCAAAACAGAACTCTAGCATGGTAAAACAAGGCTAAGAGCTTCATGGAGTTGAGCCAACATCATGCTAAAATGACATGTTACAACATGATGCATATTGAGGCAAACAAGAGGATTGCAAGACAAGTATATGAAGCATATAAGAGGCCATCAAACCAACTTGAAACAGAGGTATACTATGGCAAAACAAAGCCTAATATATGGATCAATGACTTGCCCCATTTGGACATGTCATTCCAGAGCTGAATAAAACATATGACCCAATGCTAAGCTCGTCTAGCCAAGTGGGGCAGTGTACCGTGATTCAACAATAACATAAGATGTCGAGTGTATTCATATATCTGCCTTTGCCCCATTTGGACATGTCATTCCAGACTCGACTACAAACATGGGGTTAGTTGCGGGGCGCATTAGAAATGCTGCATCCATAATTAATGTACGAGGTACCAAGTATTTAAGAGGTCCTAGGCGTTGTGGAACAGATTTGGCACAAATGACGAAAGGGGTAGTCCATAATTTGAGTTGAGAATGAGCAGAAACTTGAGTGTGGATGGTGGTCGTGAGCGGGGCCATAGATGTCTCAGAGATTATTCTTCAACAGTAAAGGAGAAGGAAGGAGCTTGGCGGAGTTAGACGTTGAAATGCATCGCGCTGCTGGGGGCGAAGCTCAGAGCATAGGAAACGTGACAATAGAGGGGATAGAGAGACGTCAGTCGCCCAGACGTCGGAGTAGGTCCTTGTAGACACCCTATTTTTGACGGCCCTTACTGTCATGACCCAAACCAGCCCCTAAAAGTTTGGTTCATGACCGGCCCATACATAGGTCTCAAACAGAATTAAATTATAATATTTAAACACATACGGGGCCTTAAGCGAAAGCAATATCAATAAAAGACAACATCCATTGAGCTTGTGCATACATGATGGTTTAGTTAGATTCAAGCATTTAAATACATTCCCAGAGTTACACATACAATCACAGACTTTATATAGATCTCACACACACTTACATAAGACTTAATAATTTATATGACTCCCAACACAAATTAAGGCCTCAACACGGAGGCGTACCCCAGGCGGCTTGGCAAACAGGTAGACCTCAATACAATTCTAGTGTCAATCTCCGATGGCTCACCTACATAAATATACATAAAAATGGAGTGAGCAGGGCTCAGTGAATAATAACAATGTAAGGAGATGAATTAAACAGGTATAGGCTTAAAGAACGTAAACATGCATATCAAACCATACACAGACCTTATTCATAATTATATTTTAAAACGGCCTGAGATCCACATGTAACACAGAACGACCTCAGGCCCATATATAATACAGAGCGGCTATAAGCCCAGATGTGATATAGGATGGCTGTAAGCCCAGATATAGTACAGAACATCTGTAAGCCCAGATATAAGACAGAATGGTTGTAAGCGCAGATATAATACAGATCGACTATGAGCCCAGATATAATGCAGAACGGTTGCATGCCCAGACATAATACAGATTGGCTGTAAGTCCAGATATAATACAGAACAGTTGTAAGCCCAGATATAAGACAGAACGGCTGTAAGCCCAGATATAATACAAATCGGTTATAAGCCCAGATATAATACAGAACGACTGTAAGCCCAGACATAATACAGAATGGCCTTAGGCCCAACATATTATGCAGAGCGGCCTCAAGCCCAGATATCAACAGATTGGCCTCGGGCCCATTATTAACAAAACAGAATGATTCCAGATACATAAGGATATCATTGTTCCATAATACACATATGTTCGATTTGTTCATCATGAATTCAGATAGTTAACTTGCAGATAACAGAACGTTAGTATTAACTATTAACAATAAGTAAGACGTACTGCTACAGTACTATTACTTAATAGTACACAAAGATTTTCCCATGGTTTATTACAAGTTGACATGGTTATCTTGCGGATAATAGAACATTAATAATAATTATTAACAGAAGGCAAATGTATCACTGCATTAATAGGGACATAATAATTCACATCATAACGGCCTCAGGCCCACTTCTATTAATAGGGACATGACGGCCTTAGGTCCATACTAATGCCATTATTCAATCATATCCATTAATTTAAGCAAAGCACAATATTAATGGAATAGGCCATTTACAAATGACAATACATAAATCATAATCACAGGAAGTAAGTGAGATATATTGTTACACTACTATTGCTCATAGTGATCGGCTCCCGGTAGTAATGGGACGATGTTCTCGTTTCGACCTACAAGCACAATGCACAACACATAATATGAGATTATATTCGATCCTTTACTTATTCCCTTTGATCATTCAATCAATTAGCCATGGTGGTACCAAGCTCATTATTCCTTAATAAGTTATAATCCATGTCTCAGAAAACATGAGGAATCGATGGGAAATGATTTAGGTGAAGAAATGGTACAAAACTGGTTGACAGAAAGTGAATAGTTGTCACTAATCTAGGCATAACTATTTCTGTATTTATAATTTGGGAGTGAGACCACCACCATTGGAAACTAGACTTCCGGGGCTTGATTTTAGGCTCAAGAATCACTCAAAACGGAGTCCAGAGGCAAAAGATATACTTATTCAAAGTTGGCTGAATAGAGCTGTCTCCCCTGCGTGCAGGAAAGCAGCACGTCTGACTTTAGGCGGTTCTTGATCCGAAAATGGCTCTTTTTGCTCCAACACTTGGTTTTTCCATTTTTAAGCTTGGTTCTTAACATAAATCACTCAAAAACATGTAAAATTATCTCATAACATGATAAACTAACATCAATCAAGTGTAATTCCATTTTAAACAAATCAATCCTTGCCTCAAAAATAGAAATTCAAGTCTCATCTTCTATATAATCAAACTTCTATAATATATACCCCAAAATCATAAAAATACATCTTACACATGGTTGATCTTCACACCAAAACTTGGTATTCCATGAATCATTCGTAAGATCGAACCCAATTCAAGCAAATTTAAGGAAATCAAGGTTCAATTCCTTGAGTTTAACTCATTTCATTCATAACGCAACACACTTGTTCATTTATATATTAATTTTCCAAGTCCATCCTTGATTTCATGTAGTAGATGCATTATTTACAAAGATGATAGTTGAAGCCACATACCTTAACTTAATTCCTTGTTTTTCCCTTTAATCTCTTCAATTTTCCAAGCTTCTATGGATGATCCTCTTTTCCTCTCTATCTCTCTTTCACGGTTCTCTCTCTCTCTCTCTCTCTCTCTCTCTCTCTCTCTCCCTTAGATATTTTGTTTGACTTCAAAATGACAAACTGCCAACTCACATGGCCTATCCATATATGTATATATCACACACTTAAGCTTTTCACAATAAGGAGGGCCAAACACGCCCTTATGAATCGCGTAAAATCAAATTTCAATTAAACTTCCCAGATGACTCTAAAAATTATGCTGATCATAAATATGTCATCTGTTCCGGTTTCTGAAGCCTCGAAGGCCTTCAATTTGTAGTACAAAGTTAACCACCCAAACATGCATTGACGAATCAAACGAATTAAATTTCCAATTAATTTTTTCAAACAGCTCTAAAAATTCCCATTAACATATCCAAATACTCAATTTTAATTTCTGAACCCGTAAAGGTCGATAATTTCAATTTTAAAGCCGTGATTCAACAGATAATTCCTCAATTTGAACAGATATCATTAAATTAAAATACATTAACCCATAAGGACTTAAAAGTAATTTCGGATACGGATTTTGGGGTCGTTACACTTATGACTTGGACGTCATTGCATGCATATCCAATGATGAGTCTATATGCTTGTCAAGTGCTCGAAGTCCTCAACGGAATGGCATAACTTTGAGCCTTTCAAACCCTACACCCTTGTTGTCCTTATTCTTGGACCAAGCCTTGGTTCTTCAAGCCTGCAACCCTTGGCGGCCTGCCGGCTACCTTTTTGGGCTGTTGGCCATCACTCTTGGTTGCCGGCCACCAATCTCTTTTGTAGATATTTTGTGACAGCTGTGCCAGTTGTTTGCATAGATGCTTGCATCTACTCCCACGTGTAGGGCTGGATGTTCTTTAGGGAAATTCATGTTTTCTATATATAGAGGGCCTCCCTCTCATGTTTTAAGGTTAGAAAAATTTTAGAGCAAAATTTTTCCTCTCTCTCTCTACAATTCGTTCTCTCTCTCTCTACAATTCTTTCTCTCTCTCTTCCAAATTTCTACACTCTTGCCTACATATCCTTGGCCTTTGCCTAGACACTCTTAACCAAACCTTCTTATCTTTGAGCTGAGGTACTTGTGAGCTTGGTTTGAGCTCTTCAAGGGTGTGTTATCTTGATTTGTTGCCTAGAATTGGTCTTCTCTTCAAGAGGTATAAGGCTTTGCTTGTTGCTTTGTTTTATTTTCTATTATTCTTGCTCTTTTCCAACTGTTTTTGGGCTATAAAAACTCTGTATTTTTGGGCTGAAGCTTGGGTTTTAAGGCCAAAAAAGGTTGAGGGGTGGTTTACCCTTCTTTGCACCTTGTTTTAGAGGCATTTTCCCTTGTGTTTCCCATCCTTTTACTATTTGTTTTTGATCTTTTAAACACTATTTTTCAGAGTTATTTCAATGGCCAAAATCATGTTTTGAAGTCCAAATTTGGAGGGGTTAGCCTCCCCTCCTTGTGTTTTGCTTACTAGCCTAGCTTGTGCTATGATTTAGCCTGCAACTCCCTCCTTTCTTGGCTTTTGTTTTGCTTTGAAAGTGGTTTCAAATCCTTTGTTTGTTTAAGCATGAGATTGAGATGTCATGCTTAATGGTTTAATCCCTTAGGGAGTTCATTACCAATAGTATGATGTCTCTTTCATGCCCAAGACAACACTTGGTTTGAGCCTTCCTTGCATTTAGAGGACTTAAACCCACCTTTGGACTTAATGAATTATAGGATGGTTGGTAATTAAAATGAAGTAATTAAAATGGGACTAAAATGGTGCAAGATAAGAATTTGTTTTTGTGTTCAATCAGATGTTAATTGAACACATCGAAGCTTGAGGCATTTCATACTCATTAGTGATGAAATGATTCAAGTTTCCAAGGTCACCACTTCCCTTGATCAATTCATGAAAGGGAGGAGGTTTGTGTCTTGTTTTGTTGAATTTATTGAAATTGCCCGCTTTGGTTCATAAGGCATCATGTAATGAAATTGCTTAAGTTGATGGTTTGTGGACCAAGTTTATTACTCCTTTGATTTGTTCATGGTAAGGAGGGGTGAATTGTGCAAACAAACCCTTAAGATACCCTGTGCATGCTTTGTTGCAGTAGGATGACCTGTGCAACAGTGGCTGGCCGGCCATCACTGGTGGCCGACAGTGCATAATCAGTGGCCGGCCAGCCACTAATGCAAAATTCAGCAGTGTGTTTTTTTAGCAGAGCAGAGCCATTCTGGAAGTGGACAAAGGTGTTAGTGTTCTACTGTGCAACAGAGACCTTCTGGAAGCAAAACAGTGGCTTTTTGGGTGGAAACCGAGCACGTGCATCAGCGTTCCTCGCGTATCGAGCATGTTTAAGTTTAAATACTTAGCTTAGATATTTGTTGTAATTAATTAGTTGTAACTAGTTAATTTTGTTAAGTGTTGTAATTAATTAGTTAGTTAACTAGTTATTCAATTTCGTCTTGTCATTATTTTAGTTAACTACAATAGTTAGTTAATTTGTTGCAATTAGTTAATTAGTTTAGCTAATTTCATTTGTTTTGTAATAATTAGCTTAGCTTTAATTAGTTAGTTAGCTAGTTAGTTAATTCGGACTCTCCTTCGTGAGAGCGCAATGTTGTAATAACGTGTATGTCTTCTAACCCACGCCTTTCTCCCTTTTATTTACTAGCTTATGATGGTTAGTTTAGGGACATCATGTTTTGTTTAGCATACTTCATGTTTGCATCCATTCATATTGCATGCACCGGGGCTCAGTTCATCATTCTAACTTGCATTGTTAGTTTAATACTTCTTTGAATAGGTGCTTAGATCGCATGTTATCAAATTGATTCATATGCCATATTAGTAGCTGATCCTATTAGTTGCATTTTTGCATGCGTTGCATTAGTCATATTGCATAGTTAGGAATCATGCATTTTTCTAACTCATTTCTCTTTTGGCTTGGAGTACTAGGTGAGCCTTTATTCGCATTAGTGTATCGCATGTATGTGAATGTTGTCATATCTAGCGTGTTTGCCATGAGGCTAAATGCTTAAATGATAAATTGCTTGAATGCTTGTGGATGAAGGTCTGTTGCTTGAATTGGAATAATTTGAGCAATGTTCATATGCGATCACTTTTTCAAGTGGTACATATTTGAAACGATTTTATAAACAAGCATGACTCGAAATGTTCAAATTCTTGCAATTTAGTCTATTCTTGTGTGTGTGCGCATCACATAGTAATGCTAGCCTAATAAGTCAGAATAAGAGCATATAATGTACATAAGATTCATATCATGATTAGTAGAGGCCGATCTTTGATCGGATGAGCGGGGGTGCTCAATTCATGACCTTCCCCTCTCGTATCCAAGTTCCCGAGTCGAGACAATCTTGGTGATGACAGACACGTGGCCTTTGGCATGAGTCATGGGTTTCTTAAATTTTCCACAAAAATATTTAGGTGGTGACACTGTATCTAGCAAAGCAGTCTATTTTTGGCATTTTTTCATTCAAAATCCATTTTCCAAAATATTTGTCGGATTGGAACTCTTTGGTGATTATCTATTTCGCATTGCACTTGTGGAATCAGATTTAGAACCGCTGGAGTTCGATACTGTAGGGCTTATTTCGTCTTTCAAAAGGGGGTGAAAAAGTCGAGCTACAGTCCCCCAGAAGAGGTAAAGTAGCGAAGTCCCCTAGAGATGGGATGCAGTAACGAGGGGGCTTAAAGACCATGAGTGGGCATGCCACTGCGCAAAGTGAGCCGAGTAGACCGCCGCGCCCGCTGAGCTTTTCGGTCTTTATTGGGAACAAACCAATGACCGAATCGGACTCAATAGTCCATGATCCTAATGTGGCGGTGGAATTCACACGGCAAATATTTCCGCTAGAAGTGTAACAATCGCTTGTCGGCTGGGGTGATTACGAGATTTTCAGGGAAGGTATACATGGGGCGATTCGAGGACTTTACAGCGTGTATGAAGTTGGCATGTGCCTGTGTGTGTCTATAGACTCAACTTTTTTCGTGCGCCCCCCTTTTGGAGAAGGCGCGAATTGGTCTTACTTCAGTTCGGACTCCTGTCACGGTTCTGAATCTAATCTCACAAAGTGCAATGTGAGATTGATAAACACCAAAGAGTCCAAATCCGGCAAATCGTTTTGGAAAATCAATTTTGAATCAAAAAGCACCAAACAAGGATTGCTTTGCCAGATTACAAAGTCGCCACCTAAATATTTTATTTTTGAAAAATTTAGGAAACCCTGACTCGTGCCAAAGGCTACGTGTCCGTCATCACCAAAGTTGTCTCGGCTCGGGAACTTGGGTACGAGAGGGGAAGGTCCTGAAATGAGCACCCCTGCTCGTCCGATCAAAAGATCGGCCTCTACTAAGCATGATATGTTGTTTCATAAACCTCATATGTTCTTATTCGGTTATTAGCTAGCTTACTATGTGATGCGCACAGCATACAAGTATAGACTAAATCGCAAGATTTGGAACAAATTGACTCATGTTTGTTTTCAAAAATGGTTTGAAAGTGCCACTCACAAGTGGGCTAAAGCGCGGATTTGCCACCCTCAAGTGGGCTTGAAAACATGATTTTGCCACTTCGCAAAGTAGGCTTTAAAACTCACAATCATCGAGTTGTTCCAATTCAGGCAATCAAGCCTTCACCCACAGGCATTCATGCAGTTATAGCAATTAAGCAAATAGCCTCATGGCAAACATGTTAAACATGACAACACTCACACTCATGCAAGGATGCTAAAGTGTAAAAACTTATAGTGTACTCCAAGCCAAAACAGAAAACTAGTTAGAAACAATGCATGATCCTAACTATGTAAGATGCCTAATGCAACACATGCAATAATGCAACTAATAGGCTCGGCTATCTAAGATGGCATATGAATGCGACGATTTTGATACACGTATTCAAAGAGATATTGAAATACGATGCAGTTTGAATGATGTGCCGAGCTTGGTGCATGCAAGACAAATGAATGAATGCAAACATGTAAGCATAAGGTATGTTAATCAAAACGTGCCCTAAAACTAACCATCGAAAGCGGTTAAGTAAAAGGGAGAAAGAAATGGAGTTGGAAGACATGCACACACGCATGCATGCTTATTACAACATTGCGCCCTCATGAAGGAGGGTCCGAATAAAAGAGCTAAGCTAATTACAAATTAAAACCAATTAACTATTCTAAGGTAATTAATTACAACACAATTTGAAATTGAATAACTAGTTACACAAACTAATTAGAATATTACAACACTCGAATAATTAGCTATACTAACTAATTAAAGCGATAAAGTGGCCTCACGGGCGAGGGAGACATGCATGCTTGATTGGCGTCCGCTTGGAAATCCATTGCTTTGTCGTCAATTGCCTCTGTTTGTATTCGCCTTGGTTTTTGAACATTGAACCAACCTCCACATTGCTTCTGCTCCAAAACAGGACCATTTCAGAACAAAAATGGACTGGTGGCTAGTTGGCCACAAAAAGTGGCTGTCGGCCACCTCAATTAGCCGGTCGGCTAGTGAAAGTGGTCAGTCGGCCACCTGCTTTTCCAAACTTCTGGTTTTGCTGCAACAGAGAACAACAGAGGCACAACAATGTATTTGCAAGAAAATGTATGCACTGCCACCCTCCTTATCATTTTTCAAGCTCAAAGGAGTGTGGCACTTGGCTCTCAAGCCACCAACCAAGCATCTCAATGCATGATGGCCAAAGGACCAAGCTTGTACAAGCTTAGTGAATGCACAAACAATACACAAAGAGCCTCCACCCTATCATGCATGATCAAGGGTGTTGGCGACCAAGAAATGTGACACGTTTCATCACTATGAGTATGAAACATCTCACATTTTTTGTGTTTGGATTAACGTCCGATCCAAACACATGCAATGCAAACAACATGCTTATCTTATTCATGTTTTACTAGGTTCATTTCTTGTTTACACATTTTAGCTTACCAAGCCATTCCTTAATTGATTTGGTCAAATATGAAAAGTCTTCTAATTGGAGAGATGGTCAACCAAAGGATGGTTTAAAACATGAGAGAGTTCATGCCTTTGACTAGGAGGAACCCTCATAAGAGGGTTAAAGCCATTTGAGCACAAACTCTATCAAGCCTAAACACAAGCACAAGGTAAACCAACCCTCAAAACAAATCCAAAGTGAAAAAATGAGGGAGATGGCAGATATTTCAGTGCTGATATGGCATGAAAAACAAGACTCTAACATGTAAACAACTCATTTTCAACATGTTAGGAGACTTAAGCATTAAAACTAGTGAAGAGCTCTACACTAGAACCATACAATATCAAACTCAAATGGCCAAACCAACTCTGGATAGTGTGGACGTGCCCGAACATCCCGGGCTCCGCGCACGAAATGGCGCGAAATTCGTTTTGTTCATTGCACTACTACTGTCATGACCCGAACCCGCCCCCGTAGATTAAGGACATAACTGGCCAGTAATCATGAGATTACCTACGGCCTCAAACCAAACCAAACGTATTTTAACAGAGTTCATGGGGGCCAAACGGAAGCGATTTGAAACTTTGTCCATAGAACCGTGCTTATATGCACATCATTACATACATATGTTAATAACTCACATCAGAAAATGCAATAACATAAAATTCTGTACAAACAGGATCACTCAAATCTAAGTCAGCCAAACAAAACTACATATAAACACATTCAAAGACTTCGCCAACCTGACAAAATATAAATACATAACAAAAGGGCAAAGACGTGTCTCGTGCGTGAGGCATGGTGACTCCTCAAAACCTTAGTTGTTCCAAAGACTTCTCTGAGGTGGTGCGGACCTCTCTTGGCTCACCTACAAACACATGAATGAGCGCGAGCGAAAGCCCAGTGAATAATATCAAATAAAGAATATACATTGGAACAATATACATCAAACGGCCTTGGGCCCAATTTGCATTTCTAACTAATACATACATACATAGACACATGTAAGTTAAGTAACTGAGGTTCCAAACATATCATACGGCCTCGGGCCCAATTCATTCATGTCCATCGGCCTTTGGCCCAATCGTCTATGTCAATCGGCCTTTGGCCCACATTTATATCAAACGGCCTCCGGCCCACATTTTATCAATCGGCCTTCGGCCCACATTTTATCAAACGGCCTCCGACCCACATTTTATCAATCGGCCTTCAGCCCACACTTTATCAAACGGCCTTCGGCCCATATACACTTTCGTGTCAAACTGGTCTTTCGACCTTTCAAGCTTTCATTTCAAACTGGCATTTAAGCCTTTCAAACTTGTTATATCAAACTAGCATTTAAGCCTTTCAAACTTTCCTTTCAAACTGGCATTTAAGCCTTTCAAACTTGTCATATCAAACTGGCATCTAAGCCTTTCAAACTTTCATTTCAAACTGGCTCATAGGCCTTTCATATCAAACTGGCTCATAGGCCTTTTATATATATCAAACTGTGTCCACCATTCAAATTAATGAACTTTACAAAACTTACATAGAAGTAGCAATTGGACAATAACATATGTTAGATATTACTCACAGTGATCGGCTTGTGGATTTGCCCTAGAGTTTGACCCTACATATCACATAACACATATGAGTCACAATTAATTCAATCCGTTCTTTAGTTCACATATTCCTCTTTAGGCTTCATTCTTATATCTTTGATTCAATTACAAATTACAATGCTCAATGCATGCCTAAGAGTGCTTGGAAGTGAAAGGGAACAGAAAATAGAACACAGAATGCATAAACAAAATTTCAGCAAAACAGGGTCCCCGCTCGAGCGAACCCTTAAGGCCTGCAAAAGTGCTGGTTGCATCAAAAATACGCTCGAGCGTGAAATAGGGAGCTCGAGCGGAAGTCCTGTCTAAAAGGTTCCCCGCTCGAGCGTGAAATTACCCGCTTGATTGAACATCCAAGTCTGCAAAAATGCTGGGAGCATGAAAATCACGCTTGAGCGGCAGGTTTCTCGCTCGAGCGGACATAAAATTTATGAGTTTTCTAGATTGAGTTCTTGAGCTCCCTTCAATATTCAAACCATGATTTCTTGCCTTTAATGGCTCCAATTTCACATATACTTGTACTAACATGGTATAAACACCAAAACAAATCTTCATGGAGACCAATTTCATAAATCAAATACATGCATGGCTCAATTTAGTTCAAGCTCAATTCTATCATACACATTCATGCATTCAAAGCTCCTATCTTTAATTATTCAAACATGCATGCTAATCTTGACTTCATTTCCATTCCAAATAATGCAAATGGTTTTCATTCTCATGGAGCTCAACAAAAACATGCTTGCATGTATGATTCAACACTCACATTTCCATATTCAACTTAATACATGCTTGATTATGCAAAATCATGGTGATCCTACACATGTATGTGCACATTAGCTTCAAATTCATCAATTGTAGCACAACTCTTGTTCTTGATCACCAATTAATCTTTAATTCACAAAATTACAAGTTCAATCTCATGAATTTACTCACCTAGGGGTTCAATCTTCCAAACCCTTGTCAATTCTTGGACTTAATCTTCAAGATTCCCAAGCCTTGAGCCAAAACCACACAACTCTTCCCCTTCTCTCTCTAAGGCCGACCCTCTCTCTCTCTCTCTCTCTCTATTCTTGAGTTCAAAATCAGCCAAAGTGTTAAAAAGGGGAGGAATTGAAGTATAATGTCCCTTATGTATAAGCCCACTAATCAAGTTTAATAATAATAAATAATATGGCACTAATTCATTAATTAAATCAATTTAATTTGGCCTGAATCAGTTTTTCAATTAAATTTCACCGTAGGCTTTAAAAATTATGCCAATCACAATGGCGTAATCAATTTCGAGTTTTGTGGCCGATAAGGCCTCCAATTTAATTTCCGAAGCGGTAAAATCAAATAGATATTCCTACGGTGAACAGATAGAAATTCAAAACCACATATTTTCACATAATGGCATACAAAACCATAACAAACACATAATCATATACAATTTAAGGACCAATTAGCATAATACGGAACAGGGGTATCACAACTACTACAGTTTAGACTCAATTTCACGGTTTTGAATCTAATCTCACAAAGTGCAATGCAAGACCGATAAATCACCAAAGAATCCAAATCCGGCAAATCGTTTTGGAAAACTGATTTTTATAAAGAAGTGCGAAACATGGACTGCTTTGCCAGATACAGAGTCGCCACCTAAATATTTTGTTTTGGGGGAATTTAGGAAACCCTGACTCGTGCCTAAGGCCACGTGTCCGTCATTACCAAAGTTGCCTCGGCTCGGGAACTTAGGTACGAGAGGGGAAGGTCAAGCAATGAGCACCCCCGCTCGCCCGATCAAAGATCGGCCTTTACTAACATGATATCTTGTTTTTGAAAACATATGTGTTCTTATTCCGGTTATTAAACCTAGAATTACTATGTGATGCGCACAGCATACAAGTATAGATTAGATCGCCTAAATTGGAACAAAGCATTGCATATTCGTTTATGAAAGTGATTTGGAGTTCGCTACTCGCAAGTAGGCTAAAACAGGGATTTCAATGAATTATTCCAATTCAAGCAATCCAATTCAAGCAATCCAACCCTCACCCATAGGCATTCAGGCAGTTAATCAAATAGGCAGTTAGCCTCATGGCAAGCATGCTAACATGGCAACATACACATCTCATGCAGTATGCTAAAGCGTAAACACTCACAGTGTACTCCGAGCCAAAACAGAGAACTAGTTAGAAATCATGCATGATCCTAGTTCATGTTAAAATGGCCAATGCAACACATGCAAAAATGCAACTAAGATAGGCTCGGCTATCTAGAATGGCATATGAATACGACAATTCGATACATGTATTCAACTTGGAATTGAAATACAATGCATTTAGTATGATACGCCGAGCTCGGTGCATGCAAGACAGATGAATGAATGCACGCATGCAAGCATAAGGTATGCTAAACAAAATATGCCCCAAAACTAACCATCGTAAGCGGTGAAGTAAAAGGGAGAAAGAAATGGGGGTTGGAAGACATGCATCACACACACGCACGCTTATTACAACAGTTGGCCCTCTTGACGGAGGGTCCGAATAAATACGCTAAGCTATTCTAATTAACTAGTCTAATAATCTAATTAGACTAATTATTACACAACCGAATTGAATGATGAACAATCTACTTAGTAATTATTATAATACTTAATTAATT
This sequence comes from Camellia lanceoleosa, assembly GCA_025200525.1. Lineage (NCBI taxonomy): Eukaryota > Viridiplantae > Streptophyta > Magnoliopsida > Ericales > Theaceae > Camellia > Camellia lanceoleosa. Next base: position 94,459,208 of record CM045758.1, on the reverse strand, counting down.
AACAAATTAACTAATTAAATTACAAATTGAAGCTAACCAACAAGTAAGCATTAAACTAAGCTGTTCTAGCTCTGGTTGAAGGAGAAGAGGATACATGCTCGGTTGCTGTCCCGAAAAGCTCTCTAAATGCTCTTTAGAGGCTCTGTCTGCAGGGTGTCCTTGAGAACTAGCTGCTGGATCTTACCAAAAACATGTTGGGGAGTACACCAGTGGCCTGCTGGCCATGAGGAGCTTCTGCCAACCCCCTTGCCGGCCAAGAGCAGGTACTACCGCCCAAGAATGAAGGACTGCCGGCCAACAACAAAAGGGTGCCCGGCCACTGGTGTACTGTGACACCAAGCTGCAGCAGAGCACAAAATAGAGAAAATGGACGGTCTCCCAAGGGTATGTACGCACTATGCCACCCCATATCACCTCAAAACATCAAGAGAGAGGCATAGTCGGATCCAAGACCATCAATCACACATCCCGATGCATGATGGCCAAAGATCCAACTTGTGCAAATTCAATGTAAAATGAATGCACAAATAGACATATAAAGCCTAAAACTCTATCATGCGTCATCAAGAGCGTCGGCGACCAAGAATTAAGGCACGTTTCATCACTTGAAGTATGAAACATCCCTCATTTCTCGTGCTCAGATTGATACTTAATCCGAACAATAATGCAACACCAGTATGACAAACATGCAATATGACTTAAGCATGCAAACATGCAACTACATGGCATACTCAATGCTATGTGATATGATTAACTTAACAAAGCTAATGATATACGAACAATGCTAATGCATGCATGCACAATGCAATGCTACAAGGACAAATTAGCAATGTTAGGGACATGCATACTCAATGCAAGACAAAATAACTTGGCATACACAATGCAAATAACCATGTGGCATGCACAACGCAATGTAGGATAGCATACTACATGCAATGAACAGTATGGCATACTCAATGCAATATACATTGCATACTCAATGGACTTACACCAAAAAGGTAGACCTTAGTCATGCCCAAATCAGTGGCCATGGCACAAAAGTGAAGGCACCAAAAGCATATACAAGCATGCACAATGCAATGGCCTATCAAAGAGGCCTAAGAGCACAACTCTCGAGAGTGCTCAAAGAGTGACAAAAGTGGTAGTGTAGCAACACTAAGTGCACTGAAATGAAGTAAGGAATGATGCCAAATCATTTAATCAACACAAGTAAAACATGCAATGGTCCTTAAGCATTAAAGCTAGCAAAGAGGATTACAAAGGAGACATGCAATGCATGGCACATATGCATGAACCAAGCATAGACAGAGCTCAAATAGGTCTTAACAAAGACCAAAAACATGTTGAGATAAGGGCCCAAATACCTAGGCATGCAAGCATACGAGCTAAGCCATAAACTAGGCAACAATGCACAACACTCAAAGGCACTCAAAGCATGAAAGAAGTGGGAACATGGCAATGCTATAAGCTCTGAAATGAAGTATTAAATGATACCAAATCATCTAAATAGCTCAAAGATAGCATGCATGAGTCATCAAAACACAAAACTAGCAAGGCCAATTGCACTACAACTATACAAAGCATGAAGCATATGGTAAAGGCAACCCAAAACAGTCCTAGAACATGTTAAAATGATACTAAAACATGTATGGAAGGAATCCAAAATATGCTAGCATGAAGGGCATAAGGCACAATGCATATAAGGCGAATAAGGTGGATTACCCTACACCTATTAAGACCAAGCATGGGATGACTTAACCAACAAAAATCAGAGTTATATCATGGCAAAATAACCCCAAAAACGCATCGAAATGATAGCTCGCAAGCTTAGGCATGAAGGCATACGCAATGGTCCAAATTAAGGCATAAAGGGGGAAACTCTCCAACGCATTGAATGAGTGAAAGATACAAGTGCATGGCCATGAAACATGGACTGAAATCACATTACAAATGATGCCAAATCATTGAAATAGGCCAAGCAATGCATGCTAGTGGACTTGATACACAAAGCTAACAAGCTAGAATGCACTATAGCTATACAAAGCGAGGCATGCATGGCCAAAACAACCTAAATCAGAGCTAAAGCATGTTAAAACATGGACAAAAGCTTCATGAAGTTAAGCCAAAAACATGCTAGAATGACATGTTAAAGCATGATGCATGTTAGGCTAATTCATGGAAATGCACTGCAAGTGCAAGGAACATGCAAAGGCCAACCAAACCAAACCCTAACAGAGGTATGACATGGTAAAACAAGCCCAAGAACATGCTGAAATGGATACAACATAGGCTAGAAAGACATGCTACTTCATGAAGCATACAAAGCTAGTTTGTGTGATTTATACTACAAGTGTATAAACCATGCATGGAGTGACCAAAGCAACAAAAAACAGTGGCAAGCCTCAGCAAAATAACCACAAATACATGCTAAGAACAAGCTAACACAAGCTTAGTAAACATGCTCAAACATGAGGCATGTGAAACAAGTAAACAAGACACAAGGAGAGGGGATGACCCTCTCCTATTTAAGACCCCAAAACCACCTTTCCACCACTGAAAATCCTCTAGATTTCAGTGGTAGAAAGGTCATGCAAAGGTTGCAACAAGAGCCTATAGGGATGGCTCAAAACAAGGCCTAACAAGGCCTAAGGGGAGGTAGATCACCCTAAACGAAAAAGTGACCTTAAACAAACTTTTTAAGCATGAAAAAAAAACTTTTTCCAGTAGAAAGCTAAGCTTAAAACAGCATGCAAGAAGGTCTAAAATCTTAAGCAAGAATGGGGGTTTTAAGGGATAGAAACTCACCCTTGAAGACCTTCTGTAAAACTGCAGCTCCAGCAAGCTTTTCAATCTCAAATCAACCCAAGAACACCAAAAACAACTTCAAGAAGCCTCAACAATACAAGCAAGGTGTTTGAGTGTGTGTTTGTGTGTTAAACCAAGACAAAACTACACTTTTGAAGCACAAAACAAGAACAAAGAGAGATATAGATACAAAGCTATATTTATAACTCTCAGCCCATTTTTTTGAACCTCTGAAATGAAGGAGGAGCCTCTCCTTATATAGAAGAGAGGCAATGCAAAGCTTGTTAAACAAGCTTGAAAAGAGCCTCATCCCTCCATACACTATGGAGGAGAGATGAGTGAAAACCAGCTGGCTCAAAAGATCTGGCGTAAAATCTGCTGAGACAAAGGGTTCTGCCGGCCATCAGTAGTGGCCAGCAGTCCCTCATTGGTGGCCACCAGGCTTCATCAATAGCAGGCAGAGAGTGGTCGGCAGTGCACTGTGAGAAACATGTTGAAAGGACCAACACATAATCCAAAAATGGGGCAGAAAGGATACAAGGTTTGGAAAGCTCAAACCTGTGACGTTCCACCGTAGACGTTGAGTACTCGACGAGCAATTGAACTTGCCATTGGATGTACCTACAAGCATATCCAAGTCTTGAGGACGGTCAAAAATGGGGTGTCCATAGATAGACCTCAAACATGTCAAAACAGTGGCCTAAACATGTTGAGATGGTAGCATGAAAAGCAAGAAAATCATGTTCATGTATTGGCTCATACATAAGGCACAAAGCACACCTCTCAAGAGTGATGAAAGAGTGGAATATGTGAGAGTGTGACAAGGCCATATGCACTGAAATCATGTGTGAAATGATGCTATGACATGCAAACATCACAAGCATAGCATGTTAATGACCTTGAAACTCAAAGCTAGTCAAGGCCACTTGCACTATAGCTATACAAAGCAAGCCTCATATGATCAAGGCCACTCAAAATAGAGTTAAAGCATGCAAAATTAGTGGCAAAAATATACTGGAATCAAACTAACACAAGCTAGAATGATAGGCTAAATCATCAAGCATATTAAGCTACTAAGCATAGTTGCACTAGAAGTACAAAAAGCAAGCAAGAATTGACCAAACCAGCCAAAAATAGAGTTAAGGTAGGTCAAAATAAAGCCTAAAACATGCTTGAACTAAGCTTCAAAAAGGGAGAAATAGAAGCTCACTTATTAGGCCATCAACACATGCAAACAAAACACAAGGAGGGGAGGCCACCCCCTCCTATTTAGAACCTCAAAACCAACTTTCTACCACTAAAATTCCCCCAGAATTCAATGGTTAAAAGGCCCAAAAATAATTATTTGAAAGGCTTTAAATGACATGCCCCACTTTTTATTACTCGAAGTCATTACCAAATTCATTAACTTAATTCAATTTCAGAGATAACGTGCGGAAGTAAACTCATATATTTAATCCGTAGAAGTGATTAGCAATACTCTCATTCGTATGCAAAGTCAACATTACATGAACATACTAATAAATTGCCCTTAGGCTTACAACCTTTAAATAAACAAATGAAGGGTGTAACCCTTCTACACATATGGCGTTCCGCCAACAACAAAGAGGCCCCGTGGCCAACAAATAAGTAGATCCAAATCTTGTAGCACATCCTGCTAAACACCTGAAAAAGATTCAACAACGTGGGATGAACATATAGTCCAGTAGGGATCTCAACATGATCCTCAACAATAACAACAAGATGAGATAGTTATGATCATGAACACTCTTTCTCATACTAGAATAATAATGTGACAGTTTATACAAAAATATATATGTATGAACTTTCCTTTTGAAAACAACCGTTTCATTCAACGCTACAAGCGATTCATCTTTCCATATTCCTCTCATTAATCCCCATTCCCATCCTTTCATAATATTAACCACTACTTAAAAAAAATCATCACTAAGCCCGATGCTCTCATCCATTTCCCATACATACGACAGACGTATCCTTTTTAAACATGTTTATTTTTAAAACATTCGATCTCCTTCACATTTTCCAAAAGACAAAAAAAAGAGACACTTTGATTCATTCCCAATATTATCATAACCATACATGCATAACTTTGTAAAAACATAAATTACAACCCACCAACATGTATACCATCAATCAATGGAGTAACTCGGTCCTCCGAATCAGAACCAATCAAATCCATGATATTTTCAAATACAACTAAACCACAACAATTCCACTTTGCTCTACTAACTATGTGTTTAGTAAGCCAAAGATATACGCAATAACTACTATCAACTTCGCTACTAGCTATGTGCATAGTAAGCCAAAATGTACTTCTCACAACAACATACCATTTTACCAGCGCTAGCCGAAGGGTGTGGCACCTTAGATTATAAGATACGCTTCTCCAGCGCTAGTGGAAGGTAACGTACCTTTGATTATAAGCGCATATAACGCCAACAACCACCATGCACACAAGGCATATCCAACATGTATAATGCATATACATAAACTACCAAGATAACAAAGAATGTGTTTAAAATAGATGAACACATACGTAAAGCATACACAACAATTCAACACAACCGTATCATCCTCCACCGATGACCAAGGACAAAACCTCTAGATGCAAGTATATTATACATCTATAAACTTACTCAATTATCATGAGATTATCAACTTAACACAAATACTAATGTAGTAGTATAAGATACAACAGTCCAATATTCCTACTTATTTCAAAGTACCATTCCTATTCCACAAAACCAATCCCACTTCCTTTTGTTTTCCCAAAACTAACTTCAAGGACAATAAGCCCTAACTCATTTTAATCAACTACATTCCTTTCAAAGCCATTCCAATTTAATTATACAAATTAAATCATAATCACCATAATAGGGTTTTCTTCCCTCTTTCTCATTATTGAACAAAAGCCTCAATCATCTACAATAGCCAACAATGGTTTCATTTAAAACCCAAAATACCCAAGTATTTACCCAAAGATCAAACCCCTCTATTAAATTATTAAATCAATAAATATTAGGGTTTCCTCTCCTTTCAACAACAACTCGCTAATTAACCACCCAATTAGCCCAAAGCACATCTAATAATCAAAGATCTAAAACCAACAACCAACCCAAAGTTCAACCTCATGAATTTATATAAAATTCCAACATGATGTAGTTTTCATGCAATACAAAAATAACCACATGTCTATCTATAGTAGGAGTATTGAAAAGAAACAAGGAAAATCCTTACCTCAAAGGAGAACCCAAATGGAGAAGATGACCCGGAATCAAAGTGCTCCAAATCCTCTATTCCTCCGATTAAAGTGAAGCCCTCGACCTCCTCTAACTTTTTAACAAAGGACCTAAGATGGATTTATAGTAGAAAGAGATGAAATCTAGCGAGAGAGTATGTTTAGAGAGAGAGAGTCTCGGCTGCTAGGGTTTCAAGAAAGAAAGAAGGAGAAAAATGCTATGTTTCCCGCCGCCCTCTTGAAATCTGACAGGCTCGCTGAAGCGAAGACTGGTCGCCGAGCGACTGACACAAGAAAGCCTCGCCGGCGAAAAGAAGCTCGCTCGAGCCAAAAACAATCCAGCTCGCTCGAGCGAAGGGAAGCTCGCTCGAGCGAAGGGAAGCTCGCTCGAGCCAACAACCATCGCGATCAGTCTAGCATCGACGCAACCTCGCCGAGCCAAGAAAGGCTCGCCGAGCGACAAACCAAAATCGAACATCAAGAGGTGGTTTCTAAACCCAACCAACCTGCAATCAACCTGCCCAAAACATCCTATAACCAAAGAACAAGGAATCAAAGGACAACAACGACAACAAAATGGCAACAAAATCCACGGAACATAAGTCCGGATACACCAATCAAATGGAAAAAAACCGGGGTCGCTACATTAAAAGATGGCACAAAGCTTAGCAAATAAACTACAAAAGAGGGTGGACCACCCCTAACCGCCAAAGGGCCTCAAACTACCATTTTTAACACTTAAAATAGAGGTTTTTGTAGTTGAAAACTAGGCCAAAATAGCGTGAAAAGGTGGCCCAAACTAGCAAATAAATAAAGCTTTAAAGATGGTAAAGCCTTACCCTTGAAGCACAACAACTATCAGCACAATTTCTGAGCCAAAACCAACTTTAGAAACTCCAAACAAGCCTTAAGGAACCTTAGCTCCAAGATAGGGGTATTTGATCAAGGGTCTCTTTGCAAATATGTGAAGAAAACTCACTTCAAGCACAAAAATATATATATATAGAGAGAGAGAATTTTTGCTCCTAAAAATTCTGAACCCTCTAAAAGGGGGAGGGACCTCCCTTTATATAGAGGGTCAAGCCAAAAGCTTGGCTTCAATCCCTCCATATACTCAGTGCTCAGTAGCTGGCTCAAAAGATCTGAAAATATCTGAAAAAAGAGAAAATTGGCTGTCGGCCACTTCAGGTGGCCGGCCAGCCACCTCCCCTAGCCGACTGACCATTTCAAGTGGCCGGCAAGTGCCAAAAGTGGCTGGCAAGGCCTTTTCCCGCCCAGGCAGTAGGGATCAAGGTTTGGCCAAAAAACAAGGCCAAAACATAGAGTGTTAAGAGGCTCAAAGACAAGACACTTAGCCGAGAACTTCGGACACTCAAAACGAGCGCAAACATGCAAAATCATCGTGCGCACAAATGATGACGTTTGAGTCTTAAGGTCAGTCAAAAATGAGGTGTCTATAGTGTCGAAAAGAGAGCTCTAGTAGAGGGAGGGCTATATTTGGGATTTGGAGCGCCGCGCGAAGAAAGCCTAGAGTGAGCTGAAAAAGGCCAAGGCGGCCGAGACACAATCGGCGTGTGCCACCAACCCGGTTATTATGGACAGAGTCAACTAGCGCCTGCTGGATCATGCTATAGTTGATAGAGAAATGGAAAACATGTTCACCAAAGAGGCTATAAGAACTTGGGCCTATGAAGAAGGCTTTTTTGACAGCAAAAAATTGGCATTGAAAAGACTAAGGAAAAATTGGCAAAAGACGTTTGTCTATCCGAGAACCACGACTTCAAGTACGGTTAGATTAGGGCTTTACAAGTCATGGAGAAAACCTAAATATTGTAATTTACATTCTAGTAGAACTCGCGTACTGGCAGGAAGAAGTCATATTAGTTGAAATAAATATTTATTCTTCTTGCATCTTATCAATCAGTGCATTTTTGTGTTCCAATTTTATTCTATTGCCTTTAGCTTGAATATTTTGAATCGTGTGTTTCTTAGCTCTCGTAAATTGACTGCTCTGTTTAGGCAATGTACTTATTTGAAAAACCCTTTCAGCTGGTGCTTCGAATCCGGAGGCTTATTTGGCCCAAACGTGAATATGCACGAAGGGTGCTTCAAATCCGGAGTCTTATATCTGGCCAATCGTCATATCTATGAAGGGCACTCCAAATTCAGAGGCTTATTTAGCCCAAACATGAGCATGCATGAAGGGCGCTCTGAATTCGGAGTCTTATATGGCCAATCGTGATATCCACGAAGGGCGCTCTGAATTCAGAGGCTTATTCGGCCCAAACATGAGTATGCATAAAGGGTGCTCTGAATTTGGAGTCTTATATGGCCAATCGTGATATCCATGAAGGGCGCTCTGAATTCAGAGGCTTATTCGGCCCAAACGTGAGTATGTACGAAGGGCGCTCTGAATTTGGAGTCTTATATGTGGCCAATCGTGACATCTACGAAGGGCGCTCCGAATTTGGAGGTTTATTCATCCCAAACGTGAGTATGCACAAAGGGTGCTCCGAATTCGGAGTCTTATATGTGGCCAATCGTGACATCCACGAAGGGTGCTCTGAATTTGGAGGCTTATTCATCCAAACGTTAGCATGCACGAAGGGTGCTCTGAATCCGGAGTCTTATATGTGGCCAATTGTGACATCCACGAAGGGTGCTCCGAATTCGGAGGCTTTTTGGCCCAAACGTGAACATGCACGAAGGGCACTTCGAATCCGGAGTCTCACATGGCCAATCGTGATATCTACAAAGGGCGCTCTAAATTCGAAGGCTTATTCGGCCTAAGCGTGAACATGCACGAAGGGCACTCCGAATCTGGAGTCATATATCATTTAGCCATTTTTGACGAGACAACGATAAAAAAGGCATATTGCATTGCGAAATACGTAAGACGCGTACATGCTAGCATAGCAGCAAAAATAAAAAATGAACTGGCATATCATACAAATTGGCTTAATGATAAAATTTACGCAAGTGGGTTAAATTCCAGAGGCGCGGTAAACTTCTGCCAGCCATGTCTAAAAGCCGATACACCCTTGTTCCGACAATTGAATCAATTTGGTAAGGGTTGTCCTAGTTGGGGCCCAATTTACCATCTGCCAGATTCTTAGTAGCAGGAAGCACTTTCTTGAGGACCAGTTCTCCAGGAGTATAACGATGCAACTACAAGCGCTGGTTATACGACTTGGCGAGCGGCTGCTGATATCATGCCATGCATGCAAGAGCACGAACTCGGCGCTCTTCAATCAGAGTCAGATCTAAGGCCAACATCATGTCATTACGCCCATATCAAAAGCCTTGGATTCCAGTGTGGGCAGGTCAATTTCAAGAGGGATAATAGCCTGTGTCCCAAAGCACAAAGCGAACGGCGTTTCCCCAGTAGACGGCCTCGGAGTGGTGCGATGAGCTCACAATACGCTGGACAACTCTTCAACCTATTTGCCCTTGGCCTTCTCTAATTGTTTCTTGATGTCGTCTAGGATCACTTTGTTGGAAGCCTTGGCCTGATCGTTGCTTTGCGGCTAAGCTGGTGAAGAAAAGTACGGCCGGATACCATATGTATCGCATAACTCCCGATAGACGCCACAATCGAATTGGGTGCCGTTGTTGGATACAAGTGCTTTCGGTATACCGAATCGAGTTATAATGTTTTTCCATACAAAGCATTTAATATCGACATCTTGAATATGTGTTAATACCTCTACTTTGACCCACTTTGTAAAATAGTCTATTGTGACGATCAGGAATCATTTGTTTCTCGGAGCTCGAGGTAATGGTCCGACGATGTCAAGTCCCCATTGAGCGAACGACCAGGGACTAGTAAGAGAATTTAATTCTTCGGCAGGAAGATGAGTTAATGGGGAAAACTTTTGGCATTGTTCGCATTTCTTTACATAGTTCTTGGCATTAGTACGCATGGTTGGCCAACAGTACCCCTATGTTACGGCTCGGTGGGCCAATAAGCGTCCTCCAGTGTGGGCACCGCAACTACCTTTATGTATTTCAGCCAAGAATTCCTCAACCTTGTCTGGATGAACACATTCTAGATATGACCCTAAGAGAGATTTTTTGTAAAGCTTTCCTTGCAGATCCAGATAATAACGCAGGGCTTTATTCCGCAATTTGTGGGCTTCTTTCTTATCTGTCGGGAGCTGTTCCGAGGAAAAAAATGTAGTGATAAGCTCTGTCTTGGCTCAATAATGTTAATCTGAACTAGTTCAAAAGAGATGATGCTTGGCTCTTGGATGAACCCCACTTCAATTGTTCGTTTGACTTCCGAGTTAACGGCGGAAGCTAGGCACGTAAGGGCATCTACATGCGTGTTCTGATCAGTAGTTATTTGATTTAATTCGTGGTGGTCGAATTCTGTGAGCAAGGAGTTTGCTGTTTTCATGTAGGCTGCCATGCGATCATTTTTAGCCGCATATTCCCCTTTCAACTGGTTGATGACTAACTTCGAGTCATAGAAAACATGTAACCGCCGTGCACCAAGATGAAGTGCGTTACGAAGGCTAGTTAGCAATGCTTTGTATTCGGCCTCATTATTTGATGCATCGAAGCCCAATTTGACTGCCTGCTCAATTATTGCCCCCTCGGGGCTCATGATCACTACGTCTGCCCTGCTGCCACACTGGTTGAATGATCCATCATAATACATTTTCCAAATGTCTCCTACATATATTCGCCAGTCGGGTTTAGGTTGAATGTGGGCTTGATCGGACTTGAAGTCGGCATGGTACCTTGTGAACTCGGCTACAAAGTTGGTGAGCACCTGCTCTTTAGTGGCTATTCTGGGCAAGAACTAGATATCATATTGGCTGAGTTCCAAAGCCCATTTAGAGACTCGCCCGATGCTTCCGCGCTACAGAGCACTAATCGAAGAGGATAGTCCGTTAATACCCCTATGGTATGAGCCTGAAAATAATACATCAACTTTCTTGTAGCCACTATGAGAGCAAGGATGAGCTTTTCCAGTGGTAAGCATCATGTTTCGGCGTTGACCATTACCTTGCTTACATAGTAAATTGGTCGCTGCTCTCCAAGTTCTTCCTTTATTAACATGGTGCTGACTGCTCGGTCGGATATTGCTAGATACAAGATGAGCGGATCACCCGGCGATGGGGTTGCCAAGAGAGGTGCTGAACGGAGATAAATTTTCAAGCCGTCTAGCACTGCCTCGCACTCGGGGGTCCATTAGAATGCTTTACCCTACCGAAGTGTGTGAAAAAATGGTCGACAGCGATCTGAGGAACAGCTGACAAACCTAGTGAGAGCAGCGACCATTCCCATCAACTTCTGAACTTCCTTAACTGACTGGGGGGAGCCGAGTTCTAGAATTGCTGTGATCTGCCTCGGGTTGGCCTCTATTCTGCAATGGTTGACAATATAGCTAAGAAACTTTCCGAATCCGATGCCAAATGCACATTTTGAGGCATTTAGTTTCATCTTGTACTTTCGGAGGATGCCAAAGGTCTCTGATAAATCATCTAGATGGGTGTGCTTTTCCTTGGATTTCACCATCATATCATCAATGTATACTTCCATGGTGCGGTCGAGTTGCTCCTTAAACATAGTGGTAACCAGTCTCTAGTAGGTTGCCCCTGCATTCTTCAACCTGAAGGGCATGACCTTGTAACAATAGGTTCCCTTTGGGCTGAGGAATTCGGTCTTTTCCTGATCCTTCGGATGCATGAAAATTTGGTGATAACCCTTGTAGGTATCCAAGAAGCTCATACGTTGATGATGTGCCATTGTGTCTACAAGTTGGTCGATTCTGGGAAGAGGAAAACAATCCCTAGGACAAGCCTTGTTCAAATCCATGAAATCCACACAGACGCACCAAGATCCATTCTTCTATTGGACAACCATGTGGGATAAGTTACTTCACGAATTTCCCCGGCATCAAGCAATTTGTCAACTTTATCAACAACGGCAAATGCATGCTCCGCAGCTGACCGTCGACTTTTCTAAATGATTGGTTTGAATTTTGGATCAATGTTTAAACAATGCTGAGCCACATCTGGATCAACCCTCGGTATTTCGTATGGTGGCTATGAAAACACATTGAGATTGCCGAATAATAAAGAAACCAAATCATGTTTGTCAACTTCGTTCAGGGAAGTGCCGATCATGAAGAATTTGTCAGGGCTCCCGTTAATTTCAATTTGATCAAGGTCTTCAGTTGCCTTCTCGCTAGGGATTTTCCCAATGTCCTAAAGACTCTCTCTTGATCCGGTACTTCAATTTGGTTCATTTCTAGTTCCTTTGGCCCTTTTGCAGCAACAATAAGATAGCATGTTTGTGCCGATTTCTGAGAGCCCCAAATTTGCTCGATGCCATATTTAGTTGGAAAATGAAATAGTTGATGGTGGGTGCTTGGCATAGCTTTCATAGCGTGCAACCAGGTCCTTTCCATGATAAGATTGTATGGCGACGGGAGTTTGACAACTAGAAATTCCACGTCGACTGATTTGGTACTTGCTTGTACTGGTAGTATGATCCTGCCCAAGAGAGACTTGGGGTTAGCGTTGAAGCCAAACAATGGGTAATTGGCTGGTAACATATTCGAATCAGTGAAGCCGAGTTTAATGAACGTCTTATAATACATTATTTCTGAGGTGCTTCCCTGATCGATGAGAACATGCTCGATGGTGAATCAGTTCATGCGTAGCTCGATGATGAGCGGATCAAAATGAGGAAGAGTTACTCCATCTAGGTCGGTGTCGTCGAAGCTGATCTTGCAAGTCTTATGGGGCCATTTGGCTAGTGTGATTGGTTTGGATAGGCTAGGTGTAGACACCCCATTTTTGACCGTCCTCAAGACTCGGACGTCACCGTTTGAACACTCGGTGATCATCCATGTGTGTGTTCGTTTGGAGTTCTTGAGTTCTCTCGCCGCCTTTGCCTCAGACCTCCGAACTTGGCTGCTTTGTGTCCTGCTTTTGCACTGCAGACACTGTGTTTTGCCTTAGAGGGCAGGGAATGCTTTGTGAGGCATTCCCACACACCACCGGCTGTGGCTAGAGGCCACCGGCTGGGTCAGAAGTTGCCACTGCACTATTTTGTGCCGGCCGGCACTCAATTTTGTCAAAATGACATTTTTTCTACGGACACTGTGCACTTGCTTTCGAGATATTTTCAGACATTGTGCCATTATTTCCTCCATACACGTGTATGGAGGGATGAGCCCTTGTTTGCTTAGCTTGTAAGTCTTACAAGTTCTATAAGAGGAAGGCTCTTCTTCTTGGCTTAAGGTTGGGATTTCTTGAGAGGTTTTCAGCCATTTTAGACAGAGAGGAAGCTCTGGTTTAGGTTAGAGAATATATATCTATCCTATATGTATCCTTCTCTTGTTAAACTAGGTGTTTTGTGCCTTACTTTTGCACACTAGCACCTAGTGTTTCACCTTTCTCTTGGGACAGAGGTTCTAGAGGTTGTTTTTTGGTGATTCTTGGCTGGTTTTGAACTCAAAGAAGCCACAACACCAAGCTTTTTGAAGAAGGCTACAAGGGTAAGGATCTAGTCCTCTTTTTACCCTTTTTTTGTACCTTGTTTTTACATAGTTTAAAACAGTTTTTGGGCTTAGTGTTTGGCACATAAAAGTTCTGATTTTTGACCCTCTTTATTGTATATTAAGAGTGTTTTGTGGTTTGGGGAGGTTTGACCCCCTTTAGACCTTGAAAAGGGTCCTTTTTTGTGCTATTTTGGAGAGATCCGGGACTTGTGTGTTTGGGCCTCTCCACCACTGAAATCTTGAGGGATTTCAGTGGTGGAGATGGTGCCATAAAGTCCTAGAAAGGGGAGGGCCACCCCCTCTCCTTGATGTCCTTGAAAAGGGCAAGTTTTACCTCTTGAGAAAGCACCATGCTTGAGTATGTATTGAACATGTTTGAGTTGTTTTTCATGCTTATTATGCCATGTTTTAACTTGGTTTTAAGTTGGTTTTGGTCTCCTATGCATGCTTAGCATGGTTGCCTTGTAATGCCCTTTTATGCTCTAACATGCCTAGGTAGTATGCCTTAGTCTTTAACATGTTTTAGGCTTGCATTTGTGAAGCTTTTGTGCTTATCTTAACATGTTTTAGGTCTGACCATAGTTATTTGGTTTGATTTTAGCATGTTTAATATAGCTCCTTTGTATGGTGGCTTGTTGGTCTCAAGTGTGTGCATGTGTAGCATGCGTTGTTCGCATTATTTTGGTGGTTTAAATACTTGACATGCAATTTCAGTCCCCTTGGTGTGCTTGTATGCTTGCCTTAGTGGCCTTGTTAATGCTTTAGGAGCATGTGTTGCATGCCCCTTGTTTTGGCTTCAATGCATGCCTTCGACTTAATGACTCTTAGATGCCATCTAAGTAGCCATTTGGCTTTGTTTTGACATGCTAAAAATCTGTTTTGAGTTGTTAAGTGCATGCCATAATTGCCTTGCATAGGTGTGGTTCAAAGCCCCATTGGCTTGCCTTAAGCCTAAGACTATTTGCATGCTTTGTTTGGCATGCTTTATTGCATGATTTAGCATCATGTTTAACATGAATTTCAGAGCTTTTAATGCATGCTTTTAGTCCATGTTTGGTCTCTTTAAGTGTGCTTGAATATTGCTTGTTTATGCCTTGGGTTTGGTACCTTAACATGTGCATGTGTGTGTGTGTGTTTAGTCTCCCTTTGTAGGCTCCTTGGCCACTGACTTTAGGCCTATTTGAGTTGCCTAGATCATGTATAAGTCCATCCCTCATGTGGTTTGCATGCTTGACTTGTGTGCTTGTTTGCATGTTTGCATAAGTGTATCACATTGTCCATCTTGCATCCTAGATAACATGCTTAGGATTGCACCACATTGACATGCATGCCAAGCCTCTTGAAGTGAGTTTGATAGAGGTTTGGCACCCTTTTGTGCCTATGTGTTTTGCATGCATTTGAAAGTGAAGTTGCATTCTTGGTTCTAGGGCCATCATGCATGAAAATGCGCTGATTGGTGGTCCGAACCGAGGCACATGCCCCTTGAGTCAATAACATGATAGGGAGTGTGTTTGGTGCATAAATGGCTTGAATTGCCTTGCATGTTGTTTCCTCTGTCTTTGTGAGTTGCAGGTTCTGCAGGAATTTTGTGCCGACCGGCACTATTTAGTGCCGACCGGCAGTCAATCGGCAGCCGATGAGTGAATTCAGTGCCGGTGGCCTCCTCCTTCAGCCGGTGGTGCTCTGCCCCAGCCGGTGGTACTCCCCAGTGCCCTGAGAGGTGCTTCGGGGATTTTGGGAATTTTCTGAAGAGGAGAGCAGAGGAAACAGAGGCACACTTGCACGGCAGTGCGGTTCCGAGCCAGTCCCGAGCGCGCGCTGCTTTTGGCCCTCATCCCGAGGCGATTTACTGTTTAATTAGATTAATTAATTTATTTAATTAATTTAGTTAATTTGTAATATTTAATTAGCTAGGGTAGTTAATTATTTATTCGTTGGATTGTATTATTATTTTGGTCCCTCCGAGTGAGGGCAAAATTGTGATAAGTGTGCGTGAGTGGATGTATGTCTTCCAACCCCTATTTCTTTCTAACCCTTTTATTTACCTGCTTATGGTAATGGACTAGGGCATGTTTATTTTAGCATACCTTATGCAATGCATGCGTGCATTCATGCATTTGTTTACATACATCGGGCTCGGCACATCATGCAAACCGCATCGTACTTTCAATTCCAAATTGAATACGTGATAGTTGTTGCATCTCATGTGCCATGTTTAGGGTTAGCCGAGCTCGCTTAGATTACACTCTCAGATGTGTCGATTAGCCACTTAACATGAACTAGGTCATGCATGTTTGCTAACTAGTTTTTGCTTTTGGCACCTGAGTACGATGTAAGTGTTTATGGTTTTAGCATATCGCATGTGTGTGATTGTTTACCATGACAAGATATGCTTGCCATGCGCTAAGTGCTTACATGATAAACCTGCTTGAATGCTCGTGGGTGGAGGTTGATTGCTCGAGTTGGAACAACTCGTTGAAATCCAATTTTAGCCTACTTAAGTAGTAGCAAAAACTAACACGTTTTGAGACAAAACGGATATGCAATGTTTATTTCCAAATTAGGCAATCTAGTCTATACTTTTGTGTTGTGCGATCACGTAGTAAATTCTAGGCTAATAATCGGAATAAGAACGCATAAAGTTTTCAAAAACGGATATCACGGTTAGTAGAGGCGGTCTTCTGACCGGCGAAAGGGGTGCTCATAGTCGACCTTCCCCGATCGTACCCAAGCTCCCCGAGCCGAGACATTTGGTGATGACGGACACGCATCTTCGACCGAGTCGGTTTCTAAATTTCCCATTTTAAAACATTTAGGTGGCGACTCTGTAATCTGGCAAAGCAGTCCATGTTTGGCACTACTTTTTCAAAAATCTGTTTTCTCAAACGATTTGCCAGAGTTGGACTCTTTGGTTCAAGATTTAAGAACCGCAACAAACAAAAAAAGGAGTCCGAACTGTAGCCGAGGTCCCCCGCGGGCTTGCTACACTAGGTTGCAACTGAATTGTATATACTTGGGCTGATGACTGTAGGTTCTATATCATGTGAATTACACTGGTTGGAGATGAATTCGATTGTAGAGCTACCATGTTCAGTGAATTGTTCTTTCAGATATGTTGCGGCAACTGGCCGACCTCCACTAACTCCTCCAGGTGGTCCTTCAATGCATAACAGTTGTCAGTGTCGTGGCCATGGTCCTTGTGATATTCGCACTGCCTATCCCTTCTCCTAGTATCCAGAGCCCCATCATTTTGGACGGCCACTTAAAAAATGGAAGATGCTGGACTTTAGGTAGGATCGTACTGATTGGCTTCGTCAATTCCATATACTTTTTGTCCGAACGTCTGGTGCACTTGTTATCCACTTGATACTGTTCGTTCGAACGGTGCGAACACTATCCACTTGATCGGCGAGGGTCACGCTGGTTATCTCATTTAGCCCAAGTCCTAGGTTCAGGACTCCTAGGTGGCACGACGCTTATTGGCTAAATCAGGACAGATGAAACCGATTTACCAACTTTCTGTCTAGCCTTGACCCGCAGGGCATCGTCTTCCACCTTACAGTATTCCTCAACCTTCTTCATTAATGCCCAGACCGTTTTGGGAGGCCGTCTAGTCAACAATCTACGGAGAGGACTATCGGGATGTAACCCCATCTTAAAGGCAGTAATGGCCATGGAATCATTGCAAGCATCATCCACTAAGTTGAAACACTTCCAATAGCACGCTGAATACTCATGTAGGGTCTTTTCTGGTTTAATCTACATCGCCCAGAGAGAGTTGGCTTGTTTTGGCTGAACTTCATTGGTGATGAATCTTGCCCTGAAGGATTTTTGGAGCTGATGAAAGCTTCTTATTGACACCAGCTCCAGTTTATAGTACCATCTGACTGCCAATGGACTTAGGCTACTTGGAAACATTTGACACATGAGGGCTTCATCATCAACATGCAACGTCATTGCTTGCTTGTAGTGACGAATGTGATCTGTGGGGTCTGATTTTTCGTCATACATGGTGAATGTCGGTGCTTTGAACTATTTAGGCAGTACAACTCTTGCAATGCGTTATACGAAAGGGTCATGCTTGTTCTCTTCATCTGAACCATCACTTCATTTCCCTCGCCTGTGTCGTATATATGTCCTTCGGATAAGCTCGATACACTAGCTCGCCCTTTCTTTCTAGGTTCCTGAGATAGTGAGTCGGAATCATTGCCACTATCATGTTTCTGAAGTTGACATTGTCAATCATCCTTCTTCTTTTCTGGGGATCGACCCCAGTCATGACGTGCGACCTGTTAGGATTTGGCTAGCTCAAAGGCCAATTCCTTACGTAAGCACTTGTTCTCAGTCATCATATCTTCCAGACGCTATTGGTTTCATTTTGCTTGATCCATGATCGTTTGCATAGTCTCCTGTATAGAAGTTGAGGGTGAGGTTTGAGCTACTGGGTCAAAATTCAGGGCCCTGCGCGGTGATATTCTCCAATCCAAGAATGTTTCTTGGCACAATGTCATCTCTTGGTGTAACAGCGTCAGCAATTATTGAAGGATCATCTATTACGCCTTCCATGGACACACTTGAGTATTCCCATAGATGGCACGAACTGTAGTGTGGTGGTTTGTAAATCCTCTTGGATCCAGTTAGACACATTTGATCCTTTGATTGCTACCTGAAAAAGGGATGAACACTTCGGTCCGGGGTGCCGGAATTAGCACTCCGACAGACAAGTTAGTACCCTCTCAAATTTACATTTATCTCAAGTTATCTTTTTTTAGTTTTCACATACCTTCCTTTGGTTGACATTCCTCCCTTTTTATATTACGTTTGGGCCCAGGGTCGGGCCCACTCTTGATCTTGCACATAGTTATTTAGTCGGCCCTCCAATTGAGTGTTGGCTCTCATTTGGCTCTTTATATGGCCGATTCATATATTCGGTTTCATGAGCCCCTAGTCAGGGCCGAATTGCCTTCGGCCTGATGTCCCAATCGGATGCCTTGGCCTCTTCGTCATTAATTATATTCGGTCTCCATATCTCCCATTTTTGAGGGTTAGAAAAATTAGAGCAAAAATTAATTTTCTCTCTTTACAATTCTCCCTCTCTCTTGAAATTTCTTGAGCTTTTGCCCATACACTCTTAACCAAACCTTACCATCTTTGAGCTGAGGTACTTTTGAGCCTATTTTGAGCTCTTGAGGGTGTGTATGTGTTGAATTGTTGTTTAAAAGTGTGCTTCTCTTCAAGAGGTATAAGGCTTAGCTTGTTTCATTGTTTTGGTTGCTTTTTTTCCTACTGTATAGCCTCTTTATTTTTGGGCTGTATAGCCTCTCTATTTTTGGGCTGAAACTTGTGGTGAAAGGCCTTAAAGGGTGGAGGGGTTAACCACCTTTCTTTACACCTTGTCTCCTAAGCCTTTACACTTGTATTTCCCATCTCTTTGTCAACTTTTTTTTGAACTTTTAAATACTGATTTTTAGAGTTATTTCAGTGGTTAAAATCATGTCTTGAGGTCCAAAAATGGAGGAGGTAGCCTCCCCTCTTTATGCTTTGTTTACTAGCTTACATATCTCAATGTTTTAGCTTATTGTTCTAGGTATTTTTGTCTTAATTCCAGCATGTTTTATGACTGATTTAGCATTGTTTTAGGACTATTTTTGGTTGTTCATTGCATTTGAGTCTTGTATTGCATGCTTGTAGTGTAATTGTCCTCATAGGCTTGGTGGTTTAGGCCTTAGCCACCATCCTATTTGAGTTGATAGTATTTGTTTATGGCTTTTCATACTTGTTTTCACCCCTAATCACTTCTGTAACCTCCCTCCTTTCTTGGCCTTTTGCTTTGCTTTGAAAGTTGGTTCAAACTAGTTGCTTGTTTAAAGCATGAGATTGAGGTCTTATGTTTAATGGTTTAATCCCTTTGGGGGTTCATTACGAACGGCATGATACTTCTCTCATGCCTAAAACAACTTTTGGTTTGATGCTTCTTTCCATTAGAGGACTTAAAGTTTACCTTTGGACTTAATGAATTAAAGAATGGAAAGGTAATTAAAATGGAATAATAAAACTTGGAATAAAATGATGCAAGATAATAACTTGGTTTGGGTTCAACCGGACGTTAATTGAACCCTCGAGTCTTGGATCATTTCATACTCATTAGTGATGAAAACGGTTCAAGAGTCATTGTCGACCACTTCTCTTGATCAATCCATGATAGGGAGGAGGTTTGAGAGTCTTTATTTGTTGCATTTATTGAACTTACACACTTTGGTTCATAAGCCATCAAGCAATGAAATTGCATCCATTGATGATTTGTGAATCAAATTTACAACTCGTTTGAGCTATTTGATGATAACAAGGGGTAAGTTGTGCAAACAAACCCTTGAGAATACCTTGTGCTTGCTCTGTTTTCTCTCTGTTGCAGTAGGAAAAACCAGCCATCAATGGCCGGCAGGCCACCACTTCTAGCCTACCATCCACCTTTGCAAAATCAGGCAGTGTACTTTTCTAGCAAAACAGAGTTGGTTTTAAGGTGAAAAGTGTTCCACTGCACAACAGAGGCATCTGACAGCAAAACAATGGCCTTTTTCGGGTGGAAATCCGTGCATGCATGAGTACTCCTCGTTTCCTGAGGCAGAGTAATTAGAAGAGCTAGCTTAGTGCTTCTTTCTTATTTAATTAGTTAATCTGTAATTAATTAGTTCACCTTGATTTGTTATTAATTGATTAGTTAATTCAATTAGTTAGTTAATTTGTTGTAATAATTAGTTAGCTAGCTTAGTTGTTTATTTTATTCGGTTTGTAATTCGTAGTAATTAGTTTAGCTAGTTAGTTTATTTGAACCCTCTTACGTGAGGGCGCAAATGTTGTAATCACGTGTATGTCTTCCAACCCCACATCTTTCTTCCTTTTATTTACCTGCTTATGATGGTTAGTTTAGAAGCATCATGTTTCATTTAGCATATCTCATATTTGCATCCACTTGTACTGCATGCATCGAGGCTCGGCGCATCATTCTAACTTGCCTTGTAGTTAAACATTCTTTGAATACATGCTTAGATATCGCATGCTATCAAATTGATATATATGCCATATTAGTAGCCGAGCCTAGTAATTTTATATTTCGTGCGTTGAATTAGTCATATTGCATAGTTAGGATCATGCATTACTCTAATTCAGTCATCTTTTTTGGCTTGGAGTACTAGGTGAGCATTTCTGTGTTTTAGCATATTGCATTGTATGTTGATATTGCCATGTCAAAGCATGTTCACCGTGAGGCTAAGTGCCTAGATGAAAAACTCTTTGAATGCTTGTGGATGAAGGCTAGTTGCTTGAATTGGAATAATTTGAGTAATGTACATATGCAATCACTTTTTCAAGTAGTACATATTCAAAAAAATTTTCAAAAACAAACATGAAATCAAGTGTTCCAATTTTTGCAAGTTAGTCTATACTTGTGTGTGTGCGCATCACATAGTAATATAGTTAATAAATCGGAACAAGAGCATATAATGTAAATAAGAATTACATCATGATTAGTAGAGGTCGATCTTTGATCGGTGAAGGGGGTGCTCAATTCATGACCTTCCCCTCTCATACCTAAGTTCCCGAGCTAAGACAACTTTGGTGATGACGGACTAATGGCATTTGGCACGAGTCTTGGGTTTTCTAAATTTTTCAAAAATATTTAGGTGGTGATTTTGTAATCTGGCAAAGCAGTCCATTTTTGGCATTTGATTCAAACATTAATTTTCCAAAAAGAATTGCTGGATTTGGACTCTTTTTGTGTTTTCACTTTTCACATTGCACTTGTGAAATTAGATTCAAAACCACAGGTAGAGTTCGAACTGTAGGGCTTCTGGTCTTCTGAAAGAAGCACGAAAAGTTAAGCTACAGTTTCTGGCGACTCTGCTGGGGAATTTAGAGAACTTGACTCGAATTTCATGATGTGAAATTTTATCTATGCTTATATGTTCTTTGCATTGCATTTGCATTTGTGCACATAAGTCACTGTGGTGAATGTGGTTTGGAAATACTCTTCAGATCCTGGAAGACGCCAACGATCCTCTGCTAGTCACCTGCAAAAATACAAACTCCGGTCGGGGGTGCCGGAATTAGCACTCCGACGGACAAGTCAGTTCTCCTCCAGAAAGCTTGCTTACTAAGTTTATAGAAGTGTTTTTCTTACATACCTTTATAAATCTGAAGCTCTTGTATTTATAGTCATTTTTCAGCCTCGGGGCCAGAGTCTACTTTTTCTTTTGTTTATGTACTCTTTCATTCATCCTGACATGCTTTTTCCAGTTTATTCGGCCCAAAGATCCTGCTCGGCGTCTTGGCAGAGCAGAAGGGAGCCGTTCAACACCCGGCTCCCTGTGCGTGTCGGACTTCGTCCCTTTAATTACTCGGCTCCCACAATTGCCCCCCAAGCATCTTGTCAACGGCAGTTGGACGAGGTGCTTGGCTCTGATTTTCAAATACTACAAACCGAAGTTCTTGGGCTTCGACTTATTACGTGTTGTTTAATTACTCCCCTTGAATCGTCCGCCTCGGACTCGCCCCTTCGCACGCATATTCATTATGACTTGGAGCCCGGTGTCCTTCAATTCATGTTCTATGACGCCGCCGCTAGATCGCTTGAATCATTCTTGCACCCTTCCATCCGCGATACTCTCCACTTTTGTAAGTTTTCCCTTCTCAACTCTGCTTTTCTTAATTTGTTTACTCGTCACAGTATTCTTATAATCAATAGATTATGGCAAAGTATTTAAGAGACCTTCTTTCTCCGGTCGAGTTGTTGATTTTAGACGTCATTTCTCCATTCCTCGACAATGTCCACCTATCGTTAGTGGCGGACCGACTCTCGACATGGAGAGGAGGAAGAAACCTCGATTGTCTTTCCTTTGTCGATCGCAGAGGAGTTCGCTTCTTCACCCGCTTCAAGGTCGTTTTCGCCATTGGGATTTGATCCTTCCACCAATGTAAATTTCTTTAGAATTATAATGGGGTCGTAGCGTTGAACCGTCGCTTGGTGTTAATCTCGGCATCCCCGCCATTCGCATCGTTATGCTCGCCAGATCCTTTGGCAAGACGGGCATTTCCTCGAGCTAAGGACACAGATCATCGGTTGATCACTATGCTTTCCAGCTCTGGAAAAACGAGTCGATGACGTCATGGTCGTTGTCCGTGGCAACTGGGAATTCGGCGAAGGGGAGGATCGCATCGATCCTATTCCTAGACGTAGGGGCGAACCAGGTCGCTGAATGCCCTTTTGCTGATATTGAACATCTGTATCTCCCATACCCTATTTTCTTGAATCTCACGGCTTATCTTATGCGAGGAACGAGTTGAAAAAGTCCTAGCTTCAACCGACGACGTCGTTCTTCGACATCAGGATTGCTCTTAATTATTTCGGCCGTCGCAGTCTTTATAAGCAGGGAAGGGCGGCTCACGTTCTGCTTTGCTACGAGCCTACGTATACGACCTTTTCGGCTGCGGAAAATATACCGATTCCGAAAGGGGAAGATTTACTCGTCGCTCGGATTTTGTCCGACTTCAAAAATTTGAGGCGAGGATTTGAAGGGTCCGATTCGAGAATACTGAACCGCCAGCATCAGATCACTCGGAGGCCGAATCTGAGGAGGTATTGGATTCTGACGATCGTCCTGCTTTGGTGCGGGGGAACGTTCCTGTTGACGACGCTCTTCAACGTACAGATAACCCTTCCGTCTCGGGCTCTGCTGGCATGGCTGGGTTAAGCCTGACAAAGCTTGCTAAGAAGGCGAATGCGGAGAGGTTGGCCGCAAGGAGAAGAGCGGAGGGCCTTTCAGCCGAACCGCCCACTGCTGATTCTCAGCGTTCCCTCCCAGTTACTGAATCGAAATCCTTGAAAATTGTTGAGGCGGCAACGAATCAGGGTGCCGAATCCACGCTGGTTGGGGAAGCCGTTCAGGAAGTTGAGGGAACGTCGGAGAAACGCTCTAGAGCTCATGAGGTCGGTTTGGAAGATCAGTGCGGCAAACGTCCTCGAACGGTGGGATCAGGTGAGGTCGTGCCCTTTGTGATTCGACCGATGGTGAGAAATATGCCGGTTCCATCGGATGCCTCGGCACTTAATGACCCAGAGGTCGCGTTCGGCGTGGCAACGTCTTTGTCCTTACCGTCTGATGCGGAGGCTTTCCGGCTGGAGCCGGATTTGAATGCGACAATGTTAGCCGCGCAGTCGGCCCTTTTGGTGTGTATTCTGATTTTTCCTTCATTCAAACGTTGTTCGCGTTATGCTTGCTTTGAGTTGTTCTTTTGCAGGCCGTTGGTAGGATAGCCGATGTGGGCCGCCGCCATCTCGACGCCATCAAGGAGATTAGTCGCTTGCGAGAGCAAGCGGAGGGCCGGAGGAAAAGGGCCGAGGACGAGTTTTTAAGAGCGAACTGGGAAGCTTCTCGGGCAGAGGCTGCGGTGGAGAAAGCTCGTGATTCGGATAAGTTGAGAGCGGAGGCCGAGAAGAAGGCCGAATAGATTAATTAATCTGCCCTTGCGTTGGAGTGCTCGAGCGTTACAAGCCGAATAGTTAACACTCGAGGGCTGGCCGAGGCATTGTTGAATATTTCGCCGAATAGATTAATTAATCTGCCCTTGCGTTGGACAGTGCTCGAGCGTTAAAAGCCGAATATTTAACACTCGAGGGCCGGCCGAGGCATTGTTGAATATTTCGCCGAATATATTAATTAATCTGCCCTTGCGTTGGACAGTGCTCGAGCGTTAAAAGCTGAATATTTAACACTCGAGGGCCGGCCGAGGCATTGTTGAATATTTCGCCGAATAGATTAATTAATCTGCCATTGCGTTGGAGTGCTCGAGCGTTACAAGCCGAATAGTTAACACTCGAGGGCTGGCCGAGGCATTGTTGAATATTTCGCCGAATAGATTAATTAATCTGCCCTTGCGTTGGACAGTGCTCGAGCGTTAAAAACCGAATATTTAACACTCGAGGGCTGGCCGAGGCATTGTTGGATATTTCACTGAATAGATTAATCACGCTCGAGGGCTGGCCGAGGCGTCGGCGAATATTTCGGCGATTAGATTAATAAATCTGCCCTTGCGTTGCCAGGGCTCGAGCGTGTCGATACATTTTATTGTAATATTTAGGCACTTATTAGAATATTTTGCACCACGTGGTATAAACGTTCAGAAATGCCCCAAAGCGCGATGCCGTCAAAAGGTGTCATGCTCCAAAAGGGGCCGAGTCCGAGACTTGTTCTCGCCAATCGTGATATCCACGGCGGGCGCGCCCGAATCCGGAGACTTGTTCGCCCTAAGGTGTCATGCACCAAAGGCTCAATCCGAGACTTATTCTCGCCAATCGTGACATCCACGGCGGGCGCCCAATCCGGAGACTTGTTCGCCCTAAGGTGTCATGCACCAAAGGGGCTCGAATCCGAGACTTATTCTCGCCAATCGTGACATCCACGAAGGGCGCCCAATCCGGAGACTTGTTCGCCCTAAGGTGTTATGCACCAAAGGGGCTCAATCCGGAGACTTATTCTCGCCAATCGTGACATCCACGGCGGCGCCCGAATCCGGAGACTTGTTCGCCCTAAGGTGTCATGCACCAAAGGCTCGAATCCGGAGACTTATTCTCGCCAATCGTGACATCCACGAAGGCGCCCGAATCCGGAGACTTGTTCGCCCTAAGGTGTCATGCACCAAAGGGCTCGAATCCGGAGACTTGTTCGCCCTAAGGTGTTATGCACCAAAGGGCTCGAATCCGAGACTTATTCTCGCCAATCGTGACATCCACGGCGGGCGCTCGAATCCGGAGACTTGTTCGCCCTAAGGTGTCATGCACCAAAGGGCCCGAATCCGAGACTTATTCGCCAATCGTGACATCCACGGGCGCCCGAATCCGGAGACTTGTTCGCCCTAAGGTGTCATGCACCAAAGGCTCGAATCCGAGACTTATTACGCCAATCGTGACATCCACGGCGGGCGCTCGAATCCGGAGACTTGTTCGCCCTAAGGTGTCATGCACCAAAGGCTCGAATCCAGAGACTTATTCTGGCCAATCGTGACATCCACGAAGGGCGCTCCGAATCCGGAGACTTGTTCGGCCCTAAGGTGTCATGCACCAAAGGGGCTCCGAATCCGGAGACTTATTCTGGCCAATCGTGACATCCACGAAGGGCGCTCCGAATCCGGAGACTTATTCTGGCCAATCGTGACATCCACGAAGGGCGCTCCGAATCCGGAGACTTGTTCGGCCCTAAGGTGTCATGCACCAAAGGGGCTCCGAATCCGGAGACTTATTGGACTTTGAAGTGTTGAGCTTAAACATGTGAAAACGCGAGATCTTGGATTTACGAGGATATTGTGTACAAATATCAAGCCCACAGGTCGGGTCATTGATAAAATTTTCGTAGATGTGTTGAATTCCACGGCCGTGGCAGGTTTCTCCCTGACATGTCTGACAGCCGATATGCCCCCGTTCGCGAACGGAATCTATTTGATAGGGCCGCCCCGCCGACCAAGTTTCCATCGGTCGGCCTCCGATCGCCGGTAGCACCTTCTTCAGACCGCCTCTGATTGTAGCGGCGCAATGACTCGCTGATTGTATGACTTGGCGAGTCTGCCGAGAAGCGAGCCATGGACGCCAAGGCACGAACTCTTCGTTCTTCAATCGTAACCAGTCCAAAGCAAGCATCATGTCATTTCGACCCGTCAAGGCTTGCGATCTGAGGGTTGGTAGGCCGATCTCTGGGGGTAAGATTGCCTGGGTTCCGAAGCACAAGGCAAACGGTGTTTCTCCGGTGGATCTTCTTGGCGTTGTTCGATGGGCCCATAGTACACTTGGAAACTCTTCGACCCACCTGCCCTTGGCACTTTCCAAATTTTTTGATGCCGCCCAAGATGGATTTGTTCAAGCTTCGCCGACTGCTACTTTGGGGGTAAGCCAGAGAAAAGTAAGGTACAATATCAGATTTGCCGTGACAGCCTCGTACACGCCATACCAAACTGAGTGCCATTATCCGAGATCAATGCTCTTGGAATGCCGAATCGTAATGATGTTCCTCCACACAAAACGCTTAATGTCACTCTCGAATATGGGTTAGAGCCTCGCTTGACCCACTTTGTGAAATAATCTGTTGCTACGATTAGAAATCGCTTGTTCCCTGGGGCCCTGGGCAGTGGTCCTACAATATCAAGTCCCCACTAAGCAAACGGCCAGGGGCTAGTGATTGATTTCAAAGCTTCCGCCGGCTGATGGGTTAGTGGGGAAAACTTTTGGCATTGTTCGCATTTCTTGACATAATTTTGTGCGTCGGCCCTCATAGTCGGCCAGTAATATCCTGTGTTATCGCCTCGATGGGCAAGGAGCGCCCGAGTGTGCACCACAATTTGCCTTCATGTATCTCGCTGAGCGCCTCCTCTACGTCCGGTGCACGACCTGTATGGGCCAGAGAGGATTTTTGTAAAGTCCCCTTGTGGATCAAGGTAGTATCGCAGAGCCTTGTTTCGCAGCCTTGTGTGCTTTTTTATCCTCCGGGAGTTGCTCAAGAAAGGAATGCAAAGAATGGGGTCCTTCCAACTTGGAGCGGATTCTATGATATTGATGTGGGTCTCCTCCGAGGGCCGACATTTGGTTCGGGGAAGCCCACTTCGATGGTACGCTTGAGCTCGGAGTTGATGGCGGAGGCCAAGCAAGCTGGCATCCGCTGTGTATTTTGATCGCGTGTTATTTGGTTTAGTTCGTGATGGTCGAATTTCGCAAAGAACGAATTAGCTGCTTTTCATATAGGCCGACATACGCTCATCTCTTCGCCGCATACTCCCCCTTCAGCTGGTTGATTACCAATTTTGCGTGACAAAACACCAACGATGCAAGGCCGAGAACATGTGCTCCGCATCCGCTAAAAGGGCTTCATATTCGCCTCGTTATTTGATGCTTCGCCGAGCTTGACGGCTGCTCAATGATCGCGCCAGATGGGGACATAATTACGACGCTCGGCCACGCCTGCTGGTTAGACGATCCATCGCAGTATAATTGCCAGATGTCCCCAACGTAGACTCTCCAATCTGACTTTGACCTAACTTCGGCCTTTGGCTGGAGGTCCCCAGGCTTGAGGTCGGCAAGCCCTCCTGTGAATTCGCCCACAAAGTCGGCAAGCATCTGCCCCTTGATTGCAGTTTTGGGTGAAAATTGAATGTCATATTGGCCGAGTTCGAGAGCCCATTTCGAAACACGCCCTGATGCTTCTGCATTCCAGAGTACTGACCGAAGGGGGAAATCTGTTAGCACCTTGATGCTGTGTGCTTGGAAGTAGTGCATCAGCTTTCTTGCTGCCATGACCAGAGCTAGGACGAGTTTTTCTAGCGGTAGGTAGCGTGTTTCGGCCCACCATCGCCTTTGCTCACATAGTACATCGGTCGTTGCGCCTTCCTCCTCTTTTAACAATACTATTGCCGACGGCTCACAGAGACAAACAGATATAAATGAGGGGGTCACCGGTGGCGGTGTTGTTAGAAGAGGTACTGTCCGGAGGTAGGTCTTGAGCCCGTTAAAAGCTGCCTCGCATTCGACGAACCATTCAAAGCTCGCCTGGCGTAATGTCGAAAGAATTGTGCGCAACGATCTCAGAGATCACCGATGAACTGTTGAGTGCAGGCCATTCCCATCACTTTTGGACTTCTTTGACTAAACGGGAACCGAAGTTCCAAAATTGCGTGACTTGCCTCGTTGGCTTCGATTCCTCGATGGTTGACGATGTAGCCCAGAATTTGCCGTGAGCCGATCCCGAATGCACATTTGGAAGCATTCACCATTCTCAGACTTATGAGGGTGTTGAATGTCTTTTCCAGATCGGCTATATGGTTTTGTTCTTCTTTAGATTTGACCACCATGTCGTCGATGTATACTTCCATAGTGCGCCCGAGTTGTTCTTTGAACATCGTGGTGACCAGTCTTTGGTAAGTCGCCCCTGCATTCTTTAGTCCAAAAGGCATAACCCTGGAGCAGTAGGTTCCTCTTGGAGTGAGGAATGCAGTTTTGTCCTGATCATCTGGATTCATGGCGATCTGATGGTAGCCTCTATAGGCGTCGAGGAAACTCATGCGGCGGTGGCGTGCCGTCGCATCGACGAGTTGGTCAATTCTAGGCAAGGGAAAGCAGTCTTTGGGGCAAGCTTTGTTCAGATCCGTGAAATCGACACACACTCGCCAGGTGCCATTCTTCTTTTTCACCACCACTGTGTTGGAGAGCCACGGGATAGGTGACTTCTCCGATTGCCGGCGTCAAGCAATTTGTCAACTTCCTCGACAACGGCGGGTAGGTTCTGCGGAGGATCGCCGCCTTCAATGATCGGCTTGCACCGAGGGTCGACATTGAGGTGATCCGCGAGACCGCTGGTCTATTCCCGCATTTCATACGGGTCCACGAAGACGCCGAGGTTGCCGAGTAAGAAAGTGATCGATTCTTGTCGCTTGTCGACTGGCTCGAGAGGCGCCGATCATAAAACTTTTCCGGGCTTCCATCGATGTCAACCCGGTCTAAACCTTCCGTGGCCTTTTCGTTTGGTTGACGCCCAACGTCTTCCAGGATTTCTCGACTGGACACCTCGACGGAGTTTACTTGCAGTTCCTTCGGCGTCCTGGCGGCGAGAAGGTAACATGCTTGGGCTGACCGCTGGGAGCCACGGATCTGCTCAACGCCATGCTCTGGGAAGCGAGTACCGGTGGTAGGTGCTTGGGACGGCCTGCAGGGTATGTAACCACGATCGCCCCATGATGAGATTGTATGGCGATGGTAGCCTGACGACCAAGAATTCCGCGTCCACCGTTCTCGAGCCGTATAACGGGTAGGTGATTTTCCCAATGGGTACTCCGGGTTGGCGTTGAAGCGAATAGAGGATAGGGAGCCGAGTTAGATCCGAATCGTTGAACCCGAGTTTGATGAAGGTTCGATAGTACATAATCTTCAAGTACTTCCTCGATCGATAAGGACGCGTTCTACGGTAAACCTATGTACGCGTAGCGCGTAACAACCAGAGGATCTACGTGAGGGAGTGTGACACGCTCAAATCAGAGTCGTCGAAGGTGATGCTTGCCGCTTCGAGCCGGGTCGCTGGTCGGTGGTGGCTGCTTTTGAGGGCTTGGAAGTGATTGGACTGTATGTACAGTCAGGGCCATCGGCAGGCTGTATATCATATGGACGGTGTCAAGCGGGGCGCCTCTTGGACGACATGCGTCCTCTGTCACTTCTCAACGAATCCTTGAGGCGCGGGCGTCGCCGGTATTACCTTGTTGGTCGCGAGGTCGTCGGGACCCGCTTTGGGGATCGCCGAGAACCTTGAGTCTTGCTGGTGGGACTTTGCTTTCTAAGGCCAGTCGCGCGAAGGCGTTCGTTTCGCCGATGATCCGCCCAAATCGCTTGGTCTGTTCGCCTGTTCCATGGTCGCTTGCATCGTCTCCCGTGTGAGAATCGTTGGTGAGCTAGAGTGCGGGGCGCGTCGCTCCGCGACGGGTGCCTCTCCGAGTGTAAATGCCGAGTGAAGTCGCTCTCCGTCCGTCTCGCTTCGGTGGCTATCGGGGGATCCTTAGTCACGTCTTTCATGGATATATTTGAGTATTCCCACAGACGGCGCCAATTGTGGTGAATGTGGTTTGGAAATACTCTTCAGATCCTGGAAGACGCCAACGATCCTCGCTAGTCACCGCAAAAATACAAACTCCGTCGGGGTGCCGGAATTAGCACTCCGACGGACAAGTCAGTTCTCCTCCAGAAAGCTTGCTTACTAAGTTTATAGAAGTGTTTTTCTTACATACCTTTATAAATCTGAAGCTCTTGTATTTATAGTCATTTTTCAGCCTCGGGGCCAGAGTCTACTTTTTCTTTTGTTTATGTACTCTTTCATTCATCCTGACATGCTTTTTCCGGTTTATTCGGCCCAAAGATCCTGCTCGGCGTCTTGGCAGAGCGGAAGGGAGCCGTTCAACACCCGGCTCCCTGTGCGTGTCGGACTTCGTCCCTTTAATTACTCGGCTCCCACAGTCACTGTGTTTGCCATCTGCTAATCCTGGATGGTTTGCCAGAGGCTTACCCAAAAGCTTGCCAAAAGGCTGACCGGTCATGGGCTCTGCCATGATGGGAACACAACCCTTGGATCTGGACTATCACTGTACCATTTGATTCTCCTTTCACTTCTCGGTGTTAGAGGTATATTAGGTAGTCTTGCTGAGGTACCCACTTTGACCATTCGGCCTAACTGCATATAGTAAAGCCACAGTGACTATTCCAACTTAGGACAGGATGCTCACCCGTATACATGATTTTATGCAACTACTTGCTTGAAGTAGTGAAACCCTAGATCACTCCAAAGCTAGGACAGGGAAACCCTAAACCTCTCATAGGGGTGTTTTGAATGCTTTTGTACAAAATGTGCACTCTTTGGGAATATATGATGCAATCCTCGGAGAGTCTTAATATTGAGGCTATTCCTTTCAAACTTGAGGATCATATTAGAATCAGATTTGGGTCGAAATCTAGGTGTTTGTGTTTTATATGAGTGAATTTTCAGCAAAACTAGAACCAGGGTCCAATATTGTAACTTGCTTTGTTTTGACTGGCATACTCGGTATCTTGATCTGATGAGAGGCATTTGTTTTTAATGCCTGGTTTGTCTGAGCTAGAGAAGGAGCAGTACCAGCCTTAACCCATCACAGTCTGTCTAATCCCAAAAAAAACCTACTCAGCAAAAGCCCAGTCCATCTAATTTCCAAAAGAAAAGATCCATCCAATACCGAAAGACCCATGCTAAAAAAGCCCAACCTAGTCAAACCCATCTAGACTAATCCAGTTCAGATACATCAAGTATAACCAGGTTAAAATCAGTCAGCTTTTAGCTTACACCCATTCATTTCCCCGATTGCCAACTCAGCAGACCTGTGATGGCACAGAGTCTAGAAGAAGTTGTGGCCATGATAGCAGCCCTAAACCTGGGGAATTGCCATGCAAGATGAGACCAATGCTGAAATGCAATGCCTATCTGGGGCATCTACCACATTTCTAGTCCCAGGCCCCCAGCCGAGCTTTGACTCACCTCTGCCAGCTGAAGATTTTCACGGCCCAGCTCCTAAGGGTTGGCTTAAGCTCGATGTTTCAAACCCCTGGTGCAGCCTAATAAGGGACTTTATCCCCCTGATATTAATGAGCTTGACCTGACCTTGTTAAAAATTACTAACCTTGAGAAGCAATTCAAAAAGGCACAGGGCCTTAACTCCATTCTTGACATTGAGGATGGGTATACCGAGGTTGCCATAAGGCTTCCAGACAGATTCAAAATGCCACCCATTGACCGTTTCGACGAGTTTGGAGATCCTATGGTACATATCTGGCTTTTCTTGGACGTCCTGAAATCGATGGGTTTAACTAAGCCTTAGAAACTCTCTCTGTATGGAAGAACCCTGTCGGGTATAGCAACCACTTGGTACGCCAAGTTAGAGGGTAAAGTAAAGCAAAACTGGGAAGAGTTGGCTGAGGCATTTGTCAATCAGTATTCTTACAATACCCAAATTGAAATGACCACTCAAGAGATAGAAGTAACCCACCAGAATCCTACAGAACCTTTTGTGGAATTTTTTGCAAGGTGGAGAGCAAAAGCAGCACATATGACAGATCGGCCTTCTAAGAGGGACCAAGTGTGGATAGTGGTGTAGAACCTTGAGTCTGATATGTTACAGAAGTTAATAGTCGCTCCACTATTCACTTTCAAAACTTTGCATGAATTAGGGGTTTAGATTGAGAGTGCATTTAACAACAAGATTATTCCCAGAACATGTGAACCAACAAGGAGGGTTTTTTTCGGGAGTACCAATGTTGGCAGTAGCACTATTCCCAAACCCACTGAAGGCAATACCGTCACCATTGATCCAAAAATTGCTGACCCATTTGCCAATACCAACCCATAAACAGCTGGCTCAACTCGAGCTCAAGGTAGAAGTTTTACACCTCTCCATATAAGCCTAACTAGCACACTAAAAATCCTGATGGAAGAAGGGTATCTCAAACCCCTTGATCCCTAACCACTTCCTGACCTACTCCCTGCTAGACATAACCCCACCAAGTACTGTGCGTACCATCAGCAGTGCGGTCATGGCACCGATCATTGCTACTGCCTTCGTTATGAGGTTCAAAATCTCATCAACAGGCAGATAATAGCTCCACCTCAAGACCTCAATGTTACCACCAACCCATTTTCCATCCATGACCAAATATATCCTCATCACCTTAACCTCATCCATACACTGCTTCCTACCTTCAACCCCAACATATACATCACTCCGGCCCATTTACCCAAGCCTGAGGTGTTCATTCTAGAAAACACTGATTTGTGCATGATGGATACACCCACTCCGGTTCGAACACATCAAGACCATCAAGCGGCCGAACCCACTACTACTGAGATGTTGGGAATGATTGAAGACCTTCAAGGAATGGTGGTAGATTTAACATTTGGGGTTTCAATCCCGTCAAAAAGCTCTCTAATCCCAGGGTGAGTTACAGTTGAAAAGGGCCAACCCAAATCTATCTCAAGTCTGGGTGATAATAGATCAACGACAAATGGGCCTTGCTTCGATATGGCCACCCAATCCCTTGGCCAAGCAGAAGCAAGTGGCAAGAACAAAGTCTAGACAAGTATTGATCCCTATGCATAACTTCAGTGGGCTATTAAGACTTTGAAGGTCAAAGGGATGAACAAGTAGCAAGTGCTTGAAGTTGTTGCAAAGACTGTGGATAACACTTTTGTCGCTCAGGATAAGAGCATTTTGAATTAGGGGGCAAGCTGTGAAAACGGATGCCTTACCAGAAATACCCATCCTAATTCCAGTCCCAAGCCCAGGAATACCCGACCAACACCCGCCAACCTATTTGCCAATGTTTCTAAACCTAATGCTTCCTCCTCTAAAAAATGAACCTTCGCCCAACTCTATATGAGCCTAACCTGTGCATTGAAGGTATTAATGGAGAAAGGGTATCTTAAACCACTCAATCCTTGACCTCTCCCACCTAAACATGACTCTAACCAATATTACACATTCTATCAGCAGTATGGTCACCATACTGACCATTGCTTTCACCTTCGCCATGAAATTCAAGACTTGATTGACAATAAAGTCATCACCCACCTGAAAATTGCAACATTGTCAATAACCCTCTCCTTGACCGCAATTGATTGCCATTCCATAACATAAAACCCACCCACAGCTTTCCAATAACCAACCATTACCCTAGCCAACGCATTATACCCAATGAGCCCAAACCCATTATGTTTATTCATAAATCTTCTGATTCCGATCTGAGCAAAAGGAACAAAATTTTTGAAGAGATGGAAAGTTTACTCGATCTTGGTGAGTTCAAGCTTGATGAAGCAATGATGCTAACACTGGTGGTTGGAATGATGAATCTCAGTCTTAGCTAGGGTAATTGTCGAAAGCACTTGGGAAGGACCTTCTAAAACTAGGGGCATGGTGTGAAAAAGCAATTGTTTCGGTCAAGAAGATGTGTATGGACAATGTAATTATGAGATTCAATCTGTGAGACCTAATTTGAAAGTCAGATTTCAATCCTTCTGGGTGTGGATGTGTATTGCTGAATTGAAGGCAGGTTTGGACCTTCCCATGGGCTACTTGAAGTTGTTTTTGAAATTTTACAGATGGACTTGGAGAAGGGAAACCCCCTTTTGTCTCAGAAATGCTTATTTTGTTTTGAGTTGTGTCCTGTAAATAGTTGTGTTCTGAGTGTTATTTTCTTTGTCTTTTCTTGCGTTGTTGCATCAGTTAAGTCTTTTCCTTTGAGTCGCTCTCGTGTATCCTCAAGTCTTTATCTTTATAAGAAAGTGGGAGTCAAGTTTCTAATCATCTTATTGTGCCTATAGTGATGCATGTGTGACCTTTTGCAAATAGAAAAAGGCTTTAAATTTGTTTTTGAATTTGTTTTTTGAATGAGATTATGCTAATAAGCTCGAGTATTGAGAAGGATCCCTTGAATGGTTTGAGTGAATTCTGACTTATTGACGCAAAGTCATTCATGATTTCAAAATTTTTAAGCTGTTTCTTTTACAAAACTTGCGAAGATGGGTTCAGAGTTATGTGTGATATTCTACATCGTCCAGGGGATTCTCTTCACCTTTAGGCGATCATTTTAGCAAGCACAAGGCGGCTTTCAGACCTGCAAGTACAAAATAGCTTTCAGATCTCACAATCTTAGAATTTCTCCCCCCAATGTTTTATTGCTTTCAAAAAGAAAAGGATAAAAGAAACCTAAAAGAAAGGAAAAAAGAAGAAAGGAAAAGAAGAAAAAGAAAAAAAAAACTCAACCATCAAGCCAAGGGCATCCATTGGAATGAAATCCAATCAATTATGAGGAACGAAACTCTTGTCTGAATTCAGGAAAGCCAATGCAAGAAGGTACCACATTGCGAGAAGAACCAACTTTGAAAATGGAGCGAAAAGAAAAGAAGAAGGTATGCATAAAGGAATGGAGAACCAAACTCAAATCAAGGCGAAGCCAGTTCTAGTGTTAAGGAAAAGATGAGTATTGATCAAATTCACCATAAGTGTTGTAACGCTATCCTTGAGAGGCTCGCTAGGCTGAAAACCCGAAAGGGCGACCTAGGCAAAAGTTAGAGCATGAAAAATGAGAAATCAAAAAAATATAGCTCACAAGGTTGAAAACTCCGAAGGGGCGACTTTGGCAAAAGTTAGAGCGCAAAAGGAGAGTGTCAACAGCCGAGTGAACCTCAGCCATGAACTACATTGACCTGATTCCTATTCTTGGGATATGCAGGCAACTTCATCCTGAAGTTCAGTCTTAATCATATCTATCTCATCCATCTTAACCCAATCACCTTGCCCAATTCACGTTGTCAACTTTGCTTCAATCCATGAGCTACATCGACTGTTGTGCATATCATATACTTATGCGGGGTAAGAAAGAACTAACTTGAATCAACAAGTAGAGAAATTTTCAATACTTGAATTTATCAATGTATCTCTATCTTGAGCAAAATAGAAATCGAAATTGAGTTTCAAAGGGAGCATAAGTAATACTAGGGGCACTATGAATGATCAGTTACCTTGAGTCTTTTTTTGCTTTTGGGTTAGTTGTGAGTTATATTGTGTTGCGCCTGGTGTTTGTTTCAATCTGCGCTCTTCATTGAGTCACCATAGTGTGTCTGTCACTTAAAAGTGCTCTTCATCAAGTCACCCTAGCAAGTATGTCGCTCAAAGTCTAATAGAATGGCATGGTCAAAATTCCACACACGAGTGTTCACTCCAAACTCGAAAACAAGTCCATGTGTGGAATTCATAAACGAGCTGAAAGTGTACGTACAAGGGGCATCGCATTCATGATCATTGCAAAGTGTATATGAAGAAACCATTACTACTTTGGAGGGGACTAGAATAAGTTCTTAACATGCTGGAACAAAAGAGAAGCATGAGTCTGATTGGTTGGCAACTGTTCCAGGATCTGATGATCCCCATTACATGTACCTGCATAATGTTGAAAACAATGGCCAGTGATTGGACACTAGGGGCAATTTTTAGTACATCTGATCGGGCCATCCATTGAGCAAAGGGCATGAACCCAACTAGTGGCAAATGACTGGACACTAGCGGCAAGTTTTAGTGCATCTGATCGGGTCATCAATTGAACAAGGGGCATGAACCTAAAGCCATTTGTTGGGAACTTTTCCCTGGATTAGGGTAGTTTACCTCCATGTTGATTCTGATATGATTCAACTTTTGAAAGTTGTCTCTAATCATTTCAAAACTCTCTTGGGATTGCCATCTTCCCTCTAATTAATACATGTGCTTTGGATTATGCTTGCATGCTTCTATACTCTGGTTGAGTTGAACTGCGTGATTGGTTGCTCTTGCTCTTGACTTTGTTCTGCACTTAATAGAGATTTTTCAAGTTGCCTCTCTTTGTGTTAGTTGTGGCAAGTTGCCCTGCACTTATTTCATAAGGTACATGATGCACTACTCTATGTACTGCTCATTTCCCTCTGCATACCATTCAGACTTGCATCGCACTGTTTTGTGCATTTAACCTACATCGCACCTTTTACAGCACTATTTTGTGCACTTGCATTGCACTATCTTGTGCACCCCATATCACACTGCCTTATGCATTTGCATCTATTTCGTGCGTTTCACTCACATCGCACTATCTTGTGCACCCTCACTCGTACTGTCTCGTGCACTTGCATTGCTCTATCCTGTGCATTCACCCACCTCGCACTGTCTTGTGCACCTACATCGCACTGTTTTTTGCACCTCGTATCGCACTGTCTTGTCCATTCACTTTGTATCGCACTATTTTGCGCACCCCGTATCACACTATCTTGTGCACCCCGTATCGCACTAACTTGTGCACTTTGTATTGCACTATCTTGTGCACCCTGTATCACACTATCTTGTACACCTATATCGCACTATCTTGTGCACTCTGTATCGCACTGTCTTATGCACTCACTTGGTCTAAGAAACTCTAAATCTTCTAAAGGTGCAATTCCTTTGGTGTTTGTCGTACCCGAACGACTTCCGGTGGTCTGGTATAGCCACCTGACTGTGTTTATAATGAGTTCTTAGGAGATCAACTAAGACGGTGGAAACTAAAGTTCGAATGGCTGAGGCCTAGAATGTAAAGGTTTGGGATTTCCGAGACTAAACTCTAGTTTGAATACCTAAGGGTGTATCCTCGGCTTGAAATCAGTATGGCAGCCCCATAGGTTAAGGTAGCTTCTATGCGCCTCAATTCTGGATACTGAACTAACCTAGTCTGTCACCATGTTAAGCTTGGTCTAGCATGTGCTTATACCTTTCCCTCGTTGAAACATGGTTCTATCATGTGTAAGTACCCATGCTACGCCGAGGCCAGTATTAAAAGCGTCAACACATTTTCTGTGTTAGACATGGTTTGTTTTGTGTCCATACCTTTTCTAGGTAAAACATGGTTCACCCTACGCCTTATTCACTGTACCCATTGCATCGTACTTTGTCTTGTTGCATTCAACATTTAGGATCATTATCTTTCCCTAGCAGATCATTCCTCACTTATATCATACCACCCAATTACTTGTACTCTTTCTCTTTCTGTGAAAAACATAGTTTTACATGTGTTCGCACCCCTTTCACGTTGAAACATGGTTCTGTTATGTGTAAGCATCCATGCTATGCTGAGGCCAATATTGAGGATGTAGACACTTAGCTTGTGTTAGGCGTCGTTTGGCTATGCCCACTTCTTTTCTATATAAAACGTAGTTTGATTTTGCATCTCCATCCCTTTATAGTATTTGTGTGGTTTTGCACTACTTGTGGTTAGATTATTTCGTTACAATGTATATCATTTACACTATTTTGTTTTGTTGTGTATCATTTTATATCCTACCCTTGAATTACGTTGGTTTGATTCCTTGCAAAGGGATATATAGGCAATCCTTAGGTTCAACCAACTGCATCTACATTTTGTTTGTTTGCCCAAGTCTTATGGCCTTGTCAAAATGGGTTGTCTTCGGGCTTTGACATTTACTCATGTCATTTCATGACTTCAAGCTTTGTCAAAGAGAGGCAACTGTAGATACCACATTTTTGACTGCCCTTAAGACTTAGGCGCCTTAGGTTGATCACCTAATGATGAATGTTATGCTTGTCAAGTGCTTAAAAGTCCTCAGCGGATTGCCATAGCTCTGAACCTCAAAACCCTGCAAACCTTGTGCCTTGTTTTTGCACCAAAACCCTAGCCTTTCAAACCTAACAAACTTGGGACTTACAGGCCCATTTTTGTGGGTTGCCAGCCATTCCTTTTGGCTACGGGCCACCCTTGTGCCTTGCCGGCCAAGTGTGTGGCCTGTCGGCTAGAATTGGTGGCCTGCTGACCACAATTGTGTTTTGCATATATTTTATGACAACTGTGCCAACTGTTTGCACAGATGCTTGCATCTACTCCCATGTGTATGGATGGATGTTTCTGAGGGAGTGGCCTATTTTTCTATAAATATGGGACCTCCTCTCCTATTTTTGAGGGTTAGAAAAATTAGAGCAAAAATTAATTTTCTCTCTTTACAATTCTCTCTCTCTCTTGAAATTTTTTGAGCTTTTGCCTATACACTCTTAACCAAACCTTATCATCTTTTGAGCTGAGGTACTTTTGAGCCTATTTTGAGCTCTTGGGGGTGTATATGTGTTGAATTGTTGCTTAAAAGTGTGCTTATCTTCAAGAGATATAAGGCTTAGCTTATTTCATTACTTTGGTTGCTTTTTTTTCCTACTGTTTTTGGGTTGTATAAAATCTGTATTTTTGGGCTGAAACTTGTGGTGAAAGGCCTTAAAAGGTGGAGGGGTTAACCACCCTTCTTTACACCTTGTCTCCTAAGCCTTTACACTTTTGTTTCCTATCTCTTTGTCCACTTTTTTTGAGCTTTTAAGTACTAATTTTTAGAATTATTTCAGTGGTTCAAATCATGTCTTAAGGTCCAAAAATGGAGGGGGCAGCCTCCCCTCTTTATGCTTTGTTTACTAGCTTACAAAGCTCCATGTTTTAGCTTATTGGTCTAGCTATTTTTGTCTTAATTCCAGCATGTTTTAGGACCGATTTAGCATTGTTTTAGGATTGTTTTTGGTTGTTCATTGCATTTGAGTCTTGTATTGCATGCTTGTAGTGTAATTGTCCTCATAAGCTTGGTGGTTTAGGCCTTAGCCACCATCCTATTTGAGTTGATAGTATTTGTTTATGGCTTTCCATACTTGGTTTCACCCCTAATCACTTCTACAACCTCCCTCCTTTCTTGGCTTTTTGCTTCGCTTTAAAAGTTGGTTCAAACTAGTTGCTTGTTTAAAGCATGAGATTGAGGTCTTATGCTTAATGGTTTAATCCCTTTAGGGGTTCATTACTGGCGGCATGATACTTCTCTCATGCCTAAAACAACTTTTGGTTTGATGCTTTTTTCCATTAGAGGACTTAAAGCTCACCTTTGGACTTAATGAATTAAAGAATAGAAAGGTAATTAAAATGGAATAATAAAACTTGCACTAAATTGATTCAAGATAATAACTTGGTTTGGGTTCAATCTGACGTTAATTGAACCCTTGAGAGTCTTGGATTGTTTCATACTCATTAGTGATGAAAATGGTTCAAGAGTCATTGTCGACCACTTCTCTTGATCAATCAATGATAGGGAGGAGGTTTGAGAGTCTTTATTTGTTGCATTTATTAAACTTGTACACTTTGGTTTATAAGCCATCATGCAATGAAATTGCATCCACTGATGGTTTGTGAATCAAATTTACTACTCCTTTGAGCTGTTTGATGATAAGGACGGGTAAGCTGTGCAAACAAACCCTCGAGAATACCCAGTGCTTGCTCTGTTTGCTCTATGTTGCAGGAGGAAAAACCAGTCAGCAGTGGCTGGCAAGCCACCACTTTTAGCCTGCCGTCCACCGTTGCAAAATTAGGCAGTGTACTTTTCTAACATAATAGAGTTAGTTTTGAGGTGAAAAATAATGCAAGTGTTCCACTACACAACATAGGCATCTGACAGCAAAACAATGGCTTTTTTCTGGTGGAAATCCATACATGCATGAGCACTCCTTGTTTCCCGAGGCAAAGTAATTAGAAGAGCTAGCTTAGTGCTTCTTTCTTGTTTAATTAGTTAATTTGTAATTAATTAGTTCACCTTGATTTGCAATTAATTGGTTAGTTAGTTCAATTAGTTGGTTAATATGTTGTAATAATTAGTTAGCTAGCTTAGTTGATTATTTCATTCGGTTTGTAATTCGTAGTAATTAGCTTAGCTAGTTAGTTTATTTGGACCCTCCTGCGTGAGGGCACAAATGTTGTAATCATGTGTATGTCTTCCAACTCCACGTCTTTTTCCCTTTTATTTACCTTCTTATGATGGTTAGTTTAGAAGCATCATGTTTCGTTTAGCATCTCTCATGTTTGCGTCCACTTGTGTTGCATTCATCGAGGCTCGGCGCATCATTCTAACTTGCATTGTAGTTGAACATTCTTTGAATACATGCTTAGATATCACATGCTATCAAATTGATTCATATGCCATATTAGTAGCCGAGCCTAGTAATTGCATATTGCGTGTGTTGCATTAGTCATATTGCATAATTAGGATCATGCATTATTCTAATTCAGTCATCTTTTTTGGCTTGGAGTATTAGGTGGGCATTTTTGTGTTTTAGCATATTGCATTGTATGTTGATATTGCCATGTCAAAGCATGTTCACCATGAGGCTAAGTGCCTAGATGAAAAACTCTTTGAATGCTTGTGGATGAAGGCTAGTTACTTGAATTGGAATAATTTGAGTAATGTACATATGCTATCACTTTTTCAAGTGGTACATATTCAAAACAATTTTCAAAAACAAACATGAAATCAAGTGTTCCAATTTTTGCAAGTTAGTCTATACTTGTGTGTGTGCACGTCACATAGTAATATAGTTAATAAATCGGAACAAGAGTATATAATGTAAATAAGAATCACATCATGATTAGTAGAGGCCGATCTTTGATCGGCAAGGGGGGTGCTCAATTCATGATCTTCCCCTCTCATACCTAAGTTCCCGAGCCAAGACAACTTTGGTGATGACAGACTAATGGCCTTTGGCACGAGTCTCAGATTTTCTAAATTTTCCAAAAATATTTAGGTGGTGACTCTGTAATCTAGCAAAACAGTCCATTTTTGGCATTTGATTCAAACATTGATTTTCCAAAAAGAATTGCTGGATTTGGGCTCTTTTTGTGTTTTCACTGTTTCACATTGCACTTTGTGAAATCAGATTTAGAACCACAGGTAGAGTCCGAACTGTAGGGCTCTCATCTTCTGAAAGGAGCGCAAAAAGTCGAGCTACAGGGTAGTAACTGGGTTTCGATCATTTGAATAATGTTATGAGAAAATGTTGTATTTGAGTTAAATGGGTTGGCGGGACGTGTTCCCTATTTGCAGGAAAGTCTTGCACAAGTTGTGTCGCGGTACTTGAGTTGGCTTAT
Organism: Camellia lanceoleosa; assembly: GCA_025200525.1. NCBI lineage: Eukaryota > Viridiplantae > Streptophyta > Magnoliopsida > Ericales > Theaceae > Camellia > Camellia lanceoleosa. Next base: position 94,417,583 of record CM045758.1, on the reverse strand, counting down.
GTTTAGAACGCTGTTCTTTACGTCATTCTTGCGTTGGTCTTGTAGAACACAAATGAGACTGCTTGTGGAACATATAAGAATTCCTGTGGCAAATTGGGTTTTGTAGAACACAAATGAGAATGCTTGTGGCACAGATGAGAATTCTTGTGGTAGACTGGAACACAAATAAGAATTCTTGTGGTAGACCGGAACACAAATGAGAATTCTTGTGGCCGCTACGGGTTATGAGTCTCTTGTATTCCAAGATGACACGACCTGGGTATATAACCTTAGGAGTGGGCACCTGGAATGGTAAGCAGGAAAGGATACCGGTTTGCCTAAAGCCAAGCTTGGAGTGTTGGGTAGGAATGACATTCCATAGAGAGTTGCCTAGAACTAACTTAATTGACTGTTATTCTTGAAAACTGAAATTTATTATAAGCTCTACTTGGTTATTACTTCCATTATATATTATGATTATTCCATTATTGTGTATTGGATTGGGAAAAAGGGTGGTGGGCATTCAAAGCTAATGGTGTTTCATACCAAGTATTGAAGACCATTAGCTGGTCAAAGGCGAAACTGAAGCATTTGAAGACGTATGGCTATCCTAGGAAAATTAGAAACTAGTTTGTAAACATGTTTTGAGTTTGTAAGTGATAAATCTCTTGTTGTATTTGAGACATGATTTTGCAATTATTATATATCTATTCATATCTTTTGAATTACCTATTCCTTATTTTCTCATCAATTTATGTAGACATTGTGTTAATACCTTGTTAAGATTTGTTATAACGATTTTGATTTAGACCCGACACATTTACTTGACTTTGAATCCAAGAAGCTGCGTATTTAACTATTGTTCAACTCATTTCCATCTTGTTGTTTGTTGAGTTTGGCTATTGAGAGTCTTGGTTGTGTTGGAAACAGGTTGGGAAGTTAGTTATTTGCATGTTCACTCGAGCGATACTTCTTGCGCTCGAGCGGTCTTTTATAGTTTGTAAAACTATTGGGAGTTTGATATCTTCGCTCAACTGGTCTTTCTTGTGCTCAGCGAACTTTTGCAAGTTTGAACTACTAAAAGGGAGTCATTGTGTGCTCAAGAGGTGGTTTTGGTTGCTCGAGCTGGTATCACTTATCTTGTTTATTCACTCGAGCGGTGTTTTGGTCGCTCGAGCGGTCTGTCTGTTTATCAATCCAAGAGGTAGCCATTATCAGTCACTTTTTCGTTTCTCTCTCTCTCTAAACACCCCAAAACCCTAGATCCATACACACTCTCTCTAGCTCTCATTTCTTGCTCCAAATACTCTCAATCTGTGAGTTTCCTCACCCTACTCCTTTGGAGAAAAACATTCAATACGTCGAGGGCTTCGTTTTGATCGGAGCATCTAGTGTTTTTGGCACTGTGAAGTTCAACCCTTGTTTCCTCCTTGTCTTCTTCTTTGAGGTAGGGATCTCTTTGATTCTTTTATATAATTTTTAGCCTAGTTATTTGCTTTTTAAAAAGGGTTATTGATTTGGGAATTTTTGAGAAAACCTAGGGTTTGGTTTGAAATTAAAAGAAGGGTTTTCTAAATTGACTCTTGAAAATGCTTGTGGGAAGATGATTACGGATGATTTATGTTGAGATGGTAGATATCTTTTATTAAAATTGATTTTGTAAGAAAGTGGGGTTTTACCATAATTTTGGATATTTGAAATTACGAAAGGGAAATGGAAAATGATATTGGATATTATGAATTTGGAATAATGGTTTTGTTAATGATGACGATGGAGTTGGATATGTAATATCACTCCCATGGTAATTGACAAAAATGTATCTTTTAATTGGAATTTATCTATTGAATAGAAATATCTATTTTGGACTATCAGTGGAGGATAGTCTTGATTGTCGTAGACATTGTACGAGGATTAGGTTGAATTGAAACTAATTTCTCATACATTGTGCATTGAGCATCATTTAATAATGAACATTGTAAATGCATTGGTTTTTCAAAAAAATTAGTGAATATCGTGGTGAATCTGGTTAGGGGGTGTGGTTGTAGTTTTATTATGTTGGCCTGTGTGTCCTTGGTGAAAGTCTAGAAACTCGTGCGGGTAGGTGCCGATCCTTCCAGTTAGTATCGGTAAAATGGCTTGGGTAGTGCTTGTATAGCCTACTGGCAGACACGTATCTAGTGATTCCCAGTGCATTATAACCACTGCCCTGTTTTCTGTACAAAAGGATTATTTTCATGAATTGATATATAATTTGGCATTGCATTGTTTTGAGACAGAAAACGAGGAATGTTTGGCAAATAGCATGCATGTGCATTCATCTTAAAATTTTGCTAAGATTCATATACTGTATTAGAGTATCTCTACTGGGCTACAACTTTCAGGTGCTGATTATATGCCTCCGCCAAGGACATAGCTTGGAAGGACTCGGACCTTAAGGCTTCCCCTTCTGTTTCTTGATGTACATATTTTTGTTCAAGTCTCGGGCTTTACTTGTATTGAGTTTAAACTCATTTTGATGTAACCAAGCATCATCTTGGAAAGTTATAAGCCATTAGGGCATTTCCTTATTTGATTTTGATTTCTTTTACTCTTGTATCCATGCCATATGCTATAGATTTAGATCTAGGATTTGTGAATATATATAACATATGTCATCTTTTGTAATCAACAATGATAAAATGAATAGAAGATATGAGATTGTTGATCTATTGTAACACAGTTAGGTAATGGGTTAATGTTAATTATTTTCGGGGCGTTACATATGTCAAAAAGGTAGTTTTGCTATCTAAAGTGGTTGGACTTTGAAGGGAGGCTATATTGACTTCTCTGACATTCTTGAGATCTTACTTGGTTATTAACCAAAGGACTCATCAGTGAAGTTTTCTACTCTTGTAACCTTAGACAAACCATGTATTTATTTGTTAATATATTCTTTGATGTTCTCGATTTTTGGGACGCCACATCGATACCAAGGCCATCCAAGGTCAACACCTTATCTGTTTGAACCATTTTCTCTTAGTTGCTACATGCGCTGGGGTCGACACCTCCCTTCATGGTGTCAACACCTGCTGCAAACCTAAATACTACCAGCCACGTTTTTAGACTCTGCCTTTTGAAATTTTGACTTATTCCTCATATATTTTGGGCCCCAATGACCCATTTTACACCCCCACTATAAATAAAAATATTCTATCTATCTATCTATCTCTCTCTCTATCTCTCTCTCTCTCTCTCTCTCTTATACTTTCCTCCATTTTTGAGCTTCAAGCTTTGGTTTCATCCCCCTCCACCAAAGCCATATGGTGAATGCATATGAGATGCCATTACAAAGACATGCATTATCTTTTTAAACAATATTGTTCCAGAGTTCAAAATCACAATTTATATATTTTTGTTTCAAAATAGAAAATATGACAATAAATACACACACTAGTAATCTCTAAATACATGTTTGCAAGTAGGTAACAAAACCGCTACCAAAATCACTTTACCAGTAACTAACCAGAAGGAAGGCATCCTAATTGCATGAATTTCTGGACTTTCACCAAGGACATGAAGACCAACTTAATTAACCACAACCACACCTAACCAGATTCATCACAGCATTCACCTATATTTCTGAAAATAATACTTTTCAATGTATAAGTACGAAACCAATGCTCAAATGAAATACATAGGTGATTGGATTTTAGTTAACCTAGTTCTCATGCAGTTTCTACAACAAGCAATGCTATCCTCCACCGATAGCCAAAACAGTTATCTCTATTCAATATATAAATTTCAAGAGACAAATATAACTTATAATCTCATATTTTCAATAATTTCAACATAGGAGTAACAATAACATGTTCAATCTCCTCTTTTTCAACTCAAATAAAAATCATAATATTCGTTCATAGATTTCATCAATTTCGCTTTTTGTTCAAAGTCAAGAATTACCAAGAACTTCCACAATGCCAAAATAAAATATATTTCTTTAATATTTCTCATTTGAAAGAAATTCCCCTCAAGTTTCCCATACTACCCATTATCATATGCAACATTTTGAAGAAAACATCCCAAAACCCTTCTTTTATAAATCAAATCATGCCTAAATCAAACCTAAAGTCCTCCAAAGTTTAATTTAACCAACTAACCTACAACGACGTTAAATAACATACAAACCATTAAAGAAACCCCTACCTCAAAGCCAAAAGAAAAGATGAACAACAAGCAAAATCAATAGAGACGAGAATCTGAATTTCTTAGATTAAAACGATCCTCTTCTCAAGCCCAACTTTTAATCTCAAAGCATGAATATCAAGAAATCCACAGATCAAGTGAGATCGAAGGAGTTAAACAAGGATTATAGAGAGAGATGACAACAAAAAGGAAAAAAGATATTTGTAGAGAGAGAAGTCAAAAAGTGAGTAAAAAGTGACTTTCTTCGCAACTTTATATAAACAGACTGCTCGAGCGATGAAATCTACACTTCAGTGTCAGACACAATATATAGCTCGAGCGACGAAACCTAGGCTCGAGCGAAGAAACCAAACTCCCAGAAGTTTAGATTGTAAACAGACTGCTCGAGCGACCAAAACAGTGCTCAAGTGAAGAAATCCATACTCTTAGAAGTTCAAACTGCAAACACAAAATCTGGGAGAAAGGAAAGACCGCTCGAGCAACTAAAACACTACTTGAGTGAACTCAAGACCACACAACAGAAACCTCCCTAGAAAATTCCAAATTTCACTTGTTTCAACATAACTCAAAAATCCAATTCTCAACTCCAAAAGACGACATAGGATCAGAAGAGATGTCAATAACACCAATCAAATATAAAAACCAAAACCAAAGAGTATAAAAGGGTCGGGTCTTAATTTGGGCCGCTATAAATTAGGCCTTAAATCATGAAATTGGGTTGATATTTAAAAGAAATGGGTATAAATGTTGGTTGATAGCTGTTGCAGGATTAACTATGGTAAAAGTTAGTTCATATCACAGAAATTGTTAATTAGAATTGGCGCCATAAACTATGAGAAGTGCATGATAGTAAATGTGTTGATGTAGCTTGAATAAAAGGGAGTTGATATTGAAGTATGGAAATATTGTGAATAATCATATTCGTTTATTGAGATGAATTTATATTATTATTATTAAATGTGTAGAGGTTTTATCCTTGGCCGGTGGAGGATGGTATTGGTTGATTGTAGAAGGAGTTATATGTGTGGTGTGTTGTTGGTATAATTCTATAAATTGAAATGATGAATGATATCAGGAATTGATAGATTTAAAATGTTGGAAAGAAGGTTTGTTTCTTTCCGGCTTGTGACTGGTAAAGCGTAGCACTTGATAGAGGTTTTGCCTTCCTTCCGGAGTAGTGCCCAGTAAAGCGTGTGGAATGTTAGGTTATATGGAGGTTTTGTTTCCCTCCGGTTAGCCATCGGTAAATCGTGGTTCTAGAGATAGCTTCCAGATTTCTTTTCGAAGTAGCGCTCGGTAAACTGTGTTGGAATGGCTTGATGAATGGCTTGATGAAGTCGGTTGTTGGTATGCTGGTGCTCATTGTTAGTTATGCGATTGTATTGATATATAACGTGGTGGTTTGGAGTTAGAGGTTCAAAGTGTGTGATTGGAGTACGTCTATAATGAATTGAATCTCATCGCGTAGTTTTATGAAACATGTCGGTGTGTGTGTGATTGGTGTTATGTGGATTATGGTAAGGTGACAAGTGGTAGTGTAATTAATGTGTATGATATATGATCAGAAGGAGTACATGATTAGTTGGACTAAGATATTTTTTTAAGGCAAAAGGGATTTAAGAAATTCTTTGAATCAATACTGATAAGATGAGGAGATAACAAATGAGTTTTCTTTGAAATGTCAAGTGGGATTTTGTGAAGTATCTACCTATGTATATTTTATTTTGGATATAAAAGAACACATTATTTCTCTACTTATCACTTGTTAGCATTCATGATCACATATATCTATTGATTTTATTGTCGAGAAATATTGTAGATCCTTACTGGACATATTTGTTCATCCCTTGTTGTTTAACCATTTTCAGGGACGGTGTCGGTTACATCAATTTGAAGATCAAAAAGTCATTTATTTTGTTATGAATCCTTCATGTATAATGTAAGGCCATTACAACAAAATGCACTTTTGGTGACCACTTTTGGCAACTAAAAAAAATTTAGTCGCCAAAAGTTATGGAATTGGCGACTAAAACTTATATTAGTCAGCAAAAGTTAAATATTTAGCTACTAATTTTTTTTAGTTGGGGAATATTGATTATTGGCGACTAAAAAAAATTTAGTCGCTAAAAATATTACAATTGGTGACTAAAAAAATTTTTAGTAGCCGTATAGCTAGTTTTGGCTACTAAAATTGTTTAGTAGCCGAATGAAAAGAAAAAAATTATTTTTTATCTTTGGTGACGAAAAGCTTAGTCGCCAATAGTATATTTTTAGCGACAAAAGAATATTTTAGTAGTCGTATAGTTAGTTTTAGCTACTAAAATTGTTTAGTAGCCAAATGAAAGAAAAAAAAATTATTTTTTATCTTCAGTGACCAAAATTTTGGTTGCCAAAAGTATATTTTCAGCGACAAAAGAATTTTTTAGTAGCCTTATAGTTAGTTTTAGCTACTAAAATTGTTTAGTAGCTGAATAAAAAGAAATTTTTTTTTTTATCTTCGGCGACCAAAATTTTGGTCGCCAAAAGTATATTTTCAGTGACAAAATAATATTTTAGTAGCCGCATAGTTAGGTTTAGCTACGAAAATTGTTTAGTAGCCAAATGAAAAGAAAAAAAAATGTTTTTTATCTTTGGTCACCAAAAGTATATTTTAGTCGCCAAAAAACTAAAATATTTGGAGGGAGATTTCAAATTTTGGAGGGATTAAACAAGTAATTAGTGACTAAAATATTTAGTCGCGAATTTTTATTAATTATATATGTATTTTGTTTCCAACCCAAACCGCAACAAATCAGCAACTCTATTTACATTTTTATTTATTTATAGAAAGCCATTAATACCATCAAAACAAATAATCTATACAATGTAAGAGAGATGCAGCTATAGTAGTCCTGACAATTTATGAGTAAAAATAAAAAAAAAAATAAAAAAAGTAAGATTTTATATTATTTGTATATAAAATATATATTCAATATGATTTAATAATCTAAATTACTTTAATATCATGTAATGACTAATAATTTATATGTATATTTAATATTTTTATATATCTATATATGTATAATTCGAGTTTCTGGTTGCTCGAGTTGTTTGACGTCTTTGTCCAAACTTGCCCAAATTTAATTTAGACTTCTAAATTTTTACCCAAACCCGTACCGAATTTGAAAATATCTTGTCAAAGCCATAAAAAAATCTGGGCTAGGTTCACGTTGGTTGGGTTGAGCCCGCCTAAGTTGCACCCTTATTTGATATTTTCCCTTTCAAAAATGTTAACAACACATAATGAACTGATCACATTGCACTACAATTGAAAGTATGAGGTTTGAATAGTTCTGATTGAAATTACGAAAATTAAAGTGAAATGTAACTTATCTCATCCTCATTAATTGGGAAGTATGAATCCTTAGATTTGAATTTTACCAAGTCCTATAGTACTCCCCCTTTCCCTACTATCATTTAAGTATTGTTCAAATTTTACAAGGACTTTTTTGTCCATAAAATTAAGCTTTAAAAGTTATTAATTTAGATAGTTGTCTTCAATCGTACCACATAAGTTGACATAAAAAATTCTAATAAATAAATAAATGAAAGTGATAACTTAAGGGTGAAAAAATAATAATAATAATTTATGGGATAAAGGTTAGACAAACTTTTTATTTTTATTTTTTATATTTCCTATTGAAAAAATCAATTATATTCACATGAAACAAGCTTCTGTGGAATCCATTTTCATGTGGACTGAACGTGCAACTGAACCCACAGAGCTCATCACAAATCTTATTCTAGTGGTTTAAATAGTTGATTTTATTCTTATTATATTTATTTATTTAAAAATAAATAATTTGTTTTAAAAAATATACCTAGAAGTTAGAATCCGCTTGACAACGGGCGATTTTAGTAAAAACAATTGTCAAAGTCATTTAGAAAGTCAAAAACTTAAAAGAATTTCAACTCATATAAAAAAAAGTTAAAGATTCCTTCTTATTCACTCTAATTTTTGCATTAATTTCATTTGGTATAACTTATTAAAAAAAGCCCTCAATATAATAATGTTAAATTTGTAGATTTTATTTTTATTTTTAATCTCAAAAAGGTCAGTATAATTTATTCTTTATTTTGTTCCACTTGTTTTCTTTTGTATAGGAGTTTCTATCATAAGCTAATTTTATCAGGTTGATTGACATTTATAAGAGTTCATCTTCCCGTTCTTGTGTTTTTCTTCTAATTCAACTCCCTTTAGGGAAAATTGAACTTATGATCTCTCCTTAGGATTAAACCTTTAGAAGAGTCATGCTTATATAAGGCCCATTTGCGAAACGATTTTTTTAGTAACTTTTTGACTAAAATGTGAGGTACAAAAAAATAACAGTAATGATATGCACACAAAGAACCAAATACAGAACCAAACACATAAATTTTTTAAACTTTCTAATACTTTTTTTTTAACTTTTCCACTAAAATCAACACTTCCAAGCGTGGTTGAATATTAGAGAATGGTGGGTCATATTTATGCAGATTTGTTTAGGGTAAGTTTTATACATATATATAATATTTTAATTTTTTTTAAAGTAAGTATTTACATACAGATCTCTTAAGCTATATAAAAAAATATTATTTTGATTCCTTAAATTATACAAACATATAAATAGACCTCTTAAATTATTGAGAAGTATTACTTTGCCCCTAAACTATTGATATATTTCACTTTGACCCCTTCTATTAGGGGGTTCAATTGATACATTTTTATAATTAAGGAGTTTATTTGTACACTTTTATAGTTTACATATAGCATTATTGTATATATAGATATTTTCCCTTATCTTATAAATAATTTATTTATTTTTATTTTTTTAACAACTCTTATCCTACTCAGCAAAAAAACAAAAAAACAAAAAAAACTCTTTATCTTCTTGATGCCCTCTTTTTTTAACCGTTGGCCATTCGGTTGAATTTTTTTTTTTTTTTTGCTATACTACAAATTGATTATATATATATATATATTTTAGTGAATTTTATAAATATTTATTTTTTAGATACACTTTATCCAAATATGCTTAAAAAATATAATATCTGTGAAACTTTTTTAAAAAAATTCAACAAATACAAAGAATATTAAAAAAATAAATTTTAATACATTTGTCGACAAAAAATTGATTTAGTCGCTAAATGATATGAGTTTTGGGAGGGAAACAATATTGTTGCCCGCGCTTCCTCTGTTAGACGAAATGATATTCAAACTCTCTCCCACCTAGACTGTCTCACCACCAAACTTCATACGAAATCACTTCACCGCAGCCCACCGTACGGAGGACGTCGGCACGGCTACTCACAGCCATAAATCACCACCGCCACAGCCGCAGATCATAGGTTCTCTCTTTCACTCTCTCTCGCTCTCGGTGTGTCTGTGTGTGTGTCTCTCTCTCGCTCATAGTCTCTCTCTGTCTATCTCTATCTCTCACTCTCTCCTATCCTTTGTCTTCTCCTTTTCTGATTGTTCATTTAGGGTTTAATTTCGTGTTCATTTAGGTTGTTCCTTTGTTTCCCCCTTTTTAGATTTTTTTTTGTTGCGGTTTCCCCCCCTCCTTTTTTTTTTCTCCCTTGGACATTGCAAGTAATGGGTTGCAATGCAAGAGTTTCAATCTCCCTTGGATGTGTGGTGTCTCCTGTTTATATGTAGTTTATTTCAGTTTCATAGCTTCAACTTTTCTCACAACATTTAGGTTTGGAAGTTGCTCTGTTTTATGCCCAAATGATTGGATCCCTATATTTTTCATTTTGTTGATCACTTATGTATTGCTCACAAGATGTTTGACGAAATAATTTAGGGTTACATACCATTCTTATGGAAAAACAAAACTTCAGATTTTATCTTTCCAAGATCACTAGTCTTTGACCACAATCTTTCACTTTGACATTGTCATACCCATAGCCTAGCATTCAAAATACTATAATTATAATTTTTTTTTGGGTACTAAATGATATTCCTATGAATTTTGTATTCCTTTCTTGTGAGTTGACGATGACTGCCATCTATATTGTTGTTAATGCTAACAATTTAATTTGGTGAGATGAACTAAATTGAACATCATGTGATGGGGGAGTAATTATGGATCTTCACAGGGACTGAATTTTCCCTTTTGTGTATTTTGGTGTGGGATGTGAACTACCTTTATTTCTTAGTGTCTCTGATAATTGAAAGTGACCCTTGCTTATATTTCAAATGCCAAATTTGTTGTTGGAAGGAATGGACATTTTTCCTTTGAGCACTAGAGTTTTCTAATTCTTTACCTTCCCCTCTCTCTATCTCCATCTCTCTATTTTTCTTCTCCTTCTTTTTTTTTTTTATTGTTTTAAGAAAAAAAGATATGAAGTCTACCTAAGGAAGTTTCTTGAGCTACAGCATGATATAATTTAGTGCTTGCAAAATAGTGCAATGTCTTTTTCAATGAGTTTGGTAAATGAATTTGTACTAGTTAGAAATGTAATGGCCAGGAAATAAGTGTTACTCTAGATGTCTTTAGGATCTGTGAGAATAATGGCTGATAACTATGGTTTAATAAGGAGGAAAGAAGAGTAAGAAGTGGAATAAATACAAAATAGGTTGTGGGCGGGGAAGAAGCAATAGAGGCCTGAATTGTTTGACTTGCATGATCTCAATTGGTGCAATCTAGATCTTGGTTAACCAGTTAGTGTCAACAATAAAAAAAAATCAGGATAAAAGGGCGTTAAGGGGGCAAAACTATGCTTGTGTTGCAATAGAAGTTCTTAATTTATTCTGTTTCATTTTTCTTGGGTCCATTGTGATAGAATCTGCATATATGCTGGTCAAAGAAATTTCTTGTCTTACAATTGCCTTGTTCTGTTTGAGTAATACTATGTTGATGGAAATTCATGTATAGTTTGGTACTTTTGATTATTTGTAACCCTGATTCTAATATGGGATTGCTTTGAATACAGAGCTTTTGAAGTTTAGTGCCTGCATATTCCTGTTTATGACCAAACACCATTTGAATGTCTTAAACTTCTGTAACTTGTAAATATCTTTATAAGTATTTCTTTGTGTTGCGGTGTTGCTTATGATAGTTCATTTGTGCTGCTGATATAGTTAAATAATGTTGCAAGTTAATTTCGTTCTTTTATTATTCTTATTATTACTATTATTATTATTTTCTTGTATAGTGAGTTTGTTTGTGTATCTTCTATGCCTTTGTCCACAATTTTTTCAGATCCTCTTCAAATTAATTAAAATTTACATTTTATTGCGTATAGACTTGGTGAAATTTGTGGAAGAAATTGTAAGGCTCGAACATGCTTCATTTCCAAATAAGCCAATTTATCTTGTGGGCAATTCCTTTGGGGGATGCCTAGCACTTGCTATCGCAGCTCATAATCCAACCATTAACCTGGTAGTAATATTAGCAAATCCAGGTTAGCTTTCAGATAGAGAATTTAAGCATTTCATTGTCATTTTTAGAGGACATTTATGATTGCCCTTCTGGTTGGCCAAATTACTGCTAGTAACTAATGTACTCAATTATTTGTTTTAGCAAGTTCATTTGGCTGGTCACAGCTGCTACCTTTGTTCCCTCTCCTGGAGGCTATGCCCAATGAACTTCATATCACAGTGCCTTACCTTCTTAGCTTTGTTATGGGTATATGCTCTGTTGCTTTAAAAAAAATTATTTACATTCCTAATATTTTTGTGACTTGATTTTGAAGAAATTCAAATTTGTCTGCTACTTGCAATTGTGGCATCCTTGTTAAATTGCCTATGTGGATTTGATAAAACAATCAGGCACTGTGATCATATGTGCCTAAACTGTCTACTTGATTGATTTCTTTCACATCATCTATTCATAATAGTCTTGCACTTTCGCTCATCAACATGACCTTTAATGGTTCATTGAATAAATTTTAAAGCCTGAGCTTCATTTAGATATGTGGTTACATGTGTAAATCAGTAACCAATTATGCCTATGAGAACGTTACTGATTTGCTCCAGTCATGGAAAATCCAACAGTTGGCCTCAAGAAGAACAACTCTGGCCAAATTTGACGACAAGTTTTAGAAGGATGGGCTCAATGCGAAGCTGCCAAACCAAACCCAAGCTATTTGAAAATGTCTGGAAAGCACTTGTAGGTTAGGAGTTAGAGCCAAAAACACCTCAAACTTAACCGAAAAAGGACGTTAAGGGGGCGAAACTATGAAACAGCCCCTGAACCACCATGTGGCTGTCACGAACAGCTTCCTTATCACAAATAAGACCTGTGACAACAGACGAAATGTAATTTGCACTTGTAGGTTGGGAGTTAGAGCAAAAAACGCCTCAAACTTAACCCAAAAAGGGCGTTAAGGGGGCAAAACTATGAAACTACCCCCGAACCACTATGTGGTTGTCACGTACAGCTTCCCTATCACAAATTGGACCTGTGACAACAAACAGAATGTAATTTGCACTTGTAGGTGGGGAGTTAGAGCCCAAAATGCCTCAAACTTAACTGAAAAAAGGCGTTAAGGGGGCGAAACTACGAAACAGCTCCCAAACCACTATGTGGCTATCACAAACAGCTTCCCCATCACAAATCTGACCTGTGACAATAGACAAAATGTAATTTGCATTTGTAGGTTGGGAGTTAGAGCCAAAAATGCCTCAAACTTAACCGAAAAAGGGCGTTAAGAGAACGAGACTATGAAACTGCCCCCAAATCACCGTGTGGCTGTCACGAACAGCTTCCCTATCACAAATAGGACCTGTGACAATAGACGGAATGTAATTTGAACTTGTAGGCTGGGTGTTAGAGCCAAAAACACCTCAGACTTAACCGAAAAAGGACGTTAAGGGGGCGACACTACGAAACAGCTACCGAACCACCGTGTGGCTATCACGAACAACTTCCCTATCACAAATAGGACCTGTGACAATAGACGAAATGTAATTTGCACTTGTAGGTTGGGAGTAAGAGCCAAAAACGCCTCAAACTTAAAAAGCTGTATTGACATCTACAACATATAAAAACAATATATCAAGTTTTGAGACTACCTTTTTTTCTTTAAAAAGCTATATTGACATCTATATATTTTCTATATCATTTGATTTGGCTCCCATTGATTAATGGATATGACTAGCATTTACATGCGCTGCTTTGGTACTTTCCCTTGTTCATTTTCAGAATCTTACAAATATGTCTTCATCCAATGCCTTAGTTGGTCGCTAAAACGGACCATTGGCGACCAAATAATTGCTCGCAGAAAGTCCAATCCATATTAGCCAAAAGGTAACTTTTAGTGACCAAAGTTATAGTTGGTCGCCAAAAGTCAGGGCCTTCACCCAAAGAAAAATATTCTTTTGCGCTGCCTGGGAGTTGAACTCCTGACCAAGGAGTCACTCTCCATGCGCCTAATCCACTCTGCTATTAACATGCTTGTTGGTCACATTTGGCAGAGAAAATATATAACCCATAAAAATTCGGTTATATATTATTTCATAAAACCTTCAATGCCCAAACAGAAAAATAGAATGTAATTACAGTAGTACCCTTTTTTTATTTATAATTTATCCTACCATAACTTTCTGTGACCAACTTATTTTTTGGTCGTCAAAAGGTGATCTTCCGCGACCAAATTTGTAGTTGGTCACCAATAGTTAAGTCATTCGCGACCAACTTATTTTTTGATTGCCAAAAGATGATCTTCCGCGACCAAATTTGTAGTTGGTTGCCAATAGTTAAGTCATTTGCAACCAACTTATTTTTTGGTCGCCAAAAGACGACCTTCTGCGACCAAATTTGTATTTGGTCGCCAAAAATTAGCTATTAGCCACCAAAAAATTGTGGGTCGCGAAAAATACCCATCAGCGACCAAAAAAATTTTAGTCGTAGAAAGTGGACAATTTGCGACCAACTCAAAATAGGTGGTCGCCAAAAGTGTTTTTTCTTGTAGTGCAAGTTCCCCATTATTAAGTGTAAAATTTTAAAAATTTTAAACTTCTCTAGTTGAAGCAGTGGCCTACTAAATATAGATGTTAACCATCACACTATATTTGCAAAAGGACTCACGAGACAAAATAAAGCTTTGTTAACATCATCAAGAAGGCTTCTTTAGTAACCATTTTCATGGGGATAGGTAGAATTTGGGAAACTGATTAGTTGCAACATTAAATTATTTTTCCATTAGAGCAACTTTACTATTTTCATTCTCAGACTTTGTATAATGATATTTTTCTCTCTATCCAGGCAAAGAGGAGTTGTTTCAAGTTGGATATTTATAGAAAGTTCTCAAATGCATTAGCAGGAACAGTGATTGTTTCAGTTGCTTAGATAGGATATGAGGTATGCTTCTAATGAGTAGACTCTACTTCTAATTTTGATATGCAATAACATTGGTCTAATTTTTTTTATTAAAATTCATTTTCATTTTCATAAATAGACATAAGCAGAAATCCCAACTACTTGGAGAAGATTACTTGAGTGCTTAATTATTTTGTTATGATTAAAGTGTTCCTCAGTGCCTCATGAATAATAAAATTAGTTTGACATGGGCAGTGGATATATTTGCTTCTAACCGAAAGAATGTCACCCCATACTCTTGAAACTCTGCTAATATCTTCCAAAAATGGCATCCATCTCCCCCTAATAGATTCATATTTAGAGAAAACAAATTTTTCCATAAGGCCTTGTCCTTATTGCCATATCTCCACAATTATTTTGATAACAAGCCGAAAATGCCCTAAACTTAGTCGAAAAAGGGTGTTTTGGGGGAAAAAATTCAAAACAGCCCCCAAACCACTGTGTGGCTCTCACGGACAGTTTCCCGAAGACAAATAGGACTTGTGACAATTGACGGAATGTAATCTGGACCTGTAGGTTGGGAGTTAGAGCTGAATACGCCTTAAATTTACTCGAAAAAAGGCTTTCTGGGGGCAAAAATTCAAAACAGCACACAAACTAGCGTGTGGTTCTCACGAGCAGCTTCCCCATGACATTTAGGACTTGTGACAACTGACGGAATGTAATTCAGACCTATAGGTTGGGAGTTAGAGCCGAATGCGCCCTAAACTTAGTCGAAAAAGAGCGTTTTGGGGGGGCAAAAATTCAAAGTAGCTCGCGAATCACCATGTGACTCTCATGGGCAGCTTCTCCATGACAAATAGGACTTGTTACAACTGACGGAATGTAATTTGGACTCGTAGGTTGGGAGTTAGAGCCGAATACGCCTTAAACTTAGTCGAAAAAGGGCGTTTCAGAGGCGAAAATTCAAAACAGCCCCCGAACCACCATGTGGCTCTCATGGACAGTTTCCCCATGACAAATAGGAATTGTGACAATGGACAGAATGTAATTTGGACCCGTAGGTTGGGAGTTAGAGCCGAATACGCCCTAAACTTAGTCGAAAAGGGCGTTTCGGGAGTGAAAATTCAAAACAGCCCTCGAACCACCATGTGAATCTCACAAGCAGCTTCCCCATGACATATAGGACTTGTGACAATTGACAAAATGTAATTCAGACCCGTAAATTGGGAGTTAGAGCCGAATACTCCCTAAACTTAGTCGAAAATGGAGTTTCGGGGGTGAAAATTCAAAATAGCCCTCGAACCACCGTGTGGCTCTCACGAAAAGTTTACCCATGACAAATACGACTTGTGACAACTGACAAAATGTAATTCAGACTCGTAGGTTGGGAGTTAGAGCCGAATACGTCCTAAACTTAGTTGGAAAAGGGTGTTTCAGGGGCAAAAATTCAAAATAGTCCCTGAATCACTATGCGACTCTCACGGGTAGCTTTCCCATGACAAATCGGACTTGTGACAACTGACTGAATGTAATTCGGACCCGTAGGTTGGGAGTTAGAGCCGAATACACCCTAAACTTAGTCGAAAAAGGGCGTTTCGGGGACGAAAATTCAAAATAGCCCCCAAATCATTGTGTGACTCTCACGGGAAGCTTTCCCATGACAAATAGGACTTGTAACAATTGACGGAATGTTATTCGGACTCGTAGGTTGAGAGTTAGAGCCGAATATGCCCTAAACTTAGTCGAAAAAAAGGCGTTTCGGGGGCAAAAATTCAAAACAGCCCCCGAACCATCATGTGGCTCTCATGGACAATTTCCCCATGACAAATAGGACTTGTGACAACTGACGGAATGTAATCCGGACCCATAGGTTGGGAGTTAGAGCCGAATACGCCCTAAAATTACTCGAAAAAAGGCTTTCCAAGGGCGA
The DNA here is from genome assembly GCA_025200525.1 of Camellia lanceoleosa. Lineage (NCBI taxonomy): Eukaryota > Viridiplantae > Streptophyta > Magnoliopsida > Ericales > Theaceae > Camellia > Camellia lanceoleosa. The sequence goes on along the minus strand of CM045758.1, from coordinate 94,401,203 downwards.
AAATTCAAAATAGCCCCCGAACCAGCATGTGGCTCTCGCGGGCAGCTTCATGAGATATCAAGTATTCTTTCTTTGATGAACCATTTATAGGTGTCTCAACATACATTTTTACATATTTCCTTTTGTGATTGAACTTTATTTTTGTTATTTTTTTCCTCACATGTTCTAATATCCTGAATGAAATGGCACTGACAGACATTAATAAGTAGGGATAGTTTTATATCCAATCTAATGATTCAAGTGCCTTTTGCAAACAGTTAATGAGAAAGTTGGTAAAAGGAATACTTTCTATTCATATTGGGCTTTGATATTGGTTTACCCACAGAATTTGGATAGATGTTGCATACAAATAGAAGATTGTTACATTACCTTTATGTTAGTAATGACAGATTAACTAATTTAACAATGTTCTTTATAACAAAAGACTTTAGAAAGACTGATAATTGATTTATCATGGAAGGTTGCTTCTTTGATATGTTATTTGTCACTTGTTGCCAAATTAATTCATGAAGTTAGGCATTTTTGGGTCTAATTCTAATGGTTTTTTTTGTTTTTTGTAGATGACTTTGTTGCGTGGACTTGTGGATAATCCATTTTGGTGTATGGAGAAGAAATTTCACTTTTGTATAGAACTAATATAATACTTTTGTCATCCCTGGCTTTTGTGCAATTCACTATTACTGATACAAAAAACTTTTGGCAGCCAACAGATAATTACTGGCATGGTACATAGATCACCTTCTGTCATCGTACATATATATGACCTTTTGTCGTGGTACATAGATGTACTTTTGTCTTGGTACATACATCACCTATTGTCGTGGTACAGATTACGATGGTAATTTGTACCATGCCAAATGGTTATTTCATATGGTAGTAAATGTATTTTTTGTATATGGAGGACTTTGATTTTTGTATGATTCTATATTTTGTATGGAATTATTATTTTAGTTTGGACAATAGTTGGTTTGTATGGACTTTGACATTTAAAGTTATTTATTTTTTGTATACGGTTGCAGATTGTGGAATGATTGATAGTATATGTATTATTTTGTTTATATACGTATTACAGGTTGTATGGAATATAGACAAGTTATGGATAAATTATAATTTTGCAATAAAACATAATATCATGTTTTTGGTGACTAAACAATTAGTAGTTAAAAAGAAATTGGGAAAATAGTTTGGGTGACTAAAAGTTTTGTAGAAAAAAATAATATAAATAAACATTTGGTGACTAAAAGTTTTGTAGCTAAAAGAGAAGCAAGCATTTGGCGACTAAAAGTTTTGTAGCCAAAAGAAAATCAAACATTTGCCAACTAAGTTATTTCGTAGCTAAAAACAAAAGCTGAAGAATAAAAACACTTTTGCCAACTAAAAATTTAATAGCAAAAAATGTGGGAGTTTAGGCGACTAAATGTTTAGTAGCCAAAACAAAAACTATTTGCCAACTAAAATTTTAGTAGCAAAAAATGTAGGACTTTAGGCGACTAAATCTTTAGTAGCCAAAACACAAGTATTTACTTTAGGTGACTAATATATTTAGTAGCTAAAATTTTTTTCGCGACTAAATGTTTATTCGTTAACAATAATTGAGGCTTTTGGCGACAAAAAAATTAGTCGCCAAAAATTTGTTATTTAATTTTATTTCTAACCTTTTGGCGACTAAAAATTTAGTCGGCAATTGAATACATTTGGCGACTAAAATAATTTTAGTCGCCAATTAGCTTTCCCGGCAATTCTTTTGCTACTAATTTTGCAACCAAATAATTTAGTCGCTAAGGCCTTTCGGCGACTAAAAATTGACTTTTGACGACTAAAAATTTAGTTGCCAAAAGTGAAAATTCTTATAGTGGGCCCTTGAAAATTAAAAGTCCCTTACTTTTTTTAATTATTTCTTTGAAATCCCTCAATTTCTTAATTAATTGCAATTTTAATCCTAAGATCAAAATGCATACGCCAACTGAAAACCCGCAAACCCTAATCGATTTTGGTAACTTAGAAATAATTTCTAATACCATGATAATGATTACTAGACTCCCTAAATATGGAATTACCACTTGAAAACCCTAGATTTTTCCAGTCTTTATCACATTCGTCGGTTGATCGCCTTTTTATTCAAAACAAGAAATCTAAACTGAATTAGACTCTCTAACCCTAATTTAATTTAATTTAATTCTACACTAAAATAAATGTTCTAATTCATAAATTAAACCCAAAGCTCCCACATTTTTATTAAATCACAAATTGACCCAAACAAGTACCATAATATATATACACTTGTACCCTAAAATTTATTTTATACGCTATATTTTACAATGTCCAACATTTGTACACAAAAAAAAAAAAAAAGAAAAAAAAAAGAGTCCCTCAAATCACCATCATGTGGTCAGCCAATACCTATATAGATACAATGAGTGTACTTTTGAGACAAACTTGCATGAATTAAGAAAAAAATCTTTGACCATGGGTACATACTTATATATAAATGTATATATGCATTGTACTTGTAACTAGGTTGGTTTGATTAAGATAAAACCCTAACAAGATCATGCTTAGGTACTCAATTAAGGCCTCTAATCATCCACTATTCCATTGAATTCAAACTAAATCCAAAATATCCAATCCAATTCCAACCAATGGGAATTTTGGACCTTTTGTACCAATTTTATTATAAAAACAACCCCTTCCTTAGCATTTTACATACAAGAACACAAACATAAACACTTCATTTGGCTGAGAGGGAGAGAAGAGAAGAGAGCGAGCTTGGTGGAGGAAAGTGGAGAAAGGAAAGGTCCTACTAGCTAACCAACCAAGCCTCAAGTAAGTCACATCACCATCTCTCATTCTATTTCCTTTTTCAAATACATGTTATTAGAGTCTTGAAATCATATTTTCAGATTTTTTGTAATGTTGTTCATGTGTTTAAAGTTGATGAATTGGGCTTTAATCCTTCTTATATTCATATTTTCTCTTAATAAATGCAAAACTACATTTTTCTTCCCATATCTCACATTTTTTTAAAGGCATACCATCACTCTAAAAATCTAAGTTATTAATACATTATTTAGTATCTTTTCATCACAAAAGAAGTGGAAAATTTCCCTTAGTTGGCCTTTTTTCTCACAAATCTTCTTATTTTGAGTATTGTGCATGAAAAATCTGTTTTACAACCAACTTTCAAATATTCCAGAAACATGTAGAAAAATCTTCTGGATCTCAGTTTTATGTCAAAATCTTCCTTAAGGAGTCCGATTTCAAGGAAAATTGGTTTCATTGAAAAAAAGTGAGTGGTTTGTAAGACAATCCGATTTTCGTAACGGTCAATGAATCTAGACAGAGTTGGACTATTTCTTAAATAACTAAAAATCTAGAAAATATATTCCATTTCCAACAATGTTTTGAAAACTAGATTAAATTCTCTACAAACCATAGGAAGGCCAAGTTCGGGAAAAATTTGAAATAACTTTTTTGATCTTAATCTTTAAGGGTACTGAATCAGGAAATTCTATTTGGCATTGGTATTTTATGCTCATGTGTTCATGAATATGCTTATTAATATATGATCTTGTCTTGGTATGATATTACACATGTTATGGTTGTATATCTTTTATTTTAGTCCTTCGATGATGCTTACACTTATGCAAATTTATTCTTGTTATTTGCTTGTACGAACTTAAAACGTTAATCTAAATAGAAAACTTATGGGGGTTAATGGTATTTTGATCACATGAGTATTATTATAAGATGAAGTTATGTTCAAATTGAATTTGTTAGCGGGACGTGTTCTCTTTTGGAAAGTTAAAGTCTTGCGCAAGTGGTTGTTCGGAACCCTTGAACAGAGCGGTTGTATTCAGACCCTATGTGGTTTGGTATAAGGAGGGAATGGGCAAGGCCCTATTTTACCGTCTCTTTTGTGGTCCTTGGTTGGCGCTACGTGGTATGTAACCATTGGTAGTTATCCGGGGTATGGTCTACAAAGCAGCAAAAGAGGTGGTATACCGAATAATCTGAGTTCGATTCTTGGGGTTGGGATGATGAAATCTCTTTGAGGGATTTCTAGATTACTAACAACTAATCTTGTAACTTGTGTTAATTACTTGAATGTCATGTTCTTTTCCCCTATTGTTGTAATTGCTTTTGTGTATTAGATTGGGAAAAAGGAACGGGGTGTGTGCGCGTTTACTAGGCATTCAAAGCTCATAGCGTATCATGCTAGGTGCCGAAGAGGAGCCTGTAGCAGAAAACAATGAGCCATAAACTTTTGAAGACTTTTGGCTATCCAAGAGAAGTTAGAAATTTCTTTTTGTGCTTTGTATAGTCCATCTTGAATTTTAATTTTTAAATGTAATATTGATGGAACTAATTTTTGTAACTAAGTACATTCTGTATCTATTCTCTTATTATTATATGCTTGTCTTTTTTAAAACCAATATAGTTCCCTACGTTGCTTATGAGACCTTGCGTCAATGCTTTTTAAGATTTGGCAAAAGGGTAGTGTGCTACCTACGAAAGCGGACTTAGAAGGGAGGCTAATTTGACTCCTCCGGTGATCTGGGATCTTGGTTGGATATTGGCCATAGGACTCATTAGTGACTTCCCTTGACTACAACCCTTAGTGTAGATTTTGAAGCATCACATATAGATTGTAGATGAAAGATTAAAGTGTTGTAGAGATGATGTTGCTTGTCTATTACAAATATTTATTTAGTAATCTTCAATGTAAGCCCATGGGGCATGTATTGTTATTATTTGTATTAAACATTCTACCATTGTATTTATGTGAGAGAGGACCTTAATTATTTTATTCAGCTTGTGTTATTTCCATAACTATTATTTGGAAATGGACTTTATAGGATGCCTTTTTGGGTTACCGAGCACGCCCAACAATTCAGACTCCCGATCTCTTAATCTAGTTTCACGAGTGCAATGTGAAACATAAATGAGAGTCTAGATCCAACAATTTGTACAAAAAATCCATTTTTATTGCAAAATCTTTGCCTGAAAATGGATTACATCACTAGATCTCAGAGTCGCCACCTAATTTTTTGGAAAGACTAAGAAACCCGTGACTCGTGCCAAAGGCCATTGTCCATCATAACCAAAGTGTCACGTTCAGGAACTTAGGTATGAGGGGGAAAGGTAATGAATTGAGCACCCCCACTCACCCGATCGAAAGATTGGCCTCTACTAAGTCATGATGTGAGTTTTATAATCTCCATATATTCATGTTCTGGTTTTTAATAATGTTAACTTTACTATTTGAAGCAAATAAGTATAGATTGTGTCACTTGTTTTGGTTATGCTTTGATTTCATGCATTTTGAAAAATCATTTTACACAACTCCCAATAAAAAGGAGTTAGAAGCATAAGAATCAACCGCATTCCAACACAAGTAACACAACCTCCATCTGCTGGCATTCACATAGATATTCCACTTAAGCACATATCCACATGGTAAAATGCCAAATATAGTAAGTAATATGTACATGTAGGATGCTAAAGCTAAAAATGCTCAGCTAGTACTCCTCTATGGTAAGCAAAAATAATATGCTATATACACATGCATGATCTTACACACTGATAGCTAATACTATGCACTCAGAAGATGCAACTAAGGATTCATCTACCATCACGTGACATGTGTATCATTTCAAGGCATAAGATTAGTGCACAAAATCACCTTTAAATTGATAAAATCCACAAATGCAAATGAACCGAATCCATATGCATGAAAAATGGATGCATAACATAGGTATGATGAAGTTGGAAGCTATTACAATATTTGAATTGATTTAGCCAAATTAAATTGAATCAAACAAATCATGAGATAAAGGAAAATGAACTACAAGCAGCAACCACAAATGTCCAGGAAAGCACTCCCCATAAACTGCCATGTTTTGCTCTGCTTTGTCTGGGGACAACGTTCACTGGGCCATACACAAAATCATCTAGCCAAATGGAAATAGGTTTGGCCAGTCTTAACCTCCAAGATGAACGCTATTTGTACAAAACAACGAAGCTAAACCAAAACACACCTTTTAGGAGATGATCGTCCTCTCCACCTCTCTCTTTCATTGGTAAACTCAAGGAAGAGGTGGAGAAGCCTTAACCCACAATTAGCAACACAGCAAACTACTAACAAACTACTAATAACATGATCTACACAACAACCAATCAAATGAAAAAAAAAAAAATAGAGGTTGGAAGAAATTCAAGCCTAAGAAATTAAAGAGAACCTACAATCATCTCTTTGTTGATAAGGGCAGGTTAATATCCAAATTCATGTTATTAATTAGAGAGAGTAGATTAATACCCACTATTTCTTGGTGGAAGCTTTGCCATTTTAGTAAGAGATTCATCAAAGGCTATTGAAAACTCCTTTCCTTTTCATGGAATAAAGATATTTCCATCCCTTTCCATATTCACAAAAGATTGAGGGGAGAGTTTTCAATATATTTAACCTAAAATCTCGTACTTTACTTCGAAGGTAAAGGGAAAAACAATCAAAATAACAAAACCAACAACTTCCTCAACCTCAAATCTAAAGGATCATTCAAATGGTTTCATGCAATAACCACATCAACTCATCAAGATTGAGTAGAGATTGAAGCACATGAACCAACATCCTTGAATGATTAGATAAGTGATAAGGCAGTGCAAAGATATGAAAGAAATTGCACCATATAATCAAATTTGTGGATGAGTGGCTGCTTTCTAACTCCCAACCCATCCACAAGGTTCCAATTAGCATATTTACATACAACAACAATGAATTATACCTCTAGAAAGCAATAAATGAACACCAACATGTAGAAAAGGGAAAGAAAAAATCAACTCAATGGATGGGTGGCTACTTTCTACTTCCCAACCCATCCATGAGGACTTTATCACATGATTTGAAAGGAGAAACAATTATTTTAGAGGATTTCACCCTTTCCATTCATTCCTACTATATTCTCCATTTGGTCTACTGAAATGACAATGTTTGAAGTTTTGAAAAGGTGAGCCTCAAGATGTTGTAGAAATGTTTGAAACTGTACAACCAAACGTATTTTGAAAAAGGTTTTAATTTGGTGTAAAACATTTTGGCCAAAATATGTCTACGGTTGGATTTAAAGCTTGACTTCGGCCTCCTTGTTGAGGAATTCATAAGATTAGCATATCTTGATTTTTATCATCGGGTGTTTGGAACGGAGTGCCCAAATCTTAAGACTGGTCAAAATAGGGTGTCTACAGTTGCCCCTCTTTGATAGAGCTTGATGTGTCATTTTTATGACGTGAGTGAATGTCAAAGCCCGAAGACGACCCTTTTGACAAGGCCGTAAGATTTTGGGCAAACAAACAAAATGTAAATGCAATTGGTTGAACCTGTAGGTTGCCTATGTATCCTTTTGCGAGGAATCAAACCAGCGTAGTTTAGGGGCATGATGCAAATAATATGCTGAAAATGCAATTTGAAAGTTAGACTTACACATTACGGGGAGTCAGTTGCTCGAAAGTTGGCCTTACATGTACCACATTGTCGGGTTTTAAAAAGTTTGATGATGCGAATGAACTTGAATATGACATTATAAAATGATAATAAAGTTGCAAAGATGGCAAGAGATGAGGTGAGCCTTATGCAAATGACATGAAGCATGCTAACCAATTGTAGACACCTCATTTTGACCGGCCCTAAGACTTGGGCACTTTCTTTTGATTACCCAATAATGACAATCAGAATGTGTTTCTCACAAAATCCTTAGTAAGAGAGATGAAATTTGAGCTTTAATCCCAACCTTCACACATTTTTTTTGGCCAAATTATTTTTTATCCAAAAATCACCAAACTCCACTACCAAAAGAATCTTGTCTCTTCAATCTCCACTACCAAAGTTTCTATACATCAATCCCCACTCACTATCTACTTTCATAATCATACCCCATCAATCCCCACTCACCATCCACTTTCATAATCACACCCCATCAATTCCCACTCACTATCCACTTTCCTAATCATACACCATCAATCCCCACTCTCCGTTCACTTTCATAATCACACCCCACTATCCATTTTCCTAATCACACACCACCATCACCACTCACCATTCACCTCCGTTATACATTATCTCCTATTAGCTTCATTAGTGCCCTATTAGCTCCATTATCTTCCCTAAATACTCCACTTTGTCTTCCACTTTGTCCTCCACTTTGTCTTCCATTTTGTTCTCAATTTTGTCTTCCACCATTGCCCACTTTCATTGCTTATATAATGAGAGCTCTAGTCTTGAATTTAGGGATGGATGAGAAGAGAAGAGTAGAGAGAATGCTAAATTTGAATTAGAATTTGAGAGAAAAGAATGCCTTGAAAACAAGAGAGTTGTCTTGCCAAACTAGTGAAATTACCAAGCCTCTATACATCTCATCTTCCCTTGCAAAAATCACTCAAGAACCAAGTCCTAGAGCCTTGTTCCAAGAGAGAATACTCCTTGCCAAGTGTAAGAAAAGAGTGATTGCTTCACATTTGTCCAAAGCCACCTTTGAAGCTTAAATTCCAAGCTCTTGAATTGAGGATTAGGAACACAATTCACAACCTTGAGGGTGATCAAGAGGAAGTTTGAAAATCAAGAAGTTCAATCTTTCTTTAGAAGGTGAATTTTCAATTCTTTCATTCTTTTTCTTGCTTATATTTGTTTTCTTGTTTTAGTTTCATATTAGTTTTGTTGTAATCTTGCATGTTCTATCTTATATTTGTTTTCTTGTTTTAGTTTCATGCTAGTTTTGTTGTAATTTTGCATGTTTTAGTTTGATATTAGTTTTGTTATAATCTGACACTTTCTATCTTATATTTGTTTTTCTTGTTTTAGTTTCATATTAGTTTTGTTGTAATCTTTCACTTTCTATCTTATGTTTGTTTATCTTGTTTTGTTTCATGTTTGTTTTGTTGTAATTTTGCACTTTCTATTTTATATTCGTTTTCTTGTTTTAATCTAACTGGAAGTGGTTAGTTGAGTCGCCTACATATTCTTTGTTTGTTCTTTTCTCAGTGTTGCAACAAGACAGGTTTTGTTCTTTTGGACAAGACGGCGTAGCCTTCCGATGTTGACCAATTCCGGTGGTTTCTAAGTTGCTTGAAGTTTTTCATTTGCTTATTTTTATTTGAGTGTTTTGTGAGGTTTTATTTATGTTGTAATATTTTCCTCCTCCTCCTCCCTCTCTAATAAGGTTTGTAATAATTTATTCAAAGTGTTGTAATAATTCCCCGCCTCACTTCTTTCTATCTCGTTCTTTTATTTTCTTTCCTTATTTTTGAGTATGTATCATATTTTGTTTTTCATTATATTCATGCTTTGTATCCATGTTTCATGTATCTTGATTCGATTGCATTTGCATTTATGGATTTAATAAATTCCTATGTGATTATATACTCTATCCTATGTTCTTGAGATGATTCACATGTCATATCTTAGAAGCCGAATCTTTAGTTGCATCTCATATGTGAATTGCATTAGGATTTTGTATATAAGATTATGCATACTTTACTAACTTTGTTTTGTAGTTGTTCACAGCATGACAGTAAATATGTGAGTTTTTATACTTTAGCATCCTGCTTTTGTGTGTTTTTCTTACTATGTTTTGCGTCTTACCATGTGGCTACTTGCGTACTTGACATAACTATATGAATGCTAATGGATGGAGGTAGTGTCGCTTAATTTGGAATGATGTTGATTTTCATGTTTGTGAACTCAATTTCTTTGGATTATACATCTTCAAAACTTATTCAAAATACATGGAATTAATTTGTTCCAAAATGAGTGGCATAGTCTATACTTGTATGCTTCACATAGTAAATTTTAGGATTTATTAATAACCAAAATATGAACATATAATGTTAATAAAACTCATATCATGGTTTAGTGGAGGCCGATCTCTTGATCGGGTGAGTGTGGGTGCTCATAAATGACCTTCCCCTCTTATACCTAAGGTTTTGAGCCAAGCATCTTTGGTTATGACGAGCAGTGGCCTTGGCACGAGTCATGGGTTTCCTAATTTTTTCAAAATATGGCAACTCTAAGATTTGGTGATGCAGTCTATTTTCTGGCAATGGTTTTGCAATAAAATAGATTTTCTATAAAGTTTACAAATCTAGACTCTCATCTATGTTTCACATTGCACTCGTGAGACTAGATCAAAGAGATCGAGGGTACAAACTGTTTAACGTGCACGAGTACCTCCCGGGCATATTACAGTTTTTGGCAACTCTGCTGGGGTTTTTATGAAATCTTGACTCGAACTCCATGATATGACTTTTATTTTCAATTATATGTTCCTTGCATTGCATGCATTAATGCACTTAAAGTCCCTGTGTTGCCCAGACACTAGTCGAAGCACAGGCAAACTTTTTGTGACACTACACCTATCTTATAGCGACCCCGGTCTTTTCCCATTTGATTATTGTATCCGGACTTAGGTTCCGTAGATTCTGTCAATGTATAATTATTGTTGTCATCCTTTATTTTCTCTTTTGGAGTTGTAGGATGTGTTGGGCAGGTTTGTTTCAGGTTGGTTGGGTTCGGAAACCAAGTGTTGCTGTCCAGTTTTTGGGTTGGTCGCTCGAGCGAGGGTTGTATTTTGTGTCTGGTGGCTCGAGCCAGCTTTTCTTCGCTCGAGCGAGCGATTGCATCTAGTATAGACCTGAGAGCAGTGTTTCTTCGCTCGAGCGAGCAAGGTGTATGTTTTCTAGTCCTTCGCTCGAGCGAGCATTCTGTCGCTCGAGCGTGCTTCTGGATTGCAGACCTGAAGCATCGAGTTTTTGGCTTGAGCGAGCTTTTCTTCGCTCGAGCGAGGCCTTCTTGTGTCTGGTCGCTCGAGCGACCATGTCTTCGCTCGAGCGAGCCTGTCAGATTTAAATAGGCAGCAGGGGGTTTTAAATCACTTTTTCACATTCTTTTTGATTCCAAAACCCTAGGTCCGTCTTCTCTCTCCCTCTACACACCTTCTCCCTTAGGTTTGATCTACTTAGAGTGCGTTTCTATCCTAGATCCTTTATTAAAAAGATAGTGTGGGTCGAGGGCTTCTGTTTAATCTAAACAATCTTGGATTTGGAGCACTTTGGATTTTGGGTCATCATCTCCGTCTTCTCTATTCGGGTTATTTTCTTCGAGGTAGGGATTTCCTACTCTATATTATAGGCTTTGTTCTAAGTTTTGGTATTTTGATATGTTGGGGTTATTTGGTAATTTTGGGAAAAACCCTAAATGTTTTAATAAATTAATCTGGATAGTTAATTTAAAGAAAATTGGGGAATTTAATTGAATTCATGGAATTGGGCAATTATAAGTCTAAATGGTGTAGTTGAATAATTTAATCACTCGCCTACTGAATTATTGAGATTATAATTGTTGATATGTTTATTTCTTGTTTAGAAATAACTGTTTTGGGCTATCGGTGGAGGATAGTCGTGATTGTTGTAGACATTGCATGTAGATTAGGGAAAACTGAAACTAATCAATTTGGTTAAGTCATTAATTTTGACTATTGAATTAATACAGAAAATATGTGTATTGATTGAGCATTGCATATGCATATTGTTTGGGAGGAGATAGGGGATGTACTCCACGGTTTAGGGAAAGATAGGGGATGGACCTCTAAACCGGATTTTTGTTTGGGAGGAGATAGGGGATGGACTCCATTAGCATCACTATTATGTGTGCTTATTGATTTATAGAAGTGTTTCTATATGTTGTTGATACAGCACTAAAATGTGTATCAAATGAGAAGTATGAAGTGTTTTGATATGAGCCTTAGTCTCATTTGTTTTGTTGATATTGGAAGTAATGTTAATGTGATGTGTAGTTCACTGTTATAATTTGGCCAGGTTCTGAGCCATATTGATAAAAATGAAAAGTTGAATAAATAATGGAAAGTAAAAACTGATATTTGAGTTAACCATCTATTGAATGCTATTGCTTTATTCAATGCTTATATTTGGTTTAGTATATTTCTACTGGGCTGTGGCTCACCCTATACGGGAACATCATTTTCAGGTTCAGGTGACGTGCTACCTCCAAGGAATTAGCTTGGAAGGATTTAGAGTTGAAGATTTATTTAGATTAGTTGTTATTTGCTTTATTCGTTATTACATGTAAGGACTCAAGCCAAGGGCTTAACTTGTAAATGAGTTAGTACTCATATTTTTGTGTCCAAGTATTGGCTTGGAAAGACGTAAGCCCATAGGGCATTTACTTTCTTCATTACATGTAATGTCTTTTAATAAGTTTACTCTGATGAATGGAATAATACTTTTTGTTTTCTTATAATGACGCATGGTAATATTATATATTATGGGTTTAATTTTGAGGGCGTGACATATCTATACGTTACTTTTGAGGCCTTGTGTTATAAGTTTTTGAGATCTATCAAAAAGTTAGCTTTGCTATCTAAGGTTCTTAGACTTCAATGAGAGGCGATATTGACTCTTCTGATTCCTTGGGATCTTCATTGGTTATAACCTAAAGGACTCTTCTGTAATGTCACCTTGACTTCAACCCCTAGAGTAGAGCCCATCTTGTACATATAGTGAGCTATAGTACCTTCCAAAATTAGGATAGGATGCTCTCCCATTTCTAGAATGTATGATGCCGCTTGTTTGAATAAGAAAGCCCTAGATCATTTCAAAGCTAGGACAGGGTAACCCTAACCCCCATAGGGGTGTTTGTTTTCTTTTCTGCTATGTGTTATGTGCAATATATGGGATCTATGTTTTCTTTTCTGCTATATGTTATGTGCAATATATGGGATCTATACAAGGCTTCTCAGATTCAGTGGTTCAGGTATTTCAGTTTGTGGGATTGAGTTAAGTTCTTTTTCAGTGTGATTTACTAGTAATCGGTTGAGCCGACATGCTGCTGAATTTTGATTGAGGGTTATGTTTTATGTTTTTGCAAGGTAGTTGGGTACCATAGTTTTAGAACAGTCAAATATCCCCCAAGTTCTGTGGACTAGTATTAGTAGACTCTGTAAAACTACATATTTGGTTCAAGGACAGCCAGTGTTAGTTTCTTTGACACCGAGCACACGAAAAAGAAGAACAAAAGTCGCATCAACTATTCAGAATACTCTTTCTCCACCAGCTAGATCATGCCCACCTAGTTCATCGACATCCGCGATGGCTCAGGTTCCAAAGAATATAGTGGACATTGTTGGCCCTTCAACGAAGTTTAGATGCTATGGCCAATACAGTGGCCACCTATGGTGATGCTCTTGCTGAATTACGGTGCCCATCTGGGTCATCCGCTACTCAACCACCTCCGGTGGCTCATCCAATTCAACCCCCACTAGCTGAGGAACGAGAGGGTTCTTTTCCCTATAAACAAATGAGGGTGATCCGACTATGATGAAACTAGCCAAGTTAGAGTAGATGTTTAAAAGCTCACAGGGAATCAACTCAATCCTAGACATTGATGATGGGTATACGGAAATAGCTATCAAATTGCTAGAACGATTTAAAATGCCACATATTGACAGGTTTGATGGAGCTGGAGACCCTATGGTCCATATTCGCCTCTTCTCGGATGTCCTAAAACCCATGGGCTTGCCTTAGCCCGAAAAACTTTCCTTGTTTGGAAGAACATTATCTGGTGTAGTTGCCATTTGGTATTCTAAGTTAGAGGACTTAGTAAAACAAAGCTGGGAAGAATTACCTGAGGCCTTTATCACTTAGTATGCCTATAACACACAAATTGAAGTGACCACTAGACAGTTAAAGGCAACCCGCCAAGAGCCGAATGAAAGTTTTGTAGCCTTCATCACCAGATGGAGGGCTAAGGCGGCAATGATGACCACTAGACCACCAGAGAAATATCAAATTCGCATGGTAGTAAGGAATTTGCATGGCAAAATGCTGCAGAAGATAATAGTTCTCCCACTATTCATTTTTAAAGAACTATATGAAATGGGGGTCCAAATAGAAGATGCCATTAAGCAGGGAATCATTGTCAACGAAAAAGAACCTATATGGAAAACCTTTGAACGTAGTTCCAATGCTACTACCAGTAGTAGCACAGTTGTAAAGCCTTCTGAGGTCAACTCAGTCACTACCACCACCAAAATAGCTGACCCCTTTGCCCACGCTGGTCCACAAACAACAAACTCAGCTCGAGCCATAAACAGAACATTCACCCCACTCCATATGTCCCTTACTAAATCCATAAAAATCTTGGTAAAAAGAGGGTATCTCAAACCTCTTGATGCTCGACCCCTTCCAGATCCTCTTTTAGCCAAACACGACCACCAAATATTGTGCGTTTCACCAACAGCCTGGGCATGATATCGATCGCTACTTTCATCTTCATCATGAGATTCTAGATCTCATTGAAAACAAGATCATATCTCCCCCACAGCCGCCAAAATCCAATGTCACAACCAACTCAGTGCCTCTCTACGATAAAGCCCTACCACCATCTCACCTCAATTGTATCCATACAATTTTGCCCACTTTTGACCCTAGTATCTACATCACACCCTCTCATCTACCAAAACCCAAGGTATAGATTCCTAAGAGCATTGATCTGTGCATGATGGGTGCACCTCCAACCCAACCAAAACCCAAAAGCCATGTGGTGGTAGTGTTAAAGGAAACAACCGAAGTACCCGTGCTTGAGGCTGGCAAACTATCGGAGGAGGATTATGATCCAAGCTAGTATATTGTTTCCATTGGTCAACTGAAGCCTAAGGTTGTTCGGCCCTGACTCATCTTCGATCAATGTTGTTAGGAAAGATGTCCTCGAACAAGGGTTGGATGACTTAGCCAACTTAGAGAAAGACTTAGAAAATTTCTAGTTCTTTGAAGAATTGGACCTTGGGAATGTACAGATAGGATGGTGGGATCTGAGAAATTCCAATGCCAGTTATGGTTGGACAAGCAACAGCAAAGTTTCTGATGAAGAAACTGAGAGAAAAAAAGATGAACCAAAAATCAACACCAGAAAAGCTTGATGATAGTAGTAAAGGAAAGGGTTCTAGAGGAAAAGAAGAAGAGCCAGAAAGCCATTTAGAGTATATTATGGGAATGATTTGAGCAGAGCCTGATAATTGTCTTTCAATTAACAAAGGTGAATAGTGGGATGATAGTGACCTATAGCTTGCCCATATTGATGATGAATGGATAAGTAGTGTGCCTGACAAGACGTGGTACTTAGAAGAAATTGATCATATGACTAGGAGTGGGTGTTACTTCAAGCCTCTACATCTAGACTAAGGAGAGTCCTCTGGCAAAGACAAAGAGGTTAAGAAAGAAAAGGAGAAAGAGAAAGAGGTTGAAGAAGACATGGTTTTAAAACAACTGAAAAAGATCCAGGCAAACATTTCCATCTAGGGGCTTCTCATGGCTTCCCGAGACCACTGACAAGCAATGTTGTCAACTTTGAGCAAGGTTAAGCTGTCAATTGATACAACTCCTGAACAGTTGGTGTCACTAATTACCCCGAGAGAAACAGTCCCAGCAATAACTTTTGCCAACAAAGAGCTGCCACCAGAAGGATCAGGACACAATAAGCCTCTATATGTGTCACTAGAGTGTAGAAAACAATGGGTCCCGATCGTTCTGATTGACACCGAGTCAGCCATCAATGTCTGCCCTACGCCCATTGCCTATGCGATAGGGTTAAAGCTGAAAGATTTCACTCCCACTAGTCAATTAATCCGGGCCTATGATAATACTAGTCGGGAAGTGAAATCAACTCTCAAGACGCACAATCTCAAATCAAATAGCCCAAAACAGGACATACTGGATTCATCTTCACCATTGTACCACCACTTGATCTGCTTTGCAATTGAAACCATCACGGAGAAAACGATAGGTCAAACAAACTTGGGCTAAGATGAACGAATCAAACAAGAGCTGGACAACCAAGTTGAATGGTTGGGGCCAAACTTTATGATGAAGTTACCTATGTATGTTAAAGATAGGGATCAGGCCTTACGTAGTTCACAACTATGGTTCACTCGAGTGTTTACTCTCTCCTTTTGTGCTCTAATTTTTACCAAAATTGCCTTTCGAGTTTTTGATCTTGCAATCTCTGTTTATTTCTCTTATTCTTCCTTTTTACATGCACTTACTTTTTCCTGGGTCGCCCTTTCAGATTTTTGACCCAACGAGCTTCTCAAGGATAGTATTTCTTCAACTTGTCCATGTTGATTGGTTGAGAGAATGCCAAGCCATTCAAATCCATTAAAATAACTACTTCTTCTAACTAAATTGACATCATGATGTGAGGACCGGTCCAATTGGGTTTGAACTTGCTCCTAGGGTCATGGATAGGAGCTCTATTGTCTTTTAGCACTATAACTCCTCTCAGGTTCCTCGATTTGACATTTTTGTCGAATGCTCAAGCAATCCTGTGTTGATACCTGTGAACATGGTATAGTGCTTTCAATCTCCTTTCATCAAATAGTATTAGTTCTTCAAACATGCTCTGTTGCCAATCAGCCTTTACTATTTGACATTCAGCCATGATCCTCAACAAGGGTACCTCTATCTCAATTGGCAGCATAACCTCCATCCCATATACCAAAGACTAAGGGGTTACCCCTGTAGATGTTCGAATCGATGTCCTATATCCCCAAAGCTTGAAAGGCAGCTTTTCTGGCCAATCCTTGTAGGTTTCCATCATTTTGCGCAGGATATTCTTGACATTATTATTTGTAGCTTCAACGGCTTCATTGGTCTGTGGCCTATATGTTGATGACTTGTGAAAGGGCACATTAGATCAATTACTTCCCCTTTGAAATGCGAGCCATTGTGTGAAATAATTTCATTAGGCATTCTATACCTGCAAATGATGTCGTTCTTGATGAACTTCTCTACATGTGATGCTTTCAACACTGAGTAAGACTGTGCTTCTACTTATTTAGTGAAGTAGTCAATGGCCACTAAGATGAACCTATGTCCCTTTGAACCCTTTGGTGTAACTGCCCCAATAATATTTATTTCCTTGACCGGAAGGGCCATGGTGAGGTCATGTTGTAGAGTTTTGACAACGGAATGTTCATGTGATTAGCATGAATATGACATTTGTGGCATCACTGAACAAAGTTGATACAATCATCCCCTATAGTTGACCAGTAGTACCCTTGTCTGAGGATTTTCCTTGCTAGCATTATACTATTCATATAGGCCCCATATTCTCCTCTATAAATGGCCTTCATAATGTTCTTCACTTCATCTTTTTCTACGCATAACTTGTGCATCCCTAGATGTCCCATCTTGTATAGCTTATCTCCACAGAAGATGAATTGAGCGGCCAGACACCGTATCCCCCTTTTGTCCTTGGCATTTGCCCCTTGCAGGTATGTATCACTTTGTAAAAAATTCCAAAACTCAAAGTACTAAGGGTTTTCATCTTGCACTTCTTCTATTGCAACTATTATCTCATATGCAGGTGCATACCTGTACTCCATAAGAGTTGGACGCATCTTGACCCCGATTAGTATGTCCACCATCGAAGCTAGGGTCGCCAAAGCATTGGCAAACAGGCTGTTCTCTCACAACTGGTGTATGAATTTTAGTCTTTCAAATTTTGGGATCAACATGTCCAAGGTCTGATGGTTGGATTGTTGTTTCGAAACCTATACCTTGTGAGGGATTTTGTTTTGAATGGCCAATTTCATTTCTATTATAGTAGACGAGTCGAGAGTGCCTCACTATTCTTTATCTTGTTGATCTTGTTACTTGGGGTCTAGGGAATACTGAGGTGTTAGGTTGGAGATCCTGAAAGTTATCCCAAGGATGGATCTAAGCTTCTGGTTAAAGGTGTAGTTCTTTTGTTATTATTTCACTTTGAGTTTGGGTATATCTTTAATTTCAGGGACAAAATTTCCTAAGGTGTGCAGGTTGTAGCACTTTGAGATTTCCTCTTTGCTCGAGCGGTCTTTCAAATTGTCTAGTACTTTGGTCCAAAGTTCAGGATTCAGTGAGTTTTTGAAAGTCACTCAAGCGGTCTATTCATTGTACAGTCTGAGATTTTGGGAGCGTGAGTTCTATGCTCAAGCAAAGGTTTTACCACTTGAGCAGTTTTATGTCTCCAACGCTTGAGCGCTTGATTTATCACTCAAGCAGTTTGTTTGGGATCAACATTTTAAAAAGTCACTTTTTGCTCACTTTTCTCTCACTCTTTGCTCTCATTTCTCTCTTTCCTCCATTTTCAAAACCCTAAGCTTTCAAGCTTGGGTTTCATCTTCTTTCACTTAAAATCTCACCCTAGTTCTATATACCAAAATGTAGAGCATGATGAGAGCTTCCTTTTAATCTGAGTGGATCGTGTTTTTATTGAAGTTGGATTTCTAGGTTTTCTTCTCTTCTTACTTGAGGTAGGGATTTCTTTTCTTCCCTCAATACTTTCGTATACATAGATGGGTGGTATTTTTCTATTGCATAAATCATCATATTGGAAGAGATTTTCTTGAAAAGCATGTAGAGGAAAGTTACGATTTTGAAATAAAGAGGTTAAACTTATGGTTTGTAGTAGATTATGGAAGTTTTGAGCCATTGGAACATGTTTATGTACTTCAAGGTAAAAAGCCCTAAATTTTATCCAAACCCTAGTCTTGAACTTTACCCTAAAGATGAAGTTTGTTTCAATTGGGCCTTAAATCATGAAATTTGGTTGATATTTAAAATAAATGGGTATGAATGTTGGTTTCTAGCTGCTGTGGGAATAACTATAACGAAAGTTAGTTCATACCACGAAAATTGTTAATTAGAATTGGCGTTATAAACTATGAGAAGTGCATGATAATAAATGTGTTGATGTAACTTGAATAAAAGGGAGTTGATATTGAAGTATGGAAATGTTGTGAATAATCATATTCATTTATCAAGATGAATTTATATTATTATTATTAAATGTGTAGAGGTTTTGTCCTTAGCCATCGGTGGAGGATGGTATTGGTTGATTGTAGAAGGAGTTATATGTGTAGTGTGTTGTTGGTATAATTTTATAAATTGAAATGATGAATGATATGGGGAATTGATGGATTTAAAATGTTGGAAAGAAGGTCAGTTTCGTTTGGCTTGTGACCGGTAAAGTGTAGCGCTTGATAGAGGTTTCACCTTCCTTCCGGAGTAGTGCCCAATAAAGTGTTTGGACTGTTGGGCTATATGGAGGTTTTACTTTCCTTCTAGTTAGCCATCAGTAAATCGTGGCTGTTGAGATAGGTTCCAGATTTCCATCTGGAGTAGTGCCCAGTAAACTGTGTTGGAATGGCTTGATGAAGCCGGTTGTTGGTATGTTGGTGTTCATTACTAGTTATGCGATTGTATTGATATGTGTGAACATGGTGGTTTGGAGTTAGAGGTTCAAAGTGTGTGATTGGAATACGTCTCTAATGAATTGAATCTTATCGCTTAGTTATATGAAACATGTCAGCATATGTGTGTTTGGTGTTATGTGGATTATGGTAAGGTGATAGGTGGTAGTGCAATTAATGTGTATGATATATGACTAGGAGGAGTACATGATTAGTTGGCCTAAGATCTTTTTTTAAGGTAAAAGAAATTTAGGAAATTCTTTGAATCAATACTGATAAGATGAGAAGATAACAAACAAGTTTTCTTTGAAATGTCAAGTAGGATTTTGTGAAGAAAGTATCTACCTATGTATATTGTATTTTGGATATCAAAGAATGCATTATTTATCTATTTATCACTCGTTAGCATTCATGATCACATATATCTATTGATTTTATTGTCGAGAACCATTGTAGATCCCTACTGGACATATTTGTTCATCCCATGTTGTTTAACCATTTTCAAGGATGGAGTCGGTTACATCAATTTGAAGATCAAAAAGTTATTCATTTCGTTGTGAATCCTTCATGTATAGATTGTAGATGAAAGATTAAAATGTTGTTTTTGTCTATTATAAATGTTTATTTAGTAATCTTCAATGTAAGCCCATGGGGCATGTATTGTTATTATTTGTATTAAACATTCTATTATTGTATTTGTGTAAGAGAGGGCCTTAATTATTCAATTCAGCTTGTGTTACTTCCACAACTGTAATTTGGAAATGGACTTTTATAAGAATTTGGTAAAGTATCCGAGTAATAAAATTGGGGGCATTACATATCGTGCTTTAGATGACACTATATATATATATATCATATGGATCTTGTCGAATGATATAATTAATGTCATGTAAGATGTCAGATCATATAATATCCAAATATGATCATTCTAACATTACTCAATTTAAAAATATAAAAAAATGTAGATTATCCAAATTCAATATTTTATATACAAATATAATTGAGTTTAGGGGTTTATCAAAATGGTGGTGACAAGGAAAGGGTAACTAACAAAGAGAAGTTAAGATGTTTTTGGTAGGAGAAAGGTTAGATGATTGGGTCATGAAAATCACGAGGTGAGTAAGAGAGGAGAACAAAAAAAGGGCCCAATGTGAGCTGTAAAAGTTAGTGAGTCTAAGAAAATCTAGAAGTTGTACTTGGTATGTTAATATTGATTTTATGAAGGACAAAAGGATGGGGGCCACTAGTAGTTCATTATTTGTCATTTTCATTTTGCTATTAAATTTTTAATTTAAACAAATTTTGCTAGATTGAGTTTCACACAATTTATTTTTTTAGATATTAAAAAAAAAATGCAAACTATTATATATATACACATAATCTACTATATCATTATATGAATATAATATATGACAAACTTAAATTATGAAGCCCTTAGAACATAATAATGTATTTATATTTTATCATAGGTGTAGTTTTTGTTCCTAAAAACAAAAATAAAAAGTGCAATTTTATAGTTTACCATATTTTTTATTTAATTTTTGCTAATTACATTATGATTCACATATATGTTATTTAGAACTGAAAGTATAGCATTAATGGTAGGGGAAAAAAATTTGTAAGTGAAATTATGATAAAAATAGTTAACATGTAATTAATTCTATTTTTTTACTATTTGATTTTAAAATTAATTGTTAATTATTTATTTAAAGTTGTGCATAGCATGGGTATTACGCTAGTATATATACATATATCTCATTCTTCTACATTCTTTTCTTGTTTTACACAAAAAAATTTTTTTTTTATCGTGTCATAGATTACTTCCATAGTATTGAAAATATTTTACACACATACACACACACACACATATATATATATAATTTACATATCATATCATACATATATGGGTGCACATGTTGAAGGTATAAGAGGTAATCACACCATAATATGATGGATCCTCTCACACCGAATCATAACTTACAAAGTGGTGATGTACAAACCTTCCCACAGGAAAGTTGAGAACAATCTGCAAGTTGTGTGTTTGAACTTCAAACACCAAATGATATAATCATTGGTGAAAGGTTATTATGGAGAGTGGTACATGTTAGTAATGTGAAAAAAACTCAACAGGTGTGACCATTCCCACTAGCCACCATGATGTATGTAAATACTCATGGCAAGTGAAGTTGCAACCAACTTGAATCATTCTATTTTTGTTCTCTCCCGGATCATCGATTTTCTTGCGTGATAAACACCCTCAAGGGATTATTGATCTTCACCATTGTCATTTTATCTTTTAGTGGTATTAGAGTAGCGTTAAACTAAGTACGCAAGTGTCGAATTACAATCTGTAAGAGAGAAAAATTTTAGAATTTATTTGTTTTTGAATACCATCAATGAAGGAAGTTTTACAAATTATTTTTTAGTTGCGGAAAAAAGTCGCCATCTTCTCCATCGTGTTCACAGCAGAATTTTGAACGAGATTGCATTTTTCATAGTAAAAACAAATGACAACAAACTGATCCTGCAAAACAAATTTCAGAGTTTGGTCTGCAACCTCTCGTTGCCGAAAAAGACAATAAGAATCATAATATTACCGTTGCTGAATTTTCTAGCTTGAATTAGCTGTCAAACCATTTCAATTGCCATGCAGGGCCACAATTAGATCAAGTTGGTTAACTGAATAATAAGTGGAACGACATCGTTCTTGGAGTGGCATTGTTTTGTTAACGGCCTATACAACACTATCCATTACTTTTGCATCCACCAAATTAAAATATAAGCCTAGATCAAAAAGGCATTTATTTATTATCATTATTATTTATTTGGTGTTTTGGCCTCTTCTTTTTTTTATTATTTTTTTTATTTTTCCCTCTTTCAAAGTCAAATTTGACTCGTTCAAAGACCGGAGGGGGGGGGGGAAACAAGGGAGGAATTTTATTTTTACTAATACACATTATGGCAATTAAGAGTGCTATTGATGCTTCAAAAATTGAAATCCTTAATGGAAGTAATTTTTGAGTATGGAAGCGTCACATTTCTTATCTTCTTACACATGAGAAAACTTTGTATACTCTATCCACTTATAAACCAAATGATGATTCTAATTGGATTCGAAACAAATGGATAGAAGATTTTACAATGGCAAAAGCAACCATGTTACACAACATGAAAAATAATATCATTCCATTGTTTGAAGAACATGAGTCTGCAAAGCAAATGATGGAAGCACTAGAAATACAATAACACTCGTATGAGTGAAAATGATAGCGTTGGTGATCATGTTAATCAATTGAAACAAATTGCAAAAGAATTATCCATCGCTAATCATGCAAAAGAATTATCCATCGCTAATCATCCTTTGTCAGACAAGATGCAAGTAACTACCATACTTAATAGTCTTTCATTGTCTTAGGATCATGTTGTTACATCTCTAACTCATACCAGATGTAATGCCCCGGCAATGAACCTCCCTATTCCCGTTCATTGGAGCATTCCCAATATACAATCAACAACGAGAACGAGACAAAATATTAATGGAATAATATCAACACCATTCCTTTACTTTTTAACTATTTCCAAGCTTTACAACATTGTCTCATTACATTCATAAATAAAATAAAGTAGTTCAACAAGTAAGGAATGATACAACAAAATCAATTATAAGTTAACCTTTCCTCAAAATCTACTTCTTGTTACACCAAAAGACAAATCGACATATAATCACCAAAACTACCTTAGGCATACATATAATATGATTTCAAACAAAAGCTTTCACATCCCAAAAGTTTTCTTCTTCTCAAAACAATCACTTAGGAGGGGCTTCATCTTCATTTCTTGAAATTTGGTTAGTTTGGGGTGAGCAAAAGCTCAGTAGGTAATGCATTTAATAGGTTATAACATCAATTGAAAAACACATGATCATGCAATGTAAATGTTTGGTAAATTTTGCTATATTTAAATGTATAGGTACATTTATGCATGAGTATGAAATGAGCAATGTTAAGGTTAAAGTTGCATTTCTTGATTTTATAAGGACGGTAAACATACTATGACATTCCAAGTAAGAGCCGTAATTTAAAATACAAACTTAGATATAGATTTTGTATACTGAAAATATTCCCACATTTACTGACTCTAGAAACGGTAGAGTGAAGGGCACCCAAAAACCTTTTTCCCTTCCATATTTGCCGACTCCAGAAATAGCGAGCTCGTGGACACCCAAAAACATTTTCCCACATTCGTCCAGCGATATGTGCAAACAGGGCAATTAGGCACCTTGACGCCTTGTGCAGGTACCAAATACAATACACAACCCGACCTGACTCACTACTTGGACTTATAGGCTATATATCCCCTTTCAACTTTCCACTATTCGCACTATTATTTTATCATAAGAGAAATTTAATAATGCATATGATGCATGAATTTGTAAATTTTCAATTTCCCCTAAAATGATTCTGATTCACAACAATTCACTATTTCACTCTTCAATAATAAAGATTACTCATTTAACAATCATCACCAACACAAGGTGTATATAGAAAAACATTTCAAATCATACATTTCATCCTCAAAGTTAAGCAAATACCTTCAATTTCATGTTTTTGAAATCAATTAAGCAAAACCCTTTTTATTGAACAATTTCCAAAACTAGGGCTTTATATAAAATTTAGGGATTTCCACCCTTTCATGAAATTGAAGCTAATGTTCATCACAAACAACAATAATCTTCAATAATAAACACAATCCTTCCATAATCACGAAATATTGCTCACTTTTGCCCAATCCCTTCATTAATACAAAACAATCTCTATGTATATATATTCCCCAATATATATTTATATATATAATGAGTATCTAATGAAATTACCACATATGAGTTTCAAATTAAAGATATAACACGTTAAAGACACACCTACCGCAAGAATAGAAGCTAGAGATGAGAATCCACAAGAAACTTCAACAAAATAGCGAAATAATCGGTGAAAATCCAAAGCTTGACTTGCCTTTCAATTTTCTTGAATGATTTGGAGTGAATCTTGGTTAAAAGTTAGAGAAATTTAGTGTTTCTAGGCTGGGATTTTTAGAAAATAGGGTTTAAGAGAGAGAGAGAGAGAGAGAGAGAGAGAGAGAGAATATGTAAAAGTGGAAAGAAAATGAGTAAAGATTGACTTTTTAAGTCAACTACCCCAACAGACCGCTCGAGCAAACTTTTCATCGCTCGAGTGAATAGCACAATTTCGAGGGGATCGCTCGAGCGACCTTTCTACTGCTCAAGCGAAAAACAAGAGGTCCCAGAAGTTTTGCAGAGCTACAGTGAAAATACTGGGAGCATGCAATTTGCGCTCGAGCGACCACTTAACTACTCGAGTGGTCTCGCCTGAAAAATGGTAAACTACTGAGAGCTATGAATCTTTGCTTGAGCAACCAAATGACCACTCGAGCAGTCTGCCAAATTCAACTGTTACAAC
The DNA here is from genome assembly GCA_025200525.1 of Camellia lanceoleosa. Lineage (NCBI taxonomy): Eukaryota > Viridiplantae > Streptophyta > Magnoliopsida > Ericales > Theaceae > Camellia > Camellia lanceoleosa. The sequence continues at coordinate 94,376,440 of CM045758.1, read as the reverse complement.
CTACCATCCTTAAAGAATTTCATCCCGAAAATTACCATAATCCCTATCAAAACAACTCCAACAACTCTCAAGGAAGATAACTATTATTCTTACAATAGCTCTATTCATCGTAACATTATCACAACATATGGAGTCGAATTCTCCAAAGTTCAAAGTTCACACGTCGCTTATGATCACAATACATAGCATCAACACAAGACTTGTTTATGTCCCACTAACCACAATACAATGTCAATATAATAAAAGGGTAACAAAATCATACATTATTAAACAAATCAGGGTATTTCTCATGGACTTTGGTTTCTCTTTCCCAAGTGGCTTCTTCTACTCCATGATGATGCCATAACACTTTGACTAGAGGTATATTTTCACCTCTCAAAACTTGCTCTCGGGAGTCTAGAATCTTCACGGGTTTTTCTTTCTAGGAAACATTTTCATCTACTTCTAAGTTCATCCAATCCAGAACATGAGAATGGTTGAGCTCATACTTGCGGAGCATTGAGATGTGAAACACGTCATGTATCTTATTTTCATCTAACGGCCTCTTATGTGGGAGTGGATGAGGCTCTCTCATGTTAGTGTAAGTCCATATTGCATTGCGTATGCCATTTCTTCGGTTTGCGTGCCTGTGTGCACGCATTTTGAGGCATCTCATTTTCATCTCATGGCCGCTGATTTTGGCATGCTTGCGAGTTATCCATGTTAGTTTAAGTCCATCGTTGCATGTTGTTGCATGCCATGTTTGTTTACATGCTTAGGTTGCGAGCCTAGCATACATTGCTCATTTGCATGTTCATGTTGCATACTTAGCCGCCATGCCTAGGTTGCATTTCATTGAGCATGCATCCCTTCCCTCTTGACCAATCATGATAGGGGTTGGGGCCCCTTTGATTTGTTTTGTGCTTGCATTCCATTTGATATCAAAGTTGCTAACTTGGCTTTCGGGCCATCATGCATTGAAATGCGTGATTGATGGCCCGGTCGAGGGCCATGCTCCTTGAGTCCATTACATGATAGGGAGTGTGTCCATGCATACATTTGCCTAGAAATTCTATGCCTATTTGGTCTGCTGTTGCTGTCAAAACTGTCTTCTGCAGGAATTTTGTGCCGACCGGCAGTATAGAGTGCCGACCGGCAATGTATTTATTGCCGATAGCTTCATTTCCAGCCGGTGGACTTTATACACGGTGGACATTCTATCCAGCCGGTGATGATCCTTAGGATTCAGGGAGCCTGTTACAGGACTTTTGCAATTTTCCAGAGAAGCAGGATAGTGAAACAGAGGCAACAGTGGCATGGTGCGGATTTCTGGGCAAGTCAGACTGAAGCATACATCATTCGCGCATCCCGAGGCGGAGGTTGTGGCCATCTCTTCTTTGCATTTAATTTAATTAGATTAGAGGTCTTGTAATAATTTATTCGTTTATTTTTCTTGGACTGTATTATTATTTTGGTCCCTCCGAGCGAGGGAGAATTTGTAATAAGTGTGTGTGAGTGGTGTGCATGTCTTCCAACCCCCATTTCTTTCTCCCTTTTACTTACCTGCTTTTAATGGTTAGTATTAGGGCACGTTTATTTTAGCATACCTTATGCTATGCATGCGTGCATCCATGCATTTGTTAACATGCACCGGGCTCGATACATCATACAAACCGCATTATATTTCAATTTCCAACTTGAATACGTGCATCAAATGATTGCATTTCACGTGCCATTTTTAGGGTTAGCCGAGCCTATCCTAATTACATGTTGTATGTGTTGCATTAGCCACTTAACATAAACTAGGTCATGCATGTTTTTGCTAACTGGTTTCTTGTTTTGGCACGGAGTACGATGTAAGTTTTATGCTTTAGCATGTCGCATGCGTGTGAATGTTAACATGACAGTATGTCTGCCATGCGGCTAAGTGCTTATGTGATAAACTGCTTGAATGCCTGTGGGTGGAGGTTGGATTACTTGAGTTGGGAATACTCATTGAAATCCGTGTTTTAGCCTACTCGCGAGTAGCAATTTCAAACTGTTTTCCAAACAAGACGGATATGCAATGTTTATTTCCAAATTAGGCAATCTAGTCTATACTTTTGTGTTGTGCGCATCACATAGTAATTCTAGGCTAATAACCGGAATAAGAGCATGTAATGTTTTCAAAAACGGATATCACGGTTAGTAGAGGCCGGTCTTCGGACCGGGCGAAAGGGGGTGCTCATAGCTGACCTTCCCCAATCGTACCCAAGCTCCCGAGCCAAGACATTTGGTGATGACGGACATGTGGCCTTCGGCACCGAGTCAGGGTTTCCTAAATTTTCCATTTTAAAATATTTAGGTGGCGACTCTGTAATTTGGAAAAGAAGTCCATGTTTGGCACTACTTTTCAAAAATCTGTTTTCTCAAAACGATTTTCCGGATTTGGACTCTTTGGTTCAGATTTAGAACCGTGACAATCGAGTCCGAACTGTAGTAAACCCAAAACGAACAGAACGGGACTTAACCCTCCCGGGGCGTTCGGGGACCTCTGATTTGGCCGCGACTCTGGGACTTTAGAGAGCTTGACTCGAACTCGTGATATCCTGTTTTGACTACACTTATGTGTTTCTTTGCATTGCATGTGCATTGGTGCGCCTAGGACACCGTGTTGGCCATCTGCTATTCCTGAGCGGTTTGCTGGAGGCTTTTCTTGTCAAGTCATGACCATAAGGCTGACCGGTTGCGGGCTCTGCCAGTATGGGAACACAAACCCCGGTTTTACTAGGGCACCCCTTTTCGACCATTCGACCTAGTGCATAGTCGGAATCCATAGTGACCATTCCAAACTAGGACAGGATGCTCACCCGATATTAGGTTGTTTGAAACCGCTGTGTGCGTAGTGAAACCCTAGCTCCTGACAAAATAGGACAGGGAAACCCTACCCCCGCATAGGGGTGTTTTGGCTCTCTTTTACATGCTATGTGCTTTTAGAGTGTATCTCTGCAGGGAATGCATATACCAGTTTGCGAGTCTGGGTATCCGGCCTGCGGGCACCAATATCAGTATTTTGAGAATCAGTTATATCTGCGGGTATCATATTCAGATTTGGGGCAATGATTTCGGGGAACAGTGATCAGTAATGGAATACAGTCGTTCAGCTTTGCTCGTATCCGTTCCAGTGAAGTTGAGTTGAGATGCTGTTTGTTTTCTCTTTTGCTAGGTAGTCCTGGAATCATAGCTTCAGAAGGCTCCACTATCCCCCGGGTACATTGGATTTGTGCTGATAGACTTTGTCAGGTCAGAGACTCAGTTCAAGGGTAATCAGGGCCAGAGAAGGCTAATCGGGCACGGACCATCAGTATAACAGCTACCAGATCAGTGATCTTTGAGCAGTCGGGTTGAGATCTCCGAGCCTACTGCAGATACAGATATACCAATTGCTCAGTTAGATCAGGACAATATGTCAAGTCTGGAAGAGATGGTGCGCCAACTCCAGGATAGTATGGAAGCCATGCAGCAAGACGCTGTCCGTCGAGCAGAATCCGCCAAGCAACAGGCTGTGGTCATAGCCCAACAGGCAGAGACAATTGCTGTGCTAGAGCAAAGAACCGGCGCCTCGCTTCACAACAAGTTCCTCCACTACCAGGGGTTCAGACACCCAGGGAAACGTCAGATGTCCAGGAAGATATGGACATTCCAACGGGGTCGGCTCTGCCCCTGGTTCTACCCCAACTATCCAAGACACCCATCAACCTACTAGACCCTCTCTTTGAGTTCAAGACGGACCCCACAGCATTGAAAGTGAGCAAGCTTGAGAAATTGTTCAAAAAGTCTCAGGGGGCCCACTCTATTCCTGATATAGATGATGGTTATACCGACTCAGTGGTGACATTACCGGATCGGTTCAAGATGCCGCATATCGATCGCTTTGACGGCTCTGGAGACCCAAGGGGTGCACCTCCACCTGTTTTCTGATATCCTGAGACCAATGGGTTTGACCACAGCCCAGAAATTGTCACTATTCGACCGGACCCTGTCTGGGATAGCCGTAATCTGGTATGCGAAATTAGAGAACTCTGTGAAACAGAATTTGGAAGAGATGGCTGAGGCTTTTAGTGATCAGTACTCCTACAACACACAGATTGAGGTCACAACCCGTGATCTTGAAGTCACCCGCCAAGAGCCAAAAGAGGGTTTTTCAGAATTTGTGGCGAGATGGAGAGCAAAGGTCTCGATGATGGCTGCAAGGCCTTCCGACAAAGACCAGATAAGGATGGTTGTGCGCAACCTCCAACCCAGATTGATGCAAAAAATTATTGTTCTCCCCTTCCCTACTTTTTCAGATCTACATGAGATGGGGGTTCAAATCGAGGATGCCATCCGACAAGGGATCTTTGCGAAGATAATGAGCCTTTGAAGAGAAATGTTGCTCCAGCCCAATGCTACTCTTGATGGTAGCAGTGCGAAATGCTCAGTAGGCACTATCACCACTTCCCTCAATGGCCAAAAACCAACCACTTCAACTCGCCCCAAGCCCGAAAATTCCATCCTCTTTACATGAGTCTCTCTCAAGCTTTGAAAAGTCATGAGAAGAAGGGCACCTAGAACTCCTAGAACCCCAACCCCTTCCACAACCTCTTCCACCAAGATATGAACCAGCTAAATCTGCTTATCATCGCTAAAGACACGGTCATGATACGATCCGTTGCATCCACCTCCGTCATAAGATTCAAGATCTTATTGACGAAAAGACCCTAGCTCCACCAAAAGGATCTCAGGTTAGTACTGACTCGTCACCCCTACATCTCAACCTCATCCATATATTGGCCGTCCCTTACGACCCCAGCATGTACATCACCCCGGCCCATTTACCCAAGCCTGAGGTGTTTATCCCGGCAAGCATGGACTTATGCATGATGGGTGCGTCTGAACCCCAATCATCTCAAACCCATGAACCCACTACTTACCGTGATGAGGATGATCGAAGATCTTGAGAAGCGTGGCGAGATCTAACCTTTGGGGTTTTAGCCCCATCATCAACCACATCACGTACCAGGGAGTTCATGTCTAAAGGCTCCCCAACCTTGGGACAGGCTGCATTGGAAGAAGGCCAATCCCTTAGCAAAGTGGAGGCCATGATAAGAACAAGCTGGGCAAGCATTAGTCCCCATGAACATCTTCGGGGCTGTTGAGGCTTGAAAGTCAAGGATCGAACAGCAAGTACTAGCAGTCGTTGCAACGATCGTGGATGGCACTTTTACCGTTCAGAGTCAGAGCAGTTTGAATCGAGAGGTGGGCCGGGAAAAGGGCCGTCTTGCTAGGAATGTTCCTTTCAGCTCTAACCCTACTCCCGAAAAAGATCAACAAACCCAGCCAGCACCTGCCAACCCCTTTGTTGGTGCATCTTCTTCAAACCCCCGAACTTTGGACTATCTACCTCGAGGCCAGAGGGTGTTCACCCCACTGTACATGTCTCTATCAGCGGCCTTGAGGGTCCTGATTAGAAAGGGGTATCTGAAGCCCCTGGAGCCACAACCATTACCAAAGAAACCCCCTCCCTCACATAACCCACCGACCATCAGGTTTTCCATCAAGAAATGGCCATGACATGACATGTGCCCGCCGCCACACGAGATACAAAATCGATTGACAACAAGGTCATCGTTGCACCACCAAGAAGTCTATCATCACTGGATCAGTGAATTTGGGGGATAGTACGAAGTATGTGATTGGGGGATGAACCACCTGCGGGCGTTGTTCAGTTTACTTCAGATGTGGTGGACAGCATGCACTATGTTGAGCAATGTACAAATGTTGTTAATTTTGCTTTCTGACTTAGGTATTGGGTCAGTCTTGTCATTTTGTATTGAGTCAGTCTTTTCATACTGAGTTGGTCAGGGTCTGTCTTGTTGTATCGAGTCAGTCCTATTTTGTTAAAGTCGGGTGATTTCAGGGGTGTTACCTCCGACATCACTTGCTTGTTTTGTGTTTGTCTTTTTTCTTCCTTTCGAGTCTGTTTCTGCCTTGGAGCCAGTTATGCCAACAGATCTGAATGGAACAGCAGTGATTTTCACACTCTTGTGTTTTCTTCTGCCGTGTGCCAGTTGTGCCAGAAATTCCAAATGAGATGGCAGTATTTGACTAAGAACTCTGTCTTTTCTGTGCCTTGAAGTCGTTGTAATGACTTGAGTTTTTCAAAACTTTTTGAACACTGTGGTAAAAACAAAGAGGAAGGAATTCCTTGGGTTTTGCAAAAATTGATCAACTTGAGAGAAAGAAAGGCGTGCTAAGCCCTTAATGAATGAAATCATGCTTGTCGGCGTGAGTATCGAGAAGGATCCCGGTTCGATCTAGACCGGTTCCACACTATCTTCTGCGAGCGATTTGTCGCTTTCTTAAAACTATCAAAAATGTTTTGGCGGTCCTGAAGACCTGTGGAATCGCTCTTGAGATTGTGCAACTAGATCGCCTCACCGAGACTCGACCCCTTTGCTTTCAAACCTTGAACTGCATTTAGAATGTTCAACTGGCCGACCACAATGTAAGGCCTGTGGCTGACGGAAGCAACCCTCGAACAAGAGGCAGCAAAGTCAGATCGAGAAGGTTAGACCTCATCAGAAGAAGCTTGCAAAGCTAGATCAGAAGCACCCCTCGAACTAGGGGCAAAAAATGTCCAATGTGCTCGAAGAGCCGAAGATGGGTCCTTCTGCAAATCAATGACACCCATTCTCCTGGATTCAGGTGACTTCAGGATCTCAAAACCATTTGGCATGGACAAAGCTACACTTTTACCCTTTGAGAGGCTCGCTGGGCCGAAAACCCTAAGGGCGACCTGCAAAAAGTTAGAGCAAAGAAAAGAATGAAAAAAAGAAAAAAGAGAAAAAAATTCAAAGATACACAAATGCAAAAAGAAAAGAAAAGAAAAATGCAAAAAAAAGAAGAAGAAGAAAAAGGAAAGAAAAGAATAGAAAAAAGAAAAAAGAACAAAGTTCGCAAGGTCGAAAACCTGCAATAGGCGCCTTGGCAAAAGTTAGAGCATAAAAAGGAGAGGTTAAATACCCGAGTGTACCTTAACCCCAAACTACGTAAGGCTTGATTCCCATGTTTGGGATACGTAGGCAACTTCATTCTGAAGTCCAGCCATAAAACAATTCAAATTCGATTGTGTCCATGCGATGGTTCTGGCCATCTTTGTCTTCTCTGTATCTGAGAGTCTGGTTGTGTTCATCGCTCCGAGGACTGACTACAATGTGCTGCGGCATCATCCAAACAAGAGGCAACTTTCCGTTGTCATTGAAAACGCCGCAATGTCATTTCAAACAAGGGGCAACTTTCCGTTGCCACGCAGTGTCCTTCAGACAAGGGGCAATTTTCCATTGCTATGGGTCTGAGATTGTGCATCTCAAGAGTAGGTTTCATGCTCGTTGAGCAAGTGGCCATTTGCAAAAATAGTTTTTGGGAATTTTTACTGAGGTTGACTGATTTTCTCTAGAAAATTATCCCATTTTTCCAAAACTGGACCATTTTCTTGGACCCAAAAAAAAGGAAAATTTTCAGTGCTCATAGCCTGACTTGCATGATTTTAAATCAAAAGTTGAACAAGCATGTTAATCTAACTCTCATGTTGGTCAAAATTGTTTTAGTAGAAAGCAAAATAAAAAAATGGTCAAAATGATGAACTAGGGGCACAGTTGAGTCAAAGCTTCTGTTTTTTCCCGCCAAAGATATACTTGCCAAAAGAGCACAACCGGTTAGCAAAAGAGTCAAAGCTCTCTTGTCACGAGGTATCAAGCCATGCGAAGCATAAATTGAATGGGGCAAGATGTTCCACTTCCTCATCTGGACAGATCTAACCACGCCCAAACTCCCCAAAAGGCATCATCAACCGATGTTAGTCAGATTTGCTACACACCCAGATGTGGCACAACCCCTCTGTGGGGGAAGTTCATTGTTGTGAGCAGAAGAAAAAGAATCTAGCAGAATGCTAGGGGCAAAAGCCCGCAACTTCTTGTCTATCCACCAACCACTCTGGGGAGCAATGAAAAATGAGAGATTGAAGAATAGAGATGTGCTACCGAGAGAAAAAGTGAGGAAAAGGGCTTTTTTCAGAAAAACAGAGCTTGAGGGCCGAGTGATGTGAGAATCACAAATGAGAAAGGGTGGGAAATAATACCCGGTGAAACAGGCTCCCTGTGCACATTTGAGTCTTGTGTTTTGTTTTGTCTGTCCTGATTCTTGTTTTGAGTCGTTTCGAGTGTCAATAGATGTGTTTAGGTTGTTTACCTTTTTTGTTTTCCGTTGTTGAGTCGTGGTGTGCTGTGTTCAGTCGTAGGCTCAATACCCAGTCGAAAACTTATTTCCACTCTCAATTCAAAAATAAAATCATTTTGTGCTCAGAGTGCTGTGCCATTCCCCACATTTGTGCAAAACAAAATTTTGTTCTTTCAAAAACCGCAAGGTTCAACCCGGGTCAAATGCGAACTGTAAAACAAGGACCTATCTGAAGCTATGTAGGTTTCGGATTGCAAAGCAAAAGAAAAGAGGGAAAATCGAAGCACCTGAGTGTGTTTCACCTTCAGCAAATTCCGTGATTGTACTCCGGATGTACCTCTTCAGGGCCTTGCCAATGCTCCGAAGTATGAGTGTGCCTCTACCTCAAGCGCAAGATCAAGCCTGCTTCAAAGTTATGCACCCTTCCACCCGCATTGTTATGCACTCTTCCACTGGTATTGTCATGCACACCTTACTTGCATTTATTTGCATCTTGAGTTATCTTCTATTGTTTATCCTTTTACGCTAAGCAGCGTTTGGGATTGTTGTCCTTCAGGACTTTCTCAAGTTGCGTTGTAGACGCGCCTGATAGTTTGTTGGACCTCCTCTCACGATTTCAGCGTGGTTTGAGTGTCCCGTTCCTTACGCGATTTCAGCGTGTTTGGAATTTATCCCAAGTTGCGTTGTAGACGCACTGGGCGGTTTGTTGGACCTCCTCTCACGATTTCAGCGTGGTTTGAGTGTCCTGTTCCTTACGCGATTTCAGCGTGTTTGGAATTTATCCCGAGTTGCGTTGTAGACGACTGGCGGTTTGTTGGACCTCCTCTCACGATTTCGGCGTGGTTTGAGTGTCCCGCTCCTTACGCGATTTCAGCGTGTTTGGAATTTATCCTGTTGCGTTGTAGACGACTGGCGGTTTGTTGACCTCCTCTCACGATTTCAGCGTGGTTTGAGTGTCCTGTTCCTTGCGCGATTTCAGTGTTTGGAATTTATCCCGTTGCGTTGTAGACGACTGGCGGTTTGTTGGACCTCCTCTCATGATTTCGCGTGATTTGAGTGTCCTTCCTTACGCTGATTTCAGCGTGTTTGGAATTTATCCTAAGTTGCGTTGTAGACGACTGGCGGTTTGTTGGACCTTCTCTCACGATTTCAGCGTGGTTTGAGTGTCTGTTCCTTACGCTGATTTCAGGTGTTTGGAATTTATCCTGTTGTGTTGTAGACGACTGGCGGTTTGTTGGACCTCCTCTCACGATTTGGCGTGGTTTGAGTGTCCCGCTCCTTATGCGATTTCAGCGTGTTTGGAATTTATCCCGTTGCGTTGTAGACGACTGGCGGTTTGTTGACCTCCTCTCACGATTTCAGCGTGGTTTGAGTGTCCTGCTCCTTACGCCGATTTCAGCGTGTTTGGAATTTATCCCAAGTTGCATTGTAGACGACTGGTGGTTTGTTGACCTCCTCTCACGATTTCAGCGTGGTTTGAGTGTCCCGCTCCTTACGCGATTTCAACAGTGTTTGGAATTTATCCTGTTGCGTTGTAGACGACTGGTGGTTTGTTGGACCTCCTCTCACGATTTCAGCGTGGTTTGAGTGTCCCGCTCCTCACGCGATTTCAACAGGTTTGGAATTTATCCCAAGTTGCGTTGTAGACGACGGCGGTTTGTTGACCTCCTCTCACAGGTTCACACACCCCTAACTCGCTTCCTAAAAGGTTCTGCATGACCTAATCAAATGCATGTAATGACCTATGATGAACAGCGTTTGGGGCCTGAGCGGAAGCAATAAATTTTAAATGACAATAAACAAACACATCCATTGAGCAACTACCAAAAACCAGGACCATATCGAGATTTAACAAAAGGTAAACATGCACACAGAAGTAGGTTACAAAACATCTACAAATCCAAAATTTCAGATATTAGGCACACAAAACAATAGATACAACAACCCCGACCAGCGACATGGATACCAAAAATTACATATACAAAGAAAACTGGTCTATGATGTAAGGGTTCTCCTCAGGCTCGGGTTATCCTGTTTACAAAAATGCATGAGGCTTAAAACGGTTTCTCCAAGCCGATTTCCTACGTAATCGCATAAAATTACGTAATGAGACAAGCTCGGTGAATAATAGTACTTAATTAATTTAAATCACAATGCATAGTCAGACGCTACTAAGTAAACAGAATTTCAATTATTGGCCTTTCAAATGGATAGCCTTATGCGCACGGATAGCCTTATGCGGCACGATAGCCTTATGCACGTATATACAAATATGGTTTCCACTTTTCATTTCCAGATCAATACATAGTTTACGATCATATCGCATGTAAAACAGATACATAAATGTATATGCAATGCACTATTACTCACGGTTGTGGTGGCGTGTTAATTCCTTCGAGTGTGTCCTCGCACACAATGTAGTCGACAAATTAGTATTCTTCCTTTGTATATCCTTAAGGTGTCATATTATGTGTCACCATATGACTATCAAAACTCATCAAAAAATATTCTATAAGCACCAAAGAATCAAGCATGAAAAACGAATCACATTTTCTTTCGCAAAATAGTCCTCCGCTGAAGAACTTGTCCGCCGAGCGACAAAGATAAAGTTACCAAAATATCAATAGTCGATTTTACGCCGAAGGCATTTATCCGCCGAGGACAGGTAATTTTCGTAAAACCGCCGAGAGGTGCATTTTCCCGCTGAAGGCCTTGACCTCCGCCGAGCGACGACAACCCAGATTCAGGTACCGATTCCAAACCAAAATTCCACAATCAAAACTCAATTTTTAAGCTATCAAAGGTAAAATTCATGCAATACTTCCACTTAACAACACCACAACATGGATGAAAGCTTAATCATGTCAATTTAAACCAAGTTAAAGGCTTCAACAAGCCAACACTTCCACAAATTCCGTCATATTTTCCGAATATATTCAAGTTCTTCACGTTTAACAACCACATCACATAATATTAACATGAATGCATGGATTAATGATACACACTCTAAAATGGATGTCCAAAATGTCAAAATACCCAATTAATGAGAAACCCTACTTGGATCAAATGTAGAGCATCCATGAATCAAACACAAATATATATACATATATCTCAACTCTTAAGTGGCTACACAAGAGAACTTGAATTACCTTCAATTAAATCACACAAATCCAATAAGTTGATGAGCTTCCTTGATGAATCACAATTTCCCCCAATTCCTCACCCACGCTTTCTTTCCTCCCTCTTAGAGTCCCACGCTTTTGATCACAAGTTCCACAAGTCTTAGACATAGATATATAGCAATATATATATAAGAGCATAAAAGACTAAAAATCAATCGCTTTTATGATTCAAATGAAAATTTCATAGAAAATCCTATTAAAGCTTAAAAATCTTGTAGATTTCAAATATTAAATCAATTTCAAAATTAAATCTCTAAGGTGTCCAATTTCGCATTAAAGCAATTCAAGTGTAACAGATAATGTTTGAACTCAACAGATAAGGGTCACTATGTCTTCTTTTCCATCCAATTACCGAGACTTATACATAAAATTTCATAATAGATATTCAGAGATACGTAACAAAAGCTTGAAAAGATATAGAATGTAATCGACATGGTGGCCTCGTCGGTATTACACTCTCCCTTAATTAAGTTTGGTCCTCCAAACTTGTTTTTACCTTATGACAAAAACAGATACACGGATAGTGATTTTTCATTTCATCTTTTTTTTCCCAAGTCGCCAGCCCGTAGTGCTCTTGCCACTCTACTTTCACCATTGGAATTTCTGCTCAGAATCGCTTACTGACGGTCCGTAATTCGGATCGGTTTCTCCTCAGAGGACAACTTGTCGCTGAGCTCAACTGATGATAATCAATGATATGGGATGGATCTCGAAGATATTCTCGAGCATAGAAACATGAAATACATTATGAACTCGACTCATGTGTGGCGGAAGGGCGACTCGGTAGGCTACTGGCCCAACTTTCTGTAAGATCTGAAAGGGTCCGACATATCGGGGTGTTAGTTTACCCCTCTTTCCAAATCTTGGGTGTCCTTTCATTGGGGTAACTTTCACAAAAACATGACTGTTCTCATCAAATTCCAAGTTCCTTCGCCGATTATCGTGTAACTCTTCTCGCTCATGGAGCCAAATTTTCTAATAATTTTCACCTTTTCAGTAGTCAATTGAACAATCTCTGGCCCTAACAAAGGCCTATCCCCTACCTCCGCCCAGCATACAGGTGAGCGACACGGTCTTCCATACAGAGCTTCATAAGGTGCCATTTGAATACTTGAATGGTAACTATTATTGTATGCAAATTCAATCAGCGGTAGATGAGTTTCCCAACTTTCTTGAAAATCCAGCACACACATTCGGAGCATATCTTCTAGAGTTTGTATCGTTCTTCTGATTGACCGTCGCTTGAGAGTGAAAAGTCATCAATTTAAGTTCCGTTCCCATAGCCTCCTGCAAACTTTGCCAGAATCTTGAAACAAACTTGGGATCTCTATCTGACACAATGGAAACAGGGACACCATGAAGCCTTACAATTTCATTCATATAAAGTCATCATGAGCTTATCTCGTTATATTGAGTCTTTACTGGTAAGAAATGAGCAGACTTTGTTAACCGGTCGACAATAACCCATATTGAATTCATGCCTCGGGGAGTTCGCGGTAACCCCACAACAAAGTCCATTGTCAAATGTTCCCATTTCCACTCCGGAATAGGAAGAGGCTGCAACAAACCGGCAGGTCTTTGATGCTCCGCTTTTACTTGTTGGCATTGTAAGCATTTAGAGACAAATTCTGCAATCTCCCTTTTCATACCCGGCCACCAAAAGTTTTGCTTTAGCTATCGGTACATTTTGGTACTTCCTGGATGCATTGAGAATCTCGAGGTATGCATTTCTTCCATCAATTTCCGTTTAAGTTCCAACACATTAGGGACACATATCCTGTCCTGGAACTTGAGCACTGAATCCGTTAAACTGAACCCCGGTTTTGGTTTGGACTCTAACTCGTCACATATCTTCCTCAACATGTCATCCTCCTTTTGATGTAATTTGATCTCTTCAAGTATGGTTGGTCGAGCTATTGTTGCTGCCATCAGGGTCTCTTGCCTTCGGGTCACACACTCCACATTCAAATTTTGTCTAATTCAACATTAACTCCTTTTGTTCCGTAAACAAATACGCCAAATCTCCCCTATTTTTCCGGCTAAGTGCATCCGCGACCATATTAGCTTTACTAGGATGATAATGAATTTGTAGATCATAATCTTTAAGCAACTCTAACCACCTCCGCTGTCGCATATTCAACTCTTTTTGGGTGAAAAGATATTTGAGACTTTTGTGGTCGGTATAGACTTCACAGGTTGTGCCATAGAGATAGTGTCGCCATATCTTCAAGGCAAACACTCACGCCGCCTCAAGGTCGTGTGGGATAATTTTTCCGTGGGGTTTTAATTGTCGAGAAGCATATGCAATAACCCTTCCATTCTCGCATAAGTACACAACCAAGCCCTTTATGCGAGGCATCATCAGAATTACAAACCCTTCGCCTCGATGGTAAAGCTAAACTGGTGTCAGAGTTAACTTTGTTTTCAACTCTTGGAAGGCGACTCGCTCTTCTAACCATTCAAACGCAACTCTTCCGTGTTAGTTGGGTAAGCGGCACAACAATCTTGGAGAAATTTTGAACAAACCTCCGTAATATCCAAATAACCCCATGAAACTGTGACCTCGCCATACACTAGTAGGAGTTGGCCAATTTACAATTGCTTCAATTTTGTGTGGATCAACAGAGATTCCTTCCTTGGTCACCACATGTCCCAAGAATGCCACTTCTTGTAGCCAGAATTCACACTTCTTTAGTTTTGCATACAATTTCTTTTCCCGGAGTGTTTGAAGAATTAGGCAAAGATGATCCGCATGAGCTTCTGTACTCTTTGAGTAGATAAGGATGTCGTCGATAAAAACCACCACAAATTCATCCAAATAGGGCTTGAAAACACGGTTCATCAAATCCATGAAAGTCATGCAGCGTTAGTGACTCCAAATGGCATAACCAAGAATTCATAATGGTCAGACGGTTCAAAAGTCAGTTTCTCAACATCGTCACTTTTGACCTTTAGTTGATGATATCCGCATCGAGATCAATTTTGGAAAAGACTTGTGCCCTCAGAGTCGATCAAATAAATCATCAATCCTTGGCAGCGGGTACTTATTCTTGATTGTGACTTTATTAAGCTCTCGGTAGTCAATACAAAGCCGGAGTGTTCCATCTTTCTTCTTTACAAATAGCACTGGTGCACCCCACGGAGAAACACTTGGACGAATAAATCCCTTGTCTAATAAATCTTGCAACTGAATCTTCAATTCTTTCATTTCAGCTAATGCCATTCGGTACAGAGTTTTAGAAATAGGTTGAGTTCCTGATAGCACGTCAATTGTGAATTCAATTTCACGGTCTACTAACTCTCTTGGTAGTTCTTTTGGGAAGACATTCGGAAAATCACAAACGACTGGGATCGCATCCATATTTTCATGCTCTACTGGCCCTCCCAGGACACTACATAAATAACCCTGACATCCTTTTTGAATCAATTTGCAGGCCTTAGCTGCAGAGATCACATATGGTGGTGATGTCACTTCCTGACCCTAGAAAACAGCTTCGTCAATTCAAGGGTAAAATTTAATTTGTTTCATCGTACCTATGGTAACACCATATTCACCCAACCAATCCATCCCCAAAATAATGTCAAATGAAGTCATATCAAGTGGAACTAAATTAGCATATACACGACATCTCCAATGAGAATTTCACAAGTAGGATAGACAAGTGTAAATCAAAGAATTCTATAGGTGACGTAACACACAACACATAGGTTAATTCTACTTCAGATTTACCTAAGTTCTTTGCAAATTGCTTTGACACAAAAGAACAGGTAGAGCCAGAATCAAACAAAACATAAGCAGAATAGCCATAAACCATACATGTACCTGATACCACTATTGTTGCATTCTGTAAATCTCCCGGAACCAATGCAAATACCCTACCTTGCCTTGTGGTATCCTTGTTATTGGTTGGTTTAACGGTTAATTGGGCACTAGGAGTCGGTGTAGACCCTGCTGAGCTTGTGGCGGCCTTATTACCAGTTTGTTGATCTCTTTGTGGACAGTCTCTAATCAGATGCCCCATCTTGCCGCACCGAAAACATGCTCCGGTCAATCGATGACATTTCCCACGATGTTTCAATCCACATTCTGGGCACACAGGAGTTGAATTCTGAGGAGCAAGATCACTGAGTTCCTCAATTTCCGCTTTTGTTCGCAAGTGGTTGTTCCTTAGACCATTGAGTATTCTCGCTTTTTCCTTTCCATTCAGAATTGAGTCTGCGAGCAAGATTCCTTCGCTATAACATCCCGCCTCCAAGACATCAACATAGGTAGGTAGCTTTAGTACATTAATCCGTCTTGAATGGCACCCCATTATCCTCCCTCAACTTTCCGCCTTCTTGTAATTCTACCATGTGAGGTGCAAACCGGCTAGTTCTCAATTGTGCTTCATACCACCTACGCTTTTATTTCCTGCCTCAACGCTTTCAAATTCGCCATTTTCTTGTCTCGAGATACTGGGAAAATATTTGTCATAGAACAACACCAGAACTCCGTCCAAGTCAACCCCGGATGCATTGTTCTCGTAAGCATCCACCATCTCCGCTTCATCTTCAAGAGTGAAAGCACCAAGTCGCACCTTTGCACTTGCACAAGGGAAGACTTTGAACAATTTCTATCCCTAACACCCATGCCTCCGCCTTCATTGGTTCAATCCTCCTTTAAACGATGGTGGTTTCATCTTTTAAACTCCCTCGTGTAATGGTACGGTCTTCAAAGATGAATGTCTTGCATTACGTGGGGGTACCGGTGGTGGTGGCCGAGGTTGTTGTTGGCGATGGTGTTGTTGCCGTAAGGTCTCACCATTTCCTCATCATTCTTTCCATCCTATCCAACCGCATCAAGTAGCATCTTCGCTCATCGGTCCTTGTTCTCACCATAGTCTACGTAATGTAATTACAATATATACAAAGGTGTACAAGAAATTCAAGTTGTTAGCATTAGAGTTAGCGTAAATCATGTCACGTTGTTATCAATCATACTTTCCTATATGATGCCTACCACATTAGACATCCTAACGCCAATGGATCCGCAGTGAGATAGCAACTCGTGCTCGATACCACTTGTCACGCCTCTAACTCGCCCCTAAAAGGTTCGGGCATGACCTAATCAAATGCATGTAATGACCTATGATGAACAAATATTGGGGCCCGAGCGGAAGCAATAAATTTTAAATGACAATAAATGTACACATCCATTGAGCAACTACCAAAAACCAGACCATATCGAGATTTAACAAAAGGTAAACATGCACACGTAAGTAGGTTACAAAACATCTACAAATCCAAACAGGATATTAGGCACACAAAACAATAGATACAACAACCCCGACCAAATGACATGGATACCAAAAATTACATATACAAAGAAATCGGTCTATGATGTAAGGGTTCCTCCTCGTTCGGGTTATCCTTAAGCCGAAAATGCATGAGGCAACGCTTAAAACGGTTCTCCAAGTCGATTTCCTACGTAATCGTATTAAAATTACGAACGAGACAAGCTCGGTGAATAATAGTACTTAATTAATTTAAATCACAATGCATAGTCAGACGCTACAAGTAAAAGATTGGCCTCATATTATCGATTGGCCTTTCAATTGATAGCCTTGCGGCCTGGATAGCCTTATACAGATGATAGCCTTTATGGCGCAGATATATACAAATATGGTTTCCACTTTTCATTTCCAGATCAATACATAGTTTACGATCATATCGTACAGAAAACAGATACATAAATGTATATGCAATGCACTATTACTCACAGTGTTGTGGTGGCGTGTTAATTCCTTCTGGAGTGTGTCCTGCACACAATGTAGCTGACAAATTAGTATTCTTCCTTTGTATATCCTTAAGGTGTCATATTATGTGTCACCATATGACTGTCAAAACTCATCAGAAAAATATTCTATAAGCACCAAAGAATCAAGCATGAAAAACGGAACAATCACATTTTCTTTCCGCAAAATAGTCCTCCGCTCGAGCGCAACTTGTCCGCTCGAGCGGACAGTACAAAGTTACCAAAATACTGAATAGTCGATTTTTACGCTCGAGCGTACATTTATCCGCTCGAGCGGACAGGGTAATTTTCAGAAAAACTGCTGAGAGGTGCATTTTCCCGCTCGAGCGGCCTTGACCTCCGCTCGAGCGGACGACAACCCAGATTCAGGGCAGCCCGATTCCAAACCAAAATTCCACAATCAAAACTCAATTTTTAAGCTATCAAAGGTAAAATTCATGCAATACTTCCACTTAACAACACCACAACATGGATGAAAGCTTAATCATGTCAATTTAAACCAAGTTAAAGGCTTCAACAAGCCAACACTTCCACAAATTCCGTCCTATTTTCCGAATATATTCAAGTTCTTCACGTTTAACAACCACATCACATAATATTAACATGAATGCATGGATTAATGATACACACTCTAAAATGGATGTCCAAAATGTCAAAATACCCAATTAATGAGAAACCCTACTTGGATCAAATGTAGAGCATCCATGAATCAAACACAAATATATATACATATATCTCAACTCTTAAGTGGCTACACAAGAGAACTTGAATTACCTTCAATTAAATCACACAAATCCAATAAGTTGATGAGCTTCCTTGATGAATCACAATTTCCCCAATTCCTCACCCACGTTTCTCTCTTCTCTCCCTCTTAGAGTCCCACGTTTTGATCACAAGTTCCACAAGTCTTAGACATAGATATATAGCAATATATATATAAGAGCATAAAAGACGAAAATCAATCGCTTTATGATGCCGAAATGAAAATTTCACAGAAAATCCTATTAAAGCTTAAAAATCTTGTAGATTTCAAATATCAAATCAATTTCTGAAAATTAAATCTCTAAGGTGTCCAATTTCAGACGAAAGCAATTCAAGTGTAACAGATAATGTTTGAACTCAACAGATAAGGGTCACTATGTCTTCTTTCCATGCAATTACCGCACTTATACATAAAATTTCATAATAGATATTCAGAGATACAGAACAAAAGCTTGAAAAGATAACAGAATCAGATACGAGGGTCGGGGTATTACAGTTTCAGCGTGGTTTGAGTGTCCCGTTCCTTACGCCATTTCAGCGTGTTTGGAATTTATCCCAGGTTGCGTTGTAGACGCGCTGGATGGGGTTGTTTTTGGATCTCCTCTCACAATTTCAGCGTGGTTTGAGTGTCCTCTTCCTCACACGATTTCAGCGTGTTTGGAACTTACTTTAGGCTGCGCGGAACGCGCTCCTGATTAATTTTCTTTGTTCTTCCTCCACTCACGAGTCCAGCGTGGTTGGAGTGTGTTCACCCTTTGCATCTTTACTAGCATAGCATTTCATTCGCGCTACCTTGCGCACCTTACCTGTACTTGTTAGTACATTGCATTGTTTTATATACAAACCGGCTTCGCGCTGCGTATAAGTCCAATTACAAACCGGCTTCGCGTAGTGTATAAGTCCAATTATCAAAATTTTCCTGCATATCATTTGCATCCTGCCCCTGAACTACGCTGGTTTGATTCCTTGCAAAGGGATACGTAGGCAGCCTGCGGGCACAACCATTTATTCATCTGTATTTTGTTTGTCTAAGTCTTCGGCCTTGTCAAAAATGGGTCGTCTCTGGGCTTTGACACTCACTCCCGTCATTGTTATGACTTACGAGTTCGGTCAAAGAGGGGCAACTGTAGACACCCCATTTTTGACCGCCCTCAAGACTTGGGCGTTACTGATGGTTTACTTGGTGGAGAAAGGTGTGCGATGCTGCAGGTTGATTTCTTGGCAAGGAGAGGCAAATCTCAACTTCATACCCCATTGTGGACCAAAATTATTTTTGATGGTTTTTATACCTTAAAACCCTCTCTTCCAAAACATTTTTGAAATAAAATTCCCACGATGTTCCGATGCTCGCATTTCGGTAAACCGAGCAAGGACAAAAGGGGAGATGAATGAAAGAGAGATGAAATCTTTGAAAAATCTTTCAAAACACCTTACTTAGGGGTTTGAAGTCGAAGAAAAGAGGAGAAGAGGGGAGAAAAACTAGTTTGGGAGTGGTTCGGCATGAATCCGAGAAGGAGAAAAGTCTGCGCGGCTTCCCCGAAACGGGCGTAACTCTTTGTACAAGAGGAATTAAAATATGGGGCCACCACCATTGGAAACCTTACTTCCGAGGCTTCATTTTGCACTCAAGAATCTCCTAAGTCTAAATCCGGGGGGAGGAGATATGGTTGGTTGAAGTCCGGTTGGACCGAATCTGCGGCTTTACGAAGGCATAACTTTTTCTACAGAAGGAATTTTAATGCAAGGTTTGCGCCATTGGAAAGCTAACTTCCGGGGCTTCAATCTAGACTTCCACCGGAACTTTTTGACCTTACCGGCTGCCGACCGGCACAAAAGAGTGCCGACCGGCACAAAAGATAGCCGGCCAAAAGTGCCGAACTTCAGTTTTTGAGATATTTTGCTTTACCTTGTACTAGATATTTCCAATTGGGATATTTCGACCAAAAGCTCTTGTTTTGATATATATAGAACCCTATATCTCATATTGGGGGGGGGGTTAGAACAAAAAAGATCAAGTTTTTGGGAGCCTCTCACTCTAAGAAATCCCTCTCTCTCTACACTTCCAACCTCCAAACCTCTCAAATCCTTGGCCATTTCTTCACCAATCCATAGCCCCACCACCACTACTCCATCACAGCAGCTTGGAGCAGTTTTTCAGAGGCCAAAGGTGCTACAACTCAAGCCAAGAAGCAACAAAAAGGGTAGTCTTCAAGGATAAGCATCCATTTCCCTTAAACTTGTATTTTTTAGCTTCATTGTTTAGCCCTATTTACAAGTATTTTTGGGCTTCGATGTAAACTGTAAAGAGGCTTGTTTTGAGCCCTTCTTCAACATTGAAGAAGGGCTTAACCTTGTTTGGAACCCCCATGTATGACTTGCTTCATTACCCCTCTTTGGTCCCCTTTTTTTGCATGTCTTTTTAGCCTACCATGCTTCTGTTTTTGGGTCTTATACAGGCCTGAAAAGGGTCTTAGTTTTCCCCCTCTACATGTCTCATGAAGGGTATTTGGCTGTTTGGTGCATCCTTTTGGTACTTCATGTTATACCCCTTTGTGGGCCTTAATCTTGCATTGCATTTTGAGCATGTGTGTATACTGTTTTGGGACTTGTCATATATTGTAAATGTTCATATTTTTGGTCCCTCTTCAGTGTTGTAGAAGGACATTTTTCTTTTTGAGCATTTCATCTATCACTTGCCTCATTGCCTCCCTTGAGGAGCCATTTTTGCATGCCATGTTAGTCCCACTTGTGCTTACTGTCTTGCCATGCTTTGTACTATGAACATGCTTATTTTGGGGCTGTCTAGCTTCTGTCTTCATACTTCATGTTCATATCTTGCATATTTGATATAGCCATAAGCCATTTCATGTACCTAGTTTTGCATTTCGGGAGCGATTCCATGCATTTGGTTCCATTTCGCCATGTTTCGGGGCTGTTTTGCCCCTCATTTCGCTGCTGAAATTTGCATGTTTTGTATGCCATATTCCATGTTATGCCATGTCTCATTAGAGTGCCATTTCGTGCCATAGGCGCGGTCCTCGATTTGCGTGCCCGTGTGCACGCATTTCGAGGCATCTCATTTTCATCTAACGGCCTCTTATGTGGGAGTGGTTGAGGCTCTCTCATGTTAGTGTAAGTCCATATTGCATTGCGTATGCCATTTTCTCGGTTTGCGTGCCCGTGTGCACGCATTTTGAGGCATCTCATTTTCATCTCATGGCCGCTGATTTTGGCATGCTTGCGAGTTATCCATGTTAGTTTAAGTCCATCATTGCATGTTGTTGCATGCCATGTTTGTTTACATGCTTAGGTTGCGAGCCTAGCATACATTGCTCATTTGCATGTTCATGTTGCATACTTAGCCGCCATGCCTAGGTTGCATTTCATTGAGCATGCATCCCTTCCCTCTTGACCAATCATGATAGGGGTTGGGGCCCCTTTGATTTGTTTTGTGCTTGCATTCCATTTGATATCAAAGTTGCTAACTTGGCTTTCGGGCCATCATGCATTGAAATGCGTGATTGATGGCCCGGGGGTCGAGGGCCATGCTCCCTTGAGTCCATTACATGATAGGGAGTGTGTCCATGCATACATTTGCCTAGAAATTCTATGCCTTACCTTCTTTGATACTCTTTATTCTGTCAAACTGTCTTCTGCAGGAATTTTGTGCCGACCGGCAGTATAGAGTGCCGACCGGCAATGTATTTATTGCCGATAGCTTCATTTCCAGCCGGTGGACTTTATACACGGCCGGTGGACATTCTATCCAGCCGGGGATGATCGGTAGGATTCAGGGAGCCTATTACAGGACTTTTGCAATTTTCCAGAAGCAGGCGGTGAAAGCAGAGCAACCTTGATGGCATGGTGCGGATTTGGGCAAGTCGGTTGAAGCATACATCATTCGCGCATCGAGGCGGAAAGGCGTGGCCATCTCTTCTTTGCATTTAATTTAATTAGATTAGAGGTCTTGTAATAATTTATTCGTTTATTTTTCTTGGACTGTATTATTATTTTGGTCCCTCCGAACGAGGGCGAATCTGTAATAAGTGTGTGTGAGTGGTGTGCATGTCTTCCAACCCCCATTTCTTTCTCCCTTTTACTTACCTGCTTTTAATGGTTAGTATTAGGGCACGTTTATTTTAGCATACCTTATGCTATGCATGCGTGCATCCATGCATTTGTTAACATGCACCGGGCTCGGTACATCATACAAACCGCATTATATTTCAATTTCCAACTTGAATACGTGCATCAAATGATTGCATTTCACGTGCCATTTTTAGGGTTAGCCGAGCCTATCCTAATTACATGTTGTATGTGTTGCATTAGCCACTTAACATAAACTAGGTCATGCATGTTTTTGCTAACTGGTTTCTTGTTTTGGCACGGAGTACGATGTAAGTTTTATGCTTTAGCATGTCGCATGCGTGTGAATGTTAACATGATGGTATATGCCATGCGGCTAAGTGCTTATGTGATAAACTGCTTGAATGCCTGTGGATGGAGGTTGGATTACTTGAGTTGGGAATACTCATTGAAATCCGTGTTTTAGCCTACTCGCGAGTAGCAATTTCAAACTGTTTTCCAAACAAGACGGATATGCAATGTTTATTTCCAAATTAGGCAATCTAGTCTATACTTTTGTGTTGTGCGCATCACATAGTAATTCTAGGCTAATAACCGGAATAAGAGCATGTAATGTTTTCAAAAACGGATATCACGGTTAGTAGAGGCCGGTCTTCGGACCGGGCGAAAGGGGGTGCTCATAACTGACCTTCCCCAATCGTACCCAAGCTCCCGAGCCAAGACATTTGGTGATGACGGACACGTGGCCTTCGGCACCGAGTCAGGGTTTCCTAAATTTCCCATTTTAAAATATTTAGGTGGCGACTCTGTAATTTGGAAAAGTAGTCCATGTTTGGCACTACTTTTCAAAAATCTGTTTTCTCAAAACGATTTGCCGGATTTGGACTCTTTGGTTCAGATTTAGAACCGTGACAATCGAGTCCGAACTGTAGTAAACCCAATATGAACGGAACGGGACTTAACCCTCCCGGGGCGTTCGGGGACGTCTACAAAGGTATTTACTTAACTTTGAGGCTAAAATGTATGATTTGAAATGTTTTTTTTTTCTATATACACCTTGTGTTGGTGATGATTGTTAAATGAGTAATCTTTATTATTGAAGAGTGAAATAGTGAATTGTTGTGAATTTGAATCATTTTAGGAGAAATCGAGGATTTAAAAATTCATGCATTATATGCATTATTAAATTTCTCTTATGATACAATAATAATGCGAACAGTGGAAAGTTGAAAGGGGTAAATTATCTATGAGTCTGAGTAGTGAGCCAGGTTGGGTTGTGTATTGTATTTGGTACCTATGTGGGAAGTCAAGGTGCCCAATTGCCCTGTTTGCGCATATTGCCAGATGAATGTGAGTAAATGTTTTTGGGTGTCCACGAGCCTGTCGTTTCTGGAGTCAGCGAATGTGGAAAAACATGGTTTTGGGTGTTCATGTCCTTGCCATTTCTATAGTCGGCAAATGTGGAAAGACAAAAGGTTTTTGGGTTCCCATCACCCAGCCATTTCTAGTGTCGGCAAATGTGGGACTATTTTAAGTATACAAAATCTCTATCTAAGTATGTATTTTAAATTATGACTCTTACTTGGAATGTCATAGTAAAATCAAGAAATGCGACTTTAACCTTAACATTGCTCATTTCATACTCATGCATAAATGCACCTATACATTTAAATATAACAAAATTTACTAAGTGTTTGCATCGCATGATCATGTATTTTTCAATTGATGTTATAACCTGTTAAATGCATTACCTACTAAGCTTTTGCTCACCCCAAACTAACCAAATTTCAGGAAATGAAGACGAAGCCCCTCCTAAGTGGTTGTTTTGAGAAGAAGAAAACTTTTGGGATGTGAAAGCTTTTGTTTGAAATCATATTATGTGTATGTTTAAGGCAATTTTGGTGACTATATGTCGATTTGTATTTTGGTGTAACAAGGAGCAGATTTTGAGGGAAGGTTAACTTATAACTAATTTTGTTGTATCATTCCTTACTTGTTGAACTACTTTATTTATTTATGAATGTAATAAGACAATGTTGTAAAGCTTGGAAATAGTTAAAAAGGGAACGAATGTTGTTGATGTTATTCCATTACTATTTTTGTCTCGTTTTCATTGTTGATTGTATATTGGGAATGCCTAGATGAACAAGGTTAGGGAGGTTCATTGCTAGGGCGTTATAAATTGGTATCAGTGCTAATCGGGCTTGAATACCTGGAGCTCATGGGAAATGGCTTTTCCATATGGGGTTATCATGTTAACAAGGGACGTTAGTTTGCTTTGTGTGTTTTACTTGTTTGCGTGATTATGTGGGTATGAGTTAACCTCTTGGGATATGACTTGTGTCTATAGCAGTCATCAAAATCCTTTTGGAAAGGCACCTAATCAATGCTTTTTTCCACTATCAGGTCCTTGAGTGCCATGGGACTAGTTGGAATCTTGAGAGAGTAACTCATGGGTGCTCTATGTGTTTATATGACTATGCAGTGTGCTTTCTGTATAGGGATGTGTCTAACTCGTGTGTGACGTATGAGTTGATATATAGTGTATGGATTGTGAGTTAAATTTTTCTTTCTCACTTTTATATATAGGATGTCTAGATGCGGTACAGGTTGTGGCAGGCCACGTAGAGGTAGCCAGGACATGCTGGCTCAACAAGATCTACCTCTCCAAGAAAAAGGGGCGGGACAGAATGATATGGTTGTCCCTCCGGCCCAGGATGCAATAGGGGCATTAGCCTGAGAGATGGTTGGGGCTCTTTGTGAGTCCATGGAAATACTCCGAGCCGAGCAAGGGGTGAGGACAATAGAGGGGAGACTCAAACTTTTTTCTTGAAGAATTTCATTCTAATCCAACTGAGTTTAGTGGTGGAACCGGCCCAATGAAGGCAGACGAATGGTTAGAGCAGATTATTAAGTCATTTGAGATCCTACACATCCGTGACGGAGAACTTCAGATGGCCTTGGCAGTTTATCAGTTAAAAGGGAAAATCAGTCAATGGTGGACATCTATTAAACACAGAGTAGAGCATACTTGGGAGGCCTTCACCCACGCCTTCCCAGAGAAGTTCTTGCCTCCCATGGCTAGGAAGAGGTTGAGGATGCAGTTCGAAGAACTTAGACAGTTGAACACCCCAATGGAGGAATTTGAGGCCACGTTTACTAGTTTAGCACGTTTTTCACCTGAGCTCATAGCGACCGAGGAGCATCAGTGCCTAGAGTTTGAGAAGAGATTGAGGCCCAAAATTTTGATGAAGGTGATAGGTAATGTGCATAAGGAGTATGATAGACTGGAGGAGGTTGTAGCTAATGTAGAGATTATGTTAGAGGTGAAGGAAGCTAGGCAGAGGCATAAGAGGCCGAGTGGCACAGTATCTAGGAGTGATACTGGATCTTCCAAGAAATCTAGGGGTTCTTTTTCCTTCCAACCTATGCCCTAGCAAGCTAAGTCATCGGGGTCTATTTCTATGAGAAGCTCTGGAAGTACGGGTCCTATCCTTGTTACTTGTTTTAGATGTGGCCAGTAAGGTCACAAAGAATCGGAGTGCAAACAGAATCCTAGTCATCAACAACAAACTCGCTCGCAAAGCCAAGCCCTGGGAAGCGTTGTATGCATGTTACCTTTGTGGGCAATCAAGACATATGAAGAGGTCTTGTCCACAATTAGTCAGGACAGAAAGTGCTTCTAGATCTCAAAATTTTAGGAGTTATCAGGCAGACCAAGGTCAGAGGCAGAATTACCAATCAGTTCAGTTTGGACAGACACAAAGGGCAGTACAAGGGGCTACATTAGCATAGTCAACACAACTGGCCAACATTTTGATAGGTGATCGGGGTGAATAAAGGCCCTAAGGTCGTGTTTATGCAGTCACTGCCTCTGAACAATCATCTGGACCATTAGTGATGAAAGGTACCTATCTTATCTACAACACTTGGGCCAACGTATTGATAGACATTGGAGCATCACATTCATTTATGGTATCTATATTTGCATCCACGTTGGGCTTAAAAGTAGAACAACTAGAGTCTTACTTACAGCTGAGACACCAATCGGGGGTCAGGCTATCTTAAATTGGGGGTGTCATGGGTGTGTAATCGAGGTAGTTGAACGCCAACTCCCTTTTAATGTCGTGCTATTAGAGATATAGGGTTTTGATGTCCTTCTTGGTATGGACTGGTTGTCCTCTTATCGTGTCATCATAGATTGCTATAGTGGAAGAGTTACAGTGTGTACCGTTTTGTGGGGACTGTTTTTTATTTTCTGGGGGATACAGCCGAGGGAGGATTGTCGCCCTTGTATGACCCACGAAGTTGAGGCAAGCTTACTTTTCTTTTTGCAACTATTATAGATGAGGAGAGTCATATGGTTTAGGAGATATTTCCTTAGGTAGTTTGTGAGTATCCAAATGTTTTTCCTAGGGACCTCATTGAGTATCCAAATTCTCATTGACTTTCGGAAGTGAAGTTTTTGGGTCACGTTGTCTCAAGAGAGGGAGTCACTGTAGATTCTTCAAAAATTAAAGCAGTGTTGAAGTGGGAATGACCCAAGAACATTTTCAAGATTCGTAGCTTTTTGGGTCTTGCCGGATATTATAGACAGTTTGTGAAAGATTTTCCATCCTAGTGGCACCTAACTAAATTGACCAAAAAAGGGGTGAAATTCATTTGGAATGAGTCATGTAAAAACTCTTTCTCAGAATTGAAGACTAGATTGACCTCAACACCAATCTTAATTATCCCAGAGAGAGGGTTGGGTTATACAGTTTATTGTGATGCTTATGGAGAGGGTTTAGGGTGTGTTTTGATGCAAGAAGGTAAAATTGTGGCATATGGTTCACGTCAATATAAAACCCATGAGAGAAACCACTCCACTCATGATCTTGAATTAGCCAAAGTCATTTTTGATTTGAAGCTTTGGAGACACTACCTTTACGGAGAGAAATTTGATGTATTCTCAGACCATAAGAGTCTCAAGTATTTATTCTCTCAAAAAGATTTAAATTTGCGCCAAAGGTGTGAATGGAATACATGGAATATTATGACTTTGAATTGCATTATTATCCTAGAAAGGCCAATGTGGTGGCCGATGCTTTGAGTAGAAAGTTGATGAGTACGGTTGCTAGCCTTGCCCTGAGGGAGTGGAAGATGTTGGGCGATCTAAGCGAATTTGATGTATGACTAGGTGAATCATCTTCTCAAGCTACTTTAGTTTTAGTTTTAGCTCAGCCAACACTAGTCACACAAGTTTTAGAAGCACGACAAAATGATCTGGAAGTAGAAACAATTAGAGAGAAAATCCTATGAGGGAAGGAAGAAAAAGGGTTGATGGTGCATTTTGACTCAAGTATCAGATATATAGATCGCCCTTTTGTACGAAAATCTTGTAGAGATGGAGTACTTCGAGAGTTTCATCACTACTGTATTGTGGTCCATCCTGAAGGCACAAAAATGTATCGTGATTTGAGCCATCAATTTTGGTAAAGGGGCATGAAGAAGGATGTAGCCTTATTTGTGTCTAAATGCCTAACTTGTCAACAAGTTAAAGCAGAGCATCAAAGGCTAGCCAGGTGGTTACAACCTTTACTTGTAGCTGAATGTGAGTGGAAACATATCACAAAGGATTTCGTTTGGCCTTCCTAGAACTCAGTGCACACGGGCACGCAAACCGAGGACCGCGCCTATGGCACGAAATGGCACTCTAATGAGACATGGCATAACATGGAATATGGCATACAAAACATGCAAATTTCAGCAGCGAAATGAGGGGCAAAACAGCCCCGAAACATGGCGAAATGGAACCAAATGCATGGAATCGCTCCCGAAATGCAAAACTAGGTACATGAAATGGCTTATGGCTATATCAAATATGCAAGATATGAACATGAAGTATGAAGACAGAAGCTAGACAGCCCCAAAATAAGCATGTTCATAGTACAAAGCATGGCAAGACAGTAAGCACAAGTGGGACTAACATGGCATGCAAAAATGGCTCCTCAAGGGAGGCAATGAGGCAAGTGATAGATGAAATGCTCAAAAAGAAAAATGTCCTTCTACAAAACTGAAGAGGGACCAAAAATATGAACATTTACAGTATATGACAAGTCCCAAAACAGTATACACACATGCTCAAAATGCAATGCAAGATTAAGGCCCACAAAGGGGTATAACATGAAGTACCAAAAGGATGCACCAAACAGCCAAATACCCTTCATGAGACATGTAGAGGGGGTCAAACTAAGACCCTTTTCAGGCCTGTCAAAGACCCAAAAACAGAAGCATGGTAGGCTAAAAAGACATGCAAAAAAAGGGGACCAAAGAGGGGTAATGAAGCAAGTCATACATGGGGGTTCCAAACAAGGTTGAGCCCTTCTTCAATGTTGAAGAAGGGCTCAAAAAAAGCCTCTTTACAGTTTACATAGAAGCCCAAAAATACTTGTAAATAGGGCTAAACAATGAAGCTAAAAAATACAAGTTTAAGGGAAATGGATGTTTACCCTTGGAGACTACCCATTTTGTTGCTTCTGGTCTTGTGTTGTAGCACCTTTGGCCTCTGAAAAACTGCTCCAAGCTGCTGTGATGGAGTAGTGGTGGTGGTGCTATGGATTGGTGAAGAAATGGTCAAGGATTTGAGAGGTTTGGAGGTTGGAAGTGTAGAGAGAGAGGGATTTCTTAGAGTGAGAGGCTCCCAAAAACTTGATCTTTTTGTTCTAACCCCCCCAATATGAGATATAGGGTTCTATATATATCAAAAAAAGAGCTTTTGGTCGAAATATCCCAATTGCAAATATCTAGTACAGTGTACAGCAAAATATCTGTCAAAAATCTGAGTTCTGGGCACTTTTGGCCGGCCGGCTATCTTTTGTGCCGGTCGGCAGCTGGTAATGTCAAAAAGTTCCGGTGGAAGTTCAGATTGAAGCCCCGGAAGTTAGCTTTCCAATAGCGCAAACCTTGCATTAAAATTCCTTCTGTAGAAAAAGTTATGCCAGTTTCCGTAAAGCCGCGCAGATTCGGTCCAACCGGACTTCAACCAACCATATCTCCTCCCCCCGGATTTAGACTTAGGAGATTCTTGAGTGCAAAATGAAGCCTCGGAAGTAAGGTTTCCAATGGTGGTGGCCCCATATTTTAATTCCTCTTGTACAAAGAGTTACGCCCGTTTCGGGGAAGCCGCGCAGACTTTTCTCCTTCCCGGATTCATGCCGAACCACTCCCAAACTAGTTTTTCTCCCCTCTTCTCCTCTTTTCTTCGACTTCAAACCCCTAAGTAAGGTGTTTTGAAAGATTTTTCAAAGATTTCATCTCTCTTTCATTCATCTCCCCTTTTGTCCTTGCTCGGTTTACCGAAAAGCGCAACATTTACCGAAATGCGAGCGTCGGAACATCGTGGGAATTTTATTTCAAAAATGTTTTGGAAGAGAGGGTTTTAAGGTATAAAAACCATCAAAAATAATTTTGGTCCACAATGGGGTATGAAGTTGAGATTTGCCTCTCTCCTTGCCGAAGAAACTGAACCTGTGCACTGCACACCTTTCTCCACCAAGTAAACCATCAGTAACGCCCAAGTCTTGAGGGCGGTCAAAAATGGGGTGTCTACAACCTTCAATTTCATGTTTTTGAAATCAATTAAGCAAAACCCCTTTTTATTGAACAATTTCCAGAACTAGGGTTTTATATAAAATGTAGGGATTTCCTCCCTTTCATGAAATTGAAGCTAATGTTCATCACAAACAACAATAATCATCAATAATAAACACAATCCTTCCATAATCATGAAACGTTGCTCAATTTTGGTTGAATCCCTTCATTGATACAAAACAATCTCTATGTGTATATATTCCCCAATAGATATATATACACATATGATGAGTGTCTAATGAAATTACCACATATGAGTTTCAAATTAAAGATATAACAAGTTAAAGACACCCCTACCTCTAGAATAGAAGCTAGAGATGAGAATCCACATGAAACTTCAACAAAATAGTGAAAAAATCGATGAAAATCCAAAGCCTCACTTTCTCTTCCATTTTCTTGAAAGATTTGGAGTGAATCTTGGTTAAAAGTTAAAGAAATTTAGTGTTTCTAAGCTGGGGTTTTCAAAAAATAGGGTTTGAGAGAGATAGAATATGTAAAAGTGGAAAGAAAATGAGTAAAGATTGACTTTTTAAGTTAGCTACCCCAATAGACTGCTCGAGCGAAATTTTCATCACTCAAGCGAACAACACAATTTCGAGGGGATCGCTCAAGCGACCTTTCTACCGCTCGAGCAAAAAACAAGAGGTCCCAGAAGTTTTGCGGAGCTACAATGAAAATACTTGGAGCATGCAATCTATGCTCGAGCGACCACTTCACCGCTCGAGCAGTCTCGCATGCAAAATGGTAACTACTGAGAGTTGTAAATCTTTGCTCAAGTGACCAAATGATCGCTCGAGTGGTCCGCAAATTCAACTGTTATAACGGAAGAGAGATTTCAATGGTAACTTTGCTTGTACTCTTAGTTTCGAAAGAAGAAAGAATAAAGCGGAGGCACAGAGAAGGCTTTTTTTCTAACTTGTTGATGGCACAATCTTCAACACAACCACAGAATAATTCTCACACGCCATTTAATAAGTGGAAAACTACTCATTTCAAGAAAAGATGGAAGAAAGGATTCCAAAAATGTGGCAAAAGCAGCAAGGGTGGCAAAAATAACAAAATAACAAAAACCAGTCAGGCCCATGCTACAATTGCCGTCAGAAAGGTCACATCAAAGCCATATGCCCTAACAACAAGCCAAGAAAGGATCATAACTCCATTGCCATGACGGTTTTTGAAGTAATGGTAATTGAACCTTCATCAAATTCATAGTGGATTGATTTTGCAGCAACTAGACACATCGTGCAAAGCAAAGAAATGTTCATGGATTTCACTGAAAAGAAGATTAGTGAACACATAATCTGTATGGGCAACAACTTTTATAGTGATGTTCTGGGCATCGGCAACTGTAAATTCTCTATTAATGGATCTTCCATCATACTTCATGATGTGCTTTATGTACTCAGCATCAGAAGAAATTTAATTTCAATTCCAGTGTTAACCCAAAGGGTTTTGAGATTAATTTTAGGCTTGACACAATGTTGATCAAGAAAGGAAGTGTATTAGTGAAAGCTGCAAGAGTGAATGACATGTACTCTCTTCCTATTGATAAAAATAGAGTATGTATTTCTAATTATTTGCATATCTCTACTTGTAATAGTTCTTATTTATGGCAATTAAGGTCACATTAATAAAAATAAAATGTCTAGAATGTGTAAAAGTGAACTATTGCCTAAAGTGTGTTCCGATGATTTTGATACATGTGAACCATGCATCAAAGGAAAATTGACTAGCAAGCCATCTTCAAAACATTGGAAATCATCGGAATTACTTGAAGTAATTCATTATGATATTTGTGGCCCTTTAAGAACTAAGTCTCATCGAGGCATGAAAATACTATTACTTTCACTGATAATTATTCAAGATATGGACACATCTACCTTCTTAAACACTTAAACACAAATCAGAGGCAATTGAAAAGTTTAAGGAATATAAATTACAGGTAGAAAAGCAAATTGGTCGGTCCATTAAAAACTTGAATAATGAAAGAGGTGGCGAATATGAAGCTATGCATTCTTTCTGCAAAGAAAATGACATAAAACATTTGTTTACAATGCCATACACTCTACAACAAAATGGGATTGTAGAAAGATGAAATTGTACTCTAATGGAAATGACAAGGTCTATGATGGCACATACTGATCTTCCCATTCATTTTTTGGAAGAAGCCTTGTCAACATCTAGAGTGTGTTGTCATGGGAGAACACATTCGTACGGATGCGGTCAAATTGATGGCAAAAACGTGCGCACGAATGGCCAAGTCACAATCGAAAGTTAATCTATGAGGTAATTTCATAGATGAAAGTTGGTATGAGGCAAAATTTTAGTAAGAATGTAAACATGACCAACTCAAGTTTATCATCACATTATAAGTGTGATCAAGTGGGAGATGAAGGTATAAGAGGTGATCACACCATAATATGATGGACTCTCTCACACCGAATCATAACTCACAAAGTGGTGATGTACAAGACTTCCCACAAGAAAGTTGAGAACAATCTGCGAGTTGTGAGTTTGAATTTCAAACACCAAATGATATAATCATTGGTGAAAGGTTATTATGAAATGTGGTACCTGTTATTATTGTGAAACAAACTCAATAGGTGTGACCATTTCCAATAGCCACCATGATGTATATAAATACTCATGGCAAGTGAAGTTGTAACCCACTTGAATCATTATGTTTTTGTTCTCTCCCAAATCCTCAATTTTCTTGCATAATAAACACCCTCACGGGATTATCGATCTTCACCATTGTTAGTTTATCTTTCATGTGTATATGATGGAAAAAAAATTATTTGTCTTTTAACCCCTTCGGTAATGAAATGTCACGACCCAAACCTGCCCTTAAAAGTTTAGGTCATGACCGACCCGTACATAGGCCTCAAAACAACATTAAATAACATAATTTACTCGTTAGTGAGGCCTAAAATGGAAGCAATCAAATAACAGAACGTCCATTGAGCAGTGTCTATATGCCAGGATCTTTATACATTTTCTCGTAGATGGATTAGTTTACATGCACCATTCAAATGTAAATACAATCCAAGCATGCATATATACAAACAGTTAAGAACCCCAAAAGTTACATAATCACCAAATGTGTAACAAAAGCCACCAAGAACTTAACAAAAATGTGGCATTGAACTCCTTAAGAGACAAAAGACTCCAACGTAGGACTTCACAAAAATGTCCACAAAAGGCTCCTGAAGTTGACCTAGGGCTGGCCTCCAAGCTGACCACCTACAAAACATACATGAATATAGAATGAGCCAGGCTCAGTGAATTAAAATAACGTATGAAGGCATGTAAATAAGCACGTGTCTTGTAGAATATATATGTATTACATGTATGTCCTTTTCATTAACTCATTCCAGAACAGCCTTAGCCCAATGATAATAGAACAACCTCAGGCCCAATAATAACAGAACGGCCTCGGGCCTAATTCATATGTCATTGCGGTCAAATGTCCAACCAGTTTAACCAAAGCACAAGTTGTATAAACCATATCATTCATGGACAAAAATATAAAATTTGTAACTTGCAACATATTGTGACATTACTATTACTCACAGTGATTTGGTCGCGTAATGGTCCTTTCCGGCGAGTGACCTACACATGGCACACACATAACTTAATAAGCACTTAGTTCTTTTCCCATTTTCTTTAATGAACTTTAATCTGTTCCATTTGTTCCTTCGTTTTCTCTCGTGTTTGTACAATACATATGCACATGAGAATAGTTGGAAACCATGTAATTAGAGGCCCAAAAGTTAGAAAAAAGAAAGAAAACAAAATCAGAAAAATCAGCCCTGTTGGTCACACGTACGGTGGCCTTGGCTGCATGAGCGGGCAAACTTTAGAATCGAAATTGTCCAAAACAGGGTTGGCCGCTCGTGCGGTGGCCCAGGCCCCACGAGCGGTTTGGGTTGAAAATTTCAGTCTGAAAATCTATATCAAGTTTAGGCTTTCCATATGCATTATCAAGGCTCAATGCAAGCAATTTCACCTCAAAAACATGATGTATGAGCATAATAAACATGAAATCCTACCTCAAGTCGATCATAACTTATTTTAATTTGGCATATACAACTCTAATTTCCAATGCTTTCACATTTTCATGACATAGATATATATATATACATATACAAACATGTATACATGAGTCCAAGGCATGCCAAAAACAAAAGATAACAGGGCAATGGCTCACAATCTAACTCAAGATAACCCAAAACATAAGAATCTAACCAACTCAAAAGAATACATGCTCAAATTCATGAGAGTTGATAAGTTTAGATCATAAACTAAAACCCTGGCTTTCATGAGTGTTAAAAATTCAATTCAAGACTTGATTCTAACTAATTGGAGAGATATTTCAAGTATTTAAGTTGATTAACACTTACCTTGAGCCAAATCTTTGAATCTTCTTGCAATTTTTCAAGCTCTGAGCTCCTAGATTGAGTTCTCTTCTTTCTCTCTCTCTCTCTCTCTTTTCTTCTCAAAGTCTCCTCCAGGAGATATTTTTTTTGTTTTTGTTGAGTCCCCATGTCCTAACATTAAAGCTCAAGTATACATGTCTATATCTATCTAAGCTTATTGAGTCCAAAATGGAACTTTAATTAGGAATTTAACCAAATAAAGTCAATTAAATCATTACAAATCAAATTTTTACAAAACTCCATATTATGTCCCAAAAATCATACTCATCATAATTATAAAGTCCATTTCCGGTTATTGCGCCTCTAAGGCTTCCAATTCAATCCAAAGATCACAATTTCAATAGATTTTCTCATAACTGACAGATAAAAATGTATAAACATGTAATTTTCACATTGAAGCATGTAATTTCATATCAAACATTTAACCACATAAATAATCATACATATAAGAGGAATTAAAGCATAGGAGAGGGTCGGGTTATTACACTCTTCCCCCCTTTGAGAAGTTTGGTCCCTCAAACTTATGTTACCTCAAGTTGAAAATAACTCAGAGTACCGTTGTTTCATTTCCTCTTCTCTTTCCCAAGTGGCTTCTTTCCCGTAGTGTTCCTGCCATTCAACTTTCACCATCGAAATTGTCTTGTTCCATAACTATTTCACTTGTCAATCCAAAATTTGAATCGGTTTTTCTTCATAGATCAAGTTGTCGTCCAAAGCAATCTGTTGGTAATCTATGATATGGAACGAATCTTGGAGGTAGCCCTGTAACATGGACACATGAAAAACGTTATGTACTTGCTCCATACTTGGTGGAAGAGCAACACGATAAGCCACTGGACCCACTCTTTCCAGAATTTGAAATGGACCAACGTACCGGGGTGCTAATTTCGATTTCTTGCCAAATCTAGTGTGCCCTTTCATCAGAGTGACTTTCACAAAAACATAATTACCAACCTCAAATTCCAAATCTCTTCGTCGGTGATCCGCATAACTCTTTTGTCTACTTTGGGTGGTTTTCAATCTTTGCTGAATGATTTTAATCTTCTCCATCGTCAATTG
This sequence comes from Camellia lanceoleosa, assembly GCA_025200525.1. Classification (NCBI taxonomy): domain Eukaryota; kingdom Viridiplantae; phylum Streptophyta; class Magnoliopsida; order Ericales; family Theaceae; genus Camellia; species Camellia lanceoleosa. The sequence goes on along the minus strand of CM045758.1, from coordinate 94,341,251 downwards.
TACAATTTCAAGTCCAAACAATGATCTATCGCTAACTTCAGTCCAACATACTAGAGAGCGACATTTCCTTCCATACAAAGCTTCATATGGTGCCATTCCTATGCTTGAGTGGATACTATTGTTGTATGAAAACTCCGCCAACGGTAGATACGTTTCCTAACTCCCTTGGAAATCCAAGACACACATCTGAAGCATATCCTCCAATGTTTGTATCATTCTCTCTGATTGGCCATTAGTTTAGGGGTGGAATGCCATATTGAATTTCAACTCTGTTCCCATCGCATCTTGTAAACTCTGCCAAAGTCTGAAGACAAATTTCATATTTCTATCGGATACAATTGAAACTGGAACACCATGTAGTCGTACAATTTCATTCATATACACAGTAGCAAGTTTATCCACATTATATTGAGTTTTCACAACCAAGAAATGGGTAGATTTAGTTAATCTATCAACAATAACCCATATGGAATTTCATACCTCGAGGTGTTCGGGGTAAGCCAACGACAAAATCTATAGTTAGATGTTCCTATTTCTACTCCGGGATTGGGAGGGGTTAAAGTAAAACCGCCGGTCGTTGGTGCTCTGCTTTTACATGCTGACATTGCAAATATTTCGAAACAAATTTTGCAATTTCCTTCTTCATACTTGGCCACCAAAAATTTTGCTTCAAGTCTTGGTACATTTTAGTATTGCCAGGATGCAATGAAAACTTAGACTTATGTGCTTCCTCCATAATCCTTCTCTTAATTTTTGTAACATTTGGAATACACAATCTACCTTTAAATTTCAACATTGAATTTTCAAGAATGAACCCGGTCCTTGGCTTCATTTCTATTTCATCACAAATTTTCTTTAGGAACTCATCTTACATTTGTTTTTGTTTGATTTCTTCAACAAGTGTCAGTTGAGCTGACATTGCTGCTAAAACTGCAACTTGCCCATGTAGCACAATTTCTATATCCATTCTTTCCTGTTCAAATAGCAACTCTTTTTGCCCTATGAGTAAACTCGCCAAGTTCCCTATAACTTTTCTACTAAGAGCATCTACAATTGTATTAGTTTTGCCAGGGTGATTATGGATTTGTAAGTCGTAATCTTTGATCAACTCTAACCACTGTCTTTGCCTCATATTTAACTCTTTTGGGGTAAAGAAGTACTTTAAGCTCTTATGGTCGGTATAAACCTCACATGTGGTACGATACAAATAGTGCCGCCATATCTTCAAAGCAAACACCACGGCGGCTAACCCCAAATCATGTGTGGGATAATTCTTTTCATGAGGCTTGAGTTGGCGAGAAGCATAGGCAATGACTCTTCTATTCTGCATGAGTACACAGCTCAATCCCTTGTAAGAAGCGTCATTGTAGATAACAAACCCCTCGGTACCGATTGGTAGAGCAAGAACTCGTGCCGTAGTTAACCTTGTTTTCAAATCTGGGAAAGCAGATTCTCTTTGTTCAGTCTACTCAAACAGAACACCCTTTTGGGTCAATTGGGTAAGTGGCACTGCTATCTTGGAAAAGTCTCTAACAAACCTTCGATAGTATCTCACTAGACCCTAGAAACTACAAACTTCTGTCACATTCGTCGAAGTAGGCCACTTCACTATGGCTTCTATCTTGTGTGGATCAACAGAGACCCCCTCCTTATTAATGACATGCCCCAAGAATATCACCTCATGCAACCAAAATTCACACTTCTTCAATTTCGCATATAATTTCTTCTCTCTCAAGGTTTGAAGAATTAATTGTAAATGGTTCTCATGAGCTTCTGTACTTTTTGAATAGATGAGTATGTCGTCAATAAACACAACCACAAAGTCATCCAAATAAGGTTTAAAATCACGGTTCATTAAATCCATAAAGGCTGCCAGTGCATTAGTAACCCCGAATGGCATAACCAAAAACTCGTAATGCTCGTATCTAGTTCGGAAGGCAGTCTTTTCAATGTCTTTATCTTTCACCTTTAATTGATGATACTCAGACCTCAAATCTATTTTTGAAAAGACTTGTGCACATTGTAGTTTATCAAATAAATCATCGATTTTGGGCAAGGGATACTTATTCTTTACAGTTACTTATTGAGCTCCTGGTAGTCAACACATAACCGCAGTGTCCCATCTTTCTTCTTTACGAAAAGAACCAGTGCGCCCCAAGGAGAGGTACTCGGGCAAATGAACCCTTTCTCTAGCAAGTCTTGCAACTGTGCCTTTAATTCCTTCATTTCAGCCAGTGACATTCTATGCGGAGTTTTTGAGATTGGTTGAGTTCCCGGCACTAGATCAATTGCAAATTCAATTTCACAATCCACTAGATCTCCTGGAAACTCTTCCAAAAAAACATCCTGGAATTCACGAACAATTGGAATATTATCAACACACACATCTGATGGTTGTTAATTCAAAATACTACACAAATACCCCTAACAACCCTTTTGCAATAGTTTACAAGCTTTCATAGCCGAGATCAAGTATGGTGAAAAATGAATTCAAATTGTCCTGGAGGGCGAAAAATGACTTGCTTAGACATACACTCAATAGTCACATGGTATTTACTTAGCCAATCCATTCCCAATATTATATCAAAATAATCCATATCAAGAGGCAACAGGTCAGCATATAATTGAACATCCCAAATCAAGATCTCACATGCAGGATAAACAGACTTACACAACATGGAACCCCCAATGACGAAGAGACACATAACACATAATGCAATGATTTCTTAGGTCTATTCAAATACTAGCAAAGGTTTCCGACACAAAAGAATGGGTAGATCCCGAATCAAATAATACATGAGTGGAGTAACCATCAATAGAGATTGTACCTAATACCACAGCCTCTGTATTTTGCACATCACTAGGAATAAAGGCAAACACTCGTCCTTGTCTCACATCATTTCTGGTCCCAGTAGTTTTGGTAGCAGACTTTATTGTTGTTAAAGCTAGAGTTGAACCGACTGAACTTGTAGTAGTTCTATTCCCATTCTGTCGGTCTCTCTCAGGGCAATCTCATACTAAATGTCCCGTCTTTCCATATTTGAAGCAAGCCCCAGTTACTTGGTAACATGTCCCATGGTGTCTCCTCCCACAGTCCAGACAAACTGGTGTTGATTCCTGAGTAGAGGCAAAAGTACTTGAGGTGCCCAGGTTTAGTTTCTTGTTCTGCAATGCCACCAGTCCCTTAGTGCTTGTGCATTCTATCTTTTCCCCTTCCACTCAGAGATTTGATTTTGAGCAATTATATTACCTTCAGCTATTATCGTCCTTTCCAACACATCGACATAGGTAGGCAATTTCAACACATTAATCTGATCCAAGATAGCATTCCGGAGTCCTCCTTCAAATTTTCTTGCTTTCTTGTAGTCTACGTCCACCATGTGTGGTGCGAAACGAGCTAACTCTAAAAACTGTGCTTCATACTCTGCCATCGTCTTGTTTCCTTGCCTCAAAGTCTCAAATTTTGTCACTTTCTTATCTGGCATGCACTGTGGGAAATACTTATCATAGAAAAGCTCCAAAATTTGAGCCCAGGTCAAACCTTGATGTTCATTTCAAGTGAGTATTCACCACTTCCGTGCTTCATCCTCAAGAGTAAAAGCTACAAGTTGTACTTTCTGTGCCTCGGTACAATGGAAGACTTCAAACAACTTCTCTATACCTAATACCCATGCCTCGGCTTTCATTGGTTCAATGCCCTCCTTAAACAATGGCAGCTTCATCTTCTTAAACTCTTTTGTCAGTGCAATGGTTCGATCCTTGGCATGATGGTCTTGCATCACTGGTGGTGGTATAGGCACTGGTGGCGGTGGTGGTTGTTGTTGTTGTTGTTGTTCCTGTTGTTGTATCATAGTTTCTGTCATGTCCGCAATCATCCTTTCCAACCGATCAAGCCGTGCGGAGGTAGAGTCTTCCATATCATCCATTCTTGTCCTCACCATGATCTACATATCAAAGGATTATAATACACACAAAAAGAGACACAAGTGTATATAGACAATGATCATTAATCATCTTTCATAAGAAATTCGCAACGTAGAGAAACATCATGCATGTAGCCTAAGTCTTTTTTAGACTCTTTATAGCTCAATGGACACGTGTGTGAGATATTTATTCGTGCTCTGATACCAACTGTCACAACCCAAACCTACCCTTAAAAGTTTAGGTCATGACCGACCCATACATAGGCCTCACAACAACATTAAATAACATAATTTACTCATTTGTGGGGTCTAAAACGGAAGCAATCCAACAATAGAACGTCCATTGAGTAGTGTCTAAATTCCAAGATCTTTATACATCTTCTCGTAGACGGATTAGTTTACATGCACCGTTCATAAATACAATCCAAGCATGCGTATGTACAAAGAGTTAAGAACCCCAAAAGTTACATAATCACCAAATGTGTAACAAAAGCCACCAAGAACTCAATAAAATTGTGGCATTGAACTCCTTAAGCGACAAAAGACTCCAATGTAGGACTTCACAAAAATGTCCACAATAGGCTCTTGAAGCTGACCTAGTGTTGGTCTCCAAGCTGACTACCTACAAAACATGCATGAATACGAAATAAGCCAGGCTCAGTGAATAATAATAACATATGAAGGCATGTAAATAAGCATGTGTCTTGTAGAATATATACGTATTGCATGTATGTCCTTTTCATCAACTCATTCCGGAACGGCCTTAGGCCCAATGATAACAGAACGGCCTCAGGCCCAATAACAACAAAACAGCCTCAGGCCCAATTCATATGTCATTACGGTCAAATGTCTAACCAGTTTAACCAAAGCACAAGTTGTATAAACCATATCATTCAAGGACAAAAATATAAAATTTGTAACTTGCAACATAATGTGACATTACTATTACTCACAGTGATTCGGTCGCGTAATGGTCCCTTTCGGGCCCAATTCATATGTCATTACGGTCAAATGTCTAACCAGTTTAACCAAAGCACAAGTTGTATAAACCATATCATTCATGGACAAAAATATAAAATTTGTAACTTGCAACATATTGTGACATTACTATTACTCACAGTGATTCAGTCGCATAATGGTCACTTTCGGCGAGTGACCTACACATGGCACACACACAACTTAATAAGCACTTAGTTCTTTTCCAAGTTTCTTTAATGAATTTTAATCTGTTCCATTCATTTCTTCGTTTTCTTTCGTGTTTGTACAATACATATGCACATGAGAATAGTTGGAAACCATGTAATTGGAGGCACGGAAGTCAAAAAAAGGAAAGAAAACAAAACTGAAAAAATCAGCCCTGTTGGCCTTACGTGCGGTGGCCTTGGCCGCACGAGCGGGCGAACTTCAGAATCGAAATTGACCAAAACAGGGTTGGCTGCTCATGCGGTGGCCCAGGCCCCACGAGCGATCTAGGTTAAAAATTTCAGTCTGAAAATCTATATCAAGTTTAGGCTTTCCATATGCACTATCAAGGCTCAATGCAAGCAATTTCACCTCGAAAACATGATATATGAGCATAATAAACATGAAATAATCCAACCTCAAGTCAATCATAACTTATTTTAACATGGCATATACAACTCTAATTTCCAATATTTACATTTTCATGACATAGATATATATATATACATATACAAACATGTATACATGAGTCCAAGGCATGCCAAAAACTAAAGATAACAAGGCAATGGCTCACAATCTAACTCAAGATAACCCAAAACACAAGAATCTAGCCAACTCAAAAGAGTACATGCTCAATTTCATGAGAGTTGATAAGTTTAGATCATAAACCAAAACCCTAGCTTTCATGAGTGTTAAAGCTTCAATTTAAGACTTGATTCTAACTAATTTGAGAGATATTTCAAGTATTTAAGTTAATTAACACTTACCTTGAGTCAAATCTTTGAATCTTCTTGCAACTTTTCAAGCTCTAAGGAGTTCTCTTCTCTTCTTCTCTAAGTCTCCTCTAGGAGATATTTTTTTTGTTTTTGTTAAGTCCCCAAGTCCTGACATTAAAGCTCAAGTATACATGTCTATATCTATCAAGCTTATTGAGTCCAAAATGAAATTTTAATTAGGAAATTAACCAAATAAAGTCAATTAAATCATTACGAATCAAATTTTTACAAAACTTCATATTATGTCCTAAAAATTATACTCATCATAACTATAAAGTCCATTTCCGGTTATCGCACCTCTAAGGCTTCTAATTTCAATCCAAAGGTCACAATTTCAACAGATTTTCTCATAACCAACAGATAAAAATGTATAAACATGTAATTCACAAATGATCCATGTAATTTCATATCAAAAATTTAACCACAGATATAATCACACATATAAGAGGGAATTAAAGCATAGGAGAGGGTTGGGTAATTACATGAAATCCTAATTCCATCTCTGCCTATTTGGAAGCTTCCAAACAGATCCACTGAATTTTTCTTTACATCAATTACAAGGGATGGCAATTTGAACCCGCGCCCCAACACCGATTAGAATGGTTTTTCCCTAAAAAGTACCTCCAATGGGCCGGGGATGGTATTCAAAAATGAATCCCCGACAACTTTCGAGCCGGGGACAGTGATAGGTTTCCCCACTTCGACTCCGGTTCTGACCCTGGCCTCGGCCCCTCTCCGTCATCGGCCTCGTCCTCGTTTCCGCCCCAAACTGAAATTACTATTATTCCCTTCTATGTATATGTGTGTGTGTTTCTCTAGAGATTTTTTTAAGACAGTAATTGTTGTCTCTTCTTAATTACTTGTAAGAAGGGTTGTTCGTTTTAGCTTCCTCTTCTTTGATGCTTGCCTTTTTGCTTTCCTGCAAATTCTTGTGAAGGGCTTTGCAATTGCCTATTCAGTGAATCTATAATAAAATTTGTAAATTTCTAATTTATCCAAAAAAAAATGTAAATTTCCAAATCCTTGTTTTGCTTTACATCACCCTCTGTTTTGCAAAATGAAGTTACACAAAAACTAACAAAAAGAAACACATGCACACTCATTCATTTGTTACTTCCAATGATATGGTAACTTTTCCTGTATTCAAGACCACTATTTTGCCTTCTCATTTCTCTATTATTTTTCTATTCATAATGGGGGAGATAAATTTTCTGGAAAAGCTTTGTCGTTTGTTGAGATTCTCTATGATCACCATATTTGATTGTTGAACACAGGGTTCAACATCCAGTTTTTTATATATATTATTTTTATTTGCCTCAAAAAAAATAAAAAATAAAATGGGATATGTAAAATTAAAAATTAAAAAAAATAAAGGTCAGGCATTTTTCGGGATCGGGGAAACCCGATCCCTATTAAGGGGCGGGGGTGGGGATGGGGACGATGATACCTTCGAGGATCGGGGACTGACAGTGTAATTCCCGACCGACTTCCTACCAATTACATGTAGAGCAACTCCTACAATTGCTAATCAATTGTTCTAGTTTTAAAATTTAGTAGAATAGGTATAAATTAGGCACTTCAAGTCATTTATCGTGTCAAATTTAAAATAATGATCTCTCAAGTAAAATTTTAGCATGAAAAATATTTGATTATTGTCCTCTTCAACTTTATTCTTATATTATTTCTAAAAAAATGTCATATCATTATCATATATATTTTATATAAATTCAATAAAGTTAACATATTTATAAAAATTAATATTTACAAAAAAATCTAATTGTCATATTAAAATAATTTTAATTCAAAATACAATTTGAACGCTTGCTATTTGAAAATATTAACCATCAATTTTATTTTATTTATTTCATATAAGCTTGAAGTAAGCTAATGAAATGAAAATTTAATATTAATTATTGAATTACAAATATTTTAATTAAAATTTTAATTTAAAACACTGAATACTCTATAATTACGTGCATAAGATCATATCATATTGTAAAAATTAAATCATGCTAAAATATAAATACAACAGATCTATCGAAATATGATATTGTAACACTAATATATATTAAAATATTATATTAACACAATTGAAACAACACAATACATTGAGAAAATAAAAAGTTACACATACAGATGCAAAGAAAAAGTGAACACCAGCTACATGCATTGTTAATCTTGTACTTCAAAAAAAATTTTTAAAAAAAAAAAAAAAAAAAAAATTGTATGAGTGGAGAAAAAATCATCGGTGTATTTTAAACCTTTCGCTAATTTGAGAAATTTTAGTTGCACACCATTATTTCTCTCAACATACACCGTCTCCTTAATTTATTTATTTTTCTTTTTTTTTAAAATTACATTTGTATTCTTTATTTAAATTACCCTTTTGGACAATTCTAAGCCGCACTTTCTCAATACATGCAACTAGCAACTACCATCACCACTAGCCACCCCGCTATCACCATCAACCTCCACCACTTACTCCCTACCTCCATCCGTTGTCCCCAACAACCACCACCCGCACAACCCCCATCTCTAGCCCCACATCCCATAGTATGAGAGAGAAAGAGTAAGGAAGAGATCTTGTGTTCTTGGTTTTTATATTTAGGGTTTGCAAAAGAAAAAAAATGAGGATGAAATAAGTGGGGCCAGGGAGTGGCGACGAATAAGAGTTGCAGGAGTAAAGAAAGGATGAGATGAGAAAGGGAAAGGAGGACCGGTAAAGAGAGAGCAAGGGAGGGTCAATGGGGCTTGGGAGGTGGAGGTGGCAACTATGGCAATTGATTTGAAAATTGAAAAAGATTAAGATATTTTAATATTATTTTGTGTAAATTGTAAAAATATGAAAAATTCAAATTAAGTGTGTTGTGACATAAGAATGATATGTACTGAGACATGATAACAAATAGAAATTTTCCATCAATTTTTGCATCGGAATCATACCTAAATATGTAATTTGTTCTCATTGCCATTGCCTTTGAGAATATGCTGTTTATCATGAATCAAACCCTAGGTTTTCAATTTTGGCCTTTTTTTATTTGCTAAAAAAATATATAACAAAAAGAAAGAAAAAGGAATCAAACCCAACACTGATGTAAGGTCAGTGTTTCTTGGGCAAGTACATGCCCCAAATTGATGATTAATTTACATGGTGTGATCTTGATTATGTTAAATTTTTTGTCTCTTGATGTGAATGTTATTAGACTTGAAGCATTGTTTCCTGGAGAAACAATTTTCATGTACTCAGTGTCTGATTGGTTGCAGTCATGGTGCTTTCGGTAGATCGGATTTTAGAATGATTCCAAATTCCAATCAATATGATAAAACATGAGAGGGCTTGAGGCGCTGGAACTGGGAATCCTGTTCTACTTAGAACAGGTGCTTTCATTTCCTCATAAAAACAAGAAGAAAGCTTGAAAATTAAATTAAATCTGTTGAAAGCAGCCTGAGTGGAGATTATTAATTGCGGTTCAAGCTTTAATCCCAACAATTAAAGTCTGTTTAAATCCACAGCGAACACACAATATGAAGTAGTAACAAACAAGAAACATAAAAGAGGACAAAGATTCAGATTCAAAGCTAGACGTCTCTTTATGAATATCCAAAATGAGTGCCAGCCAGCAGCATATATTACTCCTTTGATTGCGAAGCCCCAGAGCTGATTGCTGGTTCAACCTTTTTCGAGAGTGAAATAGCATCTTGCAATGTGCCTGAAGTAACAGCCTCCAACGTCTTATAGAACTCCTCGGGAAGAGGACCGGGTCGGTGTAGGGGAATATGCTTAGGAACTGGAGCATCATTCTCGATGACTTCACATTCATAGTCATCAGGCACACCCCATGGATCCCACTCTGCAATCCAATACCAAAATATGCATACTGTCAACAACTAAAGAGGTGACCTTGACAAAATGGTTCTCCTATTTCTTGTTGCCCTAGCTTGCATTTGATAGGAACACAATATTCTAGGCCTAGAATATAAAGGGGGAATTTTCAAATTTCTGAATCATGCAACACTTGACTAGCTTCCAAATGAGTAGTTAAAGGATACAAATGCATAGTTAAAGTAAACGGAAAAAAGCTATTGCCTTGCTACAGTTTCAGTATTTTGAAGAGGATGAATTTCAGGTGCTTGTTAAGGCAGTGCAATACCATCTGCTCGTCACAAAATGCAACCACAGGTTGCCATAAACATGTAATACCATTTGCTCAACCATTGTTAGAAATAATTTTTATTCCTAGTGTTTGAAAGGACTATAAAAATTATTTTAAAGCATTTATTGCTTCCTCTCCTAATATCAACTCTACTTTTCAGACGTGGTTGTCAGAATCCACACCAGATCTAACGATACATTTGGACGAAATCGATCTAGATCATGTGGAAAATCCCTTGTAGGCAGGATCATTCAATCCTGATAGTTGGATCTTATAGGATCGTGGAATCCCAATCCAATCTTTAAGCCTTGTTTTGTATTGCTTGGGCTACTTATTGTAAATTTTATGCTTGTTGCCTAAATACCAATTTTACATGGTTCAAATGAATAAAAATATTAATACAACATACTACTAAAAAAACAAACTAGGACAATAAACATTCACAGACTCTAGTAATTTAGGAAACCTAGCCAGTCGAAACAACTCTCTCATTGCATAGTAAATCGTTTTGCCTTTTTTTTTTCTTCTCTCTCCCTCCTCTCTATTTAATAAAACAGCTGAAGACTATTTACTTGTTCAATTATTTTTGTTTTGGTTTCTTAGAGAATCTCTTTTTTCTTCTCTTTTGAGTTTTCAATTTATTTTCAAATTTAACTTCATTAAGTTATTACTATTAGAAAACTCCACCTTTTGATAACAGGCAAAACTTTACTAATAAGGGGTTGGGTTGTTTGGGATGATCCAAATAAGTACACTTTTTTGACTTTTTACGAAAAAAACGTGAAATATGAGTTGGGTTTGAAGTGATGTGTTAGAAATAATGTAATTTAAATAAGATAGTAACTTTTTAGCTTTTTTAGATTATGCCACACCTAGCCTAAGTTTCTTATTTTATAATATTATATTTACATTTTTCATGGAATAGTATATTTTTCACAATATTTCTTCTTTCTAGTATATACGCTTATTTTGTTTATACTTTTTATAAAAAAAAAAATTCAAATTAAATTATTATGTGATTTTTCTTTTCTAGTAGGATTTTACAATCATCAATTCGATAATTGATCTTGAATAAGCCTCCAACGATCCAATATAGAATCTCGATTTTCACAACCTTGCTCTCACATAGCCAACGAACTAGTGTGGATATCTACTAGATCACCACATGTTGTGTAGACACGTGGATGATGACGTGTGGTTGACATGTCAGCTCAACACTCCACACGTATCAGCCCTTAGGGGACACATGTCGGAAATCATGTCTTTGACATCAAGGGACTCACTAGCACTTACAAAATGTGCCTAAGTCTTACTGTGGATGTCATACCAAACACCTGAAGCACCACAATAGTCTAAGTGAATACTTTAGCGCTTCACGAGGATTGAGTTACCGCGATTGTTATACCATGGGATCAATATAGTCTTCTTGTTTTCTATTGGGGGAATTACAATTCAATGTAAAATGAATTACATAAACATGGGGGTGCAACTCTCCATGCAAGAAAACCCACAAAGAGAGTAAGCAAGAAATATTTTTTTCTATTTGAGATAATTTGATCCTTTTATTTACTATTTTGGAGTCAATACAGTAAACAAAAAATATTTAAAAATAAGGGCTTAGTTTTTTGAAATTAGATAAATGGAAGTGAGTTGAAATTAAACATTTTTATGAATAATTTTATCTAATGAAGATTATTCACTTTGCTTAGTTTGAGTTATCTAAAAACACTTTTCAGAAAATTCTACTTTCTTGTTTTCCATATTTTTTATTTTTCATTTTTTACTGAATTTTTTTAATATTTTGAGCAATTTTTTAATTTTTAGACACACCTAACATAAATACGCTTAAAAAGTATAATTTTTGTGAAAAAAAAAAAACTTTAAAAAATTCACTAAAAAAAAAACGAAAATTCAATACATTTTTCGTATTTTTGTGTATTTATTAATTTTTTAAAATATTCACTAAAAAAAAAATACGAAAAACAAAAAACTCAATTTTCAAAAAACTTAATTCAGAAAACTCAAACTAAACACACTAATTAGTTTCATAAAATTTAACTCATACAAAAAAATCCTTGGGTGTTGTTCCTTAAATTTTACAGTTTTTAGTTTAAAGAAACATTAAACATATTTATGTTTATTTTTTTGAAAAAACAAAAATAAAAAAACATGTTCAATACACATGTTAAAATTTTGTTTTGAATGAGGCAGGGCCGACGACAGAACTGGCAGTGATGGTAGCCGATCTTCAACTGGATAAGTCAGGGCGTGATTTACGCAGTGGGAATCGCAACTTCCCGAAGATCATGGGAGTGAAGGATTATCAAAACAGATTCACGGGAGAGACCGAGTCTAGGGGCACTCGGATATGGACTCTGGGTCAGCCTGGGAGTCATTTGGGCTTCAACGGTGATTTGGGGCCAACGTCTTTGGGCCATGCTAAAGCCCATAGGGATGGGTTTCAGTCCTTAGGTACCCGTAAGTGGGTTAAGACGTTAGAACCATTGGTTTTGGGCCCAATGGATGCTGTGGGCCAGCAGAAGCAGGTTGCTGCTCCTCTCAATCAGCCCAACATACGTGGGTTTGCTTCAGGCCAACCCGAATTGCCTAATTCGTCTATCAGTCAGGTTTTTGCTTCGCTCCATGCTGGAGTTGGGTCTAGCAACCCAGTTTGCAAGGTGGTCTTGTCCGCAGAGGCTGCTCGACCCCCAGCGGAGGCTATCGGTGGTGGGTTTGTGGAGGCGTCGAAGAATGGCACTTCACAGTTGGCGGGCTCAGAGTTGGATGCGCGACAGACCCAGCTGGATCGCGATGCGCTATTTGTGGATGAACAAGGGTCGCAATTGGAGCTAGAGACAACTTGCGACAACTTGCGTCAGCCCTGGTTGGAGCTAGAGACAACTTGCGATGTGTTATCTGCGGACGAAACAGGGTCGCACCTGCTACTGGCATCGGAAATAGGTACTTCTCAGGTGGAGGCCGTAGCGACGGTTGAGCGACAGTCCCAGGTGGTGTTACAGCTGTCTCGCGATGCGTCTTGGGCTGACCAGGGTGAGGAGGGGCACGAGATTGCGGGACAGTCACAGGTCTTGGGTACTGAATTGGTCGACACTGATTTGCAGCCCTTAACAGTGTTACATACTGATTTGGTTACTGGTTTGAAACAAAAACAAAGGTTTGAGGATTCTGGGAGATTTTCGGGAGAGGACTTCCCTTCGGCAGAAGCTGTGTCCCAATGGGTGTTGGATTGAATTAGTGAAGTTAGTCGTTGTTTGGGCTTATCTTTTGAGGGCCACGAAAACGAGGCAATGCGACTTTTTGCTGCAGTGGAGGCTTCATGGAGGCTAAGGACTCCCAGTTCAGGGGTGTCTCGGTCTTTGGTGACCCCTTCTAAAGGACATCGGGAGCTCAAGAATTTGGAATGTTCTGTGAATTATGATCATGGGGTGCGGACTGTAGGTCGGGGTGGAAGGCGAGATCGGAGGGGCCCATTGTTGTTAAAATGAAGTTAAAAATTGTTTCGTGGAATGTGCGGAGGTTGAATGATAGGGATAACAGGGTGGCGGTGAAGGCGATATTACGGAGTGCCAAACCGAACATCGTATGTTTACATGTTTACAAGAGACGAAGATGGAAGAGGTGAGAGTAGAGCTGATTCACGAGGTGTGGGGAGAGAGGGGGGGGAGGTTTGTGGAGTGGACCTTTTTGCCCTCATTAGGCACGGCAAGGGGGGTTCTTCTCTGTTGGGATAAGAGGGTAGTGGTGAGGGAGGAGGAGATAGGAGGATTTTCTGTCTCTTGTTTGTTCCGCCATGTGGAGGATAATTTTTGGTGGGGTTTCACTGGGGTATATGGGCCTGTGCAGGTTTCAGAGCGGGGTTGGTTTTTCGAGGAAATGGAACACATAGCTTTTCGCTGGAATGTCCCATGGTGCGTAAGGGATGATTTTAATGTTGTTCGTTGGCCATCGGAGAAGGCGAGGCTAGCGAGGAGTTCAGGGGCTATGCTGGCTTTTTGTTCTTTCATTGATGATTTACAGTTGGTTGATCTACCTATCCAGGGGGGTAGCTTCACTTGGTCAAATGGTCGGAGCTTGTCTCGAGGAGCACTTTTCTGAGGTGGTTCAGCTTCTTTTACCTCGACCTGTGTCTGATCATTGGCTAATTTTGTTGGATAGTGGGGGGATCCGCCGTGGTCTTATGTCATTTCGTTTTGAAAATATGTGGTTGCAACAAGAGGGTTTTCTAGAGTTGGTTTGTGGTTGGTGGCATAGCTACGAGGTTCGTGGTTCCCCTAGTTGTGTGGTGGCTCAAAAATTGAAGATGCTGAAAGCGACCTTAAAGATTTGAAATAAGGAGGTGTTTGGTCGGCTAGAGGGCCAAAAAGCTGCAGTTGTGTCTTTACTTCAATCCTTGGATGAGTTGGAGGTGCAAGATGAGCTGCCTACTGAGGCCGTTATTCATAAGGAGGCGGCTAGACAAGATTTTGTTCGTATATCCCATATAGAAGAGGTTTGTTTTCGTCAAAAGTCTAGATGTTTGTGGTTAAAGAATGCGGATCGAAATACAAAATTCTTTCACCGTATGGCTAATGCTCATCGAAGGGTTAATCAGATTAGTAGGTTAGGGGTGGATGGTCGGGAGCTGGACACCGATAGCGAGATTCGGGAGGGGGTTGTGGGCTACTATCAGCATTTATTCCGGCCTCAAGAGGGGGTTTGGCGGCCGGGCTTGGAGGGTGTTCAGTTTGCTACGATTATGGGAGAGGATCGGGAGAGGTTGGAGTGAGCTTTTATAGAGGAGGAGGTGTTTGGAGCGTTGCGGGCTATGAGTGGGGATAAAGCCCCAGGTCTGGATGGTTTTACTATGGCTTTTTTCCAACATTGTTAGAGCGTGGTTAAGGGTGATATCATGGCAACTTTGGAGGATTTCTGGGTGTCTAGGCATTTTGAGAAAAGTTTCAATGCAACTTTTTTGGCTTTGATTCCTAAGAAAGGAGGGGCAGATGATATTCAGGATTTTCAGCCTATTAGCTTGTTAGGAAGTGTATATAAGTTATTAGCTAAAATACTGGCTAATCGTTTACGAGGAGTTTTATCGACTGTGATGTCAGAGTCCCAGAATGCGTTTATTGGAGGAAGGCAGATTTTAGATGTAGTATTGGTTGCCAATGAATGTGTGGATTCTCGGCTTCATCAGGGACGTCCTGGTTTGATTTGCAAATTGGATATTGAGAAGGCGTATGATAATGTTAATTGGGACTTCCTCTTGTATGTATTGGATCGTATGGGCTTCGGAGCGACATGGTGTTAGCGGATCAAATTCTGTATCTCGACTGTGCGGATGTCGGTATTGATTAATAGGACTCCGGCGGGTTTCTTCCATACTCATAGAGGTCTTCGGTAGGGGGATCCTTTGTCCCCCCTGCTATTTATCTTAGTGATGGAGGCGTTGAGTAGATTGTTAGATAAAGCTGTGCGTGAAGATTTATTGGAAGGTTTCGTTGTGGGTTCTTTAGAGGGGATTCCTTTGGGGGTTTCGCATTTGTTATATGCAGATGATGCCTTGATCTTCTGTGGTGCGGAAGCATCGCAGGTTGGTTATTTGCGTTGTGTTTTGCTTTGTTTTGAGGTGGTTTCGGGCCTTCGTGTTAACTTGCGGAAGTCGGAGCTCATTCCAGTGGGAGCGGTTGCTAGGTTACCTATTCTGGCTGCAGTATTGGGGTGTAAGGTCTCAGCTTTGCCAGTATCCTATTTGGGTTTGCCTTTAGGGGCTTCTTTTAAGGCAAAGAAGGTGTGGGATGGAGTAGTGGAACAGGTCCAACGTCGCTTGGCAGGTTGGAAGTCCCAGTATCTTTCAAAAGGGGGCCGGTGGACTTTGCTTAAGAGTGTGTTGAGTAGTATCCCCACTTATTTCATATCGATCCATGTTATTCCAGTGTCGGTGGCACATCGGTTAGAAAAGCTTCAGAGGGACTTCTTGTGGGGAACTGGTGGTGATGATTTTAAGTATCATTTGGTTGATTGGGGTAAGGTTTGTCAACCCAAGCAAGCTGGAGGGCTGGGGGTTCAACGGTTGGTGACTTTTAACCGAGCTTTGTTAGGGAAGTGGCTCTGGCGTTTTGCTTTGGAGCCTTACAGATTGTGGTGGCAGGTGGTGGTGTCTAAATATGGGTTGGGCAGAGGGGGTTGGGTTTCTGGGTCTGTGACCAGCACTTATGGGTGTGGTTTATAGAAAGGGATTATGTTGGGAAGGGTAGAGTTTTGGAAGTGGATAGGGTTTAAGATGGGGGAAGGGAGTCGGG
This sequence comes from Camellia lanceoleosa, assembly GCA_025200525.1. Classification (NCBI taxonomy): domain Eukaryota; kingdom Viridiplantae; phylum Streptophyta; class Magnoliopsida; order Ericales; family Theaceae; genus Camellia; species Camellia lanceoleosa. Next base: position 94,324,914 of record CM045758.1, on the reverse strand, counting down.
TGTGGTTTTGGAAAGACTTGTGGTGTGGGGAGTTGGTATTGGAGACCCGTTTCCCTTTGATTTTTAATATTGCATTAGATCAAGATGCTTTGGTAGCTTCCTATTTGGATGGTGGGGGTATGGTTGTTTGGGATATTTAGTTACGGCGACAGGTTCATGATTGGGAAGTCGCTCAATTAGTGGAGTTGTGGGGTTTTTTATATGGTTTGGGTACGGTAGGGATGGGCCCCGATGTATTGGTTTGGACTAGGTTGGGGGCAAAAAAACAGTTCACAGTAGCATCATTTTATCAGGGGTTGATGGGAGATGCTGGTTGGCTCTTCTCTTGGAAAATTGTTTGGATTCCGGGGGTTCCGACTAAGGTCGCCTTTTTCATGTGGACAGTCACTTTAGATCGGAACCTTACTTTGGACAATTTGATGCGGCGGGGACACATCCTTGTTAATCGGTGTTGTATGTGTTGCGCGGATGCGAAGTCAGTAAATCATTTGTTTCTTCATTGCTCGGCAGCTTCGGGTTTGTGGAGCTTTGTTTGTTCACTTTTTGGAATTGCTTGGGTCCAGCCACAAGGGGTGTTTGATTTCCTTTGGGCTTGGCGGGGCATTCGTCTTGGTCGGCGGCGGCGAGCTTGGTTACTGGCTCCATTCTGCTTGATGTGGTTGCTTTGGTTGGAACGGAATCGACGTACCTTCTTAGCGGTTTCTCATAGTGTTTCTTGGTTACAAAGTCGTCTTTCTCTAGTTTTGTATAATTGGTTGGAGGGTAGGGTAGATCCGGATTTATTTACGTTTTTAGACTTTCTTGATGAGGTGATTGGTTAGTCATTGTTTTTTGGTTCCGTTTCTGGGAGGTTTTCTTGTATTGGTTGCATCGTCTTGATGCTTTCTTAATAAAATTTGCTTATTTATCAAAAAAAAAAAAAAAAAATTGTTTTGAATGCGAGTGATGGGTGTCTCGTCGGAGGTGGTCATCAATAGCTGGAGGTGGTGGTCGAAGGTGGTTGTTGGTTGTGGGAGGTGGTGGCTGACGGTGGTTGCCACCAGTGTTAGGTGGTTGGCCACGTAGTTTTCAAATCGTGAATTGTACTAAATTGCAATTAGATCACAAAATTCACTCAATTTAAGATTCAATAGTTTGAAGTGAATTTTTAATTGAAACTTGTATCAAATCATGAATCATAAGATTCTAACAACCATGGTTGGCGGTAGCCAAAGGTAAGTGCCAACTGCGGAGGTGGTAACCGAAAGTGGTTGCAAATGACAGTTGGCTGGCCACATTAGGTGGTGAGTGAAGGTGGTTTCTGGCTAGAGGTGGTGGCTGAAGGTGGCCTCTCTCTCTCTCTCTCTCTCTCTCTCTCTCTCTCTCTCAAACATCCCATTTGTCCCCAAGGTCCATGACATGTGCTTCCACTCTCCAACGAACCCTTGATGACCCCTAGTCAATGACTCAATGCTACCTATAGGCTACACCTAGCGCCTAAGAAGCATGAACACAGACATTGGACACGGTGATTTTTTAAAAATTGGGACAAGAACACGGTAAGGACAGAATAATAAAATATATTTTTTCATATATTTTTATTTGCTATGTAAATTAATATTATATCCGCAAACAATTAAAATTAACAAAAACTAATATTAATTCCATATGTAAAAAAAAATAAAAAATAAAAAATAAATCCCTTTTAAATCAACACTAATTTAAATCTAAGCAAAAAGTAATAAACATCCACATCCATCAAAAGCACTAAACAAATGAGGAAAATACTAGTGTCCCCAGCATGCCCCTATCGTGTCCCTTGTGTGCCCAGAGTGTCCATGAAGTGTCCCCAAATTAGTTTAATTAAATAAAGGGACACACCAAGCATCGTATCCCATACATGTCCCCCGCTGTGTCCCCGTGTCTGACACCCCTACAACACTTTTGTTTTGAAGTATTGATGCTTCATAGCCTAGTGCCATCTCAGCAACCACCATATTTCCCTAATGTTGTATTTGGTTGGGGGATTTACGGAGGGATTTGGAAAGGGAAAGGGAAAATGTGTGTGATGTGTGTAAAACTAGGTGAAATGTAAGTATATTTTATTCACATTTCACCTAACTTTTCCCTTTCCCTTTCCAAATCCCTCCTCAATTCCCCCAACCAAACACAGCGTAAAGGTTCCCTTTGTCAGCTCACTGAGCTTCCACCAACAATACACAAAACTGACATTATACAAAAAGCATGCATTTGTGTCACTGCATCCATGTTTGCGTCACTATTTCCCTCAAAATTGTAGTATCAATCTTTCCAAAGTTGTCACTAGTGTTTGAATTATGCTTGCTGGAGAACATTTAAGCCTACTCCTAAAATTCAAATGGAAATGTCTAATTCTTGAACAGGGTGCAATTTTGAATTTGAAAATTTGCATACTCTATTGCCTATTAAGTCGTCAAGCAACCGATCAGGGTGATAAATGTTCTAGTATCTTGATTGAGGCAACCTAAATATTTTCATTTATGAACCAAAACAAACCTTAGATGATTTAGAAACTCTATAATCTATGCCATCTAACAAATGGCATGCTTCCACAAAGGTCATACTACTGGGAGAAAAAAATTCCACGAAATTCCTCCTCACCCCTTCCTAAAGCTATTCATTCTCATTGCCAAAATATCGAATGATAATGGCTACTTTTTATGCTCGCACGTCACATATTTGGAAATAACACATTTTTGGAATACCAATGAAAGTCTTCAAATTACATTTACAAATTAAATAAATTGATAAATACAGGTACGTTCAAATGGTTTATTCAAATGCAATCAAGACCAACATGACAACAATAAAGAGCAAAATTACAAATCATGCAAATGGCGCTTCAACAACTACTTGAAGGCACAAAAATATGTCAATTGTGGTGATTTAAAATCCTCATATTATAAAACAATGTATACCACAAACAACAGATACAAGCAAAAATGAAATGGATGCAAGTGTTTCCAAAATAGGTTAATGTTGCTATAACACTCAATCAATCTATGTGCCCTGCTTTCTCACATTGGATACAATACCCATTACATATAAAATTTCTGGACCATTAATATTATGAACCATTCATGACCAGTTTTACCATAATAAAGTGAACAGCCGCACAATGTAGAACAAAACATTTAGCCGGTATCATAGCAATGAGAGGAAGTTGGATCCTAATGAGGTTAAAAATGCGGCAATGTAGAACAAAATATTGAGCTGGTATCATAGCAATGAGAGAAAGTTGGGTCCTGTGAAGCACGGGTACGGGGTACAAGTACGGGTACCGGTACGATATGGATACGTCGATACGGTAAAATCCAAAAAAAGTAGGGTACGGGCATGGCTTCAGCTTGATACATTTGTCAAAAAAATATTTATTTTTAATTTGGAGTTATGCAAAACTTGATTAAATGGTTCAATTTGTTAAAATCCAACCTACAATTAACATTTAATGCCAAAAGTAAATGTATAACCCAAAATTAAATGTCATTATATTAAATAACTTACAAACCGTAGCTTACTTTTAAAAGCATGCTAAGTATAAAACTAAAAATAAAAAAATAAAAAGTCTAGTGAAAGGAATTTTATCTCTGTAGTGGAAGAAAATATTGTTGACTAAGGTATAACACGGCTTGGGTATATACTAAGTACATTTGGGTACTCCAAAAATTAAGAAGAAAAAATTTGAGTACATGTTTCGTGTACCTGGTACACATGTAGAAGTACCATACGCCGGTAAGTATCCGGTACGGGTACGGCATGTTTGTCGAAATACCCATGCTTCATAACACAACCATAGGCTAGATTTTGGTGACAAAGAGGTTTAAAGTAGTCATTAGGTGTGTTTTCCCTCTTCGAAGGGTGTGTTGTCTTCATTTCCACAATGACTCTTTCTTTACGACCAAGAAACACGAACACGGGCACGACATATGGACACGACACAAACATACCGACACGAATTTTTTTTATTTTTTAAAATGTAGGACACGACACATGGAAAACACGTGTAAAATATATAATTATATATATTTAGTGTCTGGTGTGCTGCATTGTGGTGCTTGTTGTGGTGACTAATGAGCCTTGACCGTGGGCTAGTTTTCATAAAACCATAAGTTAGATTTTGGTGACAAGGTTTTAAGGAGCCATTAAGTATGTTTTTCCTCTTCGAAGGATATGTTGCATTTGGGTGTGTAATGAGCTTCATGCCAAAAATTAAAAAGAAAAAATTTGAGTACATGTTTCGTGTGCCCGGTACGTATGCTGAAGTACCATACAAAATACCATAGGCTAGTAAGTATCTGATACAGGAACAGCATGTTTGTCAAAGTAGGTTGGATCCTACTAGGCTTAAAAAAATAAGGCAGTTAGTTTATACAAAAGGTTACCTGGAATGAAGTTTGATGAGAAAATTAATGATAAAAATAGGATACATGAAACCTACGAAGCACAGATACTCCAAAAAATGTGTTGTACGAGTATTGGATACAGCAAATAAGTATCCAATTTTTTTTTTTTCCCCTTCCCCGGATACGGGAGGAATACACGAAGGATACTTGAGGGATATGGCACGATACGTGAAGGATATGTGAGGAATACGCCAAATAAGTATCTTTTTTTTTTTTTCCCCCTATTTTTTTATTTTTTTATATTTTAATATGCCAAATATGTATATAATGTTTTTTCTAATTTTTTTATTATTTTTATATTTATGTTTTTTCAATGGTCAATACTTTCTGCTCTCCTCCTTTTTTTTTTTTTTTTTTTTTTTCCCCTACACTGTTTTAATGTAAGTATTTCTTTACCAAATTTTTAATTTTAGGAACTTTAATGTTAGTATTTCTTTATTTAATAGGAATTCCTCTCTTTATTTATTTATTTGCTTTATGTTTTATTTTCATGCATATTATATTATTAAAATTATAAAAAAAATAATTTTTTTTTACAAACGTAACCTTACCGTATCTGTATCCTACTTTTTCAGATTTTGATGTACCGTCATCCGTATCACTGTATCCCATATCCGTGCTTCATAGCATGAAACTATCAGAATTAAAGTTACTGAGGATTCGAAAATGTCCCTTTATTTGAGCTGTGACTACAAAAGAAACAAGGAAAGTTGGTTTCCCTATTAGTGCGGAAGAGGCCCCTGGGCCGATGGCTATACCTCTGCTTATTTTCAGCAGAATTGGGGGAATTGGTTGGGGATGATTATAATAACCCAACCATGCATGTCATGCTTGCATCTATTTAATTGTAGGTAACTTTGATTTTGATGTTATTATCTGTTGTGATTTGGATGTGTGTGAAAATATTTGTTTGGTGTTATGTTTTAAATCAGAAATTGAATGTCTATATGACCTAGAAATGACCTAGAAAACTTTAAGCAACGAGCTTAATCAACTATTTTGAATATTTAGAATCTTATGGGAGTTTAATTAAGAATTTGATTCAAACTAATATAAATTACAAATAATTAATTGAGCTTAAATTAAGATTAGATTAAATAATTGGATTAAGTTTTAATCATAATCTTTGAGTTAATTAAGGAAAGATTAATTAATTAATGTCATATTTAATTAGGAGTTAAATTAGTTGATTCATTAAGCCTATTTAGCAATTAACATAATCTAAGTTGAGTTCATTAAGCGGACATATATTTATATTGAGACTAAAGTCTAGAGTTAGCTAGACATAGACTCAACAAATTTTGCGCTGGAGAAAGGCATTAGAAGAATAGGAAGAAAAGAAAGAAGGCTCAAAAAAGACGATTCAAGGTGTTGAAGGAGAAGGCTTAGGGAAAGAGAGGGAATTGAAGGAGACGTCAAGAATTTAACATAAGGTATGCAAATTCAAACCAAAATCTTGTAGATAACTCATCAATTACTTGAATTCAAGAAGAAGTTTGAGGATTAATCATATAATTTGTTAGGAAATTGGGTTTTGTAAGAGTAATGAAGCTAGTTTGAAGAACATGAGCTCAATTATTTGAATTTGCTAAATTTGAGTTCAATTTTTGGGGAATTATACAAGAAATGAGTTCTAGGGTTTACATGCAACAAGTTTATTTGAGAAATTCATCCATGCAAATGAGTATATAATTGATTTTGAAGATAAAGTTATTGAATTCTTAAATTCATGAGATTTGGAAGTTTGATTTTAAAATTAAATAAAGTTTTGATTTAATTGAGTTGAAATTCAACATAGTTCATGTGTAATCTTCATGTTTGAAGGCTTACACTTGATGAATTTTCGGAATGCTCAAAATTACCTAGAACCGCACGTGCAGCTGTGAGCCTCGCCCAATCCAGAACCGCACATGCGGCTATGAGCCCCGCACGTGCAAAAGACAGACCAAAACAGGGGCGAGGCTACTACTTTTATTGCACGTGCGATGTACGTGCGGCTGGGGGCTTTTGCACTTGCGAAAAACAAGGGAAAAGTAGTTTAATTTCTTTTGAACTTTTTGACTTTCTAAATATATTTTTGAAGTCATTTTGACCCTCCAGGAAATTAAAAGACATTTATAAACCCATTTGAATTATGTTGACTAAGTAAAGAAAAGTTTAAGTAAATGAATGTTCCGTTTTACAGAATTCGTATGATGTGTTATGTAGGTCGTTTGGTCGAGGGAACATCGCAAGATCAAACTCGTTGGAAGTAATAATTTTGTAAAAATATGCTCTAATTATTATTTTGAAACATATGGCATGTTATATATTTCTGAAATTATGTTTTAATTCGAATGGATGAGTTCTTTAATGAATGTTATATGAATGATATGTGGACCCGAGGTCGTTCTGTTCAATCTATGATACGATAGACCTAATGTCGTTCTGTTTACTCTATGAGATGATTGGACCTGAGGTCATTTTGAACAGCTGTTAATTATGTTGAACCAGAGGTCATTCCGTATGATTGGACCAGAGGTCGTTCCGTTTAATGATTGGACCTGAGGTCGTTCCGCTTCATATTGGACCCGAGGTCATTCTGTTATATTTGGATATGAGCAATGTTATTGAATACTATATGTCAGAAAACTTTTTGATTTAAGTTAAATGTTTTGCTTTTCTTTAAATCTGACTCATTCATTAACCCTTTACATTGTTATTATTCCCCCTTCCCTTATATGTATGTAGGTGATTAACGTGGAGATCTACCATAGAGTTAGCCTGAGGAGTTGCTTTTGTAAACCTAATGTGTCTTGCCTCCAACTTGGGGCTTTTGAGTTTTCATGCTAAGCTTTTGGTTTTTGTTAAGTTGAATTTTTTTGGATATGTAAATTTAATGTATGGAAGTTTACTTGATGTATATAATCTATGTATGGGTTTGATGCTACATATGAGAAATGTTTTATCTTTGATTATTTATGCACTGCTCAATGGACTTTATTAATTGTCAATTTTACTTCTGCTTTAGGCCCCATTATATAAAATATTTTGTATTCTGTTTGAGGCCATAGGTAATCATGTGATTACTAGCCGGTTATGATCTAGACTTTTAGGGTTAGGTTCGGGTCATGACAATGATGTTGTAGCTGCTATTCAGTGCTTCTTTAAAACTGGTCACCTGTTTAAGGTATGGAATTGTACTGCTTTATCTATTATTCCTAAATCAAGCAATCCTAATTGCATGAAAGAATATAGGCCTAACTCTTTTTACAATGTTACTTACAAAGCTATCACTAAGGTATTAACTTAGAGAATTCAACCGGTGCTTCCTATAATCACTGATGAAAATCAGTCAGCTTTTATAAAAGGAAAAAGTATATGTGTTGTTGATGTAAGAATTGGTTCAAAACTATCACAGAGAAGATTTGTCACCTAGATGTGCCATTAAAATTGATCTTATGAAGGCTTATGACTGTTGATTGGGACTTTCACGACAGTATGGAAATTTTTAACTTCCCTCTTCAATTCATTCATTGGGTAAGAGAGTACATCTCTACTGCAAAATATTCAGTAGTGATTAATGGTGCTTTGGAAGGTTTTTTCTAAGGTGACAAAGGTTAAAGACATGGGGATCCAATCTTTCCTTGTTGGTTATGGAAGGATATACGGCCTTTCTGATTTCGAATATTTCTAAAGGTGGCTTCAGTTATCACCATAATGCTATCAGCACAAGCTATCTCACTTGACTTTAGCTGATGACTTGTTATCTTGTGCAAAGCTGATAAGAAATCTTTTTAATTGATCAAATATACTTTGAATGATTTTTTTCACTATGCCATCTTGAAACCAAATCTGCAAAAAAAATTGCTGTTTTTTACTCAGGTGTCTCTGCTGCAGAAAAAGAAACATTAGAAAATATCCTGAGTATTCCTGAAGAGACTCTTCTAGTGAAATACTTAGGAGTTCTTTTGATCTCTACTAATCTTAAAGCAGATCTTTGTAAGCAGATGATTGAGAAGATTCTTAGCAGAATCCAGGGATGGTCTGACAGACTATTGTCCTATGGGGGTAGACTTTAGTTGGTGCAATCTGTGTCGTTCAACATACAAGTTTACTCGAGTGCTTTATTCATTCTTCCTCAGAAAGTTTAAAAGAAGATCGGAAGTATATTAAGGTATTTCCTTTGGCCTGGGGCTGATCTAAAATATAAGGGCACAAAAGTTCACTGGAGTGTTGTGTGCGCTCCCAAAAATAAGGGAGCCCTTGGTATCAAATTGCTTACAGAATGGAACAATGCTATAATCCATAGACATTTGCGGGCCCTTAGCAAGAAAACTGATTCTTTATGGGTGAAGTGTGTTCATACTTGTATAATAAAGCATAACAGCTTGTAGGGGGCACTTATTCCAGCAGAATCTTCTTGGACAGTGAAAATTTTTTGTCTCCAGGATTTCAAACAACCACTTATAAAATACATTGTTGTTAATGGTCAATCCATTTTTTTGTGGATGGATAATTGGCATCTAATGGGGCCCTTATATAAACAATATGGATAAAGGGTGGTCCATAATATAGGAAATGCCTTCAGGATGAAAGTCGTAAACATAATTCAGCAAGGCTGCTGGAATTGGCCAAGACAGAGGAGCAGGTGCATCCAAGAGATCATGGTAAATACTCCTAGCTCTTTTACTCCAACAAATAAACCTGATGAAGTTGTCTGGTCCCATTCCTCAAATGGTTCATTCTCTACAAAAACTGCTTCGGAATCAATTAAAAAGTTGTATAACCAAGTCCCCTGGTATAGTCTGGTTCAAGCAAAACATACCCAAATGTGCCTTCATCCTCTGGGTGTTATGTCAAGGCAGATTGTCCACTAAAATTAACAGTTAGGGCATGAATGTGGATCCTAATTGTGTTCTGTGCAACCAAGCTCAATGGACTCATCAAAATATTTTCTTCATTTGTCCCCTATTCAGCCATTATTTGGGGAAGCACGCTTTTGCAAAAATGGGGTTGAGAAATCCTTTGATGCAGGATGATGAAATTGTATGGGCTATTCAAAGATCATAATAAGAAGAATTTCAGAAGTGTCATTTATAATCTTTCACTTGCATCAACTGTTTATCAGATTTGGAATGAATGAAAACAGTCAAATTTTCACTCAGAAAAGGAAGGATAGTCCAGTAATCCTCAGGGCAGCAGAGGAGGATATGAGATTCAGAACCAGTTCTTGGAGAATGGTGCATGATTCCTAGGCTAACTGGTAGTTGTGCTCAATGTGGAACATTCCAACAAATGTCCTTCAGACTTAGTTGTTGATAAATAAATATATATATATATATATATATGTATGTTTTTTTGTTGCTTGATTGAGATCTGTTATAGTTGCCTTGGTGCAACAATCAATTATTTCCTCGTATTTAGCTATCAGTTTTGGTGTTTGTTGCTGATGTTTTTAGTTGCGTAGTTTTTGAACTTTTTTGGGGTTTCTTCCCCGTGTTTCTGTGTACTTTCATGTTTTCTTCTATAAAATTTATTACTTACCAAAATAAAAAATTTACATATATATATATATGAATGTATAAATACTGGACCATTATTCCAGAGAACTCATACAAATTTGTGATGGCTTAACCCCATTTCAAATTCTCTCAAAATGAATCCAACCTAAAAAGAAAGGCAATGTACATGCTAGCATGAGGTATCATCTCAACAAATGTACCATCCCCAAATTATTGAGGAAAGAAAAAGTAGAGAGAATTTAAAGAAACATTAAAACCTTCACAACCAGGAAAGCTAATTAAAAGAAAGTAAGGGAAAAAAAAAAAAATCAATCTTGTTTAATTCAAGCCCTAGGCAATAAAAAATTAAGAGCCAGTTTGTTTATCCAAAAGTTAGAAAAGAATTTCGGGTAGAATCATTATAGAATTGGATATTTATACATGATAGTTGGATATATTTAATTGTAAAAATGAAACAAATAAAAATTCATTAAACTAACTTTCTTTACAAAACTTTAAAATTGCAGATCTCTTTTACACACAAAAAAAAATGACCTAATACAAATCTCAGGGACAGATACAGGATTATCACTATGGGGTGTGAAAGTATGTTTGGGGTACAAATTTTAAATTTTCTAGTATAATATATGATATTTTTCAAATTTTTGGGGGTGGTGGTGGATCCATCCTGGCCTAATCTACAGTTGGGAGATTCAAATCCTAGATGAAATTTGAATTTAAGTTCATTGAAAATGAAGGAATGCAATTCGTGGAACCAAACAGGCCCTAAAACTCAAATTTTCCTTCTTATTCTTCGGATCACCCTACATTGTTCTAAAAACCTAAAGAGACACAGAAATAGAGTGAAAATTAAAATTGAATTTAGTAATGTGAGAGAGAGAGAGAGAGAGAGAGAGAGAGTATTGAAATGTAGGTACCGATCATCTTGGCGATGAGCTTGAGCTCGTCCTGGGCTTCTTCGATGAGCTCTTCGACCTGGCCACTAGCGAGGCGCTTCTCGATGATTTCCCAGTCGTCTTCCTCCTGGCAGACCTTGAGGCGGTGGCGAGTGAAGCTCTCGACGGCCTTCCGGTAGCCCTCGTCCTCCGGGACGGCCTGGATCTCCTTTAGGGTTTTGCTGTAGAGACTGATCAACACTTCTCTCGCGTTCGGCACCACCTCTAGGCCCACTATCCCCGTTGTCTCCTTCACCTTCGCCATCAACGGCCTCGCCACCATCCTTAAAAACATCTTTTCTTCTCTCTCTCTCTCTCGTCGACTCTTCCCTCTTGATTTTTAGTTCTTCAGAGAAGTAATATACAAAAATGTTTGAAGTCCTAATTTTGTGGTTAAAAAGTGACTTAAATGGTTAAAACGATGTCGTTTTGATCATTTAAATGTTGTTTTATATTTAAAATGATATTGTTTTGGCCATTTAAATCACTTTTGAGCCACAAAATTTAAGCCCCTACCATTGTTGAGTAATATATGAGCCGTTGTTTGGATTATTTTAATAATTTTTTTAATATTTTTTATAAAAGAATATATAAAAAAATAAAAAATAAAAATAATGTGATAATTGTTAATAATTTTTAAATTTTTTTTAATTAAGGGGTAGTTTGACATGTTTTCGTTTGGGGAGTAAATTGGTTTTTTAATTTATTTTTATTTTTATTTTTATTTTTTTGATTATTTCAGCTTAGGGTTAAAAAGTTTAGTTTGAGAAGAATTTTTGATTTTTTTGATTTTTTTAATTTTTTTTAGAGAAGAAATGTAATGATTATAAGTTGAATGTGATATTTTATCTTACTGGACTAAAAAATTTTTTTTTTTTTTTGTCTAAATAGCCAAAAAAAACCTTAATCTTGTTTTTCCAAACAAATGCTAAATAAGTGTACTTTTTGACTTTTTATTAAAAAAAATGTGTAAAAAAATAGATAAAGTAATTTAAAAAGTAGAGAGGAGATATTGATAGATATTGATAGATGTTGATTAATGTGACTCAAATAAGTATATATATATATAAATAAATAAACACATACTTAGATTAACCTAAACCAACACTAAGGATTGGTTTGGCATAAATTAAATAATACAAAAGTTAAAAAGTCAATATCCTATTTAAGTCACATCATTTTATTTAAATCGCATCACTTCTCTAACACATCACATCAAACTCAACTCAAACTCAATCTATATAAATCAATAAATTAAAAAATATGCTTTTTTAGAATCCTAAACCAGCTCTAAAATTAAAATTAAAGACAGTCAAACGAGATCTGAATTAACATTTAATTAAGATTAATAGTAAGTTCCCATTCGGCCCATTACCACAAATCGCTACCAACAAATTCGGTGGCTTGAGGTCCTGTGCGGCTCGCCCAATCGGTCCAGTTAAGTCTGATATTTTAAACTGGGCTAGGCCAGAATGAATTTTTTTTATCTCTTTTATTTTTTCCGCCGAGTTTCTTTCCAATTCGGCCCGCCTTTTTGTAAAAGATAAATTACACCGGTGATTTTATTTGCACTTAAATAATTTAATCGAGAGTATTAAAAAATTAAGTGCACTTAATAATTTTTTAAATGCAAATAGAATTTCCTAAATTAGACTCACTTCTCACCTCCATTAAATTTTGAAAAAAAAATACAATTAATCCCACAAGTTTAAAATAATTACACTGATTTCTTATTTAATAAAGTTGAATTGATCAAAATTAATGCATATAGTGAGTAAATAATAAAATAAACAATGGTAAATATACATTTTAGTAAAATAATAATCACAAATTATTGATAAAAAATAACATATGTATTATGTAAATATAAATTTTGAGAGACACCAATGTAATTATGTTAAAAGTGTGAAATTAATATTTCTTCAAATTTCAGAAAATTGTGGGCGTAATTTACCTATTTATAAAATATTAATTTAAAATTTTATAATACTTAGTTGGGTAACTTAAAAAAAAAAAAATCAAAATTTCACGTATTTTTTAATTTAAATTTCAAATTTTCAATTTTAACAATTAAAACTTAGGAAAATGTTTGGGATCCCTACCAAAGAAGACCCCCATGACCCCCTACTGATGTATTGATGTACGGGAGAGAAATATTCGCCTCGCTTCATGCTTCCTTGCTACCAAACTCGTCGCACTTCGTTAGAACTCCGTCACACTATAAACAAAACGAATGAGAGCTACCTAGCGGATGGGTTTGCCAGAAAAACCCCTCCGACGGTCAAGTTAGCGTTCTTGGAGAAGAGAGAATGCAGAGCACAGTAGAGAGAAAGAGAGAGTTGCAAAAAATTGCTTACTTCCAACGTCTATATGCCCCCCCTTTTTAAGGCTGGCCATGCAGTCTCAGAGATTGTGGGTACACTATCTCTACTGTTCTTCATTGGACAAGCGGTCATGCTCCCCTCTACATTTCTTATACTTGTAGAAACTAAAACCACCAAACAGTGTTTATCGCACTGCCAAACGGTATTGATGCATATCAGGAGTAGATTTTTCTCTTCTCGTTATTGGTCCACGTGGAATAGTTGACCGAACTATTATTTGGCGATAAATAGCACCAACTCTAACTTCTCTAATACCGGGGTAAGTTTGATCGACTGTTCCCTCGGCGTCAAAGCCGAATTACGTCAAACATTGTCTCCCTAACACTGGACTGAATATAGGTAGCTGGCAGCTCGATCAGAACCTAGCCCATATTTCTTCAAACCAGCCAAACGCAGGCATGCTGTCCATCATCCCGGTCACGAGGGTTCTCTCAGTGCTCTTTTCAATCCGCGGTGACGAATTTAGATCGGTCGCACCAAGAATCATTCCAAGTCGGCGTGGCTCAGTACGACTGCTGTACGGCCTTTACTTAGCCCAACGTCATTTCTGCGCTTACCTAAACTCAGTGCAACGCAACTATGTCGTACCTAGCTCAGTCCACAATTCGGTATAAATCTCCTTCTCAATTGCCCCTTAATCTCATCTGTGTTAAACGTGGTTGGGATTACCTTTGTCAACCGAGCTATCGACTTTGTCCGGCTCGTTAAGACTTGCGTCAGTTGTCTTGTCATCAATCAATCAGCTGTATTGATGGTCTATTAGTCGTACTGACAACCCATCAACTCTGTGCTACGTGGCACTTCCCCCTTTGTTCCGTGCAACTCCATAGTTGTCCCCACTATGTCCAAAATTTGAAAAGTTGTCGTCTTTTGGGTTTCCCCCCATATATATGCGCAAGAGGCCAAACACCCCATCACTGTTCATCTTCTTTCTCATGCTAAACCCTAAACCTATGAGCTTCTACCACCATTGCTGCCACTGCTTCACGTGTTTCAGGTCATTTTTCTTACTTTGTCGGACTCGCCACCACCCATGGAGGCCTTCCATCCGATTAAGTCAACATCCTATGTCGTTTTTTGGTGAGTTTCTTCGAACCCTTTCATTTTGTCCTTGTTCTTTGTGTTCTTCAAACTTTTCTCATTTGGGATTGTTAATATCCTGCCGGTGCCCTCTTATTGGGGTAAAATCGATGGATACTCGTAGAAATTAGACAAAACCGTAACTAAAAACATACGTGGGGCCTCCATGCCCCTCATTCCCCTGAGTTTCCGTATGCAACCTTGTATTTAGGATAAACAACACAAATTATGGACAAAACCGAGCAAAATCCAACTTTTAGATCAAAAATAGGATTGAGCTAGGCTAAAACTTGTTTGTGGTTCTTCCAAGTGATTGTGTCCAAGCTAGAAGCTCGCAAGAACACCGAACCAAGATAGGAGCACAAATAGTAGACACTAAGGCTCAAAGCCGGCCTAATACCCCAGGTCCCAAACCGAACTAACAGGCTTCATTCTAGTAGCCGAGCTAAAATGTCTTTTAATCTTGAAGCCGTGCAGACTATGTTGCGCTAACACTTGCACTTGATTTCTATTATGCAGACCGAACTAGGACCAAGCAGGCATACCTCAACCTTGCAAACTGGTGACGATCGCAGACCAAGCAACCATCATCTCGACAATAAATTAAATTTAATAAACGAAATAAAATCGGGATAAATGGACAAATACCACTTTATGGTCAACTCGCCTGGGGCCATAGCCGAGTTCCGTAGGGAGTTCAGCATCCCGGATGACGTCCAAATTGAGTTAGCCAAGAAGGGAGATACACCATAGGGTAAATTGGACGCCTACCCCTTTACCGTTGTGTCTATAGTCGAAGGTGGCCTTCGCTTTCCAGTCCAACCCCTAGCCTGCAAGTTTTTTAGGCAAACTAGGTTGTGCCCAACCCAAGTCTCCAACAACACTTACAAAATAATAAACAGCGTGGTCGCGTTGAACCGAATCCTAGGTTTGAACCTCGGCCTTCCCGAGATATTCCACTAATACACACTTAGCAATAATAAAGGGGGTTTCTACTAGTACCTGAAGGTTAGAAAGGGCCGAGCAAAACTCATAGAGGGTAACCCAGACAAAGAATTAAACGATGATGATTTTCTATGGGTGTTTAGGAATTACGAAGACACTGAGGTGCTTATACTGGGTTGGTACATCCGTAAGGATTTCGGGAGTGCTGGTGAGCAGCATAGCACAGTTTATGTTTTTGTATTTAATCTGTGTTTGCCGATCTAACACTTCTCAATTTCATGCAGATTACACACTCTTAGCGGAAGATTATTCTTGTATCAACCAAGAGGTTATCAGGGTTGCTTTGCGGTATCCGGTAGAAAAACGTGATTGCTACAAACTGCTCGGCTACTAACCGAGCTACCGACCTCGTGCACTGCACAAATGCAGGGTCACCAATTTCTTAGGTGAGCCCTTGCCTCAGCCCGACCCAAATCTTCTGCCAATCAATTTTGTCCCTCTGACCATCGAGTAAGCGATGCCTAAAATCTGTGCCATCAAGACCATGATTAGTAGCGGGCCCAGCGATTCCCAGTAGGGCAAGACAACTGAAGGCTAATCTTTTAGGCCAGCCGTGCGAAAAGGACCAGTGTTGGCTCTTGCTAGTGAAAAAGTTACTGGTCGGTCGAAGAAGAGACCGAGGCAAACCTTGACCGAGCAGCGACTGGTCGACGATGATTCCACCAAGCTTCTTTTCGCTGGATAGGGAAAACAAACTGAATAGACCTCGGTTGAGCATTCTAATCGCCCCACTGCCCCCCCAGTCTGGGCACCCGAGCTCAAATATAAAGTCCGAGTTGTGACCGAGCCTGACTTTGTCTATGCCGATAAAGAGTTGTCCCTGGGCTTCAATTTGACTAAGGGTTTGCTCCTTCTTGAGGACATGAAGAGACATGAGGAGCTGTCCAATCTGAAGGCCATCCGCTCAACTGCAAAGTCCCTCATCTTGGTAAGTACAACTATCTTAGAATTGTTGTATTCTTGGTCAATTCCTTAATGCTGACTTCTCATTTTTTGCAGGCCGCCCAAAAGAACTATGTAGCGCACGAGTAGATGATTGTCGTGCAAAAAAGTCCACGCGAGGCTATTGCAAACAACAAGGCAAAGATGGCTGAGCTCTTAAAGGTCGAAGCTGCTTTGGCTACCATTTCGGCCGAGAGGGACCAGCTAGCCGAGCAACTTTCGCAGGCTGAGGAGGACAAGCAAAAGGCTCTCCAAGCTAAGTAGGCGAGGTATCTTGCCGAACTGCAAAAACATCGCGCTGCTCACAAGGTCGAGCTAAAGGAGCAAGTTTACAAGACTGAGGACCGCGGTTACGCGGAGGGCAAGAAGGTTTATGAATGATAGATGGAGGGCACGAAGGACATATTCTTTCAGTGCAACTGGAAAGCTACCGCGAAGAAGTTTGTCCAAGTGCTAGAGTCTAATGTCTTCCAAAACCCCCATTTTGCTTTCATTCCTTCATATATACAGGCTTACGCTGCCGCCGTGCAGCAAAAGCTAATCGAGGCGGCCCAAACGGATAGTACGGTAGAGGAGCTTGCTCCTCAGACAACTGACAATGCTCTGTTACCTATTAGTTCTAAAGAGGCATCTCCAAGCATCAACCAAGCTGAGGGAGAAGCCGATTCGGTCCTTAGTTCTGGTGTGGAGACCGCGCTAAACATAACTGGTGAAAAGGTGGCAGACCCAAAAAACGCAGTGAACATAGATTAGTACTTAGCTCGAATTTACTCTTTCCCTTGTATTTTCTTTTTGCTCTTTTTCCTTTTCTTTTTTTTTTTTGTATCCGGGTTATAAGCACCACTTTTTGTAACCGAAGTACATTATAAATGAAAATTATCAACTTTTTGCTCGCCTCACGTATTTATATTCTTCAATTTTACTGCTTTGTCTAAATGATTGCAACACTATCTTTTATTTTCGCTGAGATAAAACTGCTCGCTTCATCCATATGCGAAGTGCATTTCATCAGGCCGAGCTAATTTCTACTCGGATAAGATCTTTACCCCCCTCCAGTGAGCAAAGTCAACTCAGTTAGAGGACAAAAAGGTAGCTCTATTTTAATTACACCAACTATTTCCCTGGTGAGCAAAATTAGTTCGGGGTAACAGCAAAATTAGCTCGGTTTCAGGCAAAATTAGCTCGGAAAACAACCAACTTTCTTCCAAGCGAGCAAAAACTAGCTTGGGAAGTCGAGCGAAATCATCTCAGCGTGATTATTAATGTTGGGCAAGACGGCAACTTTGTTCCTGGTGAGCAAAAATTAGCTCGAGGAAGGCGAGCAAAATTAGCTCGGGTTTTATGGTCGAAATTGGGGATAACGAATCCCTTTCAATGAGCAAGGTTAGCTCGAGAAAAGGGTGAGCAAAATCAGCTCAAGAGGCGAGCAAAATCAGCTCGGTCTTGTGTCCCAAGCTGTGTATAACACCAACTTTCTATACGACACTATATTAGCTGCAGGGAAATTGCCCCTAGTGCCCAGAAACATATTGCAACACTTTAATTCGAGGAGTTTACACAAGGTGTCATAAGACAAAGCAAAATAGGAAGGTACATTTCGTTGCTCTAATCTAAAAAGTATTATATTCAGCGCCAAAAGGCTATATTTGGACAAAAAAGAAAACCAAGTACGGGAAAAAAGAGTCACATCTAAAAAGTAAAACAACTTGAGGTTGGTTGCGTTCCATGGTCTTGGAATGGCTTTGCCGTCCAGGTCTTTCAAATGGTATGCCCTTTTGCCAGTAAGGGCAATTATCTTGTACAGCCCTTCCTAATTTACTTCCAATTTCCCCTCTCTAGGGACCAGTGTATTGCCCATTACTTTCCTTAAGACCCAGTCTCTAACTTTAAATAAACGTGGATGTACAGTTTTATTGTATTTCTTGGAGAGCTCTTGTTGATAGGCCATAATGTGAATTAGTGCCCTTTCTCTCCTTTCCTTAGCAAGGTCCAAGTCTAGGGCAATAGCTTCACTGTTCAAGTCTGGTTCAAAATTTTCAAACTGGATAGTTAGCATACCAATTTCTAAAGGTATGACTGCCTCTATGCCATAAGCCAGGGCGAATAGAGTTTCCCCGGTGGAAAGTCTGGGGGTAGTTCAGTATGCCCAAAGCACATTGGGGAGTTCCTTAGCCCACATCCCTTTGGCTTTCTCCAGCCGTTTCTTTAGCCCATCCAAGATAGTCTTTTTTGAAGCTTCAACTTGACTATTTGATTGAGGGTAGGCCGGTGTAGAATTGTAGAACTCAATCTTCAGCACTTCGCAAAATCTGCAGAAGAGTTTCCCAACAAACAGTGTACCATTATCCGAGATAAGGGCCCTTGGGACGCCAAACCGAGTAATGACATTCTCCCAAACAAACTTCTTTACATCTTTCTCCTTGATGGTAGCCAGCGGCTCGACTTCCACCCATTCGGTGAAGTAGTCAGTAACGACAATGAAAAATTTGCGGTTGCCAGGAGCGATTGGAAATGGTTCCACAATGTCCAACTCTCAAAGTGCAAATGGCTAAAGACTCGTTAAGGAGAGCATCTCTTTGGCCGACTGGTGGATCTAGTGAGCAAATTTCTGGCATTTTTTATATTTGCGAACATATTTCTACATATTGGTCTGCATGCGCGGCCACTAATAGCCTTAAGAAATTGATCGATACGCCAGTGATCTACCCCCAATGTGGTTACCACACATGCCTTCATAAATTTCAAAGAGGAAAGCTTCAACCTTGCTGGGATGGACACATTTTAGGTATGGCCCAATAAAGGACTTTTTATACAGGGTGCCGATGGAGAAAGCCAAAATCATTCCGACTTAGCCCTTATCTTGTTGCCTTCTTTCTTTTCGGCGGGCAGGACTCGATCTTTTAGGAAGGTGATGATAAGGTCCATCCATGATGGTCCCAGGTCGGCGTAGAGTACTTTGGACACCTTTGGTTCTTCGATGCTAGATTGGGGTAAAAACTCGATCATCAAAGGATTAGGAAAGGTGGTTTGCATAGATGCTAGGCCGGCCAATTGATCTACTTAACTATTCTCCTCACGGCCGATTTGCTTTATTCTTATTGCGGCAAATTTTTTGATCTCAGCGCGTACCAATGCTTGATACTTGGCCATCCTTTCGTCCTTGGCCTCATATTGCCCATTTGTTTGGAGTCGCTGAATACCATAAGCTTAGATGCCTTTATTCGTAGAGCGCTCTTCAGGCTGGCGAGGAGGGCTTCATATTCTGCCTCATTGTTGGATGCTGGGAATCCAAGCATGATAGCATGCTCAATGGTTACTTCATCTGGTAAGGTTAATACAATCCCCAGCCCAACGCCATGTCTATTAAAGGCTCCATTAACGAGGAGCTTTTACATCTCGCCAATGAACAATTTCCAAGAGTTGGATGGGTTTTGAGAGTTTCTTAAATCCAAGGCGCGGGTCGGCTCTGCATGTGGCTTTCCTACATGATCATCTAGCTTTTCATTCGATAGGTCAGCTGGCTCTTCCTCTGCTCGCTTGGGACTATCTTGCCTTTCTATTGCTTGTACCTCACTCCCCCTTCAGTGGCATTGAACCTGTGGGCTGTGCTAAATCTGCACTAGCCAAATCAATAGGACAAACAGGGTGAGTGCGAGGGGCAAATTCTGCCATAAAGTCAGCCAGGGCTTGTGCCCTTATGGCTTTTTGCGGCTGAAACTTGATGTCGTACTACCCCATCTCTACCACACACTTCAAAATTCTACCCGTAAAATTCGTCTTCTCAAAGAGCACCTTGAGTGGAAATTCAATTAGCACTACTATTGTGCAAGCGTAGAAATAATGCGCCAACTTTTTGAAGGCCATCATGAGAGCTAGAGCCAAATTTTCATGCAGCAGATATCTCAATTTGGTTGGGAGTAATGTTTTGCTGACATAGAAAATAAGAAGGTGTTGAATTCTCTTAGCTCGGATGAGCACCACACTCATTGCGTGCTGAGAAATGGCTAAGTACAGATAAAGCTTTTCACCTAGTTGTGAAGTGACCAGGATTGAGACGGAAGAAAGATATGCCTTTAGGTCCATCAAAGCACGGTTGCATTATGCATCCCAGAAAAACTTGGCTTTCAAAGTCTTGAAAAAAGGCCTACAACGATCTGATGACCGGCTAATAAATCTGTTCAACGCGGCTGCCATTCTAGCAAGATGTTGCACGTCCTTTGTGGAATTTGGTCGTTTTAGCTCTTGGATTGCCTTGATCTGTGAAGGGTTAGCTTCAAATCCTCGGTTGGTGACCAAAAACCCTAGAAATTTTCCAGTTCCTACTTCGAAAGCACACTTGGACGCATTCAAGCGCAATTTGTAGAGTTTGAGTATAGCAAACATCCCAGCTAGGTCGGCAAGGTGTTGGGACGCATATTTGCTCTTCACTACCATGTCATCAATGTAGGCTTCCATAGTGCGACCAAGGAGAGGGGGCAAACATTTTGGTCACCATCTTTTGAAAGCTCGCCTCAGCGTTCTTGAGGGCAAAAGGCATAACCTTGTAGCAGTACAAGCCTCTTGGCATGGTGAATAATGTGATCTCTCTGTTTGGCTTGTATATGGCTATTTGGTGGTAGCCGTGGTATGCATCTAGGAAGCTAAACCTTTGGTGACCAGCGGTAAGATCCACTAGCTGGTCAATCCTTGGGAGTGGAAAGCTATCCTTTAGGCAGGCACAGTTGACCGTCTTGTAATCGACGTATACCTACCATTTCCTATTATTCTTCGGCACTACCACCATGTTAGAGATCTATCTGGGGTATTACACCTCTTCAATTGCCCTAGTCTCTAGCAAGTTTTTGGCCTCCTCTACTACTATCTCGACATGGTGTAAAGCTGAGGGCCGAGTTCTCTGTATGACCGGCCGAGCATTTGGAAAGACATTCAATTGATGGCAAATGAAGCTTGGGTCAACACTAGACATATCGTTAGGTGTCCATGCAAAGACCTTAATATTGGAGACTAGAAAGTTGACATAGTCTAACTGCTCGGTGCTGGATAATGACAAGCCCAAGATAAAGAATTTGCTCGGATCATTCTCATTAATCCGAACCTCCACTAAGTCTTCAACTGATTTCTCTTTGGCTTTTCGTCCCACATCTTCTAGGACCTCCTTGCCTTCTGGTCTTTCTATCATCTAGATGAAGCCCTTTGTCACCCGGCTGCCATTGACCATGACAAAGCATTGTTTTGACACGACTTGGTCTCCCCAAACTTCTTCTATTTGCCCAGTTGGGCTTAGAAAGTGCATGACCTGATGATAAGTTGAAGTCACTGCTTGCATGGCTTGTAACCAACCCCTTCCCAAGATCAGATTTTATGGCAATGGGACCTTTAGCACCCAGAACTCTACTCGCTTCGTTACTGACTTCGCTTTGACGGGCAATATGATCTTCCTGATTGGCCATTTTGGTTGCGAGTTAAAGCCGACCAAAGGAGACGTTGTTGGAGCCAAGTCCTCGCCCTCTAACTTCATTTATTTGAACGCATCATAGTATATGATCTCGACCGAACTCCCTTAGTTGATCAGTATTCTCTTGATGTTGAAGTCCTTGACGTAAAATGTCACAACTAAGGCGTCATTGTGAGGGGTTTGAATTTTTTCCAAATCTTTGTTGGAAAAGCTCATGATGTCTTGTATCTCGGTCTTCCCCTTCTTCACGCCGGGCTAAACAGAGAGCACTTCCGTCATGTACTCAGCCTTCTTAATCATCCCCCTAAGCTCACATACTCGCACCGACTCGATGATTTCGTGAATGATGTTGATTACTCATTGGGGCACCATGTCTAGGACGGCCATCCTATTTGGCTTAGCTTACCCGTGTGGAGCGGCCCTGATACCGCCGTCTATGTACTGGTCTAATTGTCCGGCCGCAACTAGCTCTTTCAAGTGTTGTTTCAATGGCACACAGTCCTCCGTGCGGTGCCCTCTTACTTCATGATAAGTGCAGCAGTATCTTGAGTTAAAACCCCTCTGACTATCCCCCAATTTCGTTAGCCACTGAATAAACAGCTCACCTCTAATCTCACTGAGGATTCGATAAATTGGGATTTTGAAGACAGTAGTGATGCCGGTTCATGCCTTCAACTTCCTTTTGGCATCCTCTTCTTGATTGCGAGAAACGTTAGCTCGGTCATTCCCACAATGTTTGTTTTTGTAATTGCGGCCAGCAACACGATGTTGCTCTCTAGCTCAGTTATTGGAGCGGTTATCCTCCAGCCCCACCGAGTGAACCTTTCCAACCGCATGTTTGTCCGCGGCCACCGGATTTGCCTTCTTGGTGGCGGTGGCAGCATCATCCTTAACTCGGATATGCTCGTTAATCCGCTGCATCAATGATTCCATGGTTGTGGGATGGTGCATCGTAAGCGAGTCTCGTAGTCTATGTCCGACTTGTAAGCCTCGCTTGTATTGGGCGATTGCCAAATTAGTGGGCAATCGAGGATCTTATTGTAGGTCTTCCAATACTTGGCATTGTATGCTTTCAAAGAATTTCCTGATTCCATCTTAATAGCCAAGAGGTGATCGACCTCCTTCGGTGTTCGAGTATTAGTCTTAAATCTGGGGACGAAGGCTTTCGCTAGTTGCTGATACTTCCTTCTGGGAGCCTTTTGAACCATTTTAGGCCCAATTCCCCCAAACTCACTGAGAATATGAGACACATCAAGGCATCGTTGCATCGATAGCCTGCCATTACTTGCCGGTAATGACTAACGTGCATGTACAGATCCGTCTTGCCATTGAACAGCGTGAACTTAGGTTGATGGAATCTAGCGGGGAGGGATGTGCTCTTAATCTTTAGAGACAACGGGGTGGCAGTGAGTCTTGCCAAGTCTCTGTCCACCGGTGCTGGAACAACCATTCTAGGTGGCAACATGGCCACTTCTTCACTACAATGGATTCTGGGACTCAGCCTTTGCAGCGCTGGCACTCTTTAGGCCTTTCTGTGGCGTGCACGTTCCTCCAAGACATCCCTCGGGTCCTCTGAACAAGTGGAGTAAGGGTATCTCGACGTTGTCAACGGACGCGAGGGACCGTAGTTGCTGTCTCGTGTACATGACCTCTCCGCTAGTAGGTCGGAATCGCCAACACCGTAGCTCCTGGTAATGGAGAGAGAGGGTGCCCCTCATTGGTGCTGGCTGCCTGAACGATGGGGTTGGATGCGTTTATTGTGGTTTCCTACTCCAACAACACCCTTCCCTTTGATCTGCCGCTTTAGCGTCTCTATCTCAGTCGCCATCCTCCATATGAAAGCATCTTGGTCTCTGAGTTTGTGCTCCAGGCATTGAGCGTGTGACTCTCCTCATCACCGGCGCCCATCAGGACTTCGTGAGTGGTTAGTGCTCCTTACACGTTTGTTTCGCACGTCTCTGGGTAGTTCTCTATGGGAGGTTTCCAAGCCCGTCATAGTCGGAATGGTAGAAGGGCCATCCCTTCTCCAGACTGACTCCGGAGTGATACTATCAACGACGGACATTGGTGTTTCGTTGTTGTTCGTCATGGAAAACAGTTAAAAAATCTTGAAAGACAAGGTTTGTCTGTCAATGAATTCCCACAGATGGTGCCAATTATACGGGAGAGAAATATTCACCTCGCTCCATGCTTCCTTCCTGCCAAGCTTGTTGCACTCCGTTAGAACTCTATCACACTGGAAACAAATGAAGGAGAGCTACCTAGCAGGTGGGTTTGCCGGAAAACCCTTTCACGATCGAGTTAGCTTTCTTGGAGAAGAGAGAAGGCAAAGCACAGTAGAGAGAGAGAGAGTTGCACAAAATTGCTTACCTCCAACGTCTACATGCCCCTCATTTTCAAGGCTGGCCATGCAGTATCAGAGATTGTGGATGCACTACCTCTACTGTCTTTCATTGACAGACAGCTATGCTCCCTTCTACATTTCTTACACATGTAGAGACCAAAACAATCAAACAATGTTTGTCGCACCGCTAAACGGTATTGACACATACTAGGAGTAGATTCTTCTCTTCTCGTTATTAGTCCACATGGAATAGTTGACCGAACTATTACTTGGCAATAAACAGCACCAACTCTGGCTTCCCTAATACCGGGGTAGTCTGATCGGCCGTTCCCTTGGCGTCAAGGCCGAATTACGTCAAACATGGTCTCCCTCATACTAGGCTGAATATGGACAGCTGGCTGCTCGATCGGAGCCTAGCCCACATTTCTTCAGACCGGCCAAATGTAGGTGTACTGTCCGTCATCTCGGTCACAAGGGTCCTCTCAGTGCTCTTTCAATCTGCGGCGATGAATTTAGATCGGTCGCACCAAGAATCGTTCCAGGTCGACGTAACTCAATACGATTGTTGTACGGCCTTTACTTAGCCTAGCGCCATTTCTGCGCTTACCCAAACTCGGCCCAACACAGCTGTGCCGTATCCAGTTCGGTCTACAGTTTGGCATAAATCCCTTTCTCAATTGACTGTTGATGTGTTTGAATTTTTTTTGGGAGTTGTGTCTGACAGTGACATTAATGGTTTAAATTATTTTGGGGGTTGTGGGGGTTGTGTTTTGTAGGGGCCTCTATTATTACTATTAAAACCTATATTACATTCGTGTTTCCATTTTTAGCCAAAAATGATGTCATTTTACTTCAGCCCTATATAAAAAGCCTTTTCATCGATTAGGATTTGTTGAGCAAGGCAGATGATGGGTTTAGAGGATTGATTCGAACAAAGTGGTTTTGACGAAAATGAGAGAAAGAGAAAGAGAGAGACGGAGACAAGAAGGGAGTTTGGATTCGAAGATGGAAAGTGAAAGTGTGTTCAAATAAATTCCCAAGAGAAGAAGCAAGTAAAAAATAGGAGCCACCATTATTTAGAATTCCAATTCTTGATATGTCCACACCGTTGTGTGGTCTAGCTTCCGTTTGAATGTTTTGCTTGCCCTTGAATTTGATATATATATATAATTATATTTATATTTCTATGTAGGAATGTTTTATTACTATAGGCTTCTTACATTTTTATCAAGTAGATTTGTTGCTATGGTAGACAACGACGGAGGCTAGGGAAGGATGGTCGCTGGAAGAGAGGCAGGGGTGGTGGGTCCAGACTTAGGCCGGCGACAACAACGAGGCTATTGGCTGGAGTTGGTGATGGTAGGGGAGGTGTAAGAAGCGTAGAACATCAACTATGAAAAATAAATAAAACAAAACAAAAAGTCATTACGTTGTTTAACAAATCTATGTGAATCAATGAGTGAAACACCAAAATGAGTTTTGAATTTTCTTCAATTTTGCAGCTTGAGATTTGTCAAGATATTGAGATTTGATTATTGAAACTTTTTTTTTTCTTTCTTTTTTTGATTATTGAACCATTGAGAGAGGTGAAAAATAGAGAGGTTTGGAAAAGCATAAAGATAGCCTCCATAGTTTATTAAACGGATATGACGGAGACCTAATTTGTGATATGGAAGTAATATTAAAATTTAAATTAAACAATATGCGAAATTTTGAATTTTCTTTTTGTAATTTTCCCTATTTAGTTATATAATAAATTAAAATAAAAATACAAAAAGAAAACTTTTATTATGTTGGGTATAACTTTTGCATTTTGGCATAATTGTAATTTTATTTAGGCACAATTACAATAAATAAATAAATAATCCTAAGGTTTGAACTTTTTGGCAAAATAAATCCTAAATTTTTAATTTTGTCAATTTAAATTCTAATCTTTTAATTTATTTTCAATATAAACTGATGGCCATGGCTTAGGAGGGCCCAACCCACGGTTGTTTTGAGTTGCCCAAATAGTCACTTGGTTAAAGTCCAGCAGGTCCAGTGGGGAACCTGCACTAGTCCAAGCCTAGTGACATTTGGACATGTGTCAGGTAAAGAGTTAGTCACATGGCAAACAAAGATCTTACAAAGTTATTGAAACCATACATCAGGCATTAAATGAGGCTGTCATGGCATTAAATGCAACAAGACCTTTCGCTTCAGGGCATGGTGAAACCACCACAACCGACGGCAAATAGACTATAAACTTTCGCCTAATGAGACAACTTGGATGGACAAAGAAACGATTAGTAAGAGATATAAGGAAGCCTTTGAAGAAGTTTTGGTAACGAGCAATTCACTCTCTCTCACACACACACTATTCTCAACTTTCTCTCTAAGTTACTATTCCGACTACATTTTTATCTAATTTGATCATCGGGGGGTCCAAAGAAAGGAACCATCCCCATTTCGGAACCTTCCTATTGGACTTATTGCAGGTGCGACTAGGAGGACGAAGGTTAATTATCTCGTAGAGTGCTTGGATCAGTCTGATCCATCTCTCACCGATCAAACTGCATCATCATAAACCATTCACCTATTTTTGCTAAGTAAAACCGATAGTTAAAGAGTATTTTAATCATTAAACTCAATGTAAGTATAAATAAAATGTCTAAAATACCCCTTTTTATTAAGTTGAATGACTAAAATATCATTTTTTAGTCAATTTTACTTAACAAAAATAGACAAATGATTTAGATTGAAAACAAATCAAAAGCTTAGCATTTAAGTTGACAAAATTAAAAGTTCAGGCTTTATTTTGTTATAAAGATTAAACTTTAGATTTTTTTTTGTAATTATCCCTAAAATAATCAATAGTTCACATATACAGGGCAAATTGAGCAGGGTTGTGCTTTAAAAGCTATTTTAGATTTGGGCTTAGGACATTTCAAAATTAGGTATGATATCGGATTGGGTTAGACTTGGGATAACACATTTGTTCTTACTATATAATAGTGGACGCTGTACCTTTTTTGGGTACAAGGCGCATTTCCACCGAATATTGTACCAACTTGCTTTCAAGAGTCACCACTTCATTTTTAAGGGAAACTAAGAACCTTTAAACAATGAAAACTAAGTACAAGACTTGATCCGTCACAACCAAATAATCAAGATTCGAGAATTAAGGTACAAAAGGGAAGGTCATTGAATGAAAGCAGTCCATTTTTTTTCCTAATCTGAAGATTGGCCTCTACTAACTTTTTATTTTATGAGATTAAATAATTAATTATTCTAGAAAATTCATTGTTAACCCTAATCCATTACTAAACCTAAAACTATGTGATTTGAATAAATTATGGGGTTGTTTGGGAAAGGCTAAAGATTATGAAAAGATGCGCAGAAAAGTAGATAGGTGATGTGATCCAAAACATGCTACTAAACACACAATGCAAACCTAAGCCTAGTTTAAGGCTACTATCATGATTTAATGCACAAAAAGCAACTAACACGAAACAAATCTACATGCTAAATATATGATAATTAAACTAGGCTATATGTATGTTTATATGGAGACTAAACTAATGTAAACATGCAGCACGTATACAACTAATTGGAATATGCAAAACAAAGCGAAAAACATGCAAAATTACTAACCTATATGATTATACATACTTGCTAACTCGCTAACCATGATCTAATAATAAAAACATGATTAAATCATATTTAAAATACAAAAAAAGAAGAACTTACTTGCTGGTTTGATTGTCAAATCGAAAAAAAGCAAGAAAAGACGAGAAAAGATGATATTCCAAGCTTGGAAGCTTTCCTCAAGCTTAGGCTTTGCTTTGATTCACTTTGCTTCAAACCCTAGATCTACTTTTAGTTGTAGAGCTGTTGTTCAGGCTTATGATTTTCGAATTTGAGGGTGGAGGTGGAGAAAAGACACTCTAACTCACTCCAAACACTCCAAAAATTATCTAAAAGCTTGGTCTTCAAAGAGGAGGTGTAGGGGTCTTATTTATAGGTTATGGAGGAAGAACACCCTAGGGTTCCTAGGGGTACCCCATCGCTTTCTCCATGCGCCTCCCAATCAATTTCTAATCAAAATTCAATAAGCACTATCTATAGGTTGTGTGGCCGTACAACCCATGTGCAACCGAACGTATGGCCGAGGCACTTGGTGCGGGCGCATATATCCTCAATGCATGCATAGATACGTGTTTCTAAGCTTTTGGACCTTCCTATTGCCTAATTAGGTTTGTTTGACTCTCCATTGACATTTATTTTTACACAAAATAAGTAATGGTTTTGAAAATATCTATCAGTTCAGACTCAACCAAACTTTTATATCCTCAGTGGGGATCAAAAAGTAGGTTTCGGATAAAAATAGGTTCAAGGGCAAAATGGTCATTTTTTTTAAAATATGATTTTTGGCTAAAACAAAGTTACATAGCAGCTCTTATCAACCCCAAGCATCTCTAAGAAAGAAATAATTACCATTTCATCATCGAGAAGTTTTCAAGCACCTAAGTCTTAATAGTTAGTCAAAATGAAGTGTTTACAACAATATAAGCCCAATTTGAACCTAACACAACTCAGACAATGCCCACTTCTATCCTATTAGTGTAACCAGTCAAGATTCAGCTATTTTGGAATCATCTCAAGCTTAGAATAAGAATATGATATCCTACTCAACAAACAAGCAAAATATTAATTAATATGGTTGTAACTGAATATTGTTAGTTTAGTTAGATGAGTTAAGTTAGGATATTTCTAGTTTAGTTGGTGATGTGTATATATAGAGTTGTAAATCAGTATTTGGTATTCAATTAGAATCATTATGTTTCAATAATTTCTACATGGTATCAGAGTAATAGAGAGCTCTCAAGAGCAACGATCTATGCCAACCCGTACCTTATCCTCTTCTTCTGTGTGTTTCTGAATTACAACTTTGTTTCCTAGTGTGCTAAAAAGCAGCCCACTGTTGATAAATCTTCTACAAAAGCTAAATATAAGGCCCTACTTGGTTGATTGAGAATGATTCTCTCTGATTTACATACACTGCAACAAATGTCACTTTTGGCAACTAAATTTTTTACTGCCAAAAGTCAATTTTTGGTTGCTAGATTAGTTGTTGAACATTTGTTGGGAAAGGTTTTGGCTACTAAAAAGAATTTAGTTGCCGAAAGTCATCAATTGCCAATTAATTTTTTAGTCACCAAAACCTTTCAAAAAAATTAATATCGCATTTTCAGTGACTAAAAAATTTGTCCCAAAAACTAAAATTATTTTGGACGACTAAAGTTTTAGTCACCAAAAAGTTTTTGTTATTCATCATTTTTTTTTAGCTACTAAATATTTTAGTTTCCTAAAGTCTTATTTTGTTTTTAGCTACTAAAATTTTAGTCGCCAAATATTTTTTGTCATTTTGTTTTATTTTTAGCTACTAAAGTCTGCAATGTTTTATTTATTTATTATTTTTATATGGCTACTAAATATTTAGTAGCCAAAAAGTTTTTCATTTTACTTTTATTTTTAGCTACTAACTATTTAGTCGCTAAAAATATTTACTTTCTTTTTGGCTACCAATTATTTAGTCACCAAAAACATGATTTTATTTTTTTATAATCATTTTGTCCACAACCTGTATGTATTCCATGCAACCTGTACCATGTATATAAATAAAACAATATGTATATTATCAACCATTCCTCAATTTGCATCCATTTCACTTCCAACCATCCAAAGCCACAACAAGGAAAAACCCACAAAGGGAAGCTAAGAAAGCTAAAGACAGAAAACAAACAAACTGTGTTCCTGTGTTGGTACGATGTTCAGAGGTCACAGCAATTTTTGTGCAAATGTGTTCCTGTGCTAGAGCAGAGGCATTCTAGAAGTTGGTACGATGTTCAGAGATCACAGCAAGTGCAAACAGAGGCAACCGATGGCAAGGCGATGGATTTTTGGGAAGAAGCCAACCGATCATGCATGTCTCCCTTGCCTCCGAGGCCATTTACTTGCTTTATTTAAATTGCTTTAGTTAGTTAGCGTAGCTAATTGTTCAATTCAAGTGTTGTAATTAATAAGTTTAATTTGGTTTGTAATATTTTAGCTAGCTTAGAATAGTTAGTTAATTTATTTCAATTGTGTTGTTGTAATTAATTAGCTAGAATAGTTAATTAGTTCGTTTTGTAATAATTAACTTAGCTTAGTGTAGCTTAGCAATTTTCATTCGGACCCTCCTTCGAGAGGGCGCAATGTTGTAATAAGTGTGCGTGCGTGTATGCATGTCTTCCAACCCCACGTCTTTCTCCCTTTGATTTAACCGCTTTCGATGGTTAGTTTAGGGACATTTTCAATTAGCCTACCTTATGCTTGCATGATTGCATCATTTATTTGTCTTGTATGCACCAAGGCTCGGCGCATCATTCAAACTGCATTGTCAATTCAATACTTCTTTCAATACGTGTTTCAAAGCATGCTATCGAAGTGTTGCAAATGCTATCTTAGTAGTCGAGCCTATTAAATTTCAAATTGCATATTGCATGTGTTGCATTAGGCATCTTGACATAGTTAGGATCATGCATTGTTTCTAACTAGTTTTTCTTTTAGCATGGAGTACACTGTAAGTTTTATGCTTTAGCATGCTTGCATGAGTGTGAGTATTTCCATGATAACATGCTTGCCATGAGGCTATTTGCTTAAGTGATTAACTACATGAATGCCTGTGGATGAAGGCTTTGTTGCTTGAATTGGAACAATTCGATGATTGTGAGTTTTAAGCCTACTTTGCGAAGTGGCAAATCATGTTTTAAACCCACTTGAGGTGGCAAATCCGCGTTTTAGCCCACTTGAGGGCGGCAATTTCAAACCATTTTCGAAAACAAACATGAGTTGATTTGTTCCAAGTCTTACGACCTAGTCTATATTTGATTGTGTGTGCGTCACATTGTAAAGTTTGCTAATAACTGAAATAAGAACACATGAGGTTTCTAAAACAACATATCATGATTAGTAGAGGTCGATCTTTTGATCGGGCGAGCAGGGGTGCCCATTTCAGGACCTTCCCCTCTCGTACCCAAGTTCCCGAGCTGAGGCAAGTTTGGTGATGATGGACACGTGGCCTTTGGCACGAGTCAGGCTTTCCTAAATTTTCCAGAAACAAAATATTTAGGTGACGACTCTGTAATCTAGCAAAGTAGTCAAGTTTTGGCATTATTTGATTTAAAATCTAATTTTTCAAAATGATTTGCCGGATTGGACTCTTTGATGTTTATCAGTTTCACATTGCACTTTGTGAAATTAGATTCAGAACCATGACAGGAGTCCGAACTGTAGGACCAATTCAAGCTCTCCGAAAGGGGGCGCGAAGAAAGTCGAGCTATAGTTTCTAGCGACTCCGTTGGGGAATTTAGAGAACTTGACTCAAACTCATGATATGTTGTTTTATTTACACTTATGTGTTTCTTTGCATTGCATTTGCATTGGTGCGATTAAGTCACAGTGTTTGCCATTTGCTATTCCTGAACAGTTTGGCGAAGGCTTACTTGGAAAAGCATGCCATAAGGCTAATCGATTGCGGGCTCTGCCATGATGGGAACACAAACCTTGGATCTGGACTACCACTGTACCGTTTGATCCTCCTTTCACTTCTCAGTGTTAGGAGCGAGAGGTATATTAGGTGGTCTTGCTGAGGCAACCTTTTTGACCACTCGACCTAGTTGCATATTAGAAGCCTTAGAGACTGTTCCAAACTAGGACAGGTTTCTCACCCGAATGCAGGATTGTTTGAAACCGCATGTGTGCGTAGTGAACCCTTAGCTCTTGACGAAATTAGGACAGGGAAGCCTACCCCAACATAGGGGTGTCTTGGCTCTCTCTTGCTTGATATGTGCTTTTAGAGTGTGACTATGCAAGAATGTATGTATCAGTTGCAAGTCTGGGTATCAGTTTTGAGACAGAAATTTGGGGCAGAAATCAATGTTTGAGTACAGATTGTCCAACTTATGATTTCAACTGTGTGTTGACTTTGTCTAGGCCATGGTGCTGTGAGTTTGCTGATTGTTGTTTCTTTTTTTTTTGCTTTATTTTCTTTTTGCAAGGTAGTATTTCATAATTGCTTCCGACGAGGCAGTTTCCCCCCGAGCACTCTGGATTAGAATCAGAAGGATTTACCGATCTGAGGATCTTATTGGAGGACAACTAGTGTTTGCTTCACTACCCCCAGTTACGAGACGGAGGATAATCAGACATAGATCACTGGCTCAACAGTCGCCAATTCAGCGGTCACTATCTACGTCACCTGTGTGTAGTTGGGCCCAATTTTTTACTTCTATCTCAGAAAGACAGTATACATTGGATCTGATAAATCAGCATTCCGTAGATAGTACGGAGGATATGATGCGCCAACTTCAACAGACCATCAAGGCCATATAGCGGGACGTTGTTCGCCAAGTGGAAGTTACCGCTCGTCAAACAAAGGTTGCGTACCAAAGTGAAGGCATTGCTAGGCTTTAACAAAGAACAACAACAACAAGCAACAGCGCTGTGATCCCACCTACGTCCTATAGATATTCCAGTACCCAGAGCTCCTGCTCCCACAGCCAATGTCCAGGAAAATGCGGACATCCCAGCGGATCCGATTCCACCCCAAACTTCCAAAGCATCGACCTATCTAACGGAGGCCCCTTTTTAGTTCGAGGTCGACCCTATCGCTCTGAAAGTCAGCAAGCTTGAGAAGCTTTTTAAGAGGGCTTAGGGTGTTAACTTGATCCCGGATATAGAGGACAGCTATACAGATTCGACGGTGACATTGTTGGATAGATTTAAAATGCCACACATAGACCGCTTCGATGGTTCGAGTGATCCCATGGTCCACTTGCGACTATTTTCAGATATTCTACAGTCGATGGGCCTGACTAGACTCTAGAAGCTATCCCTCTTCGGCCGGACCTTGTCGGGTCTCGCAGCTATTTGGTATGCTAAACTGGAGGATTCTGTGAAAAGGAGTTGAGAAGAGATGGCTGAGGCATTTGTCGCCCAATATTCTTATAACACTCAAATCGAGGTCACAACTCATGATCTCGAGGCTACTCAGCAAGAGCCGAAGGAGGGCTTCTCCGACTTTGTCACTCGGTAGAGGGCCAAGGCCTCCATGATGAGCACCAGGCTAGTTGAGAAGGACCAGATAAGAATGGTCGTTTGTAATCTACAACCAAAGCTACTACAAAAGATGATTGTCTTACCCCTCCCTACATTTGCCGACCTTTATGAGATAGGGGTACAGATAGAGGATGCGATGAAACAGGGTCTTATTGACCATGAAAAGGAGCAGCCCAAGAGGGCCTTTACATGCAGTTCAACTGCGGCCACGAGTAGTAACGCAACTGCAAGGACTTCTAACGTTGGTATGGTCACCACAACACCGAAAATTGCCACCCCATTTACCGGCACATCTAGAACTACCCCATAACTTGTAAAGTACCCACCTCGGGGCCAGAGGGTTTTCACCCCACTCTACATGTCTCTATCGGTGGCCTTGAGGGTCCTGATCAGAAAGGGGCATCTGATGCCCCTGGAGCCGTGCCCATTGCCTAATCCCATCCCTCCTATACACAAATCGGCCAAGTATTGCGCCTTCCACCAGTAGCATGGTCATGATACCGACCTATCCTTTAGACTCCGTCATGAGATTTAGGATCTCATTGACAACAAAGTGATAGCGCCTCCTGGGAAGTCTAACATCACTACAAATCCTCTCCCTCTACATAACTAACCCCCTCCTCCACCCAGGCAAGTAAACCTTATCCAAACAACAGCCGTCCCATACGACCCCAGCATATACATCACTCCCTCCCACCTACCTAAGTCGGCACTGTTCATCCCAGAAAGCATAGACTTGTATATGATGAACGCATCCATATCCCAACCCGAACCCATGGTGGTGGCTATAGTAGAAGAAGGCATGCCTGAGGGCTCTGTGAACTTAATTGAGGAATTATACAACCTTGGTTACTACATTGTGCCAGCTGATCGGGCCAAGCCAGGGGTGGAATTACCGATGGGGATGGAGGTTAATGTAATCCAGGAGGATGGGCCAAGCCAGGGGCTGGATGACTTAACTGAGCTTGAGGAGGACATCAGTAATTTGCAGTTCTTTGATGAATAGGATCTAGAGAGTGTACAAATTGGCTGGTTTGATATGAACGGATCAACGGATAATACAGGGTGGCTTAGTGATAAGTTGAATTTTGATGAGGGGTCTTAACCAAAGCAGGGACAGTTGGAAACAGGAACGTCTACAACGTTCAAAACGGTCGACAATAAGGAGAAGTTGTCGAAGAGCACCGGTATTGAGAATTTTGCTCAAGAATTGGGTAGCTTGTGTATAGCCGATATAGAATAGGAGGCCGCACTGAAGCAATTCGAGTAGGAAAGAACTGAGATTGATCAGAAGGCTAGAAAAGCCAAAGTCCTCGCGGGGACTAATTGTGTCATGAACACAGGAATGATTACAATGGAACCGGACAGTTGTTTGTCGGTTACTGAGGGAATGTGGTGGGAAGATGAGGATTTGCATCTCGCCCACACAGATGAAGATTGGAGACATAACCTACCAGATGATACATGGTATGCCAAGGAAGTCGATCACCTGACTCGGAGTGGGCGGTACTTTAAGCCCCCACACTTGGACTAACCAGAAGCGTTAGGAAAAGATAAGGAAGCTGAGAAACAGAAAGATAAATTGTTGGCAGAGGAAGCTGTACTGAAGTAGGTGAAAAAGATTCAAGCGGACATATCCATTTGGGGTTTGCTCATGGCTTCACGGGTGCATAGACAAGTTGTCCTATCAGTAATGGATAAGGCTAAGCTTTCCATCGACACAACCCCTGAGCAGTTAGTGGGATTAGTGTTCCCGGGAGGCGCCTCACCGACTTTGACTTTCACAGATAAAGAATTGCCACCTGAGGGCTTTGAGCACAACGAGCCACTATACATCTCTGTGGAATGTAAAGAGAAGTGGATACCAGTTGCCTTGGTTGATACCGAGTCTGCAATTAATGTGTGTCCGTCGTGCATGGCCTATGCTATCGATTTGAAACACTATGAGTTGGTGCACAGACCTATTCAAGGAACCCTGAACGGCCGCTTTGTCCGGGAGGGGGAAGATTTCCCATTTTATGGTTTTCCTGAGCCATGGCTGAACTCTGAGAAGCAGCGTTTTCCCGGCTTCGAGATCTTTTTTGACCTACAGTTGCAAGGGGATGAAGTTACAGAATAGTAGACTAGCCTACCAACTGTGGCTGAACAATGTATAGAGGATGAGTCCGATGGCATAGAACTCGAAATAAGAGTAGCGCTAACTTGTCTCCTCTCAGATCCTCAGATCACACCGGAGAGCTTGGGGGATGACTTCTCTATTTCCATGATTAGGGATCAAATAGTTGTGGACCCTTCTTCCGGCATTCTGGATGCATCTATCGCACCCTTCCTTGTTTGGCAATACGAGGAAAGCTTTTGGTCCAGCAGTTCTGAATCAGGTGGTGAACCGGAATCTGATTCCACAGAGTCTGTGAAGTCCGAATTAGATTCTAGTTCTTTTGAGTCAGAGTTTGATATTCCTGGGGTTGATAACCCAGATGCTGTTATTTTGTCTAGGTTGTCTTTTTCCTTTTCTTTTGAGTCTGTTGTAACCGAGGAATTGGACGAACTGGAAGTTGTGAATGAGAATGGTACCACTACTGTTTCTGAGTACTTTTCTGTGCCACTTGTTTACTACATTAATCAGGACTTTCAAAACTTTGATAAAAATGACGAGGAAGAAATTTCTCCGGTTTTGAAACATTTGATTGATCGAGATGAGGAGAGGTTTGTAAAACCTCTGGTTGATGAAATCGCTTCAATTAATGTTGGTATTGAGAAGGATCCGCGTTTGGTCCAAATCGGGTCCATGTTTTCTTCGGAGGAACGCGAGCGCTTAATTGCTTTATTAAAAGATTTCAAAGATGTTTTTGCGTGGTCCTACGAAGACATGCCTTGAATCGATCCTAGGATTATACAGCACCGGATCTCTCTTGACCCTGAGGCCCAACCGTCAAGCAGAAGCTTTGGAGAATACGCCCGGATTGGGCTCTAAAAATTAAGGAAGAGGTCACCAAGCAGATAGATACAGGGTTCTTGCTAGTATCTGAGTATCCTACTTGGTTGGCCAACATTGTTCCGGTGTCGAAGAAAGATGGTAGAATTTGGGTGTGTGTGGATTTCAGAGATTTGAACAAAGCTAGTCCGAAGGACGACTTTCCTCTACTGCACATCGACGAATTAGCGGACTTCACCACAGGCCATTCGTTGCTTTCCTTTGTGGATGGGTTTTCTAGGTACAACTAGATCTTGATGGCACCCGAGGATAGGGAGAAGACTGCCTTCACCACGCCATGGGGAACCTACTGCTATAGGGTGATGCCGTTCGGTTTGAAGAATGTTGGGGCTACTAATCAACGGGCTGCAACCACTATTTTGCACAATATGATCCATAAAGAGGTTGAGGTGTATGTAGATGACATGATTGTCAAGTTTAAGGAAAGAGAAGGCCACTACACCACCTTGAAGAAAATTTTCCAACGGATTAGGGAATATCGATTGTGGCTGAATCCTCAAAAATGCACTTTTGGTGTCACAGTAGGGAAAATGCTAGGGTTCTTGATTACACAAAGGGGCATTGAAGTCGATCCTTCCAAAATCAAGGCTATACTAGAAATGCCACCACCAAGGACTAGAAAGGAGGTACGAGGCTTTCTGGGTAAAGTGCAATTCATAAGATGGTTTATTGCAAAATTAACCTTAACTTGTGAACCACTATTTGGTCTCCTGAAGAAAGGAAAGAAATTCCAATGGGATGACCGATGCCAAGTTGCTTTCGAGCAGATCAAGCAGTATCTACAAAACCCACCTGTGTTGTCACCGCCTAAGCCGGGGAAGCCGTTGATTTTGTATCTGTCAGTAACCGACACGACTATGGGTTGCATGCTTGCGTATGAATTTGAGGACAGAGAAGAGAAGGCCATCTATTACCTGAGCAAGAAGATACTGGAATATGAGACCCATTACACTCTACTCGAGAAGGCTTGCTTAGCTTTGGTATGGGTTACCAGGAAGTTGAGGCACTACCTGTTAGTTCACTCCATAATTCTAGTTTCGAGATTGGATCCCATCAAATATCTCCTCGAGAAACCAGCACTTACAGGTAGGCTAGCCCGTTGGTTGCTTTTTCTCTTCGACTTTGATTTGAAGTATATGACTCGCAAGTCTGTGAAAAGGAGAGCGGTAACGAAGTTCCTAGCCAATCACCCAGTGGAGGGAGATGAAACAGTAGAGTATCTATTCCCCGATGAGGCCATTCTGCAGGTTGAAGAAGAGATTTGGACTATGTACTTTGATGGGGCATCTAACCAGTACGGGTATGGGATATGGGTGTTACTGATCGCGCCCAACAATTCCCACATACCTTTAGCTTTCAAACTCCGGTTCAAGGTATCTAACAATGAAGCAGAATACGAGGCATCTATCGCTGGCTTGGAAGCTGCCTTGAAACTAAGGGCAAAACGGTTGGATGTCATTGGGGACTCGAACCTGGTTGTATCTTAAGCGAAAGGAGACCGGAATGTTAAAGAAGAGAGGATGAAAATTTATCACCAA
Source organism: Camellia lanceoleosa (assembly GCA_025200525.1). Classification (NCBI taxonomy): domain Eukaryota; kingdom Viridiplantae; phylum Streptophyta; class Magnoliopsida; order Ericales; family Theaceae; genus Camellia; species Camellia lanceoleosa. Next base: position 94,287,170 of record CM045758.1, on the reverse strand, counting down.
ACCCTAGACGTTCTGATTCCCAGGTTTGAGAAGCTAACCTTCACCCATCTGTTAAGAGAGAGCAATAGGTTCGTTGACGCTTTATCAACTCTATCTTCCATGATAGACATCTCTTTGGGAGTCCGGATGCGTCCAATCATTATTGAACAGAGATATGTGCCGGCTTATGAGTTAATTGCCGCGATAGATGAAGTACAAGATCAGAACCCCTGGTATCATGACATCTGGAACTTCTTGGAAAATGAGGCTTATCCACTAGGGGCAAATGCCAAAGATAATAGGGCAATACAGCGAATGGCTGCTCAGTTTATCATCTGCGAGGGTAAATTATACAAATGGGGCCATCTGGGAATGCATAAGCTGTGTGTTGATGCAGAAGAATCGAAGCGCCTAATGGAGGCCATCTACGGAGTGAACGGAGTGATGCTAACTCGGAAGATTCTCAGGCAGGGTTACTACTGGTCAACCATGGAGGAAGATTGTATTGGTGTTGTTCGGCGATGCCACAAATGTCAGATCCATGCAAATCGCATGAACATCCCGCCATCGAAGCTGTACATCAAGACTTCACCATGGCCGTTTTCAGTATGGGGAATTGATGTTATTGGGGCAGTTACTCTGAAGGGATCAAACGGGTATGAGTATATCCTGGTGGCAATAGATTACTTTACAAAGTAGGTCGAGGCCCAATCCTACGCATTGTTAAAAGCGTCACATGTGGCCAAGTTCATCAGGAATAATATCATCTATCGTTATGGGGTCCCGAATGAGATCATTTCGGACAATGGTTCCCACTTCAAGAAAGAGATGATCGACTTGTTGGAGAAATACAATGTGGCTTTTCATAAGTCGTCCACATATCAGCCGCAAACCAACGGAGCTGTTGAGGCCGCCAACAAGAACATCAAGCATATCCTACAGAAGATGGTGGAAACATATAGGGACTAGCCAGATAAGCTGCCATTTTCTCTTTGGGGCTACAGAACATCAATTCGAACTTCTACTGGGGCAACTCCGTATTCTTTGGTTTGTGGAATGGAAGTTGTTTTGTCGATCGAAGTTGAGGTTCCGTCGCTGCGGGTTATGGCTGAGTGCCAAATAGCAGAAGCGGATTGGCAGCAGAGTAGGTTTGAGGAACTTATGTTGTTCGACGAGAGGAGGCTGAAAGCACTGTACCATGTCCAAGGTTATCAACGAAGGATTGCTAGGGCTTTCAACAAGAAAGTAAGTCCAAGAATCTGAAAGAAGGAGATTTGGTGCTCAAAGACAACTGAGCTCCCATCCATGACCCTAGAGGCAAGTTCAGACTCAATTAGACTGGTCCTTACATCATTAAATCTATTTGGTCGGGTGGAGTTGTCATTCTTATGGACTTAGATGGCCTTGAATTCTCCCAATCAATCAACATGGACAAGTTGAAGAAATACTACCCTTGAGAGGCTCACTAGGCCGAAAACCCGAAAGGGCGATCTAGGCAAAAGTTAGAGCACAAAAAATTTGAAACAAGAAAAACTGAGCTCGCAAGGTTGAAAACCCGGAAAGGGCAGCCTTGGCAAAAGTTAGAGCCCAAAAGGAGAGTGTTAATACCCGAGTGAACCCGAACCGATCTACGTAAGGCTTGATTCCCTTCTTCGGGATACATAGGCAACTTTATTCTGAAGTCCAGCCGTAAATACTTCCAAATCAACTATGTCCATAAGATTGTTCTAGTCATCTTCGTCTATTCTACATCGAAGAGTTCGGTTGTAATCTCCAGGGCAGTACAGTGCTATTCAGACAAGGGACAACTTTCCAGTTATTGGATTTAGGGTTGTACATCTCAAGGATAGACTCCGGGTGTGTCCAGTTGTGATCCTTATCGAAAATGGTTTTGGAAAGTTTTAATAAAAGTTGATTTTGTTCAAATTAATCTTTTTACAACTTAGACCATTTTTGGACCAAAAGGAAAATTTTCTGTACCCACAACCTTTAATTTCGTTGATTTCAATATAGAGTTCCCCGACTCTCAATTCAAATCGAAGTTGTTTTTTTATTGCATTCAAAAGGAAAACTTGAAAGTACAGATTAAAGTAATAAACTTGGGGCATAGTTGAGTCAGGTGTTCTTGTCTCCACTCCCAGAGCTTGTGGAAGCTTCAGATGCCAAAGTAGGCTCGGTTTGTGCCTCATCTTCAAGCTAAGCTATGCATTCACCAGAAAGGGCGCAACTGAAATTGGGAGCAGGGGCCAGAAGTTCTCTTGTCCTCCATGTAGTGGAATATCGAGCTGGCTGTGAGCCTCGGATTGAAAATGAAGCTGGGTACTCCATCCCCTCTTCTGGGCAAGTCTGGTCATGTCTGAATTGACGCCTGAACCGGAATAGAAAATAGAAGACACAGTGCGTCAAGCCAATCAACTGAATGCCGAGTTGTCAAGACATGTAGCTCATCTCAGGCAGATCAAACCAGGGGCAATGCCAAGTAATGTCAACAGCGGATCTGTTGCACATCCAGTGGCACCACCACCCCTTGTTTGGGAAATCAACTAGGCGTGGGCGAAAGAAATAGCCACGCGCTGAATATGCAGGGCAAGCATCCACTACTTTCAAATTGTCCATGAGCCATACCTGGGGAGGGATGAAAAATAAGAGAGATTAAAGAACAGAGAGGTGTACGTTGAGAGAAAAGTAAGAAAAGGGTTTTAAAAGAAAAACAGAGCCTGAGGGCCGAGTGAAGTGAGAAACACATGTGAGAAGGGTGGGAAACATTACCTGCAAGAGTAGTGGACTTCCTGCGAACTTGGCTGTCTCCCGGTGATGGAAAGCATCCAAACCCATTAAAGTCTCGACTAGTGTCTAGCCAATGCAGCTCTTGCCCTCATTCAAGCCTTAGGCAACTTCTATCAAGCGAATGCTAGACCCTCCAAAGCCAAGGGCAAGAAGAAATTGAGCCAACATACACAAGCAAAGGGCATGCTGCCGAAAACTTTGGCAAAGACGATCGCCACGGTTGCCGGGGTCAGAAAATTGGTGAATGAGATTGGGAATGTCAAGTTCTCCATTGTGAACTAAAGATTGAGCATCATGTAAAGTGAGCCTACATATCCATCCTAATGCTTGGATGTGGCCAAAATGAGACTGGGGCAAGATCTCCTCATCACGCCGGGATTCCATCAAAGCTTGGAATTCTTCGATTGTGGGACATATCTCTTGTCCCTCGAAGCTAAACACATGCGTAACCAGGTTCCAACATCTAGCTGCAGCGTAAAGGAACGGAAAACACAGCGGAGTACGACTTAGCAGGAATAGTGCATTTATCCCAAAACCCTGGAAATTTAGCTTTTCTGAGCCATCTAAATTTGCAATCCAATCAAAGAGTTTTTTTGGTGAAGAATGGCTTCATTTGTGGCAAAATCAGAGCTGAAATGAAGAAACTACGAAGTCCTAACTTTTGTAGAAGATAAGGCACTGAGTGGAAGACAGGTGGCAGCAATCTGGAGACATCACTGGCCGACCGACCACCTTTTGTGGCCGACAATCACCACCAAGTGGCCGACAACCACTGTTTGTGTCCAGCAGAATTCCTTTGGTCTTCCTGTGTGTTGAGAATGTTGAGAACCTGTGTTTTGTTCTACTCTGGATGCATTCTGCTGTGGCTTTCTTGAGTCGTTTTTAAGTCTGTTTCAATTTGTTTATCGAGTTGTTTTGTCAAGTTGCATTTGTTTCGTCTATCGAGTTGTTGTTTTGTTTGTTGAATTGTTGTATTAGTTTTTTTTTTAAAATTTTTTTTATATATATTTGAGTTTTTTTACTTTGTTTGTTTTGGTTGGTTCACTACCTGACTAAGCAATTGTCAAGACAATGTACAATATTCAATTTCCATCAAATCCCGTTTTTTGTGTAAAATGGTACAATGTGATGCTCAGAATAAGAAATGCAACACTTTTTAATCAAAAGCCGTTTTCATTCCAATTATGGTTTCTTTTTACAAAGAGTACAAGTTTTAAAGAAAATAAAACTGCTTAAGGCTGTACAATGTGCTAACACTACTAGTAAAAAGAAAACTAAGAAAAAAGCATCTAAATCAGTGCCACCCATCTCAGGATCGAAAGGCCCTCTTTATCCTCTTCCTGGGCATGGACTCGGAGCTATCTCCATCGGCGCCACTGTCTGAATCTGAGCCGGAGCCTGAACTAGAGCTGCCTCCGCTCCCATCATCGGAGCCCTCCTCAGCATCGTCACCACTCTCAGAACCCGAGCCGGTGTTGTCGTCTCCACCCTCAAATGACTCTGACTGGGGACTCGTTGGCTCCTCATCTTCACTGGTCTTATCATCGTCATCACGCATGATAGGCTCCCAACGTCTCCCTTGGCCGCATGCCGGAATCTCTCTCCTTTTTGCTGGAGAAGGCTCTGAGGGTCCTGTCTGTAGAGGTGTGACCTGAAAAGGCAATTTGAATATATTAGCCATAGTATGAGTATCAGATGCAAGTATGGTGTACAGGGTGAGTGCTTGTAGAAGTCGGATACAGTATGTGAATGCAATGTGTCAGATGTGATCTATACATGCAGTGTGTCACTGCAGTGTGGGATAATGTTCAGTTGGGATGTTAGTTTCAGTATATCAGTAGAAATATGATAACCGAAATACAAGAAAGCTAAAAAATTACCTGAATGCCGTGGGAGCTAAGCATCGTCTCACTCCTCAAGATCATGCCCTTGAATGAGGCCAACACCTTAAGTAATCCCTCGACGTATCCGGTGGAGGGCTGCAAATGCAAGTTGAAATGACCAGTGAATGAATGAATGTCTGAGTATCTGAGGGATAAATGAAAGCTATAATGCATATCGGTGGTGCATCGGGTGTCCTGACATATCTGTGACTAGGCAATGGAGGCTCAATCGGGATTTGATAAGGGTCTCCAAAGTATCGCCAACCCGTCAGCTCGGTCAGAAGGCCTGGCCATTCAAAACTCTACCTAACAGGGGGTATCCCTCTAGCCTCGCCCCTCAGTGCCCAAGTCCTGCTCGTCGAAGTTGCATCTGCTGCTCGGGCCTTGCTTGACGAAGGGATATCAGCTGCCCTCCCCGTGTGAGCACGAACACCTGTCAATTGAGGCATGAGGTACGTCTAAAGATAAGTCGTATAGTCCCCCTCTCCGATGAAGAGGTCTGTATCTCCACCCCGCATGAAGTCAATAATCTCTTGAGGGAAAAGACTCTCTGTGGCTCACATGGAGGGCAGATGTGGTAAAGGAATTGACTGTAATGGCAAACCCAGTGTCTGGCGCATGAAACGCTCACCTAGGAACCAGGCTCATCCTACTAGCCCCTCAAGCAGGAGCTGATACCGAGAAGCACCCCAAGCTCCGGCGAACTGAAATCTGGCACCCTCTGGCATCGTCGCCCAGGGCTGCCATGTGACCTGCAGATGGCAAGTACATGGATTTGTTAATTGCCATTAGATATGTAAAATGAATTAGAGCTGAAAGCAGAAAGAATTGTGAGTTTTGAGTTACCTCTACCGTCCTTTCTGTGTTGAAATACTGGCGAAGGAATGAGAGGGTCTCCCGGGTCCTCGGTTGGCACCGACCGTTGTATCGATGCGAGTATGGCACCTCAAATGGCGTCTCGACCTCCGGCTCAGGAGCAAGCGCTGGGAAATAGGCCTACACCCATAGCTGTGAAAAGCAAGAAGGTGGCAGTGAGAATACAGATAAACATAGATAATGCGGAAAGCAAGGTGTGTAGTACAGTGTAAAGAAAGTACAAGCGTAGAGCGGAGACTAGACTTTGTGTGTACAGTGTGCAGTGTATAGAAAGTGCAAAGCAAAAAGCATGGCAGAAAATGTAAAGCAAAAAAGTAAAGCATACCTCCTAGGCTCTCTAATAGTTGCCAACTCTATTCCCGCTCCTGCGAGAGGTCAAGTTCATATAGCAGTGTAGGGTAGCGAGGCCGGCGTCGCTCCAATCATAATGCTGAACCTGAGATAAGTCCACTAAGGTGCTCAAAAGATATAGCCCGACTGTGTTCGCCCTATCAGCAAACAAGGTAGTGCTGAAGAGGAACATCAGGAAACCTCAGGCATACTACTTAGTCCCCTCCACAGTCGCTGGGTCTATCTCTCTGTAGTGGTCCGCGAACCAGGTGTATCGGACCATCCCTGATCGGAAGATAGGCGGGTGTGCTCCCAGCAAATAGGTACAAGCGGCCTTCCACTCACGCATATCGGAGTCGTATGGGATCGGCCGGCCTCCCACCTCAAGGCCCGTCAACATGGCGAAATCATATGGGGTCATCGTCATATCCCCGGTGGTAAAGAAATGCAAAGAGTTGGTGGTATCCCACCATCTCTCTGCCAATGCACCTAAGAGGGTCCTGCTTGCCATGAGGTGTGATAGTCCCATGCAGAACAAATTGAACCCCACCTTGTCGATGATCTGGCGAATGCCGTCGGGGAGGTCCATTTACCACTCCCTTGCTGCGGTGGACCCATATCCGCGAGTAAAACAGGAATCTACATGTGTTCAGAATGAGCATAAATATAGTGTGTGAGTGTGTCCAGAATGAGTAGATGAAATACAGAGCAAAAGTGCGAGCTATGCAAGAAATGTAAAGTACATCACAGAAATGTAAGAATGTAGTACATACCTCGAAGGTACCATGGGACAGATGAGACTCTGGCTCTCATAGCAAGAGATCTGCTAGTGCGCGTCGTGCAAACCCGCTGAAGTGATGGACTGTACTGGGTAGTAATGCATGCGCCTCGGGGCAGTACCTCTCTAGATCGAAAGGTCGCATTCTAGGCGACAACAGTATGTACTCAGGCTTTCCCTCCAACCCCGGAGAACCCCCATCATGTGGAACTTCGTCTGCCATCTGGAAAGAATGTGAGAAAGTAGGTGAAAATGAGCAAAATAGGCAGAAAATGCCAAAAGTCAACAAAAGTCAACTCTCGGAGAGAGAAAATGGGAGAAAAAGTCAAAACCTGGAAAAAGGCGTCAAAGTCAAGACAAACTTAAGGGAAACAAACCTCAAGTGGTGAAAATGGAGGAAAAAGCTTCGAAAACAAATTTTAATCGATTCAAACTGGAGGAAATCGAAAGGTTTTAGCGAATCAACTTCGCGAGGGGCCTTGGAAAATGCGTGTAAAGCACGGATCTAAGAAGAGAAAGTGTCTAGGGATGAAGAAGAGACAATTTCGGCACTGTGGGTGTGAGAAAATGAGATTTGGGAATGTGTTTTTAAAGATCTCCATGCAAAAAGACCGAAATAGCCCAGAATTATCACAACTGGCCGACCGGCTAGTTTTTGTGGCCGACTGACCACTTAGGTGGCCAACAGGATTTTTAGGTGGCGGACATGGCTTCAGGGTGGCCGGCAGGTGTTCAGTGTTCTCCCTATGTGTTTTTATGCTATTTTGTGTCCTTGTCTCTCGAGAAAGTGCAAGAAAGGTTCACTTTTCGGCTCGAAGTGTCTCTGTGGAAGTTTCAACTCATGTCTTCGATGCATGACTCATCGTCAGCCGGCACGAATGAGGTGTATCCTTTTGAAATACATTGTAACTCCTCCGAGAGGTAAATCGGAGGTTACAACTGAATCAGTCTTGTTAAGATGCGCATTTCTTTATTTAGTGTTTTGCATCGATTATGCTATTGATGTTGCATTGAATATGCATTGATTATTGTGCATAGAATGTGTATACTGCGTTGCATTGCACTACACATGTTCTTATGTTTGCATAGAATATGCATGTTGCGTTGTATTGCATTGTGCATGCCCTTACATTCGCGTAGAAAACGTCCGTACCTGTTGCATTGAACATGCATTCGGTGTTGCATAGAATATGCTTCTGTTTTGTTCCTTGCATGATGTGCATGAAGCATGCCCCTCTAAGCATTGTGTTATGGTTATTCGTCTTGCATAGTGTAGATCACCCGAACTCGCTCTGCGCGCCCCCCTTTCGAAGAGGGCACGAATTGGGTTCTAGCTACTACAATTCGGACTCCTATCACGGTTCTGAATCTAATCTCACAAAGTACAATGTGAGACTGATAAATCACCAAAGAGTCCAAATCCGACAATTGGTTTTAAAAAATCAATTTTGAATGAAAAAGCGCCAAACATGGATTGCTTTGCCAGATTACAGAGTTGCCACCTAAATATTTTGTTTTGGAAAATTTAGGAAACCTTGACTCGTGCCAAAGGCCACGCGTCCGTCATCACCAAAATTGCCTTGGCTTGGGAACTTGGGTACGAGAGGAGAAGGTCCTGAAATGAGCACCCCCGCTCGCCGGATCAAAGGATCGGCCTCTACTAACATGATGTGTTGTTTTTATAAACACATGTGTTCTTATTCTGATTATTAACTAACTTACTATGTGATGCGCACAACACACGAGTATAGACTCAATCGCAAGAATTGGAACAAAACAATTCATGTTTGTTTTTCGAAAATGGTTTGAAAGTGCTACCATCACAGTGGGCTAAAGTGCAAATTTGCCACTCTCAAGTGGGCTTTAAAACATGATGTGCCACTCCTCAAAGTGGGCTTAAAACTCACAATCAATGAATTGTCCTAATTCAAGTAATAAAGCCTTCATCCACAAGCATTCATGCAATTAAAGCAATTAAGCAAATAGCCTCATGGCAAGCATGCTATCATGGCAGCACTCACACTCATGCAAGTATGCTAAAGCGTAAACACTTACAGTGTACGCCGAGCCAAAACAGAAAAAATAGTTAGAAATTAATGCATGATCCTAGCTATGTTAAGATGCCTAATGCAACACATGCAAAAATGAAACTAAATAGGCTCGGCTATCTAAGATGGCATATGAATGCAACACTCGATAACATGCTTTGAAACATGTATTCAAGTAAGTGTATTGAAATACAATGCAGTTTAGATGATGTGCCCAGCCCGATGCATGCAATAGAAATGAATGATGCACGCATGCAAAGCATAAGATATGCTAATTGAAATATGCCCTAATCTAACAATCGAAAGCGGATAAATAAAAGGGAGAAAAACGTGGGGTTGAAAGACATTCACCCACACACGCACACTTATTACAACATTTTCCCTCTGGACGGAGGGTCCGACTAATAAGCTAAGCTAACTAGCTATGCTAATTAAGCTAACTATTACAAACCAACTAATTAACTAACTACTCTAGCTAATTAATTAGAACACAATTGAATAACTAGCTAATCTAAGCTAATTAGTTACAAACCAAATTAATTAATTAAACACTTAACTAATTAATTATAGAACCAACGAATTAACCAACTAAGAAAAACAGTTAAAAAAGGACTCAGGACGAGGGATGCATACATGCTTGATCGGCATCCTCCCAAAAATCCGTCGCCCTGCCACCGGTTGCCTCTGTTCGCATTTGCCTTGATTCCTGAACACTGAACCAATCTCCAGGTTGTTTCTGCTCCAGAACTAGAACAACTCTTGACCACCTCTAAGCCTGAGAGCTGTAGGCCACCTAAATGGACTATAGGCCACTTAAAGTGGCTGGTAGGCCACTTGCCTTGGTTGGTTGGCCACTTGCTCCTGCACACTCCAATTTTGCTGCAAATAGAGTACAAAAGGGGCAAAGCAAGGCATTTACAAGGTATGTGTGTACAACCACCCTTATTATTTCTCAAGCTCAAAGGAGTGTGGTACTTAGCTCTCGGGCCACCAACTGAGCATCGCAATGCACGATGGCTGAGAAGCCAAGTTTGTATAAGTCAATGAATGCACAAATAACACACAAGACTCAAGAGGCCTCCACCCTATCATGCACAATCAAGGGGGACAGCGACCAAGAAATGAGGCACATTTCATCACTTCGAGTATGAAACGCCTCTCGTTTCTCATGTTTGGATTAATGTCTGATCCAAACACATGCAATGCAATATACATGCAAACAACATGCTTGTCCATCAATGCTAGAGAGGTGTGCACTAGGCTCTATCATGTAATCAATGCATGTAAGACAATGTTAAGGGACCAAGAGCACTAAATCAAGTGAAGAACATTACACATAAGGCATGCATTACTATGCACAAACAACCAAACCAACCCAAAACAGAGCTATAACAGGCCAAAACAGTGGCTAAAATGAACCGAGAAGATAGCGTGAAAGGCAAGAAAATGATGTTCATGCATTGGCTCATAAACGAGGCATAAGGCGCAACTCTTAAAAACATTGAAAGACTGGAATATATGAGAGTGTGACCATGCTATATGCACCGAAATCATGTGAGAAATGAAGTCAAGGCATGCAAACAACCCAAGCAAAGCATGCTAGGGACTTTGAAGCTCGAAACTAGTCAAGGCCCTTTACACTACAACCATACAAGGCAAGTCTTACATGGCCGAAACCATTCAAAACAGAGCTGAGGCATGCTAAAATATTGGCAAAAATATGCTGAGATAGAGCTAACATAAGCTAGAATGAGAGGCATAAAGCATGATGCATGTTAGGCCAACAAGTAGGATTGCACTACAAATGTAAGATGCAAGAAACCAATGATCAAACCAACCCAAAACAGAGTTATGGCAGGTTCAAAAAGTCATGAAAACATGCTTGGACTAAGCTATCAAATGAGAGAAATACATGCTCATGTATTAGGCCACCAACACAAGTCATAAAGGCACAACTCTTAAACACAATGAAAGAGTGATAAACATGAGAGTATGATTGAAGTTTATGCTCTGAATTCACATGCCAAATGATGCTACATCACACAAATGTCACAAATAAGACATGCTAAGGGTCTCAAGACACAAGAGTAGTAAAGGCCATTCACACTATAGCCCTACAAGGCAAGCCATACATTACCAAGACCACTTGCAATAGAGTTTAAGCATGCTAAATCAAGGCCAAAAGCATGCTGAAACAGAGCTAAAACAAGCTAGTATTAGAAGCATAAAGCATGATGCATGTTAAGCCTACAAGGAGGATTGCACTACAAGTACAAAAACCAAGCAAGAGGTGACCCCACCAACTAAAATTAGAGTTAAAGCATGTCAAAATAACACCAAAAACATGCTGGAGTGAAGCTAATACATGCTAGAATAACAAGCTAACTCATGAAGCATGTTAGGCTAGTGAACAAGATTACACTACAAGTGTAAAGAGCAACAACAAGAGGCCAAACCAACCCAAAATAGAGTTATATCATGTTAAAATAAGGACTAAAACATGCTAAGATAGAGCCTCAAGAAGGTAGAAAAACATGCTAAAGTGTTAAGCCAACAACACATGCAAACAAAGCTCAAAAGGAGGGACCACCCCCATCCATTTTGGGTCATAAAACCCACTTTCCACCACTGAAATTCCTCTGGAATTCAGTGGTAAAAAGGCCAAACAAAGGTGATCTCAAAGGCCTTAAAGGATAGCATAAAGCAAAGAAAAATAAGCCACAAAAGGGGGTAGACCACCCCTAACTCAAACAAGGCCTTAAACAACCATTTTCAACACTTTAAAATAAAGGTTTTTGTAGTTCCAAGTTAGGCCTAAAATAGCATGCGAAGAGGGCCAAATAAGCAATGAAAATAAAGCTTTAAAGAGGCTATGGGACTCACCCTTGAAGCACAGCAACAACAACACCACTTTTGAGCCAAAACCAGCTTTTAGAACTCAAATAAGGCTTCCAAGTACCTCAACAACATGGTGAAGGTGTTTGACTAGGTGTTTGTGTGCAAAAGTATGAAGAAATAACACTTCTAAGCACAAATATAGAGAGAGAGAGGGAGAATTCTAGTGAGAGGGATATTTTTAACTCTTCAAAAATTCTGACCCCTTAGAAGGGGGAGGCATCTCCCCTTATACAGAATTACAAGCCTCAAGCTTGTTTGACAAGCTAGAAGCTTGTTACAATCCCTTCATACATGTGTATGGAGGATGCCTTCTGTGCACAACAACTGGCATAGCTGGCACCAAAAATATCTAAAAAAATAGAAAATTGGCCGTAGGCCACTTCCACTAGCCTACCGGCTACTTCAAGTGGCCTATAGGAGGAGAAAGTGGCCTACAACTGCAAAAAGAGGCCGACAGGCCCCCCTCCCTCCAGGCAAGGGGTAACAAGGTATGGTCCAAAAACCAACCAAAAAGAAGAGAGCTAAGAGGCCCCAAGACAGGTACTTAGCTAAAAGCTCCAGAAACTAGCCTACCGGCCACTGCAAGTGGCCTACAAGAGGGAAAAGTAGCCTACAGCTACAAAAAGTGGCCTACAGGCCTCTCTCTCCCTCCAGGAAAAGGCACCAAGGCATGGGCCAAAAACAAACCAAGAAAGAAAAGAGTTAAGAGGTCTCAAGACAGGCACTCAGCCAAAATCTCCGGAAACTCAAAACGAGCACAAACATGCGTAATCACCGAGTGCACAAACGATGACATCAAAGTCTTGAGGTTGGTAAAAAATGGGGTGTCTACACATAGAACATGCATTCCTATCTCGCTGTGTCTGTTAATTTTCTTTCTTGTGTATGCACGATATTGTATGTACGGTTCATTCAAAGCTGGTGCAACCAGACGATATTGTATGCACGGTTCATTTAGAGGAATTCCAGGTAAGATCATTCCTGTCCTTGGGACCCCATTTTGGTTAGAAATACTCGGGTACGCCCAGTGCTTATACCACTCCTTGCTTTGGTTAGAAACATTGGGACGTGTGCCCAATGTTTATACCACTTCCTTTGGTTAAAAGCGTTTGGGACGTGTGTTTGACGCTTATACCACCTTGCTTTGGTTAGAAACATTGGGACGTGTGCCCGATGTTTATACCACTCCTTGGTTAAAAGCGTTTGGGACGTGTGTCCAACGCTTATACCGCCTTTTTGGTTAGAAAAATTGGGACGTGTGCCCGATGTTTGTACCATTTCCCGGTTAGAATCGTTTGGGACGTGTGTCCAATGCTTATACTGCCTTTTTGGTTAGAAACATTAGGACGTATGCCCAATGTTTATACCACTTCCTTGGTTAAAAGCATTTGGAACGTATTCCAGCACTTATACCACCTCTTTGGTTAGAAACATTTGGACATGTGCTCGATGTTTATACCACTTCGTTGGTTAAAAGTGTTTGGAACGTATTTCGATGCTTATACCACTCTGTTTTGGTTAGAAACATTAGAACGTGCTTTGATGTTTATACCACCCTCCGGTGTTTCCACCGCTCTCTCTTCCCTCTCGTGCGCAGCGCGTTAGGATGCTTTGGTTAAATCCATCTGGATGAATTCCAATGTTTATGCCGCTATTTTTTTTGGTTGCATAATGGTTGAATGTGTTTCACTTGTTATCAAAGTTCTCTATGGCTTGGAACCTTAGGATGTGTCCCTAGGTTCGCACCATCTTCTCTCCTCACGTGTGCCATGCGTTGGGATCTTGTTTGCCGCCTCGGGTGCGCCCAACAGTTGTGGTTCTTTACCTTTCTTGCGTGATGCACAGTTAAGCTTGCATAATTTTCTTACATCCTTTCTGCGTGAAATGTGGTTTGGTTCATGTTTACTTGCTTATGTACGAGTTTGCTGTAGCATTTCTTTGCATAACATTTGCATCTAGATGTTTCATTATAGCCCTCATTGCATGATCATAAGTTATGTTCTGCATCGTGCATATCATTTGCATCTTGCCCCAGAACTACGCTGGTTTGATTCTTTGCAAAGGGATACGTAGGCAGCCTGCGGGCGCAACCGTTCTTTGTTTTGATTGCTTGTTTGTCTGAGTCTTCGGCCTTGTCAAAAATGGGTCGTCTCTGGGCTTTGACATTCATTCCCGTCATTTCATGATTTCCAAGTTCTGTCAAAGAGATTGTAGCTCAACTTTCTTCGCGCTCCTTTTCGGAGAGCTCGAATTTGTCCTATAGTTCGAACTCCTGTCACGGTTTTGAATCTAATTTCATAAAGTGCAATGTGAAACTAATAAACACCAAAGAGTCCAATTCGGCAAATCATTTTGGAAAATCAGATTTTAAATCAAATAATGTCAAAAGTGGATTGTTTTGCCAGATTACAGAGTCACCACCTAAATATTTTATTTTTGAGAAATTTAGGAAATCCTAACTCGTGTCAAAGGCCACGTGTTTGTCATCACCAAAGTTGCCTCGACTCAGGAACTTGGGTACGGAAGGGGAAGGTCCTGAAATAAGCACCCCCGCTTGCCCGATCAAAAGATCGGCCTCTACTAATCATGATATGTTGTTTTATAAACCTTATGTGTTCTTATTCCGGTTATTAGCTAACTTTACTATGTGACGCACATACAATCAAATATAGACTAAGTGGCAAGATTTGGAACAAATCAACTCATGTTTGCTTTAAAAAATGGTTTGAAATTGCTACCCTCAAGTGGGCTAAAACGCGGATTTGCCACCTCAGGTGGGCTTAAAACAAGATTTGCCACTTCACAAAGTGGGCTTAAAACTCACAACCATCAAATTGTTCGAATTCAAGCAACAAAACCTTCATCCACAGGCATTCATACAGTTAATCACTTAAGCAAATAGCCTCATGGCAAGCATGCTATCATGGCAACACTCACACTCATGCAAGCACGCTAAAGCATAAAACTTACAGTGTACTCCAAGCCAAAACAAAAGCTAGTTAGAAACAATGCATGATCCTAACTATGTCAAGATGCCTAATACAACACATGCAATATGCAATTTAATAGGCTCGGCTACTAAGATGGCATTTGCAACACTTTGATAACATGCTTTGAAACATGTATTCAAAGAAATATTGAATTAACAATGCAGTTTGAATGATGCGCCGAGCCTTGGTGCATGCAAGACATATGAATGATGCAATCATGCAAGCATAAGGTAAACTAATTGAAAATGTCCCTAAACTAACCATCGAAAGTGGTTAAATAAAACGGAGAAAGACGTGGAGTTGGAAGACATGCACACAAGCACGCACACTTATTACAACATTGCGCCTTTTCGAAGGAGGGTCCAAATGAATAAGCTAAGCTACACTAAGCTAAGCTAATTATTACAAAATGAACTAATTAACTATTCTAGCTAATTAATTACAACAACACAATTGAAATAAATTAACTAACTATTCTAAGCTAGCTAAAATATTACAAACCAAATTAAACTTATTAATTACAACACTTGAATTGAACAATTAGCTATGCTAACTAACTAGAGCAATTTAAATAAAGCAAGTAAATGGCCTCGGAGGCGAGGGAGACATGCATGCTCGGTTGGCTTCTTCCAAAAAATCCATCGCCTTGCCATCGGTTGCCTCTGTTTGCACTTGCTGTGATCTCTAAACATCGTACCAACTTCTAGAATGCCTCTGCTCCAACACAGGAACACATTTGCACAAAAATTGATTGGTGGCCGATCGGCCACAAAAAGTGGCTGTCGGCCACCTTAACTGGCCGGTCGGCTAGTTTAAGTGGCCGGTCGGCTCCTTCAGGTGGCTGGTCGACCACCCTTTTTTCCAGACTTCTGTTTTTGCTACAGCAGAGAGCAACAGAGGCAAAGCAATGCATTCTTCAAGGGATGAGTATACTGCCACCCTCCTTATCATTTCTCAAGCTCAAAGGAGTGTAGTACTTGGCTCTTAAGCCATCAACCAAGCATTTTCAATGCATAATGGCCAAAGAGTCAAGCTTGTACAAGCTTAATGAATTCACAAATAAGACTCAAAGAACCACCACCCTATCATGCATGATTACCGGCAACGGCGACCAAGAAACGTGACACGTTTCATCACTTTGAGTATGAAACGTCCCACATTTCTTGTGTTTGGATTAACGTCCGATCCAAACACATGCAATGCAACACAACATGCTTAACGTGCTCAAGTTTTACTTGGTTCATTTCATTTACATATTTTACATTACCGATTAATCCTTTAACTGATTAAGTCCAAGGTGCGTGTCCTCTAATGAGAGAGGGGTCAACCAAAGGATGACTTAAGACATGAGAGAGATCATGCCGTTGGTTAGTAGAAACCCTCGAAAGAGGATTAAAACCATTGAGCACAAGCTTTATCTCAAGCTTAAACACAACCTTAAGGTTAACCAACCCTCAAAACAAATGGAAAAGTGAAGAAATGAGAGAGGTTGCAGATATTTCAGTGCTAAAATGGCATGAAAAATGATACTACAACATGCAAGCAACTCATGCACAACATGTTCAAAAGCCAAAAACACTAAACTAGTGAAGAGCACTACACTAGAGGCATGCAATACCAAGCTCAACTGATCCAACCAGCTCAAAACAGAGCAAAAACATGCCAAAACGGTGGCTAAAACATGTTGAGAATGAAGCATAAAAGACTAGAAAAATATGCTCACATGTTAGCCTGCAAACAAGACTCAAAACACAACTCTCAAAAGCAATGAAAGAGTGAAATAAGTGAGAGTGTGACAGAGCTATATACACTAAAATCACATGTTAAATGACACTACAACATGCAATCATCTCAAGCAAAACATGTTTAGAGGCCTAAAACACTAAACTAGTGAAGGCATTTGCACTATAGCTATACAAAACATGGTTCATATGATCAAAGCAGCCCAAAACAGAGCTAAATCATGCCAAATTAGAGCCTAAAACATGCTTGAATTAAGCTAGGTTAAGCCATAAAAACATGCTACCATAGGATGCTAACTAGGCATGGAAGTGAGACACAAGGATGGGAGGCTACCCCCTCCATTTTTGGACTTCAAAACATACTTTTTATCAATGAAATAACTCTGAATTTCAGTGGTTTAAAGGGCCAAAAGGTTTGGTTTGAATATGTTAAAAGATGATACAAGAAGTTTCACAATTAGGCAACAAGAAGGGTAGACAACCCCTTTGCACAAAATGATCTTAAACCAACATGTTAAGACACAAAAATTAGAGTTTTTTGTAGTTGAAAACCAGGCCAAAAATAGTGTAAAAAGATGGCAATTCAAGTAACTAAAACAAAGCTTACAAGGTAACTCTTATACCTCTTGAAGCACAGCACTAAACATGTCCAAATTCCAGCTCAAACCAACCTTAAGAGCTTAAACTAGGCCTCAAAGAACCTCAACTCCAAGATGAGGATGTTTGGTTAAGGGTCTCTTTGCAAAAGTGTAGAGAATTCCCACTTTCAAGCACAAAATAGGGAGAGAGAAAGAGAATTCTAAAGAGAGAGAGAGGAAATTTGCTTACAAAATATCCAACCTCCTCAAATGGGGGAGAGACCCCCCATTACATAGAAATCCAAGCCAAAAGCTTGCATTCATCTCTCCATACACGTGTATAGAGATGGCATTCAGTGATCAACAGCTGGCACAGCTGGCAAAGAAAATATCTGAAAAAGGAGAAAAATGGCCATTGGCCACTTTAGGTGGCCGGCCAGCCACCTCACCTAGCCGACCGACCACTTCAAGTGGCCGACAAGGCCCTTCCCTCCGCTAGGCAAGAGGCACTAAGGTTTGGTCAAAAAAACAAGCACAAAACAAAGAGGGTTTAGAGGCTCAAAAACAAGGCATTCAGCCGAGAACTTCGGGCACTCAAAACGAGCACAAACAAGAACAATCATCGAGCGAACAAACGATGACGTCTAAGTCTTGAGGTTGGTCAAAAATGGGGTGTCTACACTAGCAACACCAGTAACACCATTCAGTTGCCAGCAGCAGCCAACAGCAACCAGCTGCACTAGCTACAGTAGCAGTAGCCAATTGCACAACTCCAGCAGGATCTACAATTCCAGCAATGCAGATGGCTGCATCAGATGCAGCAGTAACAAATAGCTCCCAACAATAGTCCCAGATTTCAGGCTACAACACAGCTACATCATGGCTTGTAGTGTAGCTCAGCTTAAGGAGCATAAAACCCCGATAAAACAATACCAGCAACAAGTAGACTAGAACTAACCACTACCCAGCTTCAGCAAACCCAAGCAGCAAATGCACTAGCTCAAACATAGGATTACATCTATTCAACTACCACATAGCAGGGGTTATGGGCGGTTGAACACATGAGCGACCCACTTAGAATAGAATAACAACCACCAATTAGGTCCAAAAGGAAAAAAAAAAATCAGGTTGAGAACAAACACACAACATAGTCCTTAGCCACTCAACCCACACTCTCAACTCACACATAAAGCACTCAACAAAATATATGATCACATTCATCTCAACCCACCAAAAAAAATTCCGTCACAATATGTACAAGCTTGCCAATCTACACAACAATCATTAGAAAAAATATTTATGTACTTAACATCACTCAACCCACAAGTCTCACCAGCTCTACACAAGTATGACTACCTAGCTATATCTGGCTTACATCACTCAACACACATTCCCTAAAGAAAGACCAGTTGTATAGCTTGAAAAAAAAAAAAAAATAGTTAGTATAAATACCCTCACAAACAATCATATATCAGGAGCCTAGCATATAGATCTCACAGTCACTCAACCCACAACATCCCTAAACATGTACTAGCAAGACCTATAAGAAATAATTAGGGGAAATGATGGGCACAGCTTCACACAAAGGGCCTTAAATCCAAGAAGACTTGCAATGGAGACTAGGTATGCCAACCACATTAACAGCTAAGTAAAAACAAGACTGTAGAACATTACTAAAAGTATGCACAGGTTATACAAAGGCATGAGACTTTAATGTAGATAGTGGTAGCTGCCATCATTAGCTTGATCCTCTTTGAACTGGGTAGAGAAGAGTCTACATCTCACAAAAGAGTATACAAGAAAAGAGGTTATAATTTGCCCAAAGTCTCTCCTTTAACTATTATGGCAATTGTGATCATATTTAATTGTGAGTTAATTCAATACCCACCAATTTCATTTTGAGGTTTTTATTTCCAGTGGTTACTAATAATGCAGTTGATTCAATTCCAAAAGCAAATCAAATTATGTGGATCAAAATATATTAAAAATCCAAAGAGGTTTTTCAATTTTTTTTTTTTTGAAGGTTTGACAAAGAGAAAAGGGCTTGATGCAACTAAGCTATATTCTAAATATCCAAAATTAAGAACTTTAGAATTGGTGCCGTGACTAGTCTTGTCTTGAGTTCTTCAAAAATGGATTCCCTTTGATCAGTCTACTCAAATGGTACCACTTTTTGAGTTAACTTAGTGAGCGGTACTGCAATTTTTGAAAAATCCTTAACAAACCTTCAGTAATAACCTGACAAACCCATGAAGCTCCGAACCCTGGTAACAGTAATTGGCCTAGGTCAATTGATAATGACTTCTATTTTCTGTGGATCGACTGAAATACTGTCTTGGTTAATGATATGACCCAAAAACACGACCCTATCTAACCAAAACTCACACTTTTTTAGTTTAGCATATAATTTCTTTCCCCTAAGAGTTTGAAGAATAGTCCTTAAGTGTTGCTCATGCTCATCCTTAGTCTTGGAGTAAATCCAAACATCATCTACGAAGACAACGACAAATACATCCAAATAGGGTTTGAATACCCGATTCATTAGATTCATAAAAGTGGCAGGTGCATTAGTAACTCCACAAGGCATAACCAAAAAAATCATAATGGCCATACCTTATCTAAAAAGCCGTCTTCTCTACATTTTCAACTTTGACCTTTAGTTGGTGATACCTCGGATCTAAGATCAATCTTCAAAAATATTCGTGCCCCTTATAGTTAGTCAAATAGGTCATCAATCTAGGATAAATGGTACTTATTTTTTATTGTAACTTTATTCAACTCCCGATAATCAATACATAACCAAGTTGTTCCATCTTTTTTCTTGACAAATAGGACTGGTGCACCCCAAGGTGATGTACTAGGTCAAATGAAGTGCTTGTCTAATAATTCTTGTAACTACACTTTGAGCTTTTTTAACTCTGCAGGTGACATTTTGTATAAAGCCTTTGAAATTGGTTATGTACCAGGTACTACATCAACAATAAACTCAATTTCCCTATCAATAACACCCCCTAGTAAATCATCTGGAAATACATCCGAAAAATCCTGAACCACTGAAATGTTGTCAAGACTAACATCCAATGTCTGTGTATCCGAAACACTACACAAGTAACCTCTACATCCTTTTTTGAGTAACTTACAAGCTCTCATAGAAGAAATAAGATAAGGTGGTGGAACAACTTCATTACCCTTAAAAGAAAACTTCCTTTCTTCTGGAGGTTGAAATAAAACTTTCTTGGCAACACAATCGATTGTGGCATGGTATTTGGACAGCCAATCCATTCCGAGTATGACATCAAAATGATCCATATCTGAAGGTAGTAAATCAATGAATAAACTAACATTTCCAATTAAAATCTCACATGTGGAATAGATAAACATGGACCCTCTAGTTGGTGAAGAAACAGACAATAGATATTCTAATAGTTCCAATGGTAGATTCAATTTACTAGAAAACAATGTTAAAACAAAAAAATATGTAGATTCTGAATCAATCAATACATACGCACTCTAAGCACAAATAGAGAGGATACCTTAGGCAATCGATTGAGTATTCTGGGTGTCTCCTGACACTAAAAAAAAATACTCTCCCTTGCCGGATATTCTCCCATCTTGTTGTAGGCTTTACACTTGTCTTTGGTGCTGGAACTGACGTTGAGGCTAAACTAGATGAACTGGCAGTAGGTTTATTGTTGCCTTGGTAATTTTGGGGAAAATTTCTTGCTAAATGGCCTATTTTCCCACACTTAAAGCAATCCCCAGAAAGTTTGCGACGCACTCCTCAATGACGCTTCTTGCATTCTGGACAAATTGCTATCATGTTTCTTTCTTGATTGGAATTGCTAAGTGCTCCCATATTTGGCTTTTTGTTAATTGCAGGCACCAATCCTTTATTTACTTCAAATCCTGGTCTTTTTCCTTTCCACCTTGTGAATCTATTTTGTTCTGCAATATTGGCCTCGGTGATCAAGGACATCAAAGTATTTGGGCAACTTCAATACATTCACCCTCTCAAGGATGTCTCCCTGAAGCCCCTCTTCAAACTTCCTTACTAACTCCGTGAACTGAGCCTCATACTCGGCCACTATTTTACTACCTTGCTTTAACCCTTCGAACTTTGATACCTTCCGGTTTCATACACATTGCGGAAAATATTTTTCATAGAAGATCTCTAGAAATTGGGTCCAACCAAGAACTTCATTTTTGTCCCTAACAAGCATCCACCATCTTCGGGCATCCTTTTCTAGCATGAAGGTGACAAGTAGAATTTTCTGCGCCACAGTACATGAAAAAATCCCGAATAAATTTTCTATTCCCAATACTCAAGCTTCAGCCTTTAATGGATTAAGTCCACCATTGAATGTTAGAGGTTTCATCTTTTTGAACTCCTTTGTAAGAGTTATGGTTCGATCGTTTGCCTGGTTATCTTGAGCTGGTAACTGCTCAGGTTCTCGTCTCAATGGTATTAGTGGCTCTGGTTATGGTGGGGGCTATGGGGTTGCTATTGCTGTTGTTGTTGTTGCCTTAAAGTTTTTCACTAATCCCTCAAACATCCTCTCTAATCGATCAATACGGGCTGTGGAAGACTCTGTTTCTTCATCTGACCTTGTTCTCACCATTATTCTATGCATATGAACATGAATCCTAAGCATTCATCACAAAATTACACAAATATATACCTATATGCTATGTTCAATGTATGCTTCATGAATGCACACCTTGTCATACACATTCACAAATGAATGCAATTCCTAGAATTCATTCTAAGGAATCCTATTGCTCATATGGACGGGTATAGATATGACTTATGCTCTGATACCACCCTGTCACGATCTTAACCCAGCCTCTATTGGCTAGAGCAGTGATCAGCCAGTAATCCCTGGGATTACCAAAGGCCAGCCTTAACAAAACTATGTAAACTAATATATATGGCTATACAACAGAATTCATTAATTACTTTTTAAGTCCATAGAGCAGTGCATAAGTTCCATGAGAAACACACAACTTTATTAACTATATCCTGTATAATGTACATCATTTACATATACAAACGAGAAATGTAATATAACATCCATAAGTGCAAAACTTGCTTATACATACAACTCATCTCTCAAAACTTATCCCCAACGTATAAAAGGTAACAAAAGAAGAAAAGATGAACAAAGAAAACTCTATACAATTCCACACTCACTACTGGTGCTCCTCCTCTTGATCACATATATATATATAAAGAATGAGCCAAGCACAGTGAATGAATTCCAAACTCATAATGAAATTCCAATTCACAATATTTATACATTTCATAAATAAGCGTAATAAATGGTACATCCATTAGAACTACTTAATAGAATAACCGGCCCAGGTACCAGTTAAACAACGCCACATCCTCCGGTGGCTAAGAGATCTCAAATAGGTCATGGACCATGTTGTCGTCCCCCATGACTTAGGACTAATCTAAGGATGCCATTGATAACTTTATGCAAAATAGAGGAAATTTATTCATTCAAGTGCAAAAAGAATTCATAATTCATTGTATAGTACTAAGCTTTCTAAAATAGTTTAAACATAACGTTACAATAATATTGCTCACAAATGGCTCGTGCTTGACTTAGCTTCCTTATGGATTTAACCTACATAATTCAAATGCACATTGATAAAATATAATCAAAACAGCTAACCATCTTTTCTTAGTTTTTGTTTTCTAACTAAGCATGACTATAATTGATTTCTAATTATATTTAGTCTTTAATTAACCATAAAATATGCATACAAGGGCTTAGAAAAAAGAAGGGAAGAAAACACGAGCATATGAGTGCCTTTCAAAATTGGGCTGGATTGGACGAACTACTCGATCAGTCACTCCAGTGCTCGAGTAGTGAGCTTACATAGAGACAGTTCGTTCGAGCAGTTATAGGGTGGCTTGAGCAAAAAAATGAGGCTCCCGAAAGTTCAGGTCTGTAGAATGAAGTACTAAAAGTTGGCTCAGTACGCTCAAGCGGTCATTCTATTGCTTGAGCAGTGGTTTGTAGAGCAGAATTGCAGTTCGTAAACCTGCTCTGTTCTAGACAATTCTTGTGTGGTTCTACTTGATTTTCCTGCACTTTTAACTCCCAAACATGATAAGCAAGGTCCCTAAACATGTAATTATCATGCGAAATGAATAAAAACTCATTTATATGAATGATTTTGAGATGAAAACAATCAAAAGATAAGTTTTGATCATGAATTCATATCTTTTCCTAACTTTTTGTCACCTCATCCTCTTTAATTTTTCAAAGCAAGATTCAAGGGTTCCTAGGTGCGAAGAATTGTTGGAAATTCATGACTTAATACTCCTATATTCCAAATCTATAATAAAAACAACTCAAAACATATGCTTCACCTCCAGTAACGTTCAAAACAAAAAGGTGAACTCTAAACCACCTATGAAGCCTTGAAGCTTGTCTCAATGGGAACCTCAAAGTGAGGCATAGAAGTTGGCTTGACAAAGCAGAGTTTAGGTTGACCCCACTAAGTCTGCTATTGCACTTGATCACCTACATATAAATATAAAACAATGAGTTAGAGCCCAGTAAATAACAACTGTGTAAACGGGTTATGAATGATGTCCTTACAGTAATTGAAACAGTCAATTTCATCAGTAGATCATTTGCTCAATCAGTATCTCTCATAACATATCAGTCATTCGAAAATCATAGCATTCATATGTGGTACATCTAATAGCAGAATAGTACAGCAGATCTTAAAGACTGAACATTCATTTGATGGCCATCAATACAGCAAATAGTAGTTCCAAGAGTTGGAACTGACAGAGATATATGTAACAGTAGCAGTAACAGTAACAGTAACAGTAATAGTAATAGATGCTATGGATGCCACGAATACAGTTCATAAAATAGGACAATCATTCATTTAATAAACAATATCATTTCATAAACAAAGCATATTTTCAGTTAGAGAATAATTAAAATTTGAACATATAGAAGGGGCCCTCATTTGCGAATCTTCTGGCATGTCACTTGTAGAATACTTCAGATACCCCTTCATTTTACAATACGTAATCTCCCTTTTAATATTCGAATTTTCAAGTCGAAACTTCACCATCCATGGCACTTTTTTGTCATTAATTTAATAATAACCATTCCCATAATAGACTAATTCGCATTGACAATCCACAGGGAAAACAAACCACACCTGCAGACTATCATTACCATCTAACCTCCGATCATAGACATTTACTCTGACCAACCCGCTGGCATTGGGTGCGCAAAGGGGGGAATATTTTATCAGCCTTAATACTCTTTTGTTTGTATCTCAACCTCAACTGAGAAAATAAATTAGGCAAAGCAAGTTTAATACAACTGAAATCACTTGCTAAAACACCTTCAACAACACCAGTATTTATATCGTGCACCTCCATTAACCTGAACATTACAAATAAAAATACACAAAATTAAAATTCTAAATAGTTTTAAAGTACATTTGACTCCTTAAAGTGATTTTGTATTCTTTTCCACTAACAGTAGCAGCCACTAAATATATGGCACACTTTTGAATACTTCCAACATTTCCCAACAGCGTATCTTTGTAGTCCATTCAAACATCAACTGGGAAGAACCGGTCCACAACTTCTATCCTGTGACGATCGTACTCTTTGTCCTTGCCATCAACTAGCTTGAATCTCATTTTCTTTAGCATCCGAAACCGGTCGGACTGGTCAGGATCAACAATCCAGTTCTCAGGATTACCCTCGCCAACTCCAATAAATATTTTGTCAGGTGTGGGGACGGAATCTGACGGACTATTATCACTTATGATGAAAAACAATATGTGGTGGACCATAGCTTCGTCTTTAGCATCTTGTCCCAATTGAACATGCCCAATTAATTTTATTGTGACGACCCAGAACTTTTCCCTCTGCTCGAGCGGAAGAGTTAACGCTCGAGCAGACTTTTGGGGTTCCCAGCAAATTTTCAGACGGCCTGAGATTCTGTAAGTTGTAAATCTCCGCTCAAGCGGTGAAGTTGACGCTCGAGCGGACTGCTTTATTGGTCTGTGAGCGCTCGAGCGGGTGAGGTGGCGCTCGAGCGTGGAAAGTAAGATTGTCCTTGACATTTTATTAGTGTACTTAGAACCTTCTTATGTTATTTTGGAATATGGGTTGAGGTGGTACAATGAAGGCAGAGCAGGAAGGAACCAAAAGCTTTAATTTGAATGATTCATCTACGATCAGTCGTCACTCTTTTGCCCTTTTCTTTTTCCACACTTTGAATTTGGATGTGAGGTTAGAACCATTGGAAAGCTTATTTCCAGGGCTTCAATTTGGACACAAGAACGACCTAAAATGGAGTCCGGATGGGAGAGTTATACCTGTTCAAAGTTTCGAAATCTGTGCTGAAAACAGGTCCGCTCGAGCGGGAATTACGGGACAGCAGCTTAAAAAGAG
The DNA here is from genome assembly GCA_025200525.1 of Camellia lanceoleosa. Lineage (NCBI taxonomy): Eukaryota > Viridiplantae > Streptophyta > Magnoliopsida > Ericales > Theaceae > Camellia > Camellia lanceoleosa. Next base: position 94,261,835 of record CM045758.1, on the reverse strand, counting down.
ATTTTTTGATCATTTCTCCCACTTTCCTTTTCCCCTCTTCTCTCCTCTCTCCCTAGGTCTGAAAACCCTAGAGTTTTGACCCCAAATCCTCACCATTTCTCTAAGTTTTGATCAAGATTTTCCACCAAGGAATGAAGAAGGCATGAAGATCAACATTTGCAACCGATTGGAATTCCGAAATTATGGAGGAATCTCACCAAGGCTTGCTTAATTCTTGAGGTAAGGAATCTTAAGAGTTAAATTGATGGGTTGAATTGATGGACCATGTATCCTAGGTGTTTAATCAATGGAAAAATTGGAATGAAAAGTGATGGGTTAATAAGTTTGAATTTTTGTTTGAATTTCAATGTTTTCTTGAAACCCTAGGTTAGGTAACGATGTTAATTGATGATTTGGCCCAAATTGGAACTAGAATCATGAAATTAGTAGGTTGAATTACATATGTGCAAGTTTAATTGGAATTTGGTGATACTTGAAAATTATGTTTAAAATTTATAATGAACTATGGTATAAACATTGTAATTCATGTTGTAATGTGAAGGGAAAATTGGGGAAATAATCTATTAATGATTTAGATGATATGAACTTGGTTTTAGAATGTTGGAATATGATTCAAGGATTTATGTTGCATTATGTTGAATTGCAAATGGTGTTAATAAACTAAGTGGTGTTGACCTTGTTGGATTATATTTTGTTAACTAATATTGACTTGAATATACCATGATAAATTATGTTTGAATTACGTGAATTGTATAGGGTCAGCTACAGGGGCGGACCAAGCACCTGAACACTGTGAGTAGTAGTATTTCGATGTATCTTTAACCGTTAATGATTATTGTTATTGACGTTATGATCTTCGTCGTAAGAATTATGTTGACATGTATGTTATGTATGCTATGTAAGAAATATTTGTGAAATTAAGGAAACACCAAGGGTGTATGTCATATGAGGACCATTGTGGAATTATGTTAAATAATGGATTAACCTCTGAATGACTCAATCCGGAGAAAAAATTGAATGTCAATAACACAATTATGTGACTCACGTTATGATGTGAATGGCTCCACTCTTATTAATATAATGGAGCATATACCTTCTGTTTATTGTTAATAATGTTATTCTATTATTGTGGGATAATTATGTCACCTTATGAGAAACCATGGGAAGATTTAAGAGCATTATTGTGCACCTCATTCTGTTTATTGTTGATAATGGATATTAACACACTGTTATCTGTAAGTCAGTTGTATAGATTTATGAAGGACAAGTGGAATGTAAGTGCATTACGAGACTACGGTATCTTTGTATCTCTGGACTCGTTAACATGTAATAACATTCTGTTATCTATGAACTAGTGGCATTAATTCATGACAAACAAATGGAATGTGACTGCATTATGAAGTTCAATCTGTAAATAGTTGCTATTAGCACTCTGTTGAACGCAGCATAACTATGTTAACTCATGTGAATAATTAGAAGGAACTATGTGCTTCTGTATGAACTATTATATATTTCTGATATGGAGCAAAGTGTTTGTGCAGACTAAGTGCTACACTTTGGTGGGAGCCACCTCTAGAATCCGTACGAGCCACCTCTTGAGTCCATATATATATGTATACTGAGCTTAAAGCCGATGTGAAAGTTATGAGGCCGAGAGCCATTTGTGAAATATGAATCTATGAAGCCGAGAGCCATTTGTGAAATGTGAATCTATGAGGCCGAGAGCCATTTGTGAAATATGAATCTATGAGGCCGAGAGCCATTTGTGAACTTATGAGGCCAAGGGCCGACTTGTGAATTTGTGAATTTATGAGGCCGAGGGCCAACTTGTGAATTTGTGAACTTATGAGGCCAAGGGCCAACGTGTGAAACTATGAATTCAAAGGGCCAAGGGCCAAGTTGTGAAGTTATGAATCTCAATTATGAATCTATAAAGCCAAAGGCTAATTGTGAATATGTGAACCCACCAGGCCAAGGGCCAGTCTGTGAATTTGTGAACCAACAAGACCGTTCTGACATTAGTACGGAATCAGATTAACTACCTGTCTTTTATATTATATAAACTCTGATTTGCATTATAATTCAAGTTGAACATTGAGTTATTCACGTACTATTATTCACTGAGGTTATCTCACTATGTATTTTGTCTGATTTCGTAGGTCCTGCGTTTGGAGGTCAGCTTCAACTTTTAATGCTCGTCTTCCTTTGTTAGCCTCTGTGTGTCCAAGCATTTGGGTGAAGCCTACCCGTTTGGTGAAGTTTTGGCTTAGATTCTGATTGTCTATAATATGTTGTAACTTCTAATGTTTTTTATTATACGCCCAAACACAGGCGGGGTTGTATATGTGTATGTAACTATTATTATCTGTCTATTTGTGATCCTGGCATGATAGTGGTTGCTCAATGGATGTAGCTCTTTCCTTGCATGTTATTATATAAAATTTATGCTTCCACTCAGGCCCCATATGTTATATATAATAGGTTAAGTGTCCGTTTCTGACGTGGTCATGCCCAAACTTCTAGAGGCGGGTTTGGGGCGTGACATTTATACTCTTAACCACGATCTTGTCTGATTGACGGTCACATCTCTTATTACCCAACTCAATACCATTAAGCAATCTCGCCACATTTTTATTAACAAATTTAATGTTCCTTAATTGTTTATCGTACATCTGTAACTTCCTTACTCCCCTCTTCGTCTTCTTAATATAATGGGAAATATTCTAAACGTACCGTCGGCGAACATACGCCACCTTAAAAGGTGCATGACCATGGTAACTCCACTTATATTCACTGACCGCTGGTTTCCTTGACCTCTGGTACGTAAGGGGAGTTCGATACTGGTTGCCCATATCTCATTCCATTTTTTATAAAACACTCCAAATCTTTTATCCTACAAATTCTATAGATTCTCTTACCTTTGCTAACCCTTTTGTTCAGACACCTTAGCTTTGATATTTTTTTCCCTCTACTCCTCGTACCCACGAACAAACTTCGCTAGAGCTGACCGCCGCCTCTCTTCCCATAGTCCTATTTGACACGTCAAAAAATGATCTACACACATTTGAGTGAACTGCTCGTAATTCTTGGGATACTCTTCTAAGGAGTACAACATTGTATACCAAAACAATCAACAACAAAAAAAAAAGACTGAAAAGAAGGGACGAAACAAGGCACCAAAAAACAACTTCACCACAATAGCTATCCTACTACAAAAGCATATTCCTCTTTGCCATAAAATGTTTTATGGTACCAAATATATAGCAAAATTGGCCCACGTGTAAGGAACGAAGATTCCCTATTCAAAATAATTCAAACACATTTATTTTTCCGCCTTTGCTTTTTGTCTATCATTCTCTAGGAATATTTACTTTACAACCACGCAAACCACCAGAAAAGTGACACGTGTATAGCACTATCTGGCAAAGGAATCAAAAGTATTCACACCACTCACACCTGGGCGAGGGTGTGACTTCCTTTTAACCACATCCATACACATGTCCATAAGTACAACAATGGACGACCCAGATCAGCGGGAGGGGGGCGCTGGTAATATTAATACAGCACCCCTCCCAGTCACATCACTCACACCATTCACACCAAGTTTTTTAACTAATAGGGAGGCCTTGTACGGCTGGTGTGAGTTCACTATTTACCTGTTACGACCCAAACCCGCCCCTAAAAGTTTGGTCCATGACCGGCCTGTACATAGGCCTCAAAATAGAATTTTAAAATAATATTTAACCACATACGGGGCCTTAAGCGGAAGCAATATCAATAAAAGACAACATCTATTGAGCTTGTGCATACATGTTGGCTTAATTAGATTAAGCATTTAAATACACTCCCAGAGTTACATATACAATCACAGAATTTATATAGATCTCGCACACACTTACATAAGACTTAATAATTTATATGACTCCCAACACAAAATAAGGCCTTCTCATGGAGACATACCCCAGGTGACTTGGCAGACAGGCGAACCTCAGTACAACTCTAGTGTCAATCCCCTGATGGCTCACTTACAGAAATATACATAAAACAGAATGAGCAAAGCTTAGTGAATAATAGCAATGTAAAGAGTTTAATTGAATAAGCAAAACCTTGGATAAAATAAATAGACAGATACCAACCATATACAGGTCTTATCTATAACTATATTTTAAGACAGTCTCAGGCTCACATATAATACAGACTAGCTTCAAACCCATATGTAATACAGATTGGACTCAAGCCCATGCAGAATACAAAACGGCCTCAGGCTCAACATACTATGCAGAGCGGCCTCAGGCCCAACAGATTATACAGAACGGCCACTGGCCTAACAGATTATACAGAATGGTCTCTGGCCTAACAGATTATACAGATTGGCCTCTGGCCCAGATATTAACAAAACAGAATAATCACAGATTCATAAGAACACCATTACACAATGGTGCACATAAATTTCCCTATGGTTTATGACAAGTCGACATAGCTGTCTTGCGTATAACAGAATATTAATAACAACTATAACAGAAGACACATATATCACTACCGTACGATTAATAGGAACAGAGCAATTCACATCATAACGGCCTCAGGCCCATCATTGGCAAAACAAAATGATTCCAGATACACAAAGATATCATTATTCCACTATGCACGTATGTTCCATTTGTTCACCATGAATCAATAAAGTTAACTTGCAGATAACATGACGTTAATATTAACTATTAACAGAAAGCAAAACGTATTACTCTAGTACTATTACTTACAGCGATCGGCTCCTTGTAGTAATGGGACGATGTCCTCGTCTCGAGTTGCAAGTACAGTGCATAACACATAATATTAGATTATAACCGATCCCTTACTTATTTTCTTTGATCATTCAATCAATTAGCTATGGTGGTACCAAGCTCATTATTCCTTAATAAGTTATAATCCATGTCTCAGAAAACAAGAGGAATCGATGGGAAATGGTTTAGGCGAAGAAATGGTACAAAACTGGTTGATAGAAAGTGAACAGTCATCACTAATTTGGGTATAACTATTTTGGTATTTATAATTTGGGAGTGACACCACCACCATTGGAAACTAGACTTTTGGGGCTTGATTTTAGGCTCAAGAATCACTCAAAACGGAGTCCGGAGGCAAAAGATATGATTGTTCAAAGTTGGCTGAACAGAGATGTCTCCCGCATGTGCGGGAAACAGAGCCGCACGCGCGGGAATGGGGCCGCACGTGCGGGAGAACGTGCTTTTTTAGCAGATTCAACTTTGGTTTTGGAACCAGATCTTGCTGCGTGTGGGAAGACTCACAAGACGCGTGCTCGGGCAACTTTCAGTCCAAAAATGGCTCTTTGATTTGGAACTTCTCATTTTCAAAACCAAACTTCAATTTCATGTAATTCAAAGCCCAAAACCCTTTAATACATGATAAATTTCACATTCTTAGCTTCCATTAAGCATCATAATCTCAAAATACTACCCAATTCCCAAGCACAAAAACAAGGGTAAGAATTAGAACACCAAAAGCATAAAATAGCCATGGTTTGGGATTCAAGCTCACTTCTTACATATTTACATATATTTTAGTCACATATGTAGCTAACTATGCAAAACCTCAAGATGGGAGCTCAACTTCCATAATCAACCTCAAGATAAACCAATATCAAGAATTTAACTCTTCAAGTAAACAACTCTTAAGGAATCAAGGTTCCATTCATGAAAAGAGTTCATTTAAACTTATATTTCTCAACCCCAACTCAATTAGGTGGTTTCTCTTCATTTTAGATCATGAATTTAAACTAGTAATAGATCAATCTTAAGGGGTTAAGTTGATTTCACATACCTTGAGCCAATCCCTTGAAGTCTACTTTAATTCTATCAATTTCCCCATCTTTCCTCTTCATTCTCAAGCTCTTCCTTCCTTCTTCTCTTTGAGTTCTCTATCTCTCCCTCTCTCACGTGGCTCACCATTTTCTCTAGATATTTTTGGTTCTAAAAGATGAGTCCATCAACTCATAAGACACCCATTATATAAATATACACACACAAACTTAACACAATAGGGAGAGCCAAACGTGGCCTTACAAATCGTACGAAATCAAATTCCAATTAAACCCTCCAGATGACTCTAAAAATTGTGCTGATCATAAATATGTCCTCTGTTCTGGTTTCTAAAACCTCTAAGGCCTTCAATTTACAGTAAAAAGTTAACCACCCAAACATGCATTAACGAATTAGACAAATCAGATTTCCAATTAATTTTCCCAAATAGTTCTAAAAATTCCCATTAACATACCCAAGTACCCAATTTTGATTTCTGAACCCGTAAAGGTCGGTAATTTCAATTTTAAAGCTGTGACTCAACAGATAATTTTTCAATTTGAACAGATATCATTAAATTAAAATGCATCAACCCATAAGGACATAAAAGTAATTTCGGATACGGATTTTAGGGTCGTTCCATTACCACTACAAAATGCCTCACCAAGCCTCTTTCCGTTTTTATGCCAAGAATGTTTTCCTCACCTACCCACAATGCCCATGCCTAAAAGAACAACTCTAACTAGCCTGTCAGCCATACTTCATACTTGTCACAAGAGATCTCCACGAAGATGGAAACCCTCACCTCCATGCCATGGTTCAATACACGAAGAAGATCCAAACCTCCAACTTGAGATTTTTCAATCTCACTAGAACCAACGGCAGAATCTATCAACCAAATATAGAAAAACTCTACTCGCCAACAACAAGTCGATAGTATATACAAAAAGGGGGTGAGTTCATCGAATGACGAGAATTTTCATCTAAGGGGAAAATTCCTTCAAAAAATAGAGACGAACTATGGAGGGAAATACTTGGAGAAGCAGAAATGGAGGAACAATTCTTTGCACTCTACAAAGAAAGATGTCCCACCAATTTCGTCATAAAATACCCCAAATTAAAAACATTTTCGAGGGGTCATTACAAAAGAGAGAGGCCCCCATATACTAGCCCCTTTAATTCATTTCCTTTCTTAAATGAAGAAGTAAAAAAATGGACAGAAAATAATATTTTGTTTGTAAGTCGAAATTTCGTTCAGTATAAGTTATGTCAAAATTGTTGTCTCTTCGTTTGGAGGGAAGACGACTTCCTTAGATTAGGGATACACAAAAATAATATCAACAATTTATATACTGACAAAGAACTCTCCTCCTCGTCTGATAACAGGAACTAGAACAGCGGCCCATCCGTCTAGTCTCCCTCTACCTCGAAGGATCCTCAAGAACAGGCAAAACCGCCTGGGCCAGAAGTCTCGGATGACACAATTACTTCTTCGGTAGATTAAGCTTCAAGGACTACGATCAAGACGCCGTCTACAATGTCATAGACGACATCAAATACTCTACAATCCCTACTGAATTAATGAAGAATTTAGTTGGTTACCGGAGAGACTTCCATATATTTGTTAAATTCAAACCAGATCTCACTATTATGGGAGGAATTCCTTGTATTATATTAACTAATGGGGACAGTAGTTGGTTAGATGCAATGCCCCCAAAAATGAGAGAATGGTTTGATGTTAATGTAACAACTATAATGATTAATGAAAAATTTTATTAATTATATTTATGAAACCACACAAAGTTTTATTTACTTACTACATTTCCCTTATCATCAACTATTACATCTTGAGTCACATCACTATTTTTTACACTAATGATTACATTTCGTAAAACATTAGAAAATTATGCGGGGTCTATAATGACTGATCCTTTACGATCAACTTCCTCTTTGCTAACACCAACCTCCGAAATCGACGGACCAGGATCAACATCACTAGTGTCATCACCACCCCTGTGTATATCAATCTCGGACAACTTTACAATATTGTTACTCATAGTTGGCTCCTTGAAACACATGATCATAGTGCGGCGTCTAACCTACACAAACACATTCAAGCACAATATCTCAAAACATGTTCAATTCATTCAGTCGGTTCTTAAACTTATCCAATTCATTCAGTACTTGTTCGTTCGGTTATTTCTATTCGTTCTTTAATTTCTTTCGTGTTCATGATATGCATATGAGTTTAAAACTAATGTTAAAACCATGCAAATGAAGGCTCGTAACATCAGAAAAAAAAATAAAAAAAATAAAAAACCGAAATCATCCTGAAAATTGTATGTGCAGAAGGCCCGGCCGCACGTGCAGAACCACCACCACTTGTACACTCCGCATGTGCAATTAAAACAGTGTTTCAGCCTTGCTGTGTTCTATTTTCTGCACATGCAGGGCTCACATCTGCACGTGCAGTTCTAGGCCAAATTCAATCCGAAATTTTGCTTCAATGTTGGAACTCATTCTTTTGCAAACACAACTTCAATTCTATGCATTTCAACTCCAAACCTCCTCAAATATAACTTGAATTCAACATTTCCAACTTCAAATAAAAATCACAACTTCATTAACAAAACCCAATTTCTACTCAAAAGATCAAAATCTAGAATTTAAGTGTAAAATCATAAAACATACAAGTTTGAGTTCCAAATTCATCTTCCATGGAAAATTCTTTTGAATTCCTTTAAGCCATGCAAGGAAACATAAAAGTATGGACATGAATTTCCAACATGAAACACAATTAAAACTTTAAAACAAAGCTCAAGTGTTGAATTGAAAGATCAAAATTTCAATTAATTTGGAAAATTACAAAACATGCCTATTTTGAGCTCTAAATTTAAAATCCATGGAGTTTCCTTCTCCAATTTGAAGAAATATACAAGAAATCAAATGTCTGAACAAGAGTTTCATGAAATGAAGTCATGCATGTCAAAACCTTGAGCTAAATTCTTCAAATCTAACCATGCATGTCATGTTCTTGAACTAGTTCTTACAATTTCTTCTCTTTTATGTTCATATGAATTTTTAAACATCATTAACTTCCCAATTATCCATGATTTCTCCTTATTTCAACTTAGATTCTACAATCTCATGAGTATAACACTTCAATTTCATAAAATTAGAGGAGAATTCCTACCTTTAATGGTTGAATTGGTGCAATTATAGCTTGATCTCCCTTGATCTTCTTCTTTCCCTTCTTTTCTTTATCTTCTTGTGCTCTCTGGAGTTTTATCTCCTCTCTCAAGTGTATATCTCCAACATAATGCACTCACTCTCTCTCTTGGTTTCTTTTTTCTTGACTATATTGATGAATAGGTTTATGTTTCGCCACTAATCTAATATTATACTAAAGTTAGATTAGATTTAGGCTAATTCATCATACTGAATTAAATTATACCAATCACATACTTAATTAAATCGTCATATAATAATTTAGATTAAGTTAAACTTAATTGTACTAATGTGAATTAGGCTCCATTAGTTTGATTAGTTAATCAAGGCTTAAGTTAAATAATTAGAGCTTAGTTTAATTGAATGTAATCTAATTAATTCGATCCAAATCAATTTTTAATTAAATTTCACAATAGAATCTAAAAATTACGCTAATCACAATAAAGTAATCAATTTCGATTTTTGTCGCCTTTATGACCTTCAATTTCAGATTTTAGCAAAATTCATAATAGATTTTCACAAAATTCATAATAGATTTTTTTACGATGAACAGATATGGATTCAAAACTCTTACGAAACACATAATTAGCATTCAAATTACATTACACACATAATCATATGTATAATTAATGAATTAATAACTTAATACGAAGCAGGGTTGTCACAGTTCTCACGACCTTCAAACTCTCATCTTCTCTCCATCTTTCTAGTTCTTTCTCTTTTATACTACATGATTAGCTTAGTTCTCTAATTTCCCTATTAATCCTATTAATCAAGCTTTACTCTAATTAATCATGTTTTGATCTTAATCTAGATTAGGCTAACTAACCCCATTTAGGCTTAACTAATTTTGCTTAATTTTCACTAATCATACTCAATTTTTATTAGGTACTCCTAAGACTCTATTCTTTAGACTAAGTCCATTAAGCTCCTCACTTAAGGTTTTCTAAGTTGTCTAGATGTTCAAATCACTAACTCAAATAACCTCCCTAACTTTCCATTACTTATTAAGGCTTCCTACCTTAAAATTCCTCAAAGTCTGCTAAGTTCCCTTCACGATTTCACAATCTCTACCTAGCAAACAATACATACGCTTTATGCCAATGATATGAGGATGTTTATGTGATAACCCTGTTCCGTGTTATATTGTTAATCCTTTATTATACTTGTGATTATGTGTTTAATATGACTTTGGATGCTAACCATGTGATTATATGTGTTTTTGAATTTATATATGTCCCTTGTGGAGATATCTATCCTATATGCGGCTATAATCTGAAATTGAAGGCCTTATCAGCTTCATAAACCAAAATTGATTGAATCATTGTGATCGGCATAATTTTTAGAGCCTACGGTGAAGTTTGATTAAAATTTGATTAAGACTAAATTAATTTGATTAATTCAATTAAAATAAGCCTTTAATTAATTAAACTAAGCTCCAATTACTTAGCTTAATCATGGATTAGTGAATTAAGTTAACCTAGCCTATATATATGCTAATTAAGGTGCTTAGCTCATTTTTGAGCTCAAGAAATTTGCCAAGAGAAGTATAGAGAGAGAGAGAGAGAGAGAGAGAGAGAGAGAAATATCAATTTAGAAAGAGAAGAACCAAATTCTTGAAGACTTGACTTGGTAATTGAAGATTTGGGAAGCTAGGCTCAAGAATTTGCTAGAGTTGGCAAGATTGAAGGCTCCAAGTGAGTATTTGAACTCTAATTCATGAGTTTAAGTCCATAAGTACATTAATTCAAAAAGAGTATGTAAATAAATGCAACAATTAAGTTGAATATGTGGAGATTAGGATCAATATGTGCATGCATGTGTAAATTTGTTATAATTCTTCATATTTAAGCATGAAACATGATAATCATGTTAAATTGGGAGTTACTTAGCATATGCATTCATGAATTATGAAGTTATGAAACTCAATTCCATTTAAAGATGATAGAACAAGAATTCAAGCTAAATTCATACATCCATGAAAGTTTAGAGTTCTATTTTATCAAATTTATGAAGCCTTGGGCATAAGAGATGTAATTCATCAAGTATTAATGTTCAATTACATGTTTTCAAGCTTTTGGACAAGTCATGCATGTGTTTAAGTGTTGAAATCAAGCTTGAAGCCTTGTTCTTCAAATCTAGAAATTCCATAAATTTGACTTACTGCTCGAGCGATGGAAAGGTGGTTCGAGCATATATTTCAAGCTCCCAGTACTTTTGCAAACATTAGGGGTTGGCTTGAGCGACCACCCTTTATTTTTTGTCTTGGCTTAAGCGACCAAGAAGTTGGCTCGAGTGTAAAATGAGAGCATCTAGTACTTTTGCAGACCAAGGGATTCGCTCGAGCGACCAATGTTGCGCTCAAGCGAAGTGCCCTATTTCAGGAAACTTTGAAAATTTGTTTTATGTTTCAATTTCTATTCTTTTTCATTTCTGAGAATTCTTAGGCATACATTGAGCATCCTAAATGAACTAAAGAGTTAGAAAGAAGCCTAAGAAGAATAAATGAGTTAAAGAACGGATTGAATTGTATTGTGACCCGATTTCCATATTTGTTATCGCAAGGACGAATCAACAATCTGAACACCATGAGTAATATCTTAGTAAAGATATTTTCATGTATGTTATTTTCTAAATGCTACCCATGTGGTAAGTCTTCCGAATTCATGATTTGTATTATGAATGAGTATTCTACGTATTTGATTTTGTGGGAGCCGAATAAGTGAAAGAGCCGGGAGACGCATACCCCAGAAACTAAATGCTACTCAGCCTCGTATTGCGTAACGAGGGCACCGAATGCGTTAGTGGAGCCAAATAGAAGGGGGTCAGCAAGTCCGAATGAATATAAGGTGAATGGGATAAAAGTAGGCTTAGGCCCCGAGGCCCAAAAAAGTAAGTATAAATACAAGAACCACAAATCTAGAAAGGTATGTAAGAATCACTCCACTGAACTTAGACAAGAAGCTATCTTGAGTGTCTGAACTAACTTGTCCGTCGGAGTGCTAATTCCGGCACCCCCGACCGAAGTGTTTTCATCTTTTCAGGTGACTAGCTGAGGATCACTAGCGTCTCCCGGGATCTGAAGAGTATTTCCAAACCACTTCTCTACAATTGGCGCTGTCTATGGGAATACTCAAATACATCCATGGCAGGCGTGATTGAAGATCCTCCGATAGCCACCGACAAGATTGCACAGAGAGGTGACCTTATTCTAGCAAGCTCGTTTGGCCCAACAACCATCGCAGCAAAACTTGCCTCGAACCTCCTCTCATCTTCCAACCCAACGCCAAGGACAATACAAGCGACCATGGCACAAGCTCGACAAATAAAACAGAGGCTGGATGACATCATCGCTGAGAACGAGCGCCTTTATCGTGATCTGGCCTCGGAAGTTACAAAATCCAAACAAACGGTGCGCCAGGCATCTAAGCGACCCCCGAGGGCAGATGATCGACGATCTTGGGCCCGACAGCAAGAAACTGATGGCCGCTATGCCTCAACAGATCATCCTGAGGAGTTGGCAAAAGATGAACGTCTCCACCAATGCGTCCGGAAGCGCGTGGTCGAAACACCTGCCCCTTCACAGGATGCATTTTAGCTTGATACCGTCCACATGATATACAGCCTACCAGCAGCCCCGGCCGTGCATGCGATCCAATCACATCCAGGCCCCCAACAACAACTCACGCCAGCAAAGCGGCCCCGAGAAACACCAAGTGTCACCTTTGATGATTCCGATTTGATCGGTGTAACACTCCCTCACATCAATCCGTTGGTTGTTGAGCTGCGTGTAAACCGTTTCACCGTCGAACGCATTTTTATCGACCAGGGCAGTACCTCGGAGGTTATATATTATAAAACCTTCACCAAACTTGGATTCAACGAGTCAGACCTGACTCCGACCCCTTATCCACTATTCGGCTTCAACGCCACTCTGGAGTAACCCTTGGGAAAGATCAGCTTACCCGTTCGAGCAGGCTCTAGAATGGTGGATGTGGAATTCTTGGTTGTGAGGCTGCCTTCACCGTACAATCTCATCATGGGCCGATCGTGGTTACATACGTTGCAGGCCGTCCCATGCACCTATCATCAACTGCTACGTTTCCCAACAGAACACGGCATTGAGCAAATCCACGGATCCCAGCAATCGGCATGAGCATGTTATCTCCTTGCCGCCAGAACGCCAAAGCAACTGCAAGTAAACTCCATTGAGGTGCCAAATCGGGAGATCCGGGATGACGTTAGGCGGTATCCAAATGAGAAGGCCACAGAAGATTTAGACCCAGTTGACATTGATGGAAGCCCAGAAAAGTTCTTCATGATCGGCGCCTCTCTGAATCAGGCCGACAGGCAGCAGCTGATCTCTTTCTTGCTCAACAATCTTGATGTCTTTGCGTGGACTCCGTACAAAATGTCGGGAATAGACCCATCAGTTTCACAGCACCGTCTGAATGTCGATCCGACATGTAAGCCGATCATCCAGAAAGGCCAGCGATCAGCCGCGAAGCACACTGTCGCCGTTGTTGAGGAGGTAGACAAACTGCCTGACGCCGGGCCAATTAGAGAAGTCACTTACCCTACGTGGCTCTCCAATACAGTGGTGGTGAAGAAGAAAAATGGGACTTGGCGAGTTTGCGTCGACTTCACGGATCTGAACAAAGCTTGCCCCATAGACTGTTTTCCTCTACCTAGAATTGACTAGCTCGTCGATGCGACGGCACGTCATCAACGCATGAGCTTCCTCGATACTTATAGAGGCTACCATCAAATCGCCATGCACCCAGATGACCAGGACAAAACTGCCTTCCTCACCCCAAAAGGAACCTATTGCTACAAAGTTATGCCCTTTGGGCTGAAAAATGTAGGGGCAACCTACCAAAGATTGGTCACCGCCATGTTCAAAGAGCAACTCAGCCACACTATGGAAGTATACATCGATGATATGGTGGTCAAGTCCAAAGAAGAACAAAATCATATAGCGGATCTAGAAAAAACATTCAGCATCTTACGCAAATACAGAATGAAACTGAACGCTTCCAAGTGTGCGTTCGGAATCGACTCTGGCAAATTTCTGGGTTACATCATCAATCACCAAGGAATTGAAGCCAACCCGAGGCAAGTCACAGCAATCTTGGAACTCGCCTCCTCCCGTTCAGTAAAAAAAATCCAAAAGTTGATGGGGATGGCCGCTGCACTTAACAGGTTCATCAGTCGGTCTACAGATCGCTGCCAACAATTCTTTCAGACACTACGGCAGGGTAAGGCTTTTGAATGGTCCGCCGAATGCAAATCAGCCTTCAACGGACTCAAGACCTACCTCCGCTCAGTACCTCTCTTGACAACACCCGTCACTGGTGACCCGCTCATCCTATATCTGGCAGTTTCCGATAGGGCCGTCAGCAAGATCTTGTTAAAAAGAGGAGGAGCAACGACCAGTGTATTATGTAAGCAAGGCAATGGTTGACGCCGAACATGCTACCTTCTGCTGGAAAAACTCATCTTAGCACTAGTCATGGCGGCAAGAAAACTAATGCATTACTTCTAGGGACATAGCATTAGGGTGCTAACAGATTATCCCCTCCAATCAGTATTGAGAAGTGCGGAAGCATCGGGACATGTTTTAAAATGGGCTCTTGAACTCGGCCAATACGACATTCAGTTTTTACTAAAACTGCAATCAAGGGGCAGGTGTTGGCCGACTTTGTTGTCGAATTCACCAGTGAGCTTGCCAACCTCAAACCTAATGACGTTCGACCAAAGGCTGAAATCCTACCAAAGCCAAACTGGAGAATTTATGTCGGGGATATTTGGCAATTATATTGTGATGGATCATCTAACCAAAAGGGCAGTGGCCCCAGAGTTATAATTATGTCTCCAGACGGCGCAGTAATCGAGCAGGCCGTCAAGCTTGGCTTCGAAGCATCAAATAATGAAGCCAAGTACGAAGCCCTTCTAGCCGGTTTGCGGAATGCGTATCTTCTCGGCGCGCGGCATCTGCTTGTGTTTTGTGATTCAAAGTTGGTAATCAATCAGCTAAAAGGGGAGTACGCAGCAAGAAACGACCGCATGGTGGCCTACATGAAAACGGCGAATTCCTTGTTGGCAAAATTTGACCATCACGAAATGAACCAAATAACACGCGACCAGAACACACACGCAGATGCCTTGGCGTGCCTAGCCTCCGCCATCAATTCTGAGATCAAACGGACCATCGAAGTAGGTTTCGTCCCGAAGCCGAGTATTGGCCCTTCGGAGGAAATCCATGTCAATGTTATAAAATCTGCACCAAGCTGGATGGACCCCATCGCTGCATTCCTCTCTTCCGAACAACTCCCAGAGGACAAAAAAGAAGCACACAAGCTGCGAAATAAAGCCTTGCGATACTATTTGGATCCGCGAGGGTTTTACAAAAAGTCCCTCTTTGGTCCATATTTGGAATGCGTGCACCCCGACAAAGTGGAAGAGCTTCTGACAGAGATACATGAGGGCAGTTGCGGTGCCCATTCTGGCAGACGGTCCCTAGCCCATCGAGCTATAACGCAGGGATATTATTGACGGACAATGAGAGCTGGCGCGGAGAGTTATGTGAAAAAATGTGAACAGTGCCAAAAGTTTTCCCCATTAACCCATCTGCTTGCCGAAGAGTTGAACTCTATCACCAGCCCCTGGCCGTTTGCTCAGTGGGGACTTGATATTGTAGGACCATTGCCCAGGGCCCCAGGGAACAAGCGATTCTTAATCGTCGCGACAGACTATTTCACAAAATGGGTCGAAGCGGAGGCTCTAACACATATACGAGATGCCAACATTAAACACTTTGTATGGAGAAACATCATTACACGATTCGGCATTCCGAGAGCTCTAATCTCAGACAATGGCACCCAGTTCGATTGTGGTGTATATCGAGAGTTATGCAGCAAATATGGCATTCGGCCTTACTTCTCGACACCGGCCTACCCCAAAAGCAATGGTCAAGCCGAAGCCTCTAACAAATCCATCTTGGACAGCATCAAAAAGAGGCTCGAAAAAGCTAAAGGCAAATGGGTCGAAGAACTGCCGAGTGTATTGTGGGCTCATCGTACTACGCCGAGGAGATCAACCAGAGAAACACCGTTTGCTCTATGCTTTGGAACCCAGGCAATCTTACCCCTGGAAATCGGCCTCCCAACTCTGAAATCGCAAGCTTTTGATATAGGCCGAAACAACATGATGCTTGCCCTAGATCTGATTCTAATCGAAGAACGGAGATACCGCGTCCTGGCATCCATGGCACGCCATTAGTAACAGCTCGCCAAGTCGTACAATCAGCGAGTTCAGTTGCGCCGATACACGCCAGGAGAGCTTGTCCTAAAGAAGGTACTTCCGGCCGACCGAAAACCGGCCGATGGAAAATTAGGTCCAAACTGGGACGGCCCCTATCAAATTGAATCCATCACAGGAACAGGGGCATATCGGCTCTCAGACATGACAGGAAGAAGCCTGCCATGGCCTTGGAATTCTACGCATTTACGTAAATTCTACCATTGACCGACTTGTGGGCTTGATACTTGTACGTGTTCCACCTTTGTAATATAAAGTTTCTCGTTTTCTCAAGCTCGCCCCCAAGCCTTGATTAATAAGGGCCGATTAAGCCTTCCAAGGCCAAAACAAAGACTCCGGATTCGGAGCGCCCTTCGTGGATATCACGATTGGCCAAAATAAAGTCTCCGGATTCAGAGCCCTTTTTAGTGCATGTCACCTTAAGGCCGATAAAGACTCCGGATTCGGAGCGCCCTTCGTGGATGTCACGATTGGCCAAAATAAAGTCTCTGGATTCGGAGCCCCTTTTGGTGCATGACACCTTAAAGGCCGATTGAGACTCCGGATTCGGAGCGCCCTTCGTGGATATCACGATTGGCCAAAATAAAGCCTCAGAATTCGGAGCCCCCTTCCGGTGCATGACACCTCAAGGACCGATTAAGCCTTCCAAGGCCAAAACAAAGGCTCCGGATTCGGAGCGCCCTTCATGGATATCACGATTGGCCAAAATAAAGTCTCCGGATTCGGAGCCCCTTTTGGTGCATGACACCTTAAGGACCGATTAAGACTCCGGATTCAGAGCGCCCTTCGTGGATATCATGATTGGCCAAAATAAAGCCTCTAGATTCGGAGCCCCCTTTCGGTGCATGACACCTCAAGGGCCGATTAAGCCTTCCAAGGCCAAAACAAAGCCTCCAGATTCGGAGCCCCTTTTGGTGCATGACATCTTAAGGGCCGATTAAGACTCCGGATTCGATGTGCCCTTCGTGGATATCGCGATTGGCCTTTCTAAGGTTTGTATTCGGACCACTTGATTGGCCGAATAAATATTCAATAAGAATCATTCTTAATTCAGACCGGTTAATGCATGTCTAAACATTTATGCTATACAAACACAAAACTTGCTAGAAAGATGAAATAATACGATTAATTAAACACAAAACATTTCAAGACCAAATACAAACGTTGAAAAGAAAAGAAATTCTATTTATTATGCGCAATGTCTATTCATTCGGCATCCTCATCGTCGCTCTTCTCAATTTCGAAATCGGGATAAGGAAAGTGATGGCTATGATACAGGGGCAAGGCCGAATCAATTCCCACGGCTTCGAGAGATCCCTCGGTTTGAAGGGCCTTGATCTAGCCGTGCTTGAATTCACGATTTTCACATCGACAGTTTTCAAGTGCAAACGGCCGATCAATCTATGCCTTAGCCAGCCCGTGAGTTGGGCCCATTCGGCTTCCCAAGCTCGCGCCTTGGCTGAGGCAAGGGCAGATTTATTAATCTTTGCGGCCGAGTTTTCAAGTGCAAACGGCCGATCAATCTGTGCCTTAGCCCACTCGCAAGTTGGGCCCATTCGGCTTCCCAAGCTCGCGCCCTGGCTGAGGCAAGGGCAGATTTGTTAATCTTAATGGCTGATTAATCTGTGCCTTAGCCGGCCCGCGAGTTGGGCCCATTCGGCTTCCTAAGCTCACGCCTTGGCTGAGGTAAGGACAGATTTATTAATCTTTGCGGCCAGGTTTTCAAGTGCAAACGGCCGATCAATCTATGCTTTAGCCAGCCCGCGAGTTAGGCCCGTTCGGCTTCCCAACCTCGCGCCCTAGCTAAGGCAATTGCAGATTTATTAATCTTTGCGGACGAGTTTTCAAGTGCAAACGGCCGATCAATCTGTGCCTTAGCCAGCCCGCGAGTTAGGCCCGTTCGGTTTTCCAACCTCGCGCCCTGGCTAAGGCAAGGGCAGATTTATTAATCTTTGCGGTCGAGTTTTCAAATGCAAACGGCCGATCAATCTGTGCCTTAGCCAGCCCGCGAGTTGGGCCCATTCGGCTTCTCAAGCTCGCGTCCTGGCTGAAGCAAGGGCAGATTTATTAATCTTAACGGCCGATTAATCTGTGCCTTAGCCAGCCCGTGAGTTGGGCCCATTCGGCTTCCCAAGCTCGCGCCCTGGCTGAGGCAAGAGCAGATTTATTAATCTTTGCGGCCGAGTTTTCAAATGCAAACGGCTGATAAATCTGTGCCTTAGCCAGCCCGCAAGTTAGGCCTGTTCGGCTTCCCAACCTCGCGCCTTGGCTAAAGCAAGGGCAGATTTATTAATCTTTGCAGTCTAGTTTTCAAGTGCAAACGGCCGATTAATCCATGCCTTAGCCAGCCCGCAAGTTGGGCCCATTCGGCTTCCCAAGCTCGCGCCCTAGCTGAGGCAATGGCAGATTTGTTAATCTTAATGGCGGATCAATCTGCGCCTTAGCCAGCCCGCGAGTTAGGCCCATTTGGCTTCCCAAGCTCGTGCCCTGGCCAAGGCAAGGGCAGAGTTATTAAGCAGCCGATCTAACCACAACCGAAAACAATAGCATTCAACATTTTACTCATGACTGTAGCAACAGATGAAAAGTACTAAAGTAAAAACTGTAAAAGCATATTCGACATCCTAAAAACTATCAGTCGGCCGGATCAGCCATCAGAATCAGACTTCAATGGCTCAACATCCACTTGCTCATATGGTATTGGCATAATTAACGAAGCTTTAGCAGCAGCAAGGGCCTTGCGCCAGCCATGTTTGAATCCCCGATTTTCAAACTTGGGGACTTGGTCAACGTACTCGTTAAGCCCAGCATTTTTCCCTACCTCAAACACTTTGGAAGACTCCGAGTCGACTACTTTCTTCGCCGCCTTCATTTTAGCCAACTCAGCCTCCAGTCTGGAGATCGCCTTCTGGGCCAATGTGAGCGCATCGTCGCTCGCGCCCGCCTTCTTCTCGGTATCCGATCTCAACTGATCGGCGCTACGAGCCCTCTCCATCTCGGCATCAGCCCTTGAGGCTTCCTTATTCGCCCTCAAAGCCTCGACCTCGGCCCTTCTCCTCTGGCCTTTAAGATCCTCACGTAGACGGCTAATCTCTTTGACGGCGTCACGATGGCGATGGCCCAAATCGGCTATCCATCCAACGGTCTGCAAAACAAGCATTTAAAACCTTAACTTCAACAGTGTTTGGATTAAGTGAAGCTAAGTTCGAATATGTACCAAAAGTGCCGATTGGGCGGCTAGTGCTGTCGCATTCAGATTCGTTTCCACCCGGAAGCCTCCTTATCAGATGGCAACGACACGGACGTGGCCAAGCTGAATGCGACTTTTGGATCTTTAAGCGCCGAAGCATCAGAAGAAACCGGCATGTTTCTTATCGTCGGCTGAACGACAAAAGGGATAATCACGTCTGATCCCTCTAATCTGGGACGTTTGCCGCTGTGTTCCTCTGAGCTGGCCTCAAACTTGGCAGGTTGTTTCTCTGCCTCAACTTCTTGGCCAGCCGGCACGATGACAGTAGATTCGGCATTCCGATTTTCTACCGTTTCCACCTCAACGTGCACGGACTCTGATCTGCTAATAGGCAGGGAGAATTGAGATTCGGCGGCGGGCGGTATTTCAAACAGAAGGGCCTCCACACTTCGTCGCGCGGCCAATCTCTCCGCATTCGCCTTCCTGGCAAGTTTTGTCAGGCTTAGCCCTACCATGTCTTCGGGGTCTGCGGCGGGAATACTTTCCAAACCGTGAACAACGCTGTCAAGTGAAGGATCCCCTCGGCCCGAGGTGGATGGGGGATCGGCCGAATTTAATACCTCGTCAGATTCGGTTTCAGACTGATCTGATTCGCTAACATTAGCTACTTCCCGCTCTGAATCGGGCCCTTCAAATCCAACCTGCCTCAAGTTTTTGAAGTCGGACAAAATAAGAGCGATAAGAGAATCTTCGCCTTCCGAAACGGGGATATTTTCTGCCGCCGAGAAGGTCGTATATGTCGGCTCGTAACGAAGTAGAATATGCGCCGACCTCCCTTGTTTCTGAAGACTTCGACGGCTGAAATATTTGAGTGCGACTTCTATATCCAAAAGAACGGCGCCGTCAGTTGAAGGGAGAACTTTCTTCAAAATGCTTCCTACACAAGACAAGCCGTCACATTTCAAAGAAGAGGCTTCACAGTATAAACGTACAAATAATAAAAGTGAGAAGGCAATCAGCCACCTGGCTCGCCCCTCCGCCTGGGAATAAGGTCGACGTGATCCTCTCCTTCGCCAAATTCCCAGTTACCCTGGACAACGACCATAACGTCATCAACTCGTTTTCCAGAACTGGAAAGCATAGTAATCAGTTGATGATCGATATCCTTGGCCCTAAGGAAGAAACGCCCGTGCTGACCAGAAGACTTAGCCAAGGCATAGCAATGCCAGATGGCTGGAATGCCAAGGTTAATTCTTAGGCGACGGTTGAGCGCTACAATCCCCATTATGACTCTAAAGAAATTTACATTAGGTTGGGAGGGGATTAAACCCAAAGAGCGGCTAATGCCCTAAGAAACGAGTGAAGGGGGAAACGGACTCCACCCTCTGCAATTGACAAAAGGAGAAAGACAATCGTGGTTTCGTCCTCCCTCTCCATATCAAGAGTGCCGTCTGCCACAAGCGACAGATGGACATCATCAGGAATGAAGAAATGGCGTTTAAAGCCAGCAATTCGATCTGACGGGAGAAGGTCTTTCAGATGTTTCGCCATGTCCTACAGTTTGAGAGAATATGCCAAGGAAGGAACAAACTAGAAAAAGTCTTCAAAGTAAAGGAGGAGAGAACTTACAAAAGATGAAGGGGATATCGGAAAACAGAGTTGTAGGGACTGTCCAAAAGGTAACCCAGCGATAAGCGTCACGAGATACATGAAAGGACGTCAAAATTTTGAATCGCAATAAATAAACATATGCGCGAAGGGAAAAAGTCGACACGACAACCGAAAGGAGTGCGCTTAGATATCCGCATGATGATGAGGCCAGCCGCCGAATTTTGGCTTTGACCTTTCGAAATTCAAAACTAAGCACTCCAGCCAACTGTCGTCAGTGAAGTGCTTGGGGGGCAATTGTGGGAGCCGAATAAGTGGAAGAGTCGGGAGACGCATACCCCAGAAACTAGATGCTACTCGGCCTCGTATTGCATAACAAGTGCGCCGAATGCGTTAGTGGAGCCGAATAGAAGGGGGTCAGCAGGTCCGAATGAATATAAGGTGAATGGGATAAAAGTAGGCTCAGGCCTGAGGCCCAAAAAAGTAAGTATAAATACAAGAACCACAAATCTAGAAAAGTATGTAAGAATCACTCCACTGAACTTAGACAAGAAGCTATCTTGAGTGTTTGAACTAACTTGTCCGTTGGAGTGCTAATTCCGACACCCCCGACCGGAGTGTTTTCATCTTTTCAGGTGACTAGCTGAGGATCACTAGCGTCTCCCGGGATCTGAAGAGTATTTCCAAACCACTTCTCCACAGATTTGTAAAGGACTTGAAACGTGATTGATAAGCATGAAATTATAAGATTAGACCAAAGGTCATTTTGTATGAATACGCAATGGGCCTAAGGCCGTTTGGTATGTTTGATGAGAATATGAAATGGGCCCAAGGTCGTTTGGTATCTTTGACAAAGACACGGAATGGGCCTACAGCCGTTTAGAATGTTTGACAAGATAGACCTATGGTCAACTTGCATATGAATTGGACTGAAGGTCATTTTCTATGATCATTAAATGGACCAAAGGTCATTTTGAATAAGTAATTGATTGGACCAAAGGTCGTTTTGAATGTGAATATGAATGTGAACATAATCATGATTATCAACGCGTGCATGAATGTGAATTTGGAAATGATGGACCTAAGATTGTTTGTACATACGATATGAAGGACCAGATCGTCAATTGTGCATGGATCCATTAAATGTGAACATGGTCTTGAATTTGAATATGCACTTCAATATGCGCATGAATAAGAATATGAAAATGTTGGACCCGAGGTTGCTTAGCACATATGTTATGATCAATTATGAAAAATGTTTGGACCTAAGGTTTTTTCCTCTCTTTGACATGTACTAAGTATAATGGATTGGACCCGAGGTTGTTTCGTTATGATTTGTTTAAGTATGTTATGAATGGGAAGTGCATTCTATATGTAATAAGTACAAGTATGATTTATTTAATACGAATCTCATTCATTAACCTCTTTACTCTGATATTATTCACTGAACGTTAGCTCACTCTTTATTTATATGTATATAGGTCTGCAGTGGGATGTCCAGTCCCAGCCCCAGTGATATGTGAGAAAACCAAGTTTTGAGAGGTCAACCCGGGATGCCTCACAGAAGAGGCTTTATTCTTAATCTTTTGTTTGTCCTTGGGTTGCTTTTGTTGGTCACGTATGACCGTTTATGTATATAAGTTTTGACTTGGAAGACTGTGTGATGAATGTTCCTGGACATGTATGATATTGTTTTGTATGAATGTGTGAGTTATTTAAAATATGAGTAAAAAGTTTTTGTTCCATGCCATATAGGCACATGCTCATTGGACAATCTTTACATTTTGCTTCTGCTTTTGGCCTCCTATTAGTAATCATGAGTTGATTTCTATCTAAGGCCATAGGTAATCCCATGATTACTGACCGGTTATGATCCTAATCTATAGGGGCAGGTTCAGGTCATGACAGTTGCTTAACATTATTACATGTATGAATGCTATGCATGCTTTGACCCTCACAAAAACACTAGGAATCTCTAGGTACGTGTCTGCTAGTAGGCAATTTGTAACATGCCTGGGGGTACTTGTGCGCGTTAAACAGTTCAGACTCTCAACTTCTTCGATCTAGTCTCACGAGTGCAATGTGAAACATAGATGAGAGTCAAGATTTGGCAACTTTTATAGAAAATCTATTTTAATACAAAATCTTTGCCAAAAACGGACTACATCAATGATGCTTGGCTCGAAACCTTAGGTATGAGAAGAGAAAGTCATTAATTGAGCACCCCAGCTCACCCGATCAAAAAATCAGCTACTACTAAACCATAATATAAGTTTTATTAACTTTATATGTTCATATTCTGGTTATTAAATAACTCCTACAATTTACTATGTGAAACATACAAATATAGACAATGCCACCCACTTTGGAACAACTTGATTTCATGTAGTTTGAGAAAGTTTTGAAGACGTACAACTCAAAGAGATTGAGTTTACAAACATGAAAATCAGCATCATTCCAAATTAAGCGACACAACCTCCATCCACCAGCATTCATACAACTATATCAAGTAAGCAAATAGCCCCATGGTAGAATGCTAAACATAGAAAGAAAAACATACACAAGCAGGATGCTAAAGCATAAAAACTTACATGTTTACCGACATCCCGCAAACAATTACAAAATAAAGTTAGCAAAATATGCATGGTCTTATATACAAAATCCTAATGTAATTCACTCATGAGATGCAACTAATGATTCGGCTTCTAATGTATTATATGTGAATCATCTCAAGAACATGAGATAGCGTACATAATTGCATAGGAATTGATTAAATTCACAAATGCAAACTTAGCCAAATTAAGATGTATGAAACATGGATGCAAAGCATGGATAGGATTAAAAACAAAATATGATGCTTATGTACAAATAAGGAAAGCAAGTAAAAAATGGGATAAAAAGAAACTGAGCAGGGAATTATTACAACACTTGAAAGAATAATTACAAACCAAATGAAAGAGAGAGAATATTACAACAAAATGAAAACCACACAAAACTCTCAAATGAAAATAAAAACAATAGCTTCAAGCGCCTCGGAGACCATCGGAAGTTAGTATGCTCAATACCGGAAGACTACTCCGTTCCATCCAAAAGAAGTTAGCTAGCCGACCGGCCAACTAGGCCTAGAAAAACCTGTCTTATTATAACACCGAGAAAAGAACAAACAAGGAATATGTAGGTGGCTCAACTTAACCTCTCCCGGTTAGAATACAATAAAACTAATGTGAAACTAAAACAAGAAAACAAATATAAGATAGAAAGTGCAAGAAAATGAAGAATTGAAAACTAATTACTTCTGGTTAGATTACAAAAAAAATATATATATATAATGAAAGCAAGAAAACGAATACAAGATAGAGAATGCAAGGAAAATGAAAGAATTAAAGATTTACCTTCCAAAGAAATATTAAACTTATTGATTTCCAAACTTCCTCTTGATCACCCTCAAGGTTATGAATTGCATTCTTGATCCTTAATTCAAAATTTTGGAATGTGAGCTAGAATGGTGGTTTCAGACAAGTGTAGGAAATGAGTGCTCGGTTCTTCAACTTGGTAAAGACTACCCTTTCTTTATCAAAGCTCTAGGATTTAACTATAATAACATGACTTGGATGACTTTTGTAATAGGAGAGAGATATGGTGTATAGCTTGAGAAATTGGAAGTTCACAACTAACACTTAATTTTGGCTAATTCTTGAATTCAAAGCTTAAACTATGTTCTTCTTTATCTCTAGCCTTCTCTACCCAATCTACCCTCCTCTTTCCCTTAACAATTTGATGTATTTATATAGGCAATGCAAGTGGAGAAATGGGGGAAGACAAGAATGGAGCATTAATGAAGACAATAGAGCAAATTGAGTACTCATGAAGCACTAATGGAGCACTAATGGAGCTAATGGAAGACAAAAGTGGAGCATTAACTTCAATGGATTAAGCACTAGGCAATGGAGGGTGAGTATACATGCATTCAATGCATAATGGGTCATAAAAATGGGTTGTGAAGTGCCTCACTCGAACCAACACAAAAAATGGACGAATCTGTCTCTGGGCAGTCAACCGGCTAGACAACTAGGCGGTCGACCAGCCAAAGAAAAAAACACTCGTTTTGCTCCGGTTCGACTCTGTTTCACTCTGGTTCAGTCCAACTTCGCTCCAGGTGTCTGACAGGGCTTAAACACTTGACCAAAATAGGCTTAGGGTTGGGAATAAAGCTTAAATTACATCTCTCTTCCTAAGGATTGTGTAAGAAACACATTATGATTGTCATCATCAAGTAATCAAAAGGAAACACCTAAGTCTTAGGTCCAGTCAAAATAGGTGTCTACAGTTGCCCTTCTTTGACAAAGCTCGAATTCATTTCATGACGTAAGTGAATGTCAAAGGCCGAAGACGATCCTTTTGACAAGGCCGTAAGACTTGGACAATCAAACAAGATACAGATGCAGTTGATTAAATTCGAAGGTGGCCTACATATCCATTTGCAAGGAATTAAACCAACATAGTTCAGGGATAGAATACAAATGACATGCTCGAAATACAATTTGAAAGTTGGACTTACACGCTTCGCGTAGCCAATTTTTTTTCTAAAAATTCATGATTATACAATGCAATGCAATGCAATGCAATAATGATAAAGACATGAAGATGGCAACAGGAGAGGCAAGCCTCATGCAAACGATATGAAGCATAACAAGAGGTGCATCACATATAAATGTGCCACAACATAAATAATGGATGGGGAAATGTGAACTCAAAATCCAAACATGTCTCACACGAGAGAAGGAATAGTGAACTTGAGATCCAAACACGTCTCATGCGAGAGGAGAAAAAGTGAACCTGAAATCCAAACGCGTTTTACGCGAGAGGAGGAATAGTGAACTCAAAATCTAAACGCGTCTCACGTGAGAGGAGAAATAATGGTATAACCAACAGGCGTACCTAACTGTATTTCATACGGAGAGGAGGAAGGTTTTAATCAAGTAGACTTCAAATCCTAACACATTTCTTGTGAAATGAGGAAATGTAGTGCCTAACTATATTTCATATGGAGAGGGGGAATGTTTTAATCGAATAAACTATCAATCCTAACACGTTTCACGTGAAAGGAGAAAATGTGGTGTAACCAACAGGCGTACCTAATCATATCTCATACGGAAAGGGGAAAGGTTTTAACGAAATAAACTATAAATCCTAACACGTTTCACGTGGAAGGAGAAAATGTGGTGTAACCAACAGGTGTACCTAACCGTATCTCATACGGAAAAGGGAAAGGTTTTAACTGAGTAAACTACAAATCCTAACACGTTTTACGTGAAAGGAGAAAAGGTGGTATAACTAACAAGCGTACCTAACCGTATCTCATACGGACATGGGGAAGGTTTTAACCGTATTTAAATGATGCACAAATACATTAGTATACATACAACTTACATTACTACATACATTATATATACAGACATATATATATACATACCAAATGTATTCATACATATACATATACAGACACATATACATGCATGTACATATGTACATACATATACATATATATACAAACAGGCATACAGTTACACATATACATACGCACGCATATAAATATATACCTATATACATATAGATAACATATATACAATGTATAGCATACATATATACACAATATATAAATACAGTAGACACATACATATACGATATACACATTTCTCTCTCTCCCCTGTTCTAGTTTCTCTCTCTCTCTTACTCGTCTTCTTCAACTGTTGCGTTTGGCGAGTGATTTCAACAATCACGGCACCCGACTAACAAAGCTAGACCTACCTTGATCTTCAATGATTGCCTCGATCTCCCTACTATCTTGTTCTTTGCTTTCGTCTTCTTCTTAACCCAGCTTGCAAGCGAGACAGAGCAGAAGGCCGCTAAACAAAACTCTCTCTGCCATTACTCTACTACCTCTCCCTTTGGCATTACTCCCCTATGACATGGCCTCTTCCCACCATACTTTTTCCCTTTTTCCAGACCTTAATGAATCCTCGATAGAGATTACTGACGCCAACTCCTCTAAGCCTCGATAGGGTGCCCATGCCTCTGTCCCTATTTTTAGTTTTGCTGCGCTGTCAATTGAACAATTGATGGCAGTGTAGTCTGACAATGATGCCAACTCTTATACATTAAAATCCTATGTGGAGACCGTAACCGCGGTCTCCAATTTGTTCCACCGGCTACATAGCAGGACAAATGAGGTACAACGATTGAAAGCACAACTTTCTCTTTTCCACAGCATGTTTCAAGATACCCAAAAGGAGATTAACTAACTAAAAAAAACAAAATACAGAGCTGAAACGCCAGGCAACCTCCGCAGCCTGATTCAGAGCTCTTTAGTGCTCCTCATTTGATGGACGACAAGGAGTCATCTTTTTTGGAAGCTCTGCAAATGTTGAAGTAGAGTCTTCAAGAGGTTCCAAGGAGTGAAGATGTGGTGAGGCAACTGACGGAGAATCGAGCAATGAAGCCATCTACAAATGACATCAGTTTGTAATCACTGGGCTGCCACCAGTGATCCAAGAACATTCATTCATCTTTCTTTTTGTTTTCTCTATCTCTGTCTCTTTCTTCTTCTTCTTCTTTTTTGTTTTTGTTTTGTTTTGTTTTGTTTTTTTGTGTATTTTTACTTAGGAGTGGGCACTTGAAGCTTCAACTCTCTTTTATACCACTTTGACTGAGGTTTGATCGCTGACATATAACAAAAGGAGTTTTGTTTTTCAAATCCGAATGGCATGAATGGCATAACATTGAGCATGAAAACCATTTTGTTTTGAATTTTGAAGTGGAAAATGGTTGCATTTCAATGAGTTCTGAACTGAATATTGAACCAATCATTAACTAAAACACAAAATATAACTCAAGGAAAATAAAGCAAAAACCATCCCAAAAGCACCCCTTTATGCTTGCCAGAATAAAATAGACACAAAACAAAATATCACCAGTCGATCACCTGGTCAACCACCCAACTGATGGACATCGCTAGAGACAACTACTGTGCATTTTTCGGCGAGTGCTCGACTTGAAGAAAAAATACAACGAGGACTCAAGAGTGTAGGGAAAAGATAGAAAACCTGACTTGAATGTGCCCCTAGTTCATCGCTTTGACTTTTTTCTTTTGGTTTTCTACTAAAAGGATTTTCATCAATGTGAGAGTTTACTTAGCATGCTTGTTCCACTTCTCCATTTTGAAATCATGTAAGTCAGGCAGGGAGCACTAAAAAATTTTCCATTTTGGTCCAAAGAATGGTTTGGGTTTTGCAAAAAAGAAATAATTGTCAAGAAAATTAGTCAACTTTATTAAAAATCCTCAAAATCTATTTTCGTAAATGACCACTACTCGACCAACATGAAATGAACCCTTGAGATGCACAACTGAATTTGTCTTGCAACTGAACTCATCATAAAAGAGAAATAGGACAATTGAGTCGAACAGGATGAGCTAATCAAACATAGATAAGATAGCCTAGTCGAATAAAGATGCACTAATCAAACATGGACGGGATGAGTGAGTTGATAAATAATTAGGGCCGAACTTTAAGATGAAGCTACCTACGTATTCCAAAGATAGGAATCAGGCCATATATAGTTCCGACTAAGGTTCACTCGGGTATTAACACTCTCATTTTGTGCTATAACTTTTGCCAAAACCGCCCTTTCGGGTTTTTGACCTTGTGAGTTTTTTTTTTCATTTTTTTATTTTTTTTTATTTTTTATGCTCTAACTTTTTCTTAGGCCACCTTTTCGAGTTTTTGACCCAGCAAACCTATCAAGGATAGTACTTCTTTCGCTTGTCCATGTTGATTGGTTGCGAGAACTCCAAACCATCTAAATCCATGACAATGACTGCTCCCCTTGACCAAATTGACTTGATGATGTATGGACCCGTCCAATTAGGCCTTGTCCTTAGGGTTGTAGATAGGAGCTTAATTGTCCTTCAGCACTAAGTCCCCTTCCCACAAATTCTTGGATCTGACCTTTTTGTTGAATGCTCTGGTAATCCTGCGTTAATACCCCTGAACATGGTATAACGCCTTCAATTTTCACTCATCAAACATCATCAACTTCTCAAATCGATTTTGTTGCCATTCAGCTTTTGTTATCTGACATTCAGCCATAATCCTTAACAAAGGTACGTCTAATTTGATTGGCAAAACAACCTCCATTCTATATACCGAAGAGTAAAGGGTTGCCCCTATAGATGTTTGAATTGATGTCCTATATCCCCAAAGCGCAAAAAGCAGTTTATCTGGCCAATCTCTATAAGTTTTCACCGTCTTACGCTGAATAGTCTTGATGTTCTTATTTGCAGCTTCAACGGCTCTATTGGTTTGTGGTATGTAAGTTGATGACTTGTGAAAAGCCATGTTATATTTCTCAAGTAGAACTGCCACTTCTCCTCTAAAGTATGAGCCATTGTTTGAAATTACTTCATTTGGCACCTCATATCTGCAAATGACGTTATTTCTGATGAATTTGGCCACGTGTGATGCTTTCAACACTGAGAACGACTGTGCTTCAACCCACTTGGTAAAATAATAAATGGCAACCAAGACAAACTGATGCCCATTTGAACCCTTTGGTGTGATTGCCTAGATAACGTCTATGCCCTAAACTGAGAAAAAGACAAGGCGAAGTCATGTCGTAGAGTTTTGATGGTGGGATGTTCATGCGATTGGCATGGATTTCACATTAGTTTCATCTCCTAACAAAGTCGATACAATCACCCTCCATGGTTAACCGATAGTATCCTTGTCTAAGGATCTTTCTAGCCAGCATTATCTTGTTCATATAGGCTCCACACCCTCTTCCATGGATGGTTTCCATGATATGTTTTGTATCTTCTTCCTACACACACAGCTTATATATTTTTGGATGTCCTCTTCTATACAGCTTATCTCTGCAAATGATGAATTGAGCAGCCAGAGGTCGTATCCGCCTTTTGTCCTTAACATTTGCCCCTTGCAGGTATATACTGCTTTCCAAAAAGTTAAAAATATCAAAGTACCAAGGGTTTTTATCTTGAACTTCTTCTTTGTAGCTACCATTTCATATGTGGGCATATATCTTTGTTCTATCAAGATTGGGCGCATCTTAACCCCAACTGGTATATCTATCATGGAGGCCAAGGTTACCAACACATCAGTAAATTGGTTATTTTCTCTCACCAGGTGTGTAAATGTCAGTCTTTTGAACCTCAGGATCAACATGTCCAAGGTCTGATGATAGACTTTTATTTTCTCCTCTTTAACCTTCCAGTCTCCATTGGCTTAAGAGACGACCAAGTTCGAATCCCCAATCACATCTAGCCTTATTGCCCCTAGTTCTAGAGTTGCTTCCATTCTGGCAATGTATGCCTCATACTTTGCTTGGTTGTTGGATACCTTGAATGGGAGTTGAAAGCTAAAGGGATATGGGAATCATCTGGCGCTATGAGCAACACACCTATCGTAGCCAAATTGATTGGATGCTTTATAAAAGTACAACTTCCAAGTGTCTTCTTCCACCTGCATGACCTCCTTATCTGGGAATGAATAATCCATATATTCTTCTCCTTCAATAGGGTGATCAGCCAAAAAATCTGCCACGACCCTTCCTTTAAAAAATTTGTGAGCGACATACTTGAGGTCGAATTCAGAAAACAAAAGCAACCAACAAGCTAGCCGATCAGTAAGCGCTGGTTTCTCAAAGAGATATTTGATGGGGTCTAATTTTGAAACTAGAATTACCGAGTGAGCTAATAATTAGTGTCTCAATTTTCTGGTGGCCCAAACCAAAGCCAAGCAAGCCTTTTCCAAGTGAGTGTAGTGGGTCTCGTATTCAAGCATCTTCTTACTCAAGTAGTAGATGGCTTTCTCCACTTTCTCGCCTGACTCTTGCACAAGAGTACATCCCACGATTGATTCAGTCATTGATAAATACAAAATCAATCGTTTTCTTGGCTCAGGTGGTGATAACACAAGCGGATTCTGCAAATACCGCTTAACTTGCTTGAAGGCAAACTGACACCGATCATCCCATTAGAATTTCTTTCCTTTCTTTAACAAACCAAAAAGAGGTTCACAGGTCAAGGTTAATTTAGAAATAAACCTCCTTATGAATTACACTTCGCCTAGAAAGCCCCGTACCTCCTCTTCAATCATTGGTGGCAGCATTTCTAAGATGGCCTTAATTTTGGATGGACCAACTTCAATTCCCCACTATGTGATCAAAAATATCAATATCTTGCCTACAGTTACCCCCAAATGTGCAATTTTGTGGATTCAGCCTCAACTTGTATTTCCTGATTCTCTCAAAGAATTTATTCAATACAGTATAATGGCCTTCCCAATTTTTGGACTTGACAATCATGTCATCTATATACACCTCAACTTCCTTGTGGATCATATCATGCAACAATGTGGTGACGGCTCACTAATAAGTGGCCCCAGCATTTTTCAAACCGAATGGCATAACCCTGTAACAATATGTCCCTCATGGTTTAGTAAATGCGGTCTTTTCTCTGTCCTCTAGAGCCATAAGGATCTGGTTATACCTCGAAAGTAAGGCATGCCCTGCAGTGAAGTCTACCAATTCATCAATATGTGGCAATGGAAAGTCATCTTTCGGACTAGCTTTGTTCAAATCTTGGAAGTCAACGCAAACCTTAATTCTGCCATCTTTCTTCAGGATTAGCACAATGTTTGCTAACCAAGTCGGATATTTTGATACGAGCAAGAACTCGGCATTGATCTGTTTAGTAACATATTCTTTGATTTTTAATGCCTAATCCGGACAAATTTTGCAAAGCTTCTGTTTGACAGGTTGGGCCTTAGGATTAAGAGGAATCCTATGTTATACAATCTCAGGATCAATTCCAAGCATATCTTCATAGGACTACGCAAAACATCTTTGAATTCTTTTAATAAAGCAACTAATTGCTCGCGTCTCTCTAAAGATAAAGTGGAACCAATCTGGACCAAGTGAGGATTTATTTTAGTACCCACATTTACAGAAACAATTTCGTGATTAATGACTTAGCAAGCCTTTCTTCCTCCCAGTTGATTAAATTTTTCGAAGCCTATGAAATTTCTTCCTCTTCGTTTTCATCAAAATTCTAAAAATTCTAATCAATGCTATGAACTATAGATACAGAGAAGTAAACAGAAATCACAACATCTTCATTTAGAATCTCGGGCTCAACAGTTGCAACAGACTCAAAAGAAAAAGAAAAAGCAAAAAAAGACTCTGACATCTCAAACAAACTCAAATCTGACTCCAACCCCACAAGCCCAACGAACTCAGACTCACTAACCAATTCAGAATTCTCAATAAAACATTTTTAACGTGCCAATTTGCTTGCGTACCATTCACTACATCCACGATAAAGCTTGAGCAATCGACAGGTGGTCCTTTCCCAATCACAGAAATAGTCATATCTCCCAAGTTCATTGGTTTAGCACTAGTATCAAACTCTTTTAACAAATCAACCAGTGTCAGACCCAGGGCGTCCTCTGTACCGCTTTCAAAGTTGACATCACTCTCTTGACCGATGTTAATGCTTGGATCTACTTGCTCCTCGCTGCCATCAGAAAGCTAATGATCGAAGAAGATTTCAAACCCATGTTATCTCTTCTTTTCCTCTTGGTCAATCCATGGCTCCAGAAACCTACAGAAAAGGAAATTCTCTTTTTTTAGGACAAAGCGCCCGTTCAAGGTTCCATAAATTGGCTTATGGACCAACTCAAACTGTCGCTTGGTTCTCTTTGCCTTGATCCTTTCCTTGATCTCTTCACTTTTCCTTTTCTAGTCATCTACTATAGGTGCATACCCTAGTCTAAATGCATGCGATTTATGAGGTATTTCACCGGCTATAGCAATACCTTTCCTGCCACTTTGTCCTAACCCCATCCCAGAAATGTGACCCAGTTTACTCATAAAGTAGATTGATTGGGCTTTGACGTATACACCTTCATCTTCTGCCATGAATGTTTGAACTAGCTGAGCCTCCGCCAATGTGAAGCCTAAGAGGAACACATCCTCCTCTCTATGTTTTATTTCTAGCAGCGGTGTTGTGACTTCTAGGAAGAATGAATGGATGAATTTCCAAAGATAGTGGCAATTCCTCCGTTATATGGGTATTTTACCAATTGATGCATTGTGAATGACACAACTTTCATCTGATGAAGCCTTCCCAATAACAAGTTGAATGTTGTGGGTACATCCGTAACATGAATTCAGCTTCGTGCTCAGATGGACCCACTATTATTTGCACTTTCACTGTCCCAATAACTTCTCAACTAGTAGTGCACGAAGGGCAGATATTGATAGCCAATTCGGTATCAATCAATACAACTGGGATCCATTTATTTTTACACTCCAATGACACATATAGAGGCATGTTGTGTTCTAATCCCTCTTGTGGTAATTCTTTGTCGGCAAAGGTTATTACAGGGACTGTTTCTCTTGGGGTGATTAGCAACACCAGTTATTCTAGAGTTGTGTCAATTAACAGCTTAGCCTTACTTAAGGTTGACAACATTGCTTGTTGGTGCTCTCGGAAAGCCATGAGAAGCCCCCAGATGGAGATGTTTGCTATGATCTTTTTTAATTGTTTTAGGACCAGGTCTTCTTCCACTTCTTTCTCTTTCTCATTCTCTTTCTCAACTTCTTTGTCTTTGCTTGAGGACTTTCCTTGGTCTAGGTGTGGAGGCTTGAGGTAGCGCCCACTCCTAGTCGAATGATCAATTTCTTCTGAGTACCAAGTCTCGTCAGGCACATGGCTTATCCATTTATCATCAGTATAAGCGAACTATAGGTCGTTATCATCCCACTATTTGCCTTCGTTGACCAAAAGGCAATTATCAGGCTCTACTAGAATCATCCCCACGGTATACTCTAGTTGGATTTCTAGTTCTTCTTCTTTCTCTGCCGGAACCCTTTCCTATACTACAGTCTTCAGATTTTTTTGTGTTGATTTTTAGTTTATCCCCTTTTCTTTTAATTTCCTCATCCGAAATTTTTCTACTATTTGACTAATCATGATTGACATTGAAATTCTCGGATCCCACCATCCTATCTGCACAAAGGTCAATTCTTCAAAGAATTGAAAATTAGCCAAGTCCTTCTCTAGGTCAGCCAAGTCGTCCAATCCATGTTCAGGTACATCTTCTCTGACAACATTGATAGAAAATGTGACAACCCTCACCACTGATTAGTGCTAATTTATGATTAAGCATGTTAATGACTGATTGACTGAAATCCTGAACTGATTGATTGAGTGTATAGCTTAAGTGCATTTCTATCTGTTGACTGTTGAATGATCTGTTTATGTTTTGTGTTTCAAACTACGAATTGAAGGCCTTATCGGCCGAATTCGAAATAGATTAATGTTTTATGCTAATTGGAATTTATATGATTTTATGATAAATTTAGTTAAAATGTGATTTAGTATGATTAAATTAGATTAAATAAAGCTAAATTAATTAAGTTGGACTTATTTACAAATTTGCCACTAAGTGGACTTTGCTAGACAATTGCATGGGATTGATTCACATGTGTTGCATCTTTTGTTCACTTCATTTCTTGAGCCTAAACCGACTAGAGAGAGAGAGATGGGAGGAAAGCTTGATTTCATCTAGAATTGGCTTGGAAACTAGAAGAATTGAAGGTTAATTTGCATAATTGAGCTTCCACATCTTGAATTCAAGACTTAAGGTAGAGAATTTACCTTCTTGTTCATATTTTGGGTTGGTTCTTTCATGGTTTAGAGGATTGTTGGAGTTTGGAGCCAAGCTATGGCTTAAATTGTTGAATTGAAGCTTAAATCATGCATGCATGTGCATATCATGAAGTTTAAAGTTGTTTTCATGAAAATCCTTGCATGCATGTCTACATTCTAGTTCTAGTCCGTGAATTCATTATGTTTTTGATAGAATTGACTCATTTGGTCATGTATTTGAAGCTTTGAATTTGGTTGAACACATGCATGTTTTATACACTTTGTGTTCTTGAAGTTTTGCTTGAAATTGTGTTTAATTGAACTACCTTTAGGCTTTGATTTCTCAAATTGATCTTTGAAACATGTTATATTATGGGTTTTGAAGTGTTTTCCAGAAAATTAGCCCAAAAGGATCGGTTTTGATGCTTTAAAAGTTGATTTTGAGCTTGAGGTTCAAATCTGGAAATTCCAGATTTTGGACTGACGCTCGAGCGTACACACTGAACTCATATAGTCCGCTCAAGCGGGAAAAGTGACGCTCGAGCGTGAAATGCGTGTGTCCAGTACTTTGCATGTGTTTACAGTCCGCTCGAGCGAGAGAATGCACGCTCGAGCAAGGACTTGTGTCTCACGCTCGAGCGGGGGTCGAGCACCCGTCGAGCGTGAATTTCGTGCATCTAGTACTTTTTGCCATGTTTTACAGTCCGCTCGAGCGAGGACAGTGACGCTTGAGCGGGGATCCTTTGTCTGCATGTCCGCTCGAGCGTATAAAGACACGTTCGAGCGGGAACCCTGTTTTCTGAAAATTTTGAAAAGTGTTTAAAAGTGCATCTTTGCATCCTCTTTCCATCCTAGGCATTCCTAGGGCATGTTTAAGACATCTTAATGAGGATATTGATGTAGAACCACATCGATGCAAATTAGGGACTAAGTTATTATTTCCCAACTGTGTAGCTTAGTGTGTGTTCGTTCTGTAACTATGTAGGGTTGGTATCCGAGGACGCCCTAGCTGCTTATAGCCTAGTACTCTGTGAGTAACAATGTTGTAAAGATATATATTCAATCATGAATATTTTCTGAATAATCAACTATACTGCTTTCTGAAATGATATTTCTTACTGAATGAATGCTTGTCCTATTTGCGAACTGTATTCGTGGCATCCATAGCAATTTCTTATTCTTGTCTTGTCATCGCTCTTTCATCAGAGATCTCTGTCGGTTCCCATGTTTGGAACCACTCATTTCATCGATACGATGGCCATCAATCGATCTGTTAAGACCCTCTTGTCTTGTTGCTATTGGATGTACCACTTATGACTGCTACGATCGAATAACTGATATACTGTTCAAATGACTGTTTTACATACTGAAAGGACATTCATTCTTAACCTCTTTACGCATATGATATTCACTCGACTTTAGCTCACTGTTTATATATATATATATATGTGTAGGTGTCCAAGCACCGGATCGGAGCTAGGAGCATTAGGTTTAAACTCCTTTTTGTCAAGCCAACCACCGTGCCTCACTGCGAGGTTCCGAGTCCTTCAAGCTAGGGCTTTCTGGGGTGTTTTAGATTCATCCCTTCTATCTCTGTTGTTGTATAGACTGACTGTACCTATACTGTACTGCTCTAATAGGGATTAGATCCCTGTCCTGGATAATTGTATATGCATGTATATGTACTGTTTATGTGGATATCTATGAAAAGTGTTTTTGCATACAGACTGTCATAGCTCATTGGACATCTTTTATTACTGTTTTGGCTTCCGCCAGCCCCTGTACTCTGTATTACTGTCTTACTGTTAAGCAAGCCTTCGGTAATCTCGGATTACTGGCCGGTTACGGTACTAAACCCATAGGGGCGGGTTTGGGTCGTGACAAAAAATGAGTCAGGCAGAACAACCTCAGGCTTCAGTTGACCAATGGGTACAATATACTTTCTAGGATCATATCCTTCCTCTGGTAGTTTCCTAGCCCCATTCACAAACACTTTGGTTGTTTCCTCTTTGGCTTTTACCACTACCACCATTGGGTTCTCACATTTTGGCTGGGTTGGAGGTGCATCCATCATGCATAGATTAGTGCTCTTAAGAATATGTACCTCAAGTTTAAGTAGATGAGAGGGTGTGATAAAGATGCTAGGGTCAAAAGTGGGCGATAGTGTATGGATAAAGTTAATACAATGAGGTGGTGAGACTTTATCATGGGGTGGCAATGGGTTAGTAGTTACATTAGATTTTGGTGGCTGTAAGGGAGCTATGACTTTATTGTCAATAAGATCTTGAATCTCATGACGGATATGGAAACAACAGTCGGTATCGTGTCCAAGCTGTTGGTGGAAGGCACGGTATTTGGCAGGTTCATGTTTGGCTGGGAAAGGATTTGGAAGAGGTCGTGGAACAAGAGATTTGAGATATCCTCTTTCCATCAAGATCTTCATGGCTTTAATAAGGGACATATGGAGTGGGTTGAAGGTTCTGGTTGAGGCTTAGGCTGAGTTTGTTGTTTGTGGACTGGCGTTGGCAAATGAGTCGGCTATTTTGATAGCGGTGGTAGTGACTAAGTTGACCTCAGAAGGTTTTTGTGCCATGCTACTGCTGGTGGCAGTGTTTGGTCGCAACCAAAGGTCTTCCGTTCCAGCTTTTTA
Organism: Camellia lanceoleosa; assembly: GCA_025200525.1. Classification (NCBI taxonomy): domain Eukaryota; kingdom Viridiplantae; phylum Streptophyta; class Magnoliopsida; order Ericales; family Theaceae; genus Camellia; species Camellia lanceoleosa. The sequence goes on along the minus strand of CM045758.1, from coordinate 94,224,297 downwards.
TTATCCACTATAATTCCCTACTTAATGGCATCCTCTATCTGAACTCCCATTTCATGCAGTTCTTTGAAATTGAAAAGTGAAAAGACTATTACTTTTTGCAACATTTATCCATGCAGATTTCTTACTACCATGCGGATTTGATCTTTCTCTGGTGGTCTATTAGTCATCATCACCACCTTGGCCCTCTATCTGGTAATAAAGGCTATAAAACCCTCGTTTGGTTCCTGCCGTGTTGCTTCTAACTCCCAAGTGGTTACTTCAATCTAAGTATTGTAAGCATATTGGGTAATAAAAGCCTCAGCCAATTCTTCCCAACTTTGTTTCACCGAATCTTCTAGCTTAGCATACCATTTAGCAACCACTCCCAATAGTATTCGTCCGAACAAAGATAGCTTTTGTAGACGAGTTAACCCAATAGGCTTTAGAACATCAGAAAATAAGTGGATATGCACCATGGGGTCACCAGATCTATCGAATTTGTCAATCTATGGCATCTTGAATCGTTCCGGCAACTTGACAGTTGTTTTTGTATACCCATCCTCGATGTCTGGGATAGGGTTGATTCCTTGTGACCTTTTAAACATTTTTTCCAACGTGGCCAGTTTCAGCATAGTCAGATCAAACTCATTTGTTTCCAGGGGAAAGAGCTCTTCCATTGGTTATGGAAAGGGAAAAAGTCCTTCCGATGATTGCGTAGAAACCCTCAAGTCTTCTGGTAAGTTAGGTGTAGGAAATTCCTCAGCTGGTGGAGGTGGTGTTGGATGAATCACCGGAGGTGGTTAAGTAGCAGATGCCCTAGATGGGCGTCGCACTTCAGCAAAAGAATCACCATGTGTGGCAACTGTATTAGCAATAACATCTATGCTGCATTAAAGGGCTAACAACATATCCACTATATTTTTTGGAACCTGAGCCATCACTGATGCCGATGAACTGAGTGGAGATGATCTAGCTGGTGAAGAAAGGGCATGTTGAACAGTCGATGAGGCTTTTGCTTTTCTTCTTCATGTAACCTGTGGCAAAAAAACTAACACTGGTTGTCCTTGAACCAAATTTGTAGTCGTACAGAGTCTACCAACACGAGTCCACAGAACTTGAGGGACATCAGACCGTTCTGAACCTATGGTGCCACACTACCTTGCAAAAATAAAATGGAACCCCCAATCAAAATTTCAACAGCATACCAACTCAACTAATTACTGCTAAATCATGTTGAAAAACTAAATTCAACCCCACAAACTAAAATGCCTAAACCATTCATCTGAATTTGAGAATCCCTGTATTGATCCCAAACGTTGCACATAGCATGAAAGAGAACAAACACCTCTATGGGGGCTAAGGTTACCCTATCCTAGCTTTGAAATGATCTAGGGCTTCACTATTCAAACAAGCGGTATCATACCTCCTAGAAATGGAAGAGCATCATGTCCTAATTTTGGAAGGTACTATAGCTCACCATATGTACAAGGTTAGCTCTACTCTAGGGGTTGAAGTCAAGGTGACGTTACCAAAAAGTCCTTTGGATAATAACCAATGAAGATCCCAAGAAGTCAGAAAACTCAATACAGTCTCTCTTCGAAGTTTGAGAACCTTAGATAGCAGAGCTACCTTTTTGACAGATCTCAAAAGGTTATAACACAAGGCCTCAAAAGTAATGTAAAGATAGGTGTAATGTCACAAAAAAGTCTGCCTGTGCTCCCACCAGTATCTGGGCAACACAAGGAGTTTAAGTACACCAATGCATGCAATGCAATGAACATATAATTGAAAATAAAAGTCATATCATGAAGTTTGAGTCAAGGTTTCATAAAATCCACAACAAAGTCACCAAAAACTATAACATGCTCGGGGGGTGTTGTAGCTAGTTTTTCACGCTCCTTTGAGGGGTTTAGTCTCCTGGGTACGATAGCCCTACAGTTTGGACTCCCATGGTTCTAAATCTAGTTTCATAAGTGCAATATGAAATAGAAAAAACAAATGGGAATGAAAGTCCAAATCTGGCAAATCTGAGAAAGTTCATTAATCATTAGAGATGGCAAAAACGGACTGGATTACAAGATTTCAGAGTCACCACGTAAATATTTTTGGAGAATTTAGGAAGCCCGTGACTCGTGCCAAAGGCCACTTGTCCGTCGTAATCAAAGCTGTCTCAGTTCAAGAACTTAGGTATGAGAAGAGAAGGTCATGAATTGAGCACCCCCCTCACCCGATCAAAGATCAGCCTCTACTAATCATGATGTGAATTTTATCAATATTATATGCTCTTATTCTGATTTTATTATGCTAACTCACTATGTGAAGCACACAAGTATAGACTGTTTTGCTTAGTTTGGAAATGACTTGATTTTACGTGATTTTTGAAAGAGTTTTGAGTGCACACAACTCAAAAGGAAAGAAATGAGCTTGTCCATACATTTGATCAAAATCATCCCCAATGCAAGTAAAATAACCTTCATCCACAAGCATTCAAACAGTTTATTTCAAGTAAGCACGTAGCCTCATGGTAAGATGCTAAGCATGGCAACAATCAAACACATGAATATGCTAAAGCCCAAAAATGCTCACCTAGTACTCTGAAGTAAGCTAAAGAAAAAAAAAAAAAAAAAAGCAATTAGGAAAATGCATGACCTTAACAATGCACATGACCAATGCAACACATACAAGAATGCAACTATTAAGTTTGGCTTATTAACATGTCATATGGATTAACTCAAAGCATGCAGTAACGCATGTATTCAAGCAAGTAAGAAACGACACTGATATTAAAAAATGATGAACCGAACCTTAATACATGCAAAAATGGATGCAAAGTATGGCAATGATATGAAACGAAAACATGATACTACATACAACCATGGTAAGCATGTAAATAAAAGGGAGAAAGAAATGGGGGTTGGAAGACACACATCATATATTACAAATTTGCCCTCACACAAGAGGGTCTGAATGACCTAATTAACTAATTATTACAAACATTAATGAATGAGCTAATTAATTAACTAATTATTACAAAATAAATATCAAGGTTACTAATCTAATGGACTTGAATGAGCGGTGAATCACATGTGCACAAGCGAGAACATCCTCCAAAAACCTCTCTGTTTGCTGCCAAAAGTTGCCCTGTTAGCATTAAAAAAACAGTTTTATTTTAGCCTCAAAATCTGCTCTGTTTCGCTAGAAAACTACCACTGTCGTACAACTTTGCTTGGTTGATCAACCTGATCAGGTGATCGGCCGTACAAAATAATGGCCGGCCAACCACTATTTCTGAGGAATACCCTGCTGTAGTAGAATTGGAACAAAGCATAACAGAGTGTTTCCAAAAGCTGTTCATTCTTCCAACTCCGTTCTATCATGAAGATTTTCAAAGAGGGAGTAGGTTTTCTTCCCAAATCATCAATCATTGCAAATTTGTTGCATGATGATCTTTAAAAGCAAAAGGAGAAGACTTAGCTAGACACCAAAAAAGTGTTATTCTCCTTACCTCTTTCCTATCATGAAATTATGTCAAGGAAGAGGTAGACATGCTCCACAAATCATCATACATCACTAGATAGTTGTAGACACCCCATTTTTGACCGACCTTAAGACTCAGACATCATCAATTGAGTGCTCGGTGATGGTGCATGTTGTGCTCGCTTCGAGTCTCTGGAGTTTTGGCTTGAGAGCCTTGCCTCCGGGCCTCGGAACTTTTTGTGCTTTGACTCAGTTTGCGGACCAAGTCTTGTTTTCTCTTCTCGAAGGGAGGGAGAGGTCTTGTAGACCATCTCTCAGTGATCGTAGACTAATTTTCGTGATCGTAGGCCACTGTTCCCGTTTGGAGACTAGTGTCCGGTTTTCGGGGCCGTCGGCCGTGCGCCTCGGTTCGGTACCGCTTAACATTCTCCGTTTGCCCCGGTTTTTGGAGCACACCTTGCTTCCTCTCTCTAGAGGGACACTGTGGCCCGGGAGACCACCTTTGTGGTCGCACGCCACTTTTGTTGCTTAACAGCCTGTTTTCGGTGCACCCGGCTGCGCGTTTTGACCCTCAAACCCTCGTTTTGCGTCTATTTAGGTTCATTTTTGGCATGGACCTTGTTTTCATTGTTTGGGAGGTGGTACAAGGGTGAGAGACCACCTTTTCTCCTTGGAGACTACTTTTCTCCCACTAGCCGGTTTTCTTGTCAGGAAACTGGTCTCCTTGGTCTTTGAGCCACATTTACTGGTCTCCCACCATACCACTAGCTTACATTCAATGTGGAGACCACCAAATGGGGCTACCGACCACCTTTCTTTGAGTTGACCCTTTTGAACTGGCTGGCCGACCACTAAAAGTAGCTGGCCGACCACCTGAATTGGTCGGCCTACTCCCTCCAATTTTGTCTATGTGAGTTGTTGCCAACTGTGCCAACTGGAAGGCACGGACTGGATCCTCCATACACGTGTATGGAGGATCTTCAACCTTATTTTTTAGCTTCTTTGAGAAGCTTTGGCCTCCTTTGCCTATAAAAGGAAGGCCTCCCTCTCCATATACCAGGTTTTGAAATTGCTTAAGGCAAAAATACATATCTCTATCTATATCTCTATATTTTGGGTTCAAAAGGGTCTTGTTCTTGACCTATTACACCACACCTCATAGCCACACACCTCCACCATTGTTCTAAGGTTCTTGGAGGGTCTTGAAAGGTCTCAAAGAGTTGGTTTTGGGCTGGAGAAGTTGCTGGTTTTGCTTAGCTACAAGGGTAACTCCTTTTTCCTCTTTTAAGCATTGTTTTGATCCTTCTCTTAGCCTTATTTGAATGTATATTTGAGCTTTGTTGTCAACTAAAAAAAGTCTTGTTTTGAGGTCCTTTTGATGTTTGTTTAAGGTCATTTTGTTGTTAGGGGTCATCTACCCCCTTGCATGCTTCATTTTGCCTTGTTTTGAGCCATGCCCTAAGGCCTTTGTGTTGACCTTTGCTTGGAATTTTAACCACTGAAATCCAGCAGATTTTTAGTGGTTAACATGTGTTTTTGAGAGCCAAAATCAGAGAGGGGTGACCCTCTCCCTCCTTGTCTTGTTCACTAGCAGTTTTGGCCTTACAAGGGAGCCTTCATTTGCACACCTCCAAGCCTTGTTTCAGGCCCTTTTCAATGACTTTTAGGGCCTGCCTAGGCTCTGTCCGGAGTTGGTTTTGTCACTTTGGGTGTGTCTCTTGCATGTGTAGAATAACCCCTCTTATAGCCTATCAAAGGAGTATGACATTCTTGCATGCATTGATCATGTTTCAGTGGGTTTTTAGGCTTTATTTGGCATTTCATACCTCCGTCTTTTTCTGGTTCAGTGGCCTCTTGAATGCTTCATATGCTTGTGGTGCAAATCATGTTCACTAGCTTAGAATGCATGTTGTTTTGGCTCACTAAGCTAGCATATTTTGGCCATGCTCCAACATGATTTTGTTCATATTTTGGGTTGCCCTAGCTTTGTTTTGAGGTCCCCTGGTCGAATGATGCTTGCCATGCATGCTTGTAGTGTAAATCCCTTAAACTAGCTTTATATGCTTCATGCCTTGACATGTCATTCTAGCTTGTTTTCTTCCCATTTCAGCATGTTTTTGGTGATTTTTTACCATGTCATGACTCTGTTTTGGTTTGGTTTGGTTTGCCTTTGCATGCCTCATACACTTGCCATGCAATCCCATGAAATAACCTAACATGCATCATGTTGGCACGTGTCTTTTTAGCATGCTTTTGGCTTGACTTCAAGAAGACTTTGTTCATGTTTTTCCATGTTTAAGGTCTGATTTTGTTTGTCTTGATCATCCATGACTTGCTTTGTATAGCTTTGGTTCAACCTAGCTTGTTTGCTTTGTGCATCGGGTCCACTAGCATGCATTACTTGGCTCATTTCAATGATTTGGCATCATTACTTATACTATTTCAGTCCGTGTTTCATGGCCGTGCACTTGCATTTGTCACTCAATCAATGCGTTGGAGGGTTCCCCCTTTATGCCTTAACATGAGCCATTGTGTATACATTCATGCCTTTGCTTGCGAGCCATCATTTAAGTGCTTATTTGGGGTTATTTTGCCATTATATAACTCTGATTTTTTTTGGTGGAGTCATCCCATGCTTGGTCATAATAGGTGTAGTGTAATCCACCTTATTTGCCTTGTATGCATTATGCCCCATGCCCCTCATGCTAGCACATTTTGGCTTCCATCCATGCATGTTTTAGTCTCATATTAACATGTACTAGGACTATTTTTTGGTTGCCTTAATCACATGCTTCATGTTTTGTATACTTGTAGTGTAAATGCTCTTGCTTGCCTCAAGCTTTGAGCACCATTGCATGCTTTATTTGTGTTGTGTACTTGATTTGGCATCACTTAACCTCACATTTCAGAACATATAGACTTGCCATGTTCTCACTTCATTCATGTTTTGAATGCCTTTGATGGTTATGCATTGTTGCCTAATTCATGCCTTAGTGTGTATGCTTGCATGCCTAGGGCTTTGGGCCCTCATCTTAGTACATTTTGGTCTTTGTTAAGACCTATTTCAACTCTGTCCATGCTTAGTTCATGCATATTTGCCATGCTTTGCATGCCTCATGTGTAGTCCTCTTTGACAGCTCTCATGCCTTAGGACCCTTGCATGCTCTACTTGTTTTGTTTGAATGATTTAGCATCATTCCTTACTTAATTTCAGTGCACTTAGTGTCTTTACACTTGCACATTTGTCACTCTTTGAGCACTCTTGAGAGTTGTGCTCTTAGGCCTCTTGTATTGGCCAATGCATTATGCATGCATGCTTTGTATTTTGTGCCTTCATTTCATCCCATTGGCCACTGATTTGGGTGTGGCTGAGGCCCATTCATTTTGGTTTAAGTCCATTTTGCATTGAGTATGCCATTGTAGTTCATAGCATTGCGCATGCCATATAGTTCGTCGCATTGAGTATGCTATTTGATATTCGCATTGTGTATGCTAGTCGCATTTTGTCATATTGTTGCATATGTTGTCTTGCATTGAGCATGTGTGCTTTAGCATTGTGCATTGTGCATGCCATTAGTTTTGTTACGTTGTCCATGTTGCATTTCATATTGGCATTGTGTAGGTCATCATGTCCCTTGCATATTCGCATGCTTAGGTTGCATTGCATGTTTGCATGCTAGAGTTACATTTGTGTATGCCGTGCCATATTATTTGTTGCATTGTGTTTGGGATAGGAGTTAGCCCAAACACGGGAAACGATGGACATTTCGTACTCAAAGTGACGAAACGTGCCTCGATTCCCGGTCGTCGACATTCTTGACTACCCATGATGGAGTTGTTGGCTTTAGGTGCTTACTTGCGCATTCATTTCCATATTGAGTTGCGCAATTCAGCCCCTCGGCCATCATGCATCAAGATGCATGATTGGTGGCCCGAGGGTCGAGACATACACTCCCTTGAGCTATGCAATGATAGGGAGAGTGGTCGTGCACACATGTGTTGCAAATACTTTACCGTGCCCCTCACTTTTCCTTTGTTGCAGAAAATCATAAACCAGAGGTAGAAACTGGTCGGCCGACCAGTTTTTCTAGTAGCCGACCACCCCTTTTGGTTTCTCCCACAAAAGGTGGTCGGCAGGTGGTCTCCAAGGCCAATAGCTGGTCGGCAGCCTTCCCACAGATTCCCAGGGTGGAGTTTCAGCCTTCTGGAGCCTTGTGCAGTTTCTGAGATCAATTGCAAACAAAGGCAAGCCGGGGCATCGCGATGGATTTCCCGACAAGGCGACTCGAGCATGCATGCATCGTTTATCATTCAAAACAGAGCTAAGGCAGTCCATTTCGAGTAGCTTGCATGCTAATTTATTTGCTTCCTTAGTTTAATTTGTTAATTAATTAATGTTGTGTAATATTTAGCTGTAGTTCATTATTCATTTCGATTGTGTAATAACTAGTTTAATTAGCTTAGATTAGCTAGTTGGTTCTGTATTATTTATTCAGACCCTCCCTCGAGAGGGCCAACTGTTGTAATAAGTGTGCGTGTGTGTGATGTATGTCTTCCAACCCCACGTCTTTCTCCCTTTCATTTACTAGCTTACGATGGTTAGCTTTAGGGCATGTTTCAATTAGCATCCATATGCTCGCATGATTGCATCCATTCATCTGTCTTGCATGCACCGGGCTCGGCACATCATACTAACTGCATTGTACTTCAATTCCAAGTTGAATACATATTACCTGTAGCATCTCATATGCCATCTTAGAATAGCCGAGCCTATCTTAGTTGCATTCTTGCATGTATTGCATTAGGCATCTCAGCATAGTTAGGATTCATGCATGTTTTCTAATTAGCTTCTTTCTTTGGCTCGAAGTACTCGGTAAGTGTTTATGCTTTAGCATCCTTGCATGCGTGTGAGTGACTGCCATGATAGCATGCTTACCATGAGGCTATGCGCTTATGTGGTATAACTGCTTGAATGTCTGTGGGTGAAGGTTGGGTTGCTTGAATTGGAATAATTCGTCGAAACCCGTGTTTAACCTACTTGCGAGTAGCAAACTTCAATCCATTTTCAAAACAAACGGATATTCGATACTTTGTTCCAACTTAGGCAATCTAGTCTATACTTGTATGTTGTGCGCATCACATAGTAATTCTAGGTTAATAACCGGAATAAGAGCACATGTGTTTTCAAAAACAAGATATCATGCTTAGTAGTGGCCGATCTTCGATCGGGCGAGTAGGGGTGCTCATGAAATGACCTTCCCCAATCGTACCCAAGTTCCCGAGCCAAGGCAACTTTGGTGATGGCGGACATGTGGCCTTAGGCACGAGTCAGGGTTTCCTAAATTCCCCCAAAACAAAATATTTAGGTGGCGACTCTGTATCTGGCAAAACAGTCCATGTTTGGCACTTCTTTTTAAAAATCTATTTTTCAAAACGATTTGCCGGATTTGGACTCTTTGGTGATTTATCAGTCTCACATTGCATTTTGCGGGATTAGATTCAGAACCGTGACATTTGAGTCCGAATTGTAGTAAGCCCAATGAACAAAACGAGATTTCTCCTGGAACGTTCGGGGACGTCTACAATAGTATGTGATGATCATAGAGCAACTAGAATGAAAATAAACAACAACTCAAAAATTGTTGTCAACTCATCTCCCTACTCATGGAATAAGGATGAAACATCCATTTCTATGCTACAAAGTAGAATTAGGAGAAAGTTTTCAACACTTCTCAAGAAAGAGCTCTCTAGGAGCAACAAAGTAAGTCAGAAAAAAAAGACAAAAAGCAAGCTATCTACCAAAGCTTAAACACACAAGTTGCCAAAATTGTTGGTAACTCCTCTTTTTCATGGAACAAGGATGAGACATCCATTTCCATGTTTCGAAAATGATCAATAAGAGAGTTTTTCAACACTTTGAACACGGAAGCTACTATCTAGCTTCAAGGTGGAGAACAACTATGAAAGCAAGAAATTTAACGCTAGATAAGCAAACTTGTGGCAGGGTGGCTAAGCCTAAGCTCTAATCCTCCTATGACCACAAGTTCCAAGTTAAACTATAACAAGGTAAAAACGATCAACTCCAATGGATTGGCCGCTATGTCCTAAACACGCCAAATCCGAGAGGACTTACAACAACACAAATATGATATTTAAAGCATAAGAAGTAAGAGCACATGTAGCGAGGAGAACTAGGACCCCTTTATAAGCCCATATTCAAGTCGTATCACAGAAAAACAATCTAAAAACAGTGCTAAAAAGGTATTGAAATTTAACCAAATGAAGTGAAAAGAAAGAAAAGAAAAAGAAAAAAAAACAAAGGGGTGCACAACTAGTGAACTAGCCAATGAAAGGGTGGCTAGCTCACTCACTTTTAACAAATTTTAATCACATTTTATGCTTAAAATAACTCTCAAATCAGTATGAAAGAATAAGAAAAAGAGCCAGAAAAGATGCTGGAAGAGTTCAAAGTTCACCTCTTGAAAGAGAGGATGATCTTCTTAGTTCAATCAAGGAGCTAAAATTGTATTCAAAATCTCAACAAAAACCTTAAAGTTCAAGCTTATATGGTGTATCTATTGTGTATGTATATTGCAAGAGAGAAGAGAAGTGTGTTGGACAAGCTATAGGCTCTTGGAGATTTTTTCTAACCCCAAACCATGAGGAGGGTGTTGCATTTATAGAAAAAACAGTTTCTTACGTTGGAAATATCTACAAAAGGGACAGCTGGTCCAAAGTGTGTGCATAGGAGAAGGTGGTTGCTACAAAATATCTGTTTTCGCTGAACATGGTCGGCCGACCATGAGGATGTACAGCAAGCACAATCAAAATGGCCTACTGGCCATCTATTGGCTAACAATTCACTAAGTGGTCAAGCCAGAAAAAAATAAGGTTTTGATCAAAATGGGGTACAAGGTTTAGGTTTTGAAGCTCAAAACAAAATCCTTTTGCTGAAGATGTGAACGATTGCACAGTGTAATATTTCATCATCGAGTGTTCAAAGTGAAGCACCCAAGTCTTAAGAGCGGTCAAAATGAGGTGTCTACTGGTACTCGTGCGTGTTAAACAATTCGAGCTCTTGACTTCTTTGATCTAGTCTCACTAGTGCGATTGAAATATAGATGAGAGTCCAAATTTGGCAAATTTTATGGAAAATCCATTTTAATACAAAATTGTAATGACTCGGACATGCATCTAATCAATTATCATCTAATTGCATTGTTATGTGCTAATTGATTGTGTGTTTGATGAGAAATTGTATGTGAATTAGAAGGATTTGACTTTATATCTATAGATTGTAGAAAAACCTGTTGAACTTACAACTTTAAACTAAAAATTGATGGTCATAAAGGCACCAAAAACCAAAATTGATTCAATATTTATGATAAACATGATTTTTAGAGCATAATATAAAGTTTTGTAAAAATTTGAGTATAAGAACCTTAGTTGAGCATTAACTTCAACAAAAAAAAAATATGGGGAGAGAGAGAGAGTGAGAGAGTTCTGGAGACTAAGAGAAGACAGAAGAAGAGCAAGGGAGATTAGGGTTTAATCTTTAACAAATTAACTAGCAAAGGTAAGATTTCTCCTCTAATTCATGAAGTTGAGATGTCATACTCATGATCCTCTAGAATTTGGGTTGAATAAGGAAGAAATCAAGCTTACTTAGTGGTCTTATGATGTAGTATATATGCATGACCAAGATAAGAGAAAAATTGTAGGAAATAGCATAAATCTTGTCATACATGGCATTTTCATGATCAATCACTTGTTTCTTGCTTGATTCTTGATGATAGAGGGTGAAACTCCATGGATTTTGAGTTTGAAACTTAACATTTCCATGGTTCTTGATTTGCCCTTAAATTCAAAGTTTTGATCTTTGTTTTTACAATACAAACGGGTTTGTTTTGAAGACATGGTTTAATTTGAAGTTAGAAGTTGGTCATTCAACATGGATTTGAGAGTTTTGAGCCTTGATTGCATAAAATAAGAGTGGGTTTTGGCAAAAGGGGAAAAACTCCATTTTTTCAGATTTTCAAACTAGATTTGCACCTACACCACTCCAGCGGCCTGGGCTTTTTTCTTAACTTCACATTCTGTTTTTTTACTGCTAGTGTGGCCGGGTCACCACACGAGCAACCGGACCACCACACAAGCAGCCGGGCCTCAATGGCATTTGCTCGGAAAAGCGGCCCAGGCCATCGCACGTGCAGTCAACAAGGTCAGCTCAGTTTTGTTTTCTGCTTGTTTTCTCTTAGTTTTAGGCCTCTGTTTGCATACTTTCCAAGTGTTTTTCATATGCATTTGCATTACATGAACACAAGAGAAATTAAAGGAAGAATTTGAGGAACAAAACGAATAAGTAATGAAGGAACCAATTGAACAAATTGAATGAAATGTGTTTTGCTGTGCTTGGTTATGTTTCTACAAGTTGAGCTATTACAGAGTATCATCATCTGACCAAGAACTGTGAGTAACATTACTGTAAAGATATATTTATATGAATTATCTTTGAAATGCTATTTGATAAGTTATGTTTTTCTGAAATGGTATTTTGTGAATGTGAACGAATATCTAGTTTTGAATCTATTGTGGCATCCAAAGAATGGTCCCAAGTCATGGGAGACAGCATATTAATGCGGGTCCATGACATATATGTGACTACAAGATCTTGTTAGCCATGGGATAACGTGGTGATGTGTTTAATTGGTATCCGGAACCAATTACTCTAGTCGGAAGACGATATGTTCTGTTCTGTTGGATATACCACTATTATGTTCTGATATAAAAATGGTTCTAATATGATTTGTGTTATGTTTAAGAAATGTTTGGAATTCGTTCACTAACCTCTTTACTTTAATGCTATTCATTGGGCTATAGCTCACTGTTTGTATATATATATGTATAGGTAAGTGTCCTGGAGATCAAGCCTAGAAGGGTTCCTTTAGCTGAGCCACCCATTGAAGCCCTACTAAGTTTTTGGTGCCTCCAAGTGTAGATAGGTCAAGCAGACCGTTGTATAGTTTGTGATCATATTGTCGGGTTTTTGTTATATGTATACATGTACATGAATGATGTTTTGTGCATGATATTATGTATGTATTGTGCAGTGGGTAAATTAATGTTTGTATACATCTGAATTTGTGCATGTAGATCCACAGCTCAATGGACCATTTGTTGTCTTTATGGTATAAGCTTCTGCTAGCCCGATTATTTTGATTTGTACAGAAAGACCTTTGGTAATCTCGGATTACTAGCCGGTTACGACGCTAAACCTATACATGATTTAATTGACCCACACACGTGTCCAATTGAGCTATAGGAAGTCTAGAAAAGAGTTAGGAACATTTGCATTATGTTACAAGTGTGTGAGTGAAGATGTGAATCCATGAACTCTATGTGAACATGAGAATAAAAGTTATATACTTATCTGTGCTTTTCTCATTCTCTTATTGCGTATGAAGTATATGAAAGTCGTATCATCTAGACGACCATGTGGAATGAGTATGAACAAGAAGTTATGTGGATCAATATCTCATTTGCTATGGAATAAGTGACATATATGAACATGAAATTTCCTGTGTTTATTATTTCCCATGACCAATAGAGAACGCAAGAAATGTAGATGAATTAGAATCTTCTAATGCTAGAATAGATCGGTTAAAAAGAATAGTGGAAGTTTTAACTGAACTGGTGAGACAACAATAAGGGCAAAGGCAACAACCCTTACCTCCTCCGCCACCTCCAGTCCAAATGGAGCTAAATAATGATGATATCATTGTTCTCACACTGAAGTTCAACAAAATGAAGCCGCCAACCTTCCAGGGTGGCATTGAACCTTTGAAAGCCGAGGCGTGGTAATTGGAAATTGAGAAATTGTTTGAGGTTTTCCCGTGACTGAGGCACAAAAGGTTTTATTGGTAACCTTTACCTTACAAGAGGAAGCTAGACGATGGTGGATGCTTGTCCGGGATGGGAATAGAGACTTGACGTGGGATCAATTTAAAGAAATTTTCTATGAAAAATACTTCCCCCAATGCATTCGAGATATGAAGGTATCTGAATTTGAACAACTAAACCAAGGTGACATGATTGTGGCCGAATATGAGGCAAACTTTTTGAATTAGCCCGATAACACCCCATATGGTTGATACTGATTACAAAAAGGCAAGGAAATTTGAGGGTGGAATGTTGATGTGCTTGACCATGTAAATGTTTTAAAATTGACAAAGTATGCGGATGTCCTTGATAGAGCCTTGATGTCTGAAGCAAATATTGACACGTTGAAAATGTCCAAGTTAATATCAACAACCAAAGGAGAGAGCAAGAAACAAAAGAAGCAGAAATTTGAAACGACCAGTGATTCAATGACTTCTGTAAATAAAAAATCAAATTCAAGAACTTTTGACAATACAAGTCGAGATAGTAAAGGGAGCAAAGATATACCTACATGTCGGGAATATGGGAAACAACATTGGGACATTTGTCGCCGCCTCTCTTGAGCCTGTTTTCTATGTGGACAGAAAGTACACTTGGCTAAGTCTTGCCCACAAGCCCATCCAAACAATAATAGGCCAAATGCTAGTATGGCTAATTCCACTCCGGTATCAAGAACAAAGGCAACTTTTACTTCTAAGGGGAACAATCTCAAGTAAGGAAGGGTTTACACCCTAGTTTCAGAAAAGACCCAGAATACCGAGACACCTGACGTAGGTATGACCTTCATTATGTGCAAAATGTTTAAGAGTCATACACTCTTTGGCTTGATATAAATGGTGAACATGTTGACTGAACTCATTGAATTGTTGGAATTATGAACCTATGCCTTCTACTTTGATTCCTGTTGATATGTGGACTATTATTAGAATCAACAGATGACGGTTTATTTTGAACATAATAGTAGCTAATGAATGCTCTTAAGACTTATATGAATTTGACAAATTACCTTTGCTACGGAAAATGTTTGGACATGTGAATTTTGAGCATTTGCTAGTTAATCCTTCATACTAAATATGTAATACAAACTGTTATGCATAATAATTTGAACTATGCTACAAATGAATAGACATGGGAGTATACCATGATTAACTATGATATGGGGTATTGAGTACATTCTGAACCATGACTTCGTTTGGAATATTGTAATGGATTAATGACATTTACTCTAATTTTGTTCATGAAACCTTTGCTATGACATCTACTACCAATTGCTTATACGGAATAACAAATTGAATGATTATTTGATTTTGTCTTATTCGATAGATGGATTGATTGATAAAAATTGCTTGGGATTGCGAGTAAGACTGAAAACTTATTTTCTACAATATCGAACCGGATTTGTTGAGGTCTACTAATTATGATATTGGTTTTCTGAGGCTAAGCATGAATAGAGATTTCTTTGTTACAGTACTGACTATCCTCTTGCAGTTTTGGAATCCAGATGGATATGTTCACTGAACGGAAATTATGAGACTGTGAATGAAATTAATATAATCTACTTCTGCTAACTGACTGAACTACATGAATGACTTACTTATATGACATACGGGAATTGTATGGATTTTTGTGGGAATATAACGCACCCTATTTTGAAAATTACGGGAAGAAGTGAGAAATGTTACTTGTTTACTTGACGGATTATTGTGATCATGGGTTTTTATCAACCTTTTATATTACCGTATTAAAAGAGGAATTAGTGGTGCAATGGGAAAATAAAATGATACACGGGACCCGAATTTGACTTGTGACGTAATAAGACAAGTTTGGAGGACCAAACTTCCTAAGGTGAGGATAATGTAATGACCCGGACATGCATCTGATTAAATAATCATCTAATTGCGTTGTTATGTGCTAATTGATTATGTGTTTAATGAGAAATTGTATGTGAATTAGAAGGATTTGACTTTATATCTATAGATTGTAGAAAAACTTGTTAAAATTACAACTTTAAACTGAAAATTAAAGGTCTTAGATGCACCAAAAACCAAAATTGATTAATATTTGTGATCAGCATGATTTTTAGAGCCTAATATGAAGTTTTTCAAAAATCTGAGTAGAAGAACCTTAGTTGAGCCTTAGATTCAAAAAAAAAAAAAAAATTCTAGGGAGAGAAGGAGAGTGAGAGAGTTCTGGAGACTAAGAGAAGAAAGAAGAAAAGAAGAGAAAGAAGAAGAGCAAGGGAGATTAGGGTTTAATCTTTAACAAATTAACTAGCAAAGGTAAGATTTCTCCACTAATTCATGAAGTTGAGATGTCATACTCATGATCCTCTAGAGTTTGGGTTGAATAAGGAAGAAATCAAGCTTACTTAGTGGTGTTGTGATGTAGTATACATACATGACCAAAATAAGAGAAATTGTAGGAAATAGCCTAAATCTTGTCATACATGGAATTTTTTATGATCAATCACTTGTTTCTTGCTTGATTCTTGACGATGGAGGATGAAACTCCAAGGATTTTGAGTTTGAAACTTAACATTTCCATGGTTCTTGATTTGTCCTTAAATTCAAAGTTTTGATCTTTGTTTTTACAATGCAAATGGGTTTGTTTTGAAGACATAGTTTAATTTGAAGTTAGAAGTTGGTCATTCAGCATGTTTTTAAGACTTTTGAGCCTTGATTGCATAAAATGAGAGTTGGTTTTGGCAAAGAGGGAAAAACTCCAATTTTTTTTTTTCAGATTTTTGAATTGGTTTTGCACCCAGACTGCTCGAGCGGTCGGGGCCACCGCACAAGCGGCCAAGTCTTTTTTCTCAACTTCACATTATGCTTTCTTGCCACTAGTGCGACGGGGTCGCCACATGAGCGGTCGGGCCACCGCATGAGCGGCCGAGCCTCAATAACATTTGCTCGCATGAGCAGCCCAAGCCACCGCACGTGCGGTCAGCAGGGTCAGTTCAGTTTTGTTTTCTACTTGTTTTCTTTCACTTCCGAGCCTCCGTTTGCACACTTTCCAAGTGTTTTTCATATGCATTTGCATTGCATGAACACAAGAGAAATTAACGAAAGAATTGGAGGAACTAAACAAATAAGTATTGAACAAATTGAATGAAATGTGTTTTGTTGTGCCTAGTTATGTTTCTACAAGTTGAGCTGTTACGGAGTATCATCATCTGACCAAGAACTATGAGTAACATTGCTGTAATGATATGTTTATATGAATTATCTTTGAAATGCTATTTGATAAGTTATGTTTTTCTGAAATGGTATTTTGTGAATGTGAACAAATAGCTGGTTTTGAATCTACTGTGGCATCCAAAGAATGGTCCCAAGTCATGGAAAACAACATATTAATGTGGGTCCATGACATATATGTGTCTACGAGATCTCATTAGCCATGGGATAATGTGGTGATGTGTTTAATCAGTATCTGGAACCAATTACTCTAGTCGGAAGACGATATGTTCTGTTCTGTTGGATATACCACTATTATATTATGATATAAGAATGATTCTGATATGATTTGTGTTATGTTTAAGAAATGTTTAGAATTCGTTCACTAACCTCTTTACTTTAATGTTATTCATTGGGCTATAGCTCACTGTTTGTATATATATATACACATATGTGTATAGGTGAGTGTCCTAGAGATCAAGCCTAGAAGGGTTCCTTTATCTGAGCCACCCGTTGAAGCCTTACTAAGTTTTTGGTGCCTCCAAGTAAAGCTAGGTCAAGAAGATCGTTCTATAGTTCGTGATCATATTGTCGGGTTTTTGTTATATGTATACATGTACATGAATGATGTTTTGTGCATGATATTATGTATGTATTGTACAGTGGGTAAATTAACGTTTATATACATCTGAATTTGTGAATATAGATCCACAACTCAATGGACTATTTGTTGTCTTTATGTTATAAACTTCTGTTAGCCTCGATTATTTTAATTTGTATAGAAAGGCCTTTGATAATCTCAGATTACTGGCCGGTTACAACGCTAAACCTATAGGGGCAGGTTTGGGTCGTGACAAAAATCTTTGTCAAAAATGGACTACATCATCAAATCTTAGAGTCGCCACCTAATATTCTTGGGAAAATTCGAAAACCCGTGACTCATGCCAAGGCCAATGTTCATTGCACCCAAGGATGCTTGGCTCGAAACCTTAGGTATAGAAGGGGAAGGTCATTAATTGAGCAACTCCGCTCACCCAATCAAAAAATCGGCTTCTACTAAACCATGATATGAGTTTTATTAACTTTATATGTTCATATTCTGGTTATTAACTCCTACAATTTACTATGTGAAGCATATAAGTAGACTATGCCATTCACTTTGGAACAACTTGAAGATGTTCAACTCAAAGAAATTGAGTTTACAAACATGAAAATCAGCATTATTCCAAATTAAGCAACACAACCTCCATCCACCAACATTCGTACAGTTATATTAAGTGAGAAAGTAGCCTCATGGTAGAATGCTAAACATAGTAAGAAAAACACACACACAAGTGGGATGCTAAAGTATAAGAACTTATATATATATCGACGTCCCGCGAACAGCTACAAAATAAAGTTAGCAAAATATGCATGATCTTATATACAAAATTTTAATACAATTTACTTATGAGATGTAGTTAAAGATTCAATGTCACTACTACAAAAACAGTTAAAGATCACACTTTGATAAATGAAAATATCTCACTTTTATTGGAATTGTGATTAAAAAAAAATTAGATTGATATTTTAATCACACTTAAATTGATTGAGTGTATAATATTTATTTTTTATGTCACTTTTCAATTAAGTGTGATTATATATATATTTTAATCACACCTTCTAATTAACATGTGATTATATTTATTTTTGATGTCACTTTTCAATTAAGTGTCATTATATATATATATATATGTTTTTAATCACACATTCTAATTAACGTGTGATTATATATACACTACTACAATAATTAAAAATCATACAAGAGAAATTAAAAACATCTCATTTTTATCATAAGTGTGATTGTATATATTTTTTCAGTTTTATTTTTATATAAAATAATATTCCCAAAATTACAAATATGTGCCATTATTTTGTATCTTCCTCTCTCAATTTTTTTTTCTTCACAAACAGGTTCTCTCTCTCTCTCTCTCTCTCTCTCTCTCACACACACACACACACACACAGAGTCACTACCGTCACTCATCTCAATGTCACCTAGGACCACATAGTGTCTTCCACCGTCGCTCATTATCGCACATCATCACATGGTCACTGCCGTTCACCATTGCCTCGATGACCACCACCACCATTGACATCACCATAGCAAACTAGCAACCATTTTCTTCTTATCTCGCAGCACGATCCACCATTGGAGCACTACCCCTAAGTATATCCTTTATATTTTTCACTCTGTCTGTGTGTGTTTCTCTATCTCTATCTCTATCTCTATCTCTCTCTTCCTCCAATTTCGACCTCTAGGGTTTTTTTTGTTTCATTCACATACCTTCACGCAAACCCACCCCCAAATCGACCAACACACCGCCATTGACGAATGATTGGAATTTTGAATTTTTTTTTTTAATGATATGAAGATCTTGATTCATGGATTCAAAATATCAAATGGGTTTACTAATCTTGTATTTTGATTGTGTTTTTTTACAATGCTTCACACATGTTGGCATAAATTCCCCACTCAAACTACATATTATTTTTCTACTTCTGTTTATTTTGGTTAATTTCACTCACTATCTTCTTTGACTATTTTAGTACCAATAAAAAGGAAAAAGAGATGTGATTGCTTAGATTGTTATTTGTAATGTTTTCGAAGTTCCTTTTGAATTGACTATGTAATCTGGTTGTATTATTAATGCAAGAGCCCCTCAAAATTTCTAGACTTCCCAAGGAAATTATTAAAGTTTCTTCTGGATATCATCACTCCTCTGCCATTATAGGTTCATATTTCTTGCTGGATACTTCATTTTTCATGGTTTCATGGGGCCTGAGAATATTTACATGTTTTTCAATCTATATTCACCATTCAAGCTTTATAGAGTATTACAATTAATATCTAATCAGTGTTTTAAGCTTGTGTCTTGTTAATGTTATTTTTAACTTGCTTTCCTTCCACAATGTAAAATGCTACATATGCAAATTAAATCTATTTTCTAGTTTCAGTTTTTGACTTCTTATTTATTCAAGCCTACTTTAACACTTAATAGCTACCCATCTTTGATTATTAAATTATTGTTGTATCTCTTAATGCCTAATGGATTCTTGTCATAGGAGTCATGATTCTTGTTCAACTTATCAGAAAAGATCTTAAAATTTTTATGTACATTTGGAAAGTGTTATTGTCCTTCTGTAACATATATTGTCTAGGTAAAAGCTTTCAAGCACTCTTTCCACAACTGATGGCACTAATTATTGCTCCAGAATGTGATGGCACTTGACTTTTAAATGGGAAGTTCCTACTATTTCTGAATTTTAATTAAATTTTTTTTTCTAAGTTTTTTTGTGATGGAACTTAATGCTTGGTTTGGTTTGGTTTGGTTTGGTTTGGTTTTCTGAGTTCTTTTGTAGCCAAGAAATTATCCAGGTCACTTGGTTTCGAAGATACAAATTGGTTTACATCCAATTACCATTTATTCAATATCTTGAGGCGTACAATTGTTCAAATTGAGGATTCTGTATATCAAGGTGCCACCTATGTTGTTTATGCATATGGATCAACAAAGGATTTGCTTCCTCCAAAATCCCAGAATGTGCTAAGTTTGTCTAAAGAGAGGGTAGTAAAAATCTTAAGGCCAGTTGGGATAGCATTTCAGCAGGTATGTTCAATTCTTTTTCTTTTCCTTAGCATACAGCCATATACATGGATCCATGACTAGTTGATTATTGATGTAGATGACTCAGCGGTTGGTTCCCATCTCAAAATCTTTTAGGTAAGAAATCATCCTCAAGAGTATTTGTTAGTTTGTCTAATTAAATTATTCTGAATGGTTGAGAAAAATAGTCCTTTTTGAAACCAACTTTCAAATAGTAGAGGTGTTTTTGGAAACCTGCAATATCCATGCTAATCATATATATGTTTGAGATCTAATTTAATTTTAGGCGTATTAACATTTTTGTCTCATGGTATCTTTTATTCTGATCTCACATGTGCCATAAGCAAATTTACATTACTTTAGAAAGGTTGGAGAAAAGTCTTGGCTTGGAGAAAACTTAATTTTTTAATTTTTGCCATCTATCTGAAGCAAAAATAAAATTAAAATTTGGAGGTGAATAGATCTAATGATTAATATTTTAAGGGAAAATATTAGTTTTTAAGATGTATGATGAGGCTATTTTAGTGGCAATGAGATTATATAATGTGCTTTTCAGTAATATATTCCCTTGTTTCTATCTGAATTTTAATATGATGCTTCAAAGTAATGTCTTTATCTTACATATAGGATAGGTCCAAGGTCAGAGTTATGGATGTGAATGGTACTCCCTACAAGGGCATTGCAAGATTACTGAGGAAACTCAAGCGTAAGGCAACTGAAGTTTAAATTATTAGTTTTCATCTTCTATATTTGGCACAAAGAGACAAAGCTTACATGTAAACCATTCATGAATTAAGAAAGCAAGATTTAATGATATAATGCAATCTTACCAGTCAAGAATGCTAAAATATTTTGCATATACATTAACAAGTTTGGGGTATACTTTGGGATTAAGTTATTTTGTATTTATTTGGGTTTCAAAAATTCAATAATTGTTTTACACAGTCAAGTTAATTACTTATAACTTCTGTCTGAGACAAGATACTTCGATCTTGAAGATTTTGAAGCTGACCTCAACATCTGTAATGGTTTTGGAATTGAGATTATTTCATTTTTACCCCTATACTTTTACACGATTTTCAATGACCCCATCAGACTACTCTTATTTTCATGCGTACCGCCATACTATTTAAGTGTTACTATCAATTTTGCCCCTACCGTCACATTTGAAACGAAAAACATTAAAAAAAATTACATTTTGGCCCCAAATTTCAAAAGAAAGATGCAAACCAGGCCTTCTAACACTTCTCTAGCCCGCAGACAAATCGTTTCAGTTCAACAATGTTGACATTAGCCCTCCTAACACTTCTCCACCAAACATGACTTCCTGAGATGAATCCTCACCATTATCGAAATCTCCATGGTCCTCTCACACCGCTCAAATAGACGATTACCATTCATACACAGTTCTAATGGGTTCTCTTGTTCGCAAACAGGGCTATATATACTCGCTTGCCATCTCTGGCAACTTGTTATACACTGGTTTTGATAGCAAGAACATTCGGGTGTGGAAGAATCAGAAAGAGTTTTCTGGGTTCAAATTGAATAGTGGTTTAGTTAAAGCCATTGTAATTGCAAATGAAACCATTTTCATGGGCCATCAAGACTAGAAGATTCGATTATGGAAAGTGTCTGCGAAGAATCCAACAATTCACAAACGAATCGGGACTTTACCCATGTTGAAACCTTATATAAAGAGCACGATCAATCCGAGCAATTATGTTGAGGTGAGAAGGAATCGAAATACAGTTTGGATCAAACATTTCCATGTGATTTTGTGTCTTAGTTTGAGCGAAGACAAATCTTTGTTATACTCGGCTTCTTGGGATAAGACAATGAAGGTTTGGAGAGTATCGAATTCGAAATGCTTGGAATCGATTCATGTTCATGATGACGCGGTGAATACGGTGGTTACCGGATTTGATGGGTTTGTCTTTACTGGCTCTGCAGATGGGAGTGTCAAGATATGGTGGCGAGAGATGCAAGGGAATGGTACCAAACACTTTTTTTCACAGAACTGCACCATATAGGTTGTAATGTTTTGAAATTTTCAAAATTGTTATTCAGACAACTTTCGGCATACCAAAACCGCCCATTATACGAAGAAGTGAGAAAGCGAGGTAGTGTAGGGTGAAGTAGGAAGTGGGGTGAAGAGAATGGTAAAAGAATGAAGTAGAACCGTCAAGAATCGAGAAAGATATGAACTCTGAAAGATAGCTCGAAGAAAAGTCTTATTTTTTTTATCAACTTTCTAAGCTCCGATAGCATGCAAAAAGAGAAAGAACGAGACGTGTGAGATGTGATACGAAAACTAGACCATGAGTTGAATTCAACGACGTAAAAATGAGACAAAACGGAGTTATTTCAAAGGAGATAAAAAGACTTGAAGTGGTGGTTGGTGGTGGTGGTTTGCTGGTAGGAAAGGGTGGGTTTACATCTTTCTTTTGAAATTTGGGGCCAAAATGTAATTTTTTTAACGTTTTTGGTTTCAAATGTGACGGCAGGGGAAAAATTGATAGTAACTTAAATAGTATAGGGGTATGTGTGAAAATAAGAGTAGTTTGGGGGTGTCATTAAAAATCGTGTAAAAGTATAGGGGTGAAAATGAAATAATCTCTTTGGAACTTATGTTCACCTCCTCTTAGGTTTCACACTAAGACTCATCTCTACTTCTATGACTTCTCATGTGATTTATCTTAGCTCTTCCATATGCGAATTTTTTATGCAATTTCTTATCCTTCTGTTTCCTGTATAGTGGTGTAAGGCCTTTTAGTGTTTCACTGTTGGTTGCTGGCTTTCATGACAAGGGTCCACAACTATATCAGGTATGTCATTTGGGTCCTCATTTGGTATTGACCTTAATTGTGTTGGAGTTGCCTAGTTGATTCATTCATTTTCATTTGTGATTGGATTACCTTCTTTATTATTATATTTGGATGGATAACCAACCTAACCTTTGAAGATTTTGGGATATCTCTTGTTCTAGCATGATTATTTTTTAATGTGGATTGGGATATCTCTAATCAAAGGCTAAGCCAACTCTCTCAGATTGAAAATTGCTCTTATTGTACATGAATCATTAGTTGAATTTGCCATCTCCCAAAGACAGTTCCTTTAATTATATGTGTAGGGACCCATTTCATCCATAAAGACTCCTTCAAGCCTATAAATGCCTTACCATTGTAGCTTTGTTCCATTTCTTCTTTTATATCCTATAATTTTTTGTAGATGTTAAATTTTTTTATTTTATTTTTTATGTTTATTGATTTTCTATTTGGCTGGTCAAAAAATTGGGAAAAATGCAAAGAAACAAGAAGAATTTATAATTTTTAGTTTTTAGTTTTTTTCTTTTTGTTTTTGCTTGGCTGATATTTAAGTGTTTCTTTAGTTCTTTAATTTTTTTGTTTGGTTGCTTAGAAATTGTTGGGGTAAATACAAACAAATGGCCCTTTTAATTTTGTTTTGTTGAAGATATTTTCTGGTACTTAATAACAAAAATTCTTTATTCAGGTCAAAAATTGCTTGGAGAGATGAAAAATATGATCAAAGAAGACAGAACATTCAAGAATTTTGAGTTTTTCTTAAGGTTTTTTTTTTTTTAATGAGATTTTTATTGTGTAATCATAGTAAAAGACCTTTTATTCCTTAACTTTTGTTGTGTATATTTTTTCAACATTCGATTTTTATTTATGAAATATATAAGGTTATTAGTTATTCATATGTGATCAATGTTGTGATTTAAAGAAAATTCTTGTACAAATAATATTGATTATATTTTAGATATTAGTTATGTTCAGATTTTAATTACAGTTTATATGTTGTGATTGATAGTCACATTTTGTGGTTCAATCTTCTTTTCTTTTTTTTTTTCTTTTTTTTTGTCACACGCACTAACTGTGATGAGAAATGCATATAATTGTAATATTATATCATTATTAATAATGGATTATTTAAGTACAATCTCAAGTTTTATTGGTTATTAATCACACTTAAAATTTGTGATTTAAATGTCTATTATCACAGGTTTTATTAGATATTAATCATACTTAAAAGATGTGATCTAAATGTTATTAATCACATTTAAATGATGTGATCTAAATAGTTATTATCACACATAAAACGTGTGATTGAGTCATCTTTTAATGACACTCAAAACATTTGATTAAAAATGACCATTTTTAATCACACTCCCAAAGATCACACTTTGACAAAACTTAAAACGTGTGATTAAATAACATATATCACACATAAAAAGTGTGATCTATTTATGATTTTGTAGTAATGCTTATAATATATGACATGTGAATCATCTCAAGAACATGAGGTACTGTACATAATCATATAGGAATTGATTAAATCTACAAATGCGAACTTAGCCAAATTAAGATATATGAAACATGGATGCAAAGCATGGATAGGATTAAAAACAAAATATGATACGTATGTACAAATAAGTAAAGCAAGTAATGAACGGGATAGAAAGAAGAGGAGCAGGAAATTATTACAACAATTGAAAAAATAATTACAAACCAAATGAGAGAGAGAGAGAGAGAGAGAGAGAGAGAGAGAATTTTACATCAAAATAAAAACCTCACAAAACTCTCAAATTAAAATAAAAACAATAGCTTCAAGCGCATCGAAGACCATCAGAAGTTAGTATGCTCAACACTGGAAGACTACTCCGTTCCATCCAAAAGAAGTTAGCTGGCCGGCCGGCCAACTAGGCCTAACAAAACCTGTCTTGTTGCAACACTGCGAAAAGAACAAACAAGGAATATGTAGGTGGCTCAACTTAACTACTCCTGGTTAGATTACAATAAAACTAATGTGAAACTAAAACAAGAAAACAAATATAGGATAGAAATTGCAAGAAAATGAAGAATTGAAAACTAATTATTTCCGGTTAGATTACAACAAAACAATATGAAATAAAAGCAAGAAAACGAATACAAGATAGAAAATGCAAGGAAAATGAAAGAATTGAAAATTCACTTTCCAAAGAAAGATTGAACTTCTAGATTTCCAAACTTCGTCTTGATCACCCTCAAGGTTATGAATTGTGTTCTTAATCCTCAATTCAAAAATTTGGAATATGTGCTAGAACAGTGGTTTCGGACAAGTGTAGGAAATGAGTGCTCGGTTCTTCAACTTGGCAAAGACTACCCTCTCTTTGATCAAATCTCTAGGATTTAACTATAATAACATGACTAGGATGGCTTTTGTAATAGTAGATGAGATATGGTGTATAGCTTGAGAAAGGAAGTTCACAACTAAGACTTAATTTTGGCTAACTCTTGAATTCAAAGCTTAAACTCTCTTCTTCTCTATCTCTAGCCTTCTTTACTCAATCTATTCTCCTCCTTCTCTCAACAATCTGATGTATTCATATAGGCAATTAAAGTAGAGAAATGGTAGAAGAAAAGAATAGAGCATTAATGAAGATAATGGATTACTAATTAAGCACTAATAGAGTTAATGGAAGACAAAAATAGAGCATTACCTTTAATGGATTAAGCACTAGGCAATGGAGGATGAGTATACATGCATTCAATGCATAAAGGGTCAGAAAAATTGATTGTGAAGTGCCCCACCCGAACCAAAATAAAAATTGAGCAAATCTGTCTCTGGGCGGTCAACCGGCCGATTGATCGACCAGAGAAGAAAATGCCCGTTTTGCTTCGGTTCGACTCCGTTTCGCATCGGTTCAGTCCAACTTCGCTCCAAATGTCTAATGGGGCTTAAACACTTGACCAAAATGGGCTTAGGGTTGGGAAAAAAGCTCAAATTTCATCTCTTTTTCTGTGGCTTGTGTGAGAAACACATTCTGATTGTCATCATCGGGTAATCAAAAGGAAGCACCCAAGTCTTAGGGCCAGTCAAAATGGGATGTCTATACTATACAAGCACTGCCAAAGCCATTTTACTAGTTTTTGGACTTTCACCAATGACACACAGGCCAACATAATAAATCACAACCATACCCCCCTAACCAGATTTACCAAAGTATACACCCATTTTTCTCAAAACAATACATTTTCAATGTTTAAGTATGAAACAATGCTCAATGCAAGATGTATGAGTAATTTGTTTCAATTAACCTAATCCTCATGCAATTTCTACAACAATCAAAGCTATCTTCCACCGATAGCCCAAGATAGATATCTCTACTTAACAGATAATTTTCCAACAATAGATATAATTTCATAAATTTCAAAATAGGAGTAATAATATATATATATATATCCAACTCCACTCGCATCATCAATAGATATATCCATCTTATATTTTCAAACTCGACATTATTTCCTTTTCTTTCATAAATCAAATGTCAATGATTTTCTAATAAAACATCCTTTACTTTCAAAATTCACGTTTTAGGAAGAAATTTCCAACATTTTAACACATCCCATCAATATTCACACTCCCCCAACCTTTCTCAAGATTTCTTTTGAAAAACCTCTCTTTTACATTTCAAAATCAAACACTTGATTCAAACCCTAAAATCCTAAATCAATAAACCCTTTTAAGGAACAAATAACCAAGCTAAGAATCATACAAAGGTTGAAGATATCCCTACCTCAAGAATAGAAGAGGAAGAGAGTAAGAGTAGAAGTTTGACGACACCGAAAATGAAATCTTCTCTGATTAAAATAAAGCTTTCAATGAGCTCTACCTTTTTCCCCAAGGAACTATAGCAAAAAAAATCAATGGATTGGGGTGTATTTGAGGTATTTAGGTAAGAAGTAGACAGAGAGTGAAGAAATTAGGTATAAAAGTATTTTAGAAAGAGAAAGAAAAATGAAAAAATGACTGAAAAAGGCTTTCTCTCGATTTGATATACACACAGACCACTCAAGCGACCAAACCACCGCTCGAGTGTTAGACACAATAAGTGACACCACTCGAGTGAAGAAAAGATCACTTGAGTGAAGGTCACCCTACTCTAAGAAGTTTTATAGACCTGCAAAAATGTTGGGACATCTCAAAGACCGCTCAAGCAACCAAAACACCGCTTGAGCGAACAAGGAAAGAAATGGACAACAACTCTTTTGAAAAATTAACTTCCAACTTGTTTCAATGCAACCAACAACTAGGGAGATTGGAGCAGATGTAGTCCACAAAATGAAGGATGGTGGCTTAAGTAGAGAAATGTGTCTGGAGTACTGTGCGATAAATGAGTATCCATTAGGCTAAAAGGGAAGTTTTATAGAACGACTATTAGACCAGTGATGTTGTATGGGACAAAATGTTAGACAACTAAGAAATAACATATAGATAAGATAAGTGTTGCTGAGATGAGGATGCTAAGGTGAATGTGTGGCAAGACTAGAAAAGACAGAGTTAGGAATGAGTATATTCGAGAGTGGATAGGAGTAATACTGATAAAAGATAAGTTAGGAGAGAATAGATTGAGAAGGTTTGGTCATATACAACGGAGACCAACAGAGGCAGTAGTGAAAAAATGCAATACAATGACGGTAGATGGTAGTGTTAGGGAAAAAGTAGACCTAGATTGGCGTGGATCAGTGTAGTAAATAGAGGTATGACTCTCCTTAATTTGACTAACAAAATGGCCTTGGATAGAGTTGAGTGGAAAAGAATGATTAATGCAGCCGACTTCATATGATGGGACTTAAGGCTTGGTTTGATTTGGTTTGGTTTTGGTTTTCTTCCTCTCAAGCTCACTCTTTCTCTTTCAAAGGGGTGGTGGTGTTTGAAGTGTGTAAAAGAGCTTGAGGGTGCTTCTATTTATAGGCAAGTGAGATGGGTGTAAAAGAAAAATGATGTAAAGAGTATAGTTGAATTCTAAGTATATAGAAATGTGATCTAGTTAGAATGGATTTAAATCAAGGTGGATTAGTGTTAATTAAGTATGATTAGACTTAAAACTAAATAGTTCCCAATTAAAGAAGGCACAAAGTACATTGGTACAATTCTATATCAATTCCAAATCTTCTTTTTCCTTTGATTTCATGAAATGTGTTTTTAAAAGTACATCACAAAATCCTTTCCTAGGTTGGCAACCATCATCACCTTAGACCTAGAAGATTCATCTTATTTTTTGTACAATTAAGTTCAAAATATTGTAGATATTTTAAGGACAAATGATATAATAATAGAATGTATATATATATATAAGTAGTGAAATTAGGGTTAAAATGCAATAATAATAAAGTATGAGGGCATGTACTAAATTTATGAATTAAAATACCTATTTCAAATATAAAATTAATTAAAATATAGATAGGAAAGATAATTCAGGTCTCACTACATCATTTTGAAATTAAAGGTGAGTAATCGGGCGAAAACGGCGATAACCGAGAATAGGGTTTAGTTCGCAAGTAAACGAGAAACTTAGGACTTTATTGTAATAACCCAAATGCTAGGGTTTTAATATAGTTTACAAAAATTAGGGGCCTCACAAAATGTGGGAGTGATTTTGGAAAATGTGATAAGTGCCCAATTGCCCTTACATGCTCTATGGCCGGTAAATGTAACGTATTGAGGATTTGTCACCAAAAAGGTTTTAAAATGTTTAACGAATGTCCAAGTGTTTAGGTCAAATTTGGGTTTTGAAATGATACATTGAGTATTGGTTGTAAAGGAAGTAGAGAGTCTTGTACATATTATATGCATTGCATGGTCATGATCATGATCATAAGAAACATATATATACATATATATAGATATAGATATAGATATGATGTTAAGATTATTCCTATTGAGCGTCAAAGCTCAATCTATTTTATGGACTGGATATTCAAATTTCCAAGTTATGATAATGTGCCTCCACTGTGTTGAGAAGCAAGCGGAGATCTTCATGGAGCCTGGAAGGTCATTTTGATGTTTTCTTTGTTTATAGCTCTTAAGCTTAGTTGTCTGGGATAGGATTATATTTTTGTTGTAATCAAGGCCTCATCCTTGAAAAATGTAAGTACTTAGAGCACTTTTGATGGATTCTCCTTCCCTTTTTATTTTACATATATTGTAATCTAATGTATGTAACATTGTGAGAGATTTAGGAGAAAAGATGTATTTGTTTTGTAAGATTACTATAATTATTCTATTCTATTCATACTTATACCATGAAATTGAGTATCAATAATTGAATTGGTAACTATAAAAAGGATCCTAAATTCTAAGGTGTGACCAAAGCAGGTTAAAACAGGGTGGGGCAAACAAAACCGACCCAGCCCCACTTTCTCATCAGGGCAGAAAAAGTCTATATGAGGCAAGGTAGGGGATGCAAGGCAGAGAAAAATGGTCATCCTTATCGATTGATAAAAATAAAAAAAATAATAATATAGTTGCTTAACAATTAAGCATTAACATGTATTATGGTAAACTATCAATATTTCTTAATAGTTGAACTTATATTTAAAATAAGTCTTAGTACAATCATCGTTAAAAATAATTTTTTGTGACGATTTTTTACATATATCGCTAAAAATTGACAATTAGTGACTTTTTCTTATCACGATTTTTATAAATTGTCGCTAAAACTTATAATTAGTAACGTTTTTCTATAACGAATTTTTCAAACTTTCGCTGAAAGTTGAAAATTAATGACTTTTTTGTGATGATTTTTTTAAACTATCACTAAAACTTATAATTATTGACATTTTTTATGACAAAATTTTCAAACTGCCGATTACAATTAACATTTAGTGACATTTTTTAATAGTGTATGATAAAAAATTTCATTAATTATCATAGAACCTGTTGGATAATAAGTCCACTTAATAAGACCTACATGTAAATCTTCCTAAGTGTTACTAACTTTTTTTAAGGTGATAAGCTTATTTAATTATTTAACCGTGATTCACACTTCTATTTAGGCTTTTGGCAATTGGCAAATAGCCAAAAAGTCAACTATTCTATCTATTTCTTTATACATCATTTTGTAAAAAAAAAAAAGATCAAAAACTTAGCTAAATAGTCAATTCCCAAAACAATCATCAATCTCTCAAGAAGCAACGTTTATTTTGATAGAAAGACAAATGTACCTTTGATGGTAGTGAGAGATGCTTAAAATGACCTCAAATTAGTTAAATTTAGAGGAGTGGCAATGGCTCCTCTACATACCATTATCTTTCATATCCTTTCATACTTAATTTTATAAGTCCTATTTTGGACTCACAACAATAATTCGCACCACTCATTTAGTAAATCTCACAGTGAATACCATTTGTGCAAAAAAATGAATTTCATCGAACATTACTAGAGATATGAACAAATTATATTTTATTTTTTAAAATGAACAACAACAATGAGTTCAAATTTAAACCGTGCAT
This sequence comes from Camellia lanceoleosa, assembly GCA_025200525.1. NCBI lineage: Eukaryota > Viridiplantae > Streptophyta > Magnoliopsida > Ericales > Theaceae > Camellia > Camellia lanceoleosa. The sequence continues at coordinate 94,193,787 of CM045758.1, read as the reverse complement.
TTATAAAATAAAATGCAATTTGTTCATCTATTTATCGATATCCAATAAAAATAATTTTTTGTGCAAACAGACTTCACTGCAAGATTATATGATGAACGATTTGGATCATCGTTGTGGGCTCAAAGTGAGGTCCACAAATGAAGAGATATGAAGAAAAGTGGTATGAAGAGGACCCATTTCCTAACTTTAAAGTTAATTATACCAAGACACCCTTAATTATTAGTGAACATTACTTTACTCCTCTCATCTATGAATTTGTAAATTTTGACTCTCCCGGTTATAAAAATATATTGCTTTTCCCCCTATCCAGACTACTTTTAAAAAGGGTCTATTTGTATAATTTTCATAGTTGAGAGAGTCAATATGTACGAATATATGAATACAATAAAGTGACATTTGCTAATAGTTAAGAGGATCTTGATAGCATTAACCCTTAAATTTGTGTCAAAATTAGTAAATTAATGCATTTTCTTTAAATACAAAATGATGCCAAATGAATTATAAGAAAAGTATCATCAAGCAAAACCAGGGACGATATATGGATTTACAAAACCAGGGGCGACCGTGATTTCATTTATTCCTATTATTTATGTCTTTTTGTCTATATATACCGTGAGTTGAAAGGCTTGAGAGAAAGAGACAGATAGACCCTAGTTTTTCTTCGCCCCTAGTTATCTTCGCTAGACAAAATACAATAAAAGTGAGATAGAGAAACCCTAATTCTCTTCATCCCTCGTTATCTCTACCTTGTGTATGTACCCACTAGAGTAGAAAGAAAGAGAGAGGAGGAAGGAAAGAGCAGACTCTAGTTTTCATTGTCCCTCGTTATCTTCGCCGTTACATAGAGAAACAAAGAGAGGGGGAGGGGGGAATAAGGGGCAAGAGAGAGATGAGAAGCCTCATGATACTTGATGTAATTCAATCAACGTTTCGATAAATTAGGTAGTATATATGAATTATGGAATGGCATGTTTATCACTAATTACTCTATTTTAGCATAATTTCTTATGCCTCCCTAAGTTTAATTTGAAATCTCATGTTTCACAATAAATCTACTACCTTTTCTAGTTTTGATTGTTATTTGTTGATTTGTACATTGTCAAACTCATGATCCTTTTCATAACACCTTACCTTTTTGTAGATCTAATTTTTCTTACGCCAATTATCTAATTTTTATGCAGAACAATTGTTTCCATTCCAAGAATATACCAATTGTAGCATGAAAGAGTTATCAAATGGATCAGCAGGTAACATACAAGATTTGAAACCACCCATTTCCTTTTACAAATTCCTTATCACTTTTTAAAACTTATTTAATTAGAAATGTAGGATTTATTGTAGATCTACATGCTTACTACTAGTTTATAGATTTAATGCTAATTTCAGTACATTTTCTTTTGTGTACCTTTTGTATTTGTGATGTGCAAGATCCGTTCATTTTTTTATTTTTTTTTAATTTCTTGATTTGGAATTTTAAAGCTTATTTAATCTAGAGTTTTCCTTTATAAAAACACAAAATTTGCAACCATATTTGGTGCTACAAATTGTCTAACTTTTTTATAAAAAAATATATATATATATCAATGGTGTATTCAAATAAGAGTTGGTCTTGTATGGAGTTTGTGAATTGGACCGGTCTAGTTTGGGTTTGTGGGTCTACCATGGGTCATATGTTGAGATTTGATTCGTTGAACTCTCAAATCTAAGTTTATATATCATTCACACAAAAAAAATGATATTTATCTAAGAATTATAGTCACATGATTTTAACACAATTGTCTCAACAAAAATTTAAAAAAAAAATAATAATAATAAATACAATTTTAAGAACATACCATTCGCTTTTTATGTGTTTGTTTTTATAAAAATAAATAAATAAATATGATTCAATTAAGTAATTACAATTCTCAAATTGAGATAATTTTTTTTATGAATAATCAACGCATGAAAAGATAAAAAATAAAAAATAAAAATAAAAAACTAATTGATCAAAGGAAAATGAGTGGGAGCTCTAATTAGAGCTACTGCTAATGATGTGACAGTGGGTCCCACCCACTACCACTATGTATTGTTTTTTTTTTTCTTTTTTACTTTGTCACCTCATTAGTGGCAAATTTAAAGCCACTAAATTAGTGATATCTAGCATCAGTGTTGATCAAATCATCAAAGTGGAGCTCTGATGGGCCCAGAGGCTGCGTTCTTCAAATAAACTATTCCATAATTCAAAATTGCTTTTTAATATCCCATAAAATTAACGAGATTTTAAGCACATTTGTGCACTAGACAATCCACTTGTGGGGCTTACCTAATATGCAGATCCTCAATAAAAAAATTCAGATCAATTCAATAATTATAAATAATAAAAAAAAAATCACATTTTTCTTCAAAAGAATTGATGATAAAAATGATTTTAAATATATATATTTTTTGAAAATGAATGTAACAAAATAATATGAATATAATTATCGAATTTATTTGATTTTTTTCATAAACAATCTACACATCAATGTAACTAAATAATATGATTATATGAATATACATAATATATACAAGATAATCGACCAAGTTGAATTTGTATAAACGTAGTCGTGTAAGATTTTTTACCATCAAAAGTTTTTATATCCAAAGTTAGATTAAAATTTTGGGCAAAAAGAAAAATTAGACGGCGACTGGATTTGAACTTTTAAATTAATCAAAGATTCACAATTTTAAAAGGAGAAAAGTTAGGAATTATAAAAAAAATTTCACGAAAATGATCATGAAAGATTTATGATTCTTGAATTACCTTGATTAGTGTGTGGTGCTTTATTCTAAGTGTAATCTAAGGGTCACAAAGCTTTCATGATTATTTTTATAAAAAAATTTTCATGATACCTAACATTGCTGTTTTAAAAATCCTTCACTATAAAATATGGATTTCACAATTTTAAAATCTTGACTATTCAATATAGTTTTCTCCTTATAGTGACTTTGTACTTTCTTAAAAAGTGATCAAATTTTCTTTTATTGTCTTAAAATAAAATGAAATAAAAAATTGAAGTGATTAGTTTGATCTCTAATATTTTATGCAATTATTTATGAATTATGTCTTGCATCAGTCGGTGGAGAAAATGTTTAGAGTTAATGGATGAAATTCCTCTATCGCTCATTACTCATTTTTCCATCCTTTTTTCTGGAAAGTGTTTTAAGACTAACATTACGTTTGTTGTGAAAATATTTTTTAAAAAATACTTTCAAAAAATGTTTGTCATAATTTTTAATATTTGGTACCAAAAAAAAAAAAAAAGTCAACCCAAAATGTATTTCATGTTGAAAAAATAAAAAAAAAAAAGCTTATTTAGACCGGAAATATTTTTTACTTTTAAAAGATGAAAATTATTTTTAAAATTAACGTTTTACCAATGTCACTCTATTATCACTGCTATCATCACCTCCACTATGACCGCGACCGCCATCACCATCACTATTGCCACTGCCGCCCACTCCACCACTACCGCCACAACTACTCTAAAACCTCCATCTCCATCTCCATCTCCATCTCTATTCCACCGCCACCACTATCACCGCCACCAATGTAACTGTTAGTACATTAGATTCAAAGATGCAATTAAATATTTTTTTTTGTAAAAAATATTTTCTATTGAAAAATATGTTCCCAAAACAAACGGAACCTAAATTATGTAGCTATTTGTGAGATTGAAGGATCCAATGCCTCTATCCATTTATAAGAGCTTTTCATTTTCGTCCAATTCAATCACTTTCTGTCCATTTAGATGAGTTTCATGTGGATATTTGATTTCTAAATTTTTGAATTCCAAATGTATAACTGAATTGGAGGCTAAACAAGCACTTTTAAAAATTGTTAGAACCAGTTTTTAAAAATGAATGACAAGGACTTAATTAATACAAAACTTTCACTGACCCTGTGAGAAACAATAGACCCATTTATTTTGTTTACTAATCACAAGTTAAATCTAAGTCTATTCATGTACTTGATCCTTTTTTATGAGTTACTTATTGAGAACATTCATGATTATTATTGTTAATTCCGCAATATTTCCTATGGTTTTTTATGATTTTTTTTTCCTTCTTTGTATAATCAGAATAAGGAAAATATAGGGGAATAAGTTACATCGAATGTCAGTAATATTCGAGTTTGGACAATATACTGATAAAATAGGAGAAGGGAGCAGCAATGAGATTCAAACTCAAATGTCACTCTGGTAAGTAACATCACTATTGAATATGATTGTTAGACCTACATTTCATTCATTTCCTATGAATATCTATTTCCAACAAAAATGATAATAATCAGTATAAGGTGTGAATATATATGTAAATCTCATAAAATTAAAATTTTTTTAAAAAAATATTTGACCCAAGGTATACATTATAATTAAAGGAAGTAAATAAAATGTCTCTATTGAAATTGTTATTCTTTTATATAAAATATCAATAATTTAAGTATGATATGCTTGAATCTTAAATTTGTTATTCTTTTAACTTGCATTTTATTTTTCTTAATAAAATTTAGAATCCACAGATAACATTAACATACTCAAATTAGGCAAAAAGAGTAATAGTCTTTTCATTAATGGGAGAGAAATGACCTCTATCTAAACACTAAAGATGAGTTGGCCTCTACTCACAATTTCTTGAATTAAATAAGCAATTAAGATTAATTATCCTAACAACTTGTTGTCACTATTTTACATCATGAGATTCTTGAACCACCTCAGGGATGATACACAATGGTAGAATGCATACATTGATAATTTAATTTTCTATACGAAAATAAATATATTTTGTCGGACGTAATATTTAAATCAAAGATATGAAGCCCAATAAAATATATTTGACCATTCTATGCTATGTATGTAAGATTAAAAAATGTTTTGACCTTTGAAACAATTAGGAGAGACTATGACCCCGTTTGGTAGAGCTGTGGGAAAATACTTATAACTTATAGTCTAACAGCTTATAACTTATAACTGTAAATATAAATTGATTTTTGATTTATAAATTAAGCTTTTCCTTCTCCACTCAAAGAATAAGTTGATTTTTGACTTACAAAAAGCTATAAGCTGTATTGTTAAGCTGAACCAAACACATCAAAATAACTTAAATTAAATTAAAAGTTGAGATAAATTAAAAATAAACCCTACCAAACAGGGCCTATACATATAATGTGTGAACAGACCAAAAAACAAAAAAGTTATATCTAGTGTTTTGAGTGCGGATGTGTCTCGTAAAAAGTGTGTCATACCGACTGAACCGGAGTTGGTAGCGGTCCAAACTTGCCCCACAGTGAACCGGCAAACCATGAGGTTATTTGGAAGTGAATTTTTTGCTAAAAAATTCAAATATATATGTATATATATTAGTGTAAAATCTGTGTTGTACACGGTTTTAGACAATGACTCAAAATTTTATTTTAAAATTAATTACAAATAATTTAAAAATAAATCTATGGATAAGATTAAGTAAGTTGCAGTAATTATTTGAACATTCTATAAGTATTTTGTTCTATAATAAAATACATATATCATAATTCAATTTGTAAAATTAAAAGCAAATAAATTTGCATAAATTACAAAACTGTTTTATGTTAGTATAATTATATTCTGTCTATAAAATTTTCATAATTATAATATTTCATATCAAAATGTGTTAGATAACATAAAAATACTATTTTATTTTATTTTCACATCTCTAGCTCTCTCTTCCATCTTTTCCTTTTTTTTATTTTATTGAAAAGACTTAAATTTTTATATATAATTTTGATTGTTGGGGTGGATTTTAGTTATAAAAAGAACTTCTTGTGGTGATAGTAGTGAGTTTTTATGGCTGAGTAGTTTCAGAATTTAGGAGTTAATGCGATGTGGCCTAAAAAAAAAGAAATAAAATGAAAGATTTAAATTTTATATTTAATTCAATAACTATGTTAGAAATATTACTTGAATTACTGTGTGCCATGTTACGGTTTAAAAAAATAATTAAATAATATGGTAAAATAAATTTAAGTTGACCTTAAAATGTAAGAGTATTTTTTAAATTTCTAAAATTCTATGGGATAATTGAACTATTATGAGCTATCTTAGGATTTGTCAACCAATACAAATTGAAGTGCTACTTGATAAACTTATTTATGTAAATATATTTTAAATTGGGAAATACATATCTTTAATATTTTTTTCATGATGAAAATAATAAATATGTACACATTTATCCATGTTTGTTAAAAAAAATTGGACTTGGGCAGAAATTTATTTTACTAATATTCAAATTTATTAAATTAATATTTAGATGTATTTATGTATGAAAAAAAAATAATCCAAGACCAAATTGAGTTAGATACACCATGATAAGTCATGTTATAACCCTATCAATGAGTAAACCTTCGGTAAATAATTAGTTAAAATTATATAATAATTTTGTAGGTTGTAATAAGCATGTATTAACTTAGGAGTGTTACAACTAGATTAAACACTAAACCAAACCAAACCTAACCAAACTAAACTAAGTCTTAAGTCCCATCAAATGAAGTTGGCTACATGAATCTTCCTTCTCTAAGTGACTCTATTTTATATCATTATTGTCCTAAATCCAGTTATTGAAGAATTGTTACTTGATGGTCAATCAATGAGTTACTTGTCTACTTATTTATTTATTTGTATTAAATTGTTATATATATATATATATTTGTTTTTGCATATTTATTAACATTTTAAAACTTAAATTATGAAATTTATATTCTTAAAATATAACTAATGTTTATTTTATTAATATTAAGGTATATTTACATTTGAAAACATTATCCAATATTAGACCAGGCATTTGCTTGCTTTTGGCCTAAAACTTACTTAAGAGAAGTGCAATGTTAATTATTAATTTGAACTTTATATTTAAAATTATAAGTTTTAATTTCATATTTTTTTTTTTTTTTTGATCGGCAAAGAAAAATTTCATTTAACAACATGAAATTAAAGGTACAGAAAGATGACATGCATCGAGAGAGATTCGGAAGTATAAAAATACCCATACTACTGCTACTCGCACCCATACAACCAACCCCTAAGCCTCTCGATTTTTAAACAACCAAGTTAAGAAGAATTTAACTGGAAAAATAAACTACATGAATCCCTACATAATCATCCCACCAAACCCCCAAAACAAACTAAATAAACTAGACAACACCCCCCAACAATTCCAACCACCCATTACAAAAACTAAACTAATCTAGTCAGCCCACCAAAACAAACACCACAGACCACGCCGCCTCTGACAAAACCCACACCACCTGCTGCTACAACTCCCAAAGCCCCACGTCTTAGCTGCTAACTCACGCCACCCCTAGGCTGCTGCTACACCCACCTCTCCATGCCCACACCGGCCGAGAGGACACCATCACCACCACCGGGAAAAACTCCATGCTTTTACACCCCTACTGCAACACAAGAAAGCTCCACGAAGACTTCAAGCTTCTACACCCACTGCCGAAAAAGCTGCTGCTACACCCACTGCCAAAAACCCCAGCCGAGAGGACACCTTAGCCACCACCGGGAAAAAAACTCCATGCTTCAGCACTGCTTCAACTCCGCTGCTGACGACAGAGCTACACCCACTGCCAAGAAGACTCCAAGCTTCACCACCCACTGTCGAAAACACCACACCCACAGATCACCACACCCTTCTGAAGACACAACATCCACAGCCACCACACCAGATCATCAACTCCCACGGGACACCAAACAAAAGAAAGAACATCACCCCTCAAACTCTTACACGAATTGGAGCGCTCGAGTGACAACCGGACAGACCAGGACGACCCCTCAACCTCTGAACCAGAATGCACCCCTCAAACTCCTACTCGCCAAAAGCGCACGAATGAAACCCTGAACGACTGAAGACAAACCTGGGCGGCCCTAGAAGAAGATCCTGAACAGCAATGAAAGACCCACCTAGGTGGAGAAAATGAAGGGACTCAAGTTTATTGAACGAAAGAACTAACAAGCAAGCCGAAACGAGCTAGGCCAGCCGACCGCCATAGCCACAGGCGGCGGCCAGCCGGCCAAAAGAGAGGCCGGGGAAAGAGATTTTTAGAGAGAGAGAGGTTTTTGGATTAGGACATGTATATTTGAATTTTATAACCCTTTAATTTCAAATTAGATATGACTTAGATTTTGATAAAAGATATGACTAAATTTCATTTTTTGACTTTTGATATAAGAATTTTGAAATTTAAAATTATAGATATAAAATAGAGATATAGATAGTAATGATAATAGACACCATAAATAGTTCATAAATTAATGAATTTAAAATACTTTTCATATTAATCAAGGACTTAATTAAATATTAAAATAGAATAACCAATGATAATATGCCATGTGTACTTTTATAATTTTTTAATTCAAAATTTATGAAAATAGAGTGAGAATTTTGGGCCTCAATGAATCAATAATGTTTTTGCTTATAATATATAGTATAGATAAGTGTCAAAAAATCTAAAATTCAACCCCAACAATAGCAAATGGTTACATCATACACATCAATCGATTATTTTTTTTTTATCATAACTTTTATTCAACTAAAAAACTGTTGTATTAAAAAACACATATTCTATCTGTTTGATTTGGAGTTTTGAAAAATAATTTTAAAATTTTGAATCCGTATTATTTTTTGTTTTTAATGATTTTTTTAATATTTTAATTAGTTTTTTTTATTATTATTATTTAGGTTCACTTATATTACAAAACTTGCACACACAAAAAATTTATATTTAAAAATTCACTAAATACAAGAAATATAAAAATTCAATACATTTTCATATTTATTGATTTTTTTTTTATAAATTTCTTCACAAATATTTTAATTTTTAAGTATATCTAGTCTTTGTCATTTTTTCACAATCTATTTTAATTTCTTCACTATTTACAACTCGTGTTGTCACATCCCGGGAGATTTATTCCGATCATATGTTGATAATCAGAATCGTTTATCTTATAAGATTTGTTAAACATATCATTTACATAAAAAATGAGGTTAATCAAATAAGTATAGCCCCATGATCAAATCCTAATTACTTTTTAAAAAATTATCAAAATCGTACTAGCTGTTTTTTTTTTTTTTTTTTAAGCATAAAAGTGATCTTGTTGTGAGTTATAGATGTCTAATTAACTTTAAAAAAATTCATGAATGATCTACTCGACAAACCCTACAGTACAAAGGGTTCAAATTATTAAAATGAAGGGTAAACTACCAATATATCAAATCCTATTGAAAATAAATCCTAATAAAATCGTTGCTAAAAATAATTTTTTGTGATGATTTTTGCATGTTGCTGAAAGTTGACAATTAATGACTTTTATTGTCACGGTTTTTATAAATTATAGCTAAAACTTACAATCAGTGACTTTTTTTATGACAAATTTTTCAAACTGTCGCTAAAAGTTGAAAATTAGTGACTTTTTTGATGATTTCTTAAACTGTCACTAAAATTTATAATTAATGATATTTTTTGTGATAAAATTTTCAAACTGTCGCTGAAAATTAATAATTCGTAATGTTTTTTTATTAGTGTTTGATGAAAAATGTATTAAAATATCATAAGACCTATCTGACAATAAATCTACCTATTAGGACCTACACGTAAGTTCTTTAAAATAAATTTGTAACACACCTTCATGGGCTTTGTGTTGTTCCTAGAAGGTACAACGCCAAACCAAGTCAAGATTAGGTACATCTAAAAAATGAAAAATATTTAATTAAAATATGAATTTTTTTTTTTTTACTTAAAATAACAAAATATGAAAATAAAAAGTGAAGTACATTAAAACAACAGATAAGTGACATGCATTATTATCACAAATAAGTATAAAGAATTATTAAGAGTAATTATTATATCAAATTTCAAATCTGCTAAATCTAATCTCAAGATAAATTGCAACTTTACCTAATTAAGACTAATAACCCTTTTTAAAAAATGATATACAAGCTCACTTTTAAAACCTATTTTTTAGATCCAATAATATATAAGTGAGATTGTTGACTAATAATTAAATCAAATATAAGGGAGACAAATAGTACATGAGAATGATTAGTTAGTTGATCATTAAACTTGAAGAATAAATCTAATTTTTTTATTAGAATAGCATTACTCATTTCCTTTTTGGACGTTAAGGCTTGCCCTTTCATAGGTATCAAATGAATGGTGTTATTTTACCTTCAAATGAGATTTTTAGTGGCTCAAAAAATTGCATAATGCCCAATTGAAGATCATATCATTTAAGGAAAAAGATTTACAAATTCACTTTATAGACTCAATCATGTGTAAATAAGATGATCGGTGGACAATTAAAAAAAAATATTTGAGATAGATTTACTTTAGATATTTTAATATATTATCACATCATTAAATTTAAAAAAAAATAAATCTAATTGTTGAACTTGAATAAAACAAGGGAGATTTACCAATAAATCCTAAAATTTGAACTTATGAACCAATTGGTCCCATTTTTATTCTACTAAACCGTTTAGTCCCATTCAATTGTAAGGGACGTAATTACCCTCATTTAACCGTTTGGGTGTGTTGCATGTGATACATTGTGAGGGTGTCACACAATGGCAAAGCGCTGTAAGGGGTTTTTGTTTTGGGTTGGGTTGGTGTGTTTGGGGGTTCACACAGGCAGACACACACACATTCAGAACACACACTCATGCAGACCACACATACAAAATATAAAAATCAAGATAAAATAATTATAAATTAATTGAGTTTCAATAAATTCCCCTTCATTAAATTCTTTATTTATTTATTTTAAACCTGTCAAACATGTCATGTAACACATGAAAACAAAATCCTACATTTGTACATAGAATCGGTGACTCTCATTTGGCGAGACGCTTGAGCAGAACCTGAGAGAAACATGGACGCTAATGATGATGATGATAAACAAGTCCGATGGTCTACACTTAGAAAGATGTGATACCCATTCTCATCAACCGCCTCGAAACTCGAATCGACCTCCTCCGCTCGCTCATTTGCTCATGGCGCTCCTCCTCTCGCCTCCATCTCTCTTCCCACCTCCCTTCTCTCTCCCCTCGCCGCGACCCCGTCGTGGCACCTTCACCGCCGCGACCGCGTCTTCCTCCTCCAACCGTTCGACAAAATTCCCTCTGAACTACTTCCCACTATCTAATCAAGGTCGAAGAAGATGCCAAAACCGTCTCATCCGGTCTGGACTGGTCCAAACCCGTTTTTCTCTTTGGGTTTCCGAAAGAAGTCAATTTATTGGAGTTTCGCATATCTCAAGTTCACAATTCCTACACATTTCGAAACCTCGAGCTATTGAATCGTAAGCCAATCGAAGCTAGGCTTCTATTTGTGAAGAAAATTGTTGTTCTGGGTTCGAACCCAGATAGTAGAATCGTTGTTGTGGTGTATGAGATGTGGGATTTGGATGGAAGATTGGCTATGTTGAGAGCTGGAGACGATTCGTGGACTCCAGTTTATACCCAACACTTTGTTTGTGACGATGTTATAGTCTCCCCCCCACACACACACACAGAGTGCTGGCTTCAACACACCTACGCGCACACACACACACACACACACACAGCAAACACAGTCCCACACACAATGATACACACAAACACACAGAGCAAACACAGTCCCAAAAAAATAACTGATCCAGCAAAGACAGTCCAACATTAAAACTAAGGGCACTCTCGTCCACACAATTAAACAAAAATGGAAAAAAAAAAAAAAACAAAAAGGACCAAATCAATCCACTAGTAGGACTATTTGGTATAATAGAATAAAAGTAGGATTATTTGGTATAACAGTTTGTAAAGTAGGATTTATTAGTAAATAATCCATTATTTGGTATAACAGTTTGTAAAGTAAAATTTATTGATAAATAATCCATAAAACAACTCATCATCTAATAGTTTGAAGCTCAATTTAAAGCGCCTTAACATGTAAAATGATATGCCATGTGGTTGATTAAGCTACCAATTTTTATCTCTAAATAAAAGGACACATCCCATTTGAAATAAAAAGTCAAAAATAAAAGGACACATAATATTATAATAATAAAAAAATCATAATAAAGGATTTTGTACACTATTATTGTGTTGTCACATTCTATCATTTAATAATCATAATAAACTTAATCAATTGTAAGTAAACCCACATTTTGAAGACACCAATGAATAACGCTGCATTTGGTGAGGTGAACTCTATATGTTGTCATTTAATATTTTATTATTTTTATATTATTTAATTTTTTATACTATGTCAATTTTAATGTGATGCAATTGATATGAATGTGGAAAAAAAAAATCATAATATGATCCGATTCAAATCAAATCGTATGATTTGATTGGTTGTCACAATTTGGTCTTACTTTTTAAAAGAGGTGAATCGAATTTTACAGATTGATTTAGAATTTCAAAATTATGATTTTAATTTGGAATTGAATTGGACCATGTAGATATATACATATACAATAATTTTATGGTTCCAAGAAAGGGAGCCACAAATAAAAAAATAAAAATATGAATATGAAATCTATGACTCACATTTGAAATTAGTGTTGTGGACCCGTTACCTTAAGTAAATCTAAATTATTGATATTAAATTCTGAATATTTTCTGATTTTTTATGTTTGGGATTGTAGAATTGTTCATACATATACATGTGCAACAGTTGTAATGTAAAATGATTTAAATTGAAGAAAAGTAGGATATAATTATACTTACAAGCATGTTGATGTATACTAGTAGAACAAGTTCTAAATCATTTATATAATTTTTGTTTAAAAAATGATGACATGTTATTTGATATTTCAATAGGTCGAGAATAATGTTACATGAGCTTGTGTTGTGAATGATGAAATGGTTTTAGAAGCCGTAATTCTAATTCAAACTGCATGAGTTTTATTGATACTATTTGATTTTGTTTTAAAAAATTTGTTCTTTTAGGTTAATTTTAAATCTTACAAAACCATAATTAATATGTATAGAACTTATTCAGAATGAATAAGTTAATTATTTATTTTTTCTTAAATCATATTAAATCAAACAAAAAACTTGGGTCTTAGAACTTATTTAGAATGAATATATGTATAGTGAAAATTAAATCGATAAAATATGAAATCAATAAATTTAACCATTAATTCTTGTTTTTAAATAAATCGTGAATAAATAATTCTAAATTTATAATCTTGCAGTAAATCAAAACATGCTTACCCCATAAATTGATCACCAAGGATGCACATCAAACATATAACTATCTATTGCAATGACGCGGTGAACAGAGAGGACAACTATGTTGGTGAAGTATATACAAAATTTAAATTAAAGAAGAACAAACACAAAAAACAAAAAAACAAAAATACAAAGACAAAAAGACAAAAACTAAAGAAAAAGGTGGTGGTGGAGAAGGAAGAGATGCTTCCTATATCTCCTTCGTCCCATTTGGCAGACAAAGATAAAAAAGCGGACTCTGGAAAATCCAAGCCTCCCGGCTTTAGCGGCCGCTCAACAACGACCTCCGTCGGCGGAAGAGGTGGATTTGGCGGCGGAGGAGGTGTTCATGGAGCCGGAAATCGAGTCGAAAACTTGCCGCCGATGTCATACCTCGAATCCAAACCAGTACAACCAGGATAGCCTCTGCTGAGCTCTTGAAACCCCTTGATTATATCTTCACTCATAAGTATATTAGGGATGAGAATGTCGTCATCATTCTCAGAGTCCTCCTCCATTTCAGCGTTTCCGTTGTTGTTGTTGTTGTTGTTGTTGTTTTGGGGGGGTTGACTTTGAGTGTTGTCGTGAGGTACACTTTCGCCTTCCATCACTGGGGTTGATGGAGAGAAACTTGAGGCAGCAGAGACTGGTGACGACGACGAACACGAGGGGTTGGGCACGATGGCCGCGGACGGTGGTGGTGCTTCGCCGGAAATGGGTTTGCGAAGTTTATTTGAGAACTTGTTGCGGGTAGTTCCGGCCAGAGAATTCCGCTGAGTTGGACGAGGGTGGGTGTGTTCACCGCTGTAATAGACCACGTAAATGTCCGGATCCGAGGGGCTTTTCTCCACTTGCTTCCTCGCTGCACAACCTTTCGACGTGCTGCATCTGTAGTAGTTCCTGAGCTCATATATATATATATATATAGATTTTTCCAGGAAAATTAGGGAAGAAAAGAAAAAGAAAAAGAAAAAAATATATGACAACATGGGAAATGATGAATAAAGTAATCCGGGGACACAAAAACCTCGGATTTGGGGTGCCTTTGATGGGTTTCTGACCGTACTTCCTCCACGCCCACGAATCTGCCAACAGTTCCTCACGAGTCATCTGACGCACTAACTTTGTATGGTGATTCTTCCTGTAAAAAAAGATCGAGAATTAGGAAATCTAAAACGTGAGTGCGTTCTGTAAAATTCTACTATGTTTACCTTTTTCGAGATCGACCACCGGTTTGAGAAGAGGAACCGGTGAGAGAGTTGTTGTTGAAGAGGGGCTGCATTAGTTGCTGCTGTTGTGGTATCTGCGGCAGTGGTGGTGGTGGTGGTGGTGGAGGAGGAGGAAGTAGTTGAGGCTGTTGATTTACGAGTCCTCCGAAAAAGGGGACCGCGTAGGTGGGGTTGATTGGCGGCGGCTGCGGCTGCGAAATAAAATCCTTGTAAATTTCATCCAAACCTTGAAATTGGAAGCTTGGTTGGTGAGCAAGAGGAGGATTGTCAAATGGGGGATCATTGTTTTGGAAGGTAAGAGAAGAGAAATCTGGTAAAGGGTTTTCTATGGTGGTGTTGTTGAATTGGGTGGTGTTAATGGCGGCGGTTGTGGGGGCGTTTCACCACCGCACGCAAATCCCATTCGTCATCCATTTCAGCGGGTGTGGGGGACTGCCTCGAACCTCGCGATAATCTCACCAACCCCACTCACTCATTCACTTACTCACTCACTGTTATGCCTCACGATCTCTCTGCCACTGTTTCTCCGATGTTCCCATTTATATTGGGCTCACATCACAAAAAGACAGAGAGAGGGAGAGAGGGAGGGGCCCAGGAGGGCGCTGACTTAGGCGTTCAGAGAGATTTAGAGAGAGGAGAGAGAGGAGAGGGGTGGAGCACTTTCCCGGATTTCTTAATTATTTATAGAAGGAACAGAACATGTCCACTGTGTGTAGTGAGGAAAAGCAAGTGGTGTTCAATGCACTGTGATATTAGAGCATCAAAATGACACAGTTAAAATTATTTATGAACGTGTAATATATGATAAAAAGTGAAAAAAATGAGATTTAAAAATGTGTTAAGGTGTGTTAAGTGTTTATTAATTTTAGAGAGTGAGCAGTGGTGCAATGGATATGTGTTAAGAGATTCGTTAAAATAAATATATATATATATATAGTATATAAATAGTTAATAGCAACTGGAGAGGGAAGACAGCTAGACTCAAATTTTTTTTTCTTTTTACTTGAAGGGTTCGGACGACTGGGGATTGACTAGCCGGACAACCCCATGGCACTTCTCACATCCTCTCTCTCTCGCTGGCTAAAACACTAGCCACAATTAAAACACAAGTTAATAGCACACTAGCATCTGACACTAACACACTACTTACCTACTCCATTGTGAAGACAAAAGTGAAAGTACCTTATGTAAAATTTAGCCACTGGCACTAACACATCCACTAACACATTCATTGTGGATGCTCTTAAGATATCGTTTGGCAATTATATTTTTAATTAAAAAGTCAAAAAATAATTATAAATTGTCACATTATTTTTTTTTCTACACATCTTTTTATAAAAAATCAAAAAGTTACTAAAATAGTTTATTCCTAAATGAGGCCTAAGTTTGGGGTTTTGATTTGTGGCACTAAATTGGGAGGCACTAATGCCCCTAATTTCCATATAAGGCAAAAAAAAAAAAAAACAAAACAGTTACCTGAAATGGAAATTAGGGGCATTAGTGCCCCCAATTTAGTGCCACAAAACATTTTCCATTTACATATAGTATCACTATCTAATAATTAAAAAAAATATTATTTTAATTTAAAAATTAAATTTAATAATATGAAAGTCTGTTAAAATGTTAAGAAATTATCTCTTTTACAATAGAGAGTAACGTGTCACAAAGTAACTTTTGCAATGAATTCTAGAGATATAAAATAGATTTAAAAAAGTAAACTTTTATATATTTTTTTCATAATAGAATAACATAAAAGAGAACGAATTTCACTATAAAAATATAAAAGAAAATTATAAATCAGCAAAAAGATTTCAAAAAAATTATAAAATCATAGAAAATTTTATCATTTTAATTTTTAAAGTTGATAAATTTTATCACTGATTTATAATTTTTTTTTATTTTTTATCTTTCTACTAATTTGTAATTTTTTCAATATAATATTATCAATTTAACTCAACCCACTTACATAATATAATATGCATCATAATTACATAATAATTCTCAATTATGTATCAATGATAATCTATGATGATATAATAATTAATTTTTTTTATAAAAATGATATATAAATTTATTTTGTAAATTTAATAATGTGTAAATAAGATAATTAGTAGATAATATATATATATATATATATTTGGTTTAATGCGGTGGGTTTTGGCGTTTTGGTTTGGCTAGAGAGAGAGAGAGAGAGAGAGAGAGAGTACAAAAAAAAATAAATAAATAACTTCTGCTTTAGGATTGACTTCATAAAATGTCAAAAGGATGGCCAATGTATGCAATGTGGGCAATTTACAATAAATCCCATTTATAATACATCTATCCTTTCCATAGTTTCAATGTCTTAAGACAAATGAGGAGAGGAGTCACACGCGCTCACTTGTACTGGTGGCGTCGGAATGGGAATTGCAGCCCACTGTCATTGTTAAGCTCGTTCGCGAAGTTTGAAAAACACTTAAGAAAAGGGGAATGATTTTTCCTCCGAAAAATCGTCCCTCGAATCTCCCAAAACACGGAGAGAAAGGGAGAGTAGAGGAGAAGAGAAGAGAAAGAGGAAGGGAAGAGGATTGAAGGGAGATCGTCGTCCCCGATTATCCGATCATCGCAGCTTAGTTCCGATCGTCGCCCCGCCTCTGCCTTCCCCCCGCCCTAGTTGATGGTCCCTCCAGTCCTTCTCTTCTTCCTTTTCTTCCTCCTTCTTCTTCCCTTTCTTCCTTCTTTATTTTGATTTTCTTCTTCTTCTAAAATGAAAAAAAAAAAAAAAAAGACGAAAAGGACGTCGCTTTCGTTTCGGGGGGATTCGGGGGAGCTCTTTCGAGCTACCAATCACAAGAAAAAATGAAATAATTATAATTTAAAAGTAACATTTTATTTTATTAATTTTTTTAATTTATTTTATCTTTTATTAATTATTTTAATCTAAAACTAATATGTCAAACATAATGTAAATCTTCGACCTATTTTTAATGATACGGAATTAATTCGCTCTTTATTTCATATCTTTCTTGTTTTCATCTCATTCTACTCTTTCTCTTTTTTATTTTATTAGAAGTCAAAATATAGATGATATATTAATAGTGTGGGGATGTATTTTCAGAGATACCAACACGTGGCAAGGTGACGCCGACGTGTCAGCCGAGGTGCCACGTGTCCTGGTGGTTATGCCGAGGTGGTCTCGGAGTCAGCCGAGGTTACCCCGGAGTTGCTGAGGTCATCTCCGAAGATATCGGAGTCTGAAACAAACGGATAAGGATAAGACTCCAGTAGAGTTTATCCCTATACATCCGGGAGAATCCTAACAGAACGAGTTAGTGGCGTAGTGGGGACCCTAACAGAACGTGTTAGTGGCGTAGTGGGGACGAGGAGACGAAAAACCTATAAAAGGGAGGCACCCCCGGCGGGTCTAAGGTACGCAATTTTGAGTCTTGAACTATACTTAGAGAACTTGAGTTATCTTTGAGAGACATTGTGACTGACTTGATCGTCGGAGAGTCCCCGGGTGGAAAAACCACCGCCGGAGCCTTATTTTTCTGTGCAGGGTTACAGGGTGCCATCTATTCTACTGGTGGTCTACGGCTGATTCACTAAGGAGGGCAGTGTGATCAGAAAACCACTCACACAATTTGGCGCCGTCTGTGGGAAAGAAAGAAGGATAGATGGCCAGTAACACGCAGAAGGAAAAGGTTGGGAACGACGCTCCTGTTGGAGATGGCAGGCCCATTGACCTTGACGTTGATGGAGATAATGCAGAGACCCGTGATCAGAATCACGCAGAGAGAGGCGCTGGCCAGGATGTTGGCACGTCAAAGAAAGCGGACCAGGGCAGGTACTACAACGAAGATAGCCTGCAAACCTGGAAAGACAGGTGTCTGAGGAGGGATGAGGAGATAAAGGAGATGGCAGACAAGTTAGCAGACCTTCAGTCGGTCGTCAACTTCATGATGCAAAATAACGTCATACAGCCGCCATACCTGCTGCAGGACACGCCGATGCCAGCAGCAACCGCCCAGAGGAGGGGGCGGAAAGAAATTCCCGATGCCCCTCAGCACACGCGGAGTGGAAGGCAGTCACACCGACCTTCAAGGGAAGTCGGCCGAGAAGAGCCGAGGAGAGAAGAGTCCCGGGGGGCATATCACGCGAAGGAGACAGACCCCAAAGAACATCGGCATGTTCAGGGGCAGATATTGTGTTTCGATGCATCTGATGGGGAAGGGTCGAAAAGGAGCCGACTATTTTAGGTCCTATTGGCCCTTTGGGGCTTGCTTTGTATAGCCATGGTTTGAACCCTTTGGCTAGCTTCAAGCTTTAAGCTTTCTCGCATGCTTTGCTTGCCTTGTTTGATTGGTTTGGCACCTTTCCTAACATGATTTCAGGGCTTAACATGTTTGTCACATGTCCATGTTTATCCTCTTTTAAGTGTGCTTAAGAGTTGCTCTACTAGGCTTAAGAGTTAGGCCAATTGGCACGTATGTTTATATGTGTTTTTGTCCTCCTTTCTATTGCATTTTGGCCACTGATTTGGACCTATTTGAGAGTTGTCCATATTGGTTTAAGTCCATCCTTTGCATGTTTTCGCATGCTTGCCTTGCATGTTGTTACATACTTGGCCTTTTAACATGTTGTTACATGTTTAAGTGGTATTGCATTTGGCATGCATCTCTTGTTAAGTTGCTTAACATGTTGTTGCATGTTTGTCATTGGCATTGTTGTTACATGCCTTGCATGCTTCTTTGTTTGGGTTGTATGCCTATTGCACATTGCTTGTTTGCATGCTCATGTCGAATTAGCTAGCTTGCATGCCTAGGTTGCAAAACATTAAGCATGCATCCCTTGCCTCTTGATCAACCATGATAGAGGTTTGGGGCCCTTATGTGTTTTGTACATTTCATTTGACATTAAATGCACACTTGACTCCTTTGGACATCATGTATTGAAATGCGTGATTGGTGGCCCGAGGGTCGAGAACCATACTCCTTTGAGTCTTAAACATGACAAGGAGGGTGGTGGTGCAAACATTGCCTTGAAAATACATTGCCATGCTCTATTTGTCCTCTACTGCAGCAAAAACAGGATTCTGCAAGAAGAGATGGTCGGTCAGCCGGCCATCTTCAGTGCCGACCGGCAATTCATTGTTGGCCGATAGCTTCATTTGTGGTCAATGACCGGTTCCCCATGGCCGGTAGCCCTTTGTCTTGGCCGGTGACCTCCCACAACACTCAGGGAGTGGTTCAGGAGCATATTTGAGACTTTTGCAGTCTTCAGAGATGCAGAGCAGTGTAAACAGAGGCAACATGAGCATGGCAATCGATTTCCGAGCAAAGCCGAGCATGCATACATTTGTCCCTCTTCCCGAGGCCTCCTTACTACTTTAATAGCTTAATCGATTTGTTTAATTAGTTAAGTGTTGTGTAATAATTAATTAGCTTGCTAGTTAGTTAATTAAGATTAATTTGTATTATTCTTTCGGTCCCTCCCTCGAGAGGGCACAAATGTGTAATAAGCGTGCGTGTGTGTGATGCATGTCTTCCAATCCCCATTTCTTTCTCCCTTTTACTTACCTGCTTTCAGTGGTTAGTTCTAGGGCATGTTTCAGTTGGCATCCTTATGCTATGCATGTTTGCATTCATTCATCTGTATTGCATGCACCGGGCTCGGTGCATCATACTAACTGCATTGTATTTCAATTCCAAGTTAAATACATGTATCGAATTGTCGCATCTCATATGCCATTTTAGATTAGCTGAGCCTATTCTAGTTGCACTTTACATGCGATGCATTAGCCATTTTAACATGAACTAGGATCATGCATGATTTCTAACTAGTTTCTTGTTTTGACTCGGAGTACACTGTGAGTGTTTATGCTTTAGCATCTTGCATGAGTGTAAGTGTTGCCATGATAGCATGCTTGCCATGAGGTTATTTGCTTATGTGATAGAATTGCCCGAATGCCTGTGGGTGAAGGCTGGATTGCTTGAATTGGAACGATTCATTGAAATCCATATTTTAGCCTACTTGCGAGTAGCAAACTTCAAACCATTTCCAAAACAAACGGATATGAGATGCTTTGTTCCAAATTAGGCGATCTAGTCTATACTTGTGTGTTGTGTGCATCACATAGTAATTCTAGCTAATTAATCGGAATAAGAACGCATGTGTTTTCAAAAACAAGATATCACGCTTAGTACAGGCCGATCTTTGATCGGGCGAGCGGGGGTGCTCATAGATGACCTTCCCCAATCGTACCCAAGTTCCCGAGCCGAGGCAACTTTGGTGATGACGGACACGTGGCCTTAGGCACGAGACAGGGTTTCCTAAATTCCCCCAAAATAAAATATTTAGGTGGCGACTCTGTATCTGGCAAAGCAGTCCATGTTTGGCACTTCTTTACAAAAATCAGTTTTCCAAAACGATTTTTCGGATTTGGACTCTTTGGTGATTTATCAATCTCACATCGCACATTGTGAGATCAGATTAAGAACCGTGACACTTTCAAGTCCGAACTATAGCATGAGGCCCTCGGGGCACGTCTACACCATGCCTCGGCTTTCATTGGTTCAATGCCCTCCTTAAACGATGGCGGCTTCATCTTCTTAAACTCTTTTGTCAGTGCAATGGTTCGATCCTTGGCATGATGGTCTTGCACCACTGGTGGCGATATAGGCACTGGTGGCGGTGGTGGTTGCTGTTCTTGTTGTTCCTGTTGCTATCTCATAGTTTCTTCCATGTTCGCAATCATCCTTTCCAACCGATCAAGCCGTGCGGAGGTAGAGTCTTCCATATCATCCATTCTTGTCCTCACCATAATCTACATATCAAAGGATTATAATACACACAAAAAGAGACACAAGTGTATATAGACAATGATCATTAATCATCTTTCATAAGAAATTCGCAACGTAGAGAAACATCATGCATGTAGCCTAAGTCTTTTTTAGACTCCTTATAGCTCAATGGACACGTGTGTGAGATATTTATTCGTGCTTTGATACCAACTGTCATGACCCAAACCTACCCCTAAAATTTTAGGTCATGACCGGCCCATACATAGGCCTCACAACAACATTAAATAACATAATTTACTCATTTGTGGGGCCTAAAACGGAAGCAATCAAACAATAGAACGCCCATTGAGTAGTGTCTATATGCCAAGATCTTTATACATCTTCTCGTAGACGGATTAGTTTACATGCACCGTTCAAATATAAATACAATCCAAGCATGCATATGTACAAAGAGTTAAGAACCCCAAAAGTTACATAATCACCAAATGTGTAACAAAAGCCACCAAGAACTTAACAAAAATGTGGCATTGCACTCTTTAAGAGACAAAAGACTTCAATGTAGGACTTCACAAAAATGTCCACAAAAGGCTCTTGAAGTTGACCTAGGGCTGGTCTCCAAGCTGACTACCTGCAAAACATGCATAAATACGAAATAAGCCAGGCTCAGTGAATAATAATAACATATGAAGGCATGTAAATAAGCATGTGTCTTGTAGAATATATACGTATTGCATGTATGTCCTTTTCATCAACTCATTCCGGAACGGCCTTAGGCCCAATGATAATAGAACGACCTCAGGTCCAATAATAACAGAACGTTCACGGACCCAATAATAACAGAACAGCCTCGGGCCTAATTCATATGTCATTACAGTCAAATGTCTAACCAGTTTAACCAAAACACAAGTTGTATAAACCATATCATTCAAGGACAAAAATATAAAATTTGTAACTTGCAACATATTGTGACATTATTACAGTGATTCGGTCGCGTAATGGTCCCTTTTGGGCCCAATTCATATGTCATTACTGTCACACCCCAAACCCGCCCCTAAAAGTTTGGACATGACCCGTTCGAAAACGAACACTTAACCTGTTGTAAATAACATACGGGGCCTCATCGGAAGCATAAAGTAAGAAAATAACTATACATATAAATTCCATTGAGCTACATCTACATGCCAGGACCTCTTATACATCACATTCATCATGGAAAATAGATAAAGCTCCAAACCATATTTTGTAGCATCGGTGATAAACAAACATACGTACAGACCCAGCCCCATCATTGGGCTTATACAAAAATCATTGAAGTTCTACGTCTTCAACCTTAAATGGGTAATCAAAATTAAGCCAACATTTCAATAGACTTTACAAAAATAAATGGCTTCGTGCAATGCCTGAACCCACGAAGGTTGACAAAAGAAAACAGGTGTCATGACTAGGACTGACCACCTAGTTGGTTACCTACAGAAACAGACATTAAACAGAGTGAGCCAAGCTCAGTGAATAGTAATACATAAATAAAACGATGCTTAACTTGAAACATAACACATAGCAATGCATATAAAGATGTAGAGTTCACATAGTTAGTCTGATTCTGTACTAAGTACATAACGGCCTTAGGTTCAATCTTGCAACATAAACATGGTGGCTATAAGCCCTTGAAACATGGTGGCACAAGGCCCTTGAAACATGGTGGCTATAAGCCCTTGAAACATGGTGGCACGAGGCCCTTGAAACATGTGGCATAAAGCCCTTGTAACATATGGCACTAAGGCCCTTGAAACATATGGCATAAGGCCCTTGTAACATATGGCACTAAGGCCCTTGAAACATATGGCATGAAAGCCCTTGAAAAGTTGGCATGAAGCCCTTGGTACAAAGAACTTGTAACATCCTTGAACTTGTAACATACGTGAACTTGTAACAGACTTAAACTTGTAACATACATAAACTTGTAACAACATAAACTTGTAACATACATAAGCTTGTAACAGACTTAAACTTGTAACATACATAAACTTGTAACAACATAAACTTGTAACATACATAAGCTTGTAACAGACTTAAACTTGTAACATATACTTGAAACATACCTGAAACATACTTGAACATCATTCATTAATTCAAACGGAACATACTTGTAACATATACTTGAAACATACCTGAACTTGTAACATACTGGAAACATGCCTGAAACATACTTGAACATCATTCATTAATTCAAACGGAACATATCATAACTAGAGCATTTCTTGTTGTATCATGTCACTATCGTACACTTAACAATGAGAGACTAATTCACATTCTCATGAGGGTCACACAATGATGCTAAACTTTGCACTTATCTCGTAGATTCTGAATAACTTCCAATTTATAAGCAACATAGCAAAATAACTTCAATTCATATGGATACACATAGCTACTTATATTTACTCAGAATCTATTCTTCAAGAATGAACACAAATTCTTTTAGGTAACTAACTTACTTTACGTGCTCTATTAATCAAAAGCATACACCTTTGTTTAATCATTCTTATATGTTAACATAGTTGCCTTGCCTTGTAATTAACAGAGTCTTAATGGTAACCGTTACATCATTCCCATGAGTTGACATAACACATTTTCATTGGATTACAGAGGACTTTATTGGTTTCACAATTTCACAGTTCGGCCCTTGGCCTGAGGGGTTCACACATTCACAATAGCCTTTGGGTTTCATAGATTTACAACTTATCACATCGGCCTTCAGCCCTTTGGATTCACAAGTTCACAAGTTTGGCCCTTGGCCTCATAGCTTCATAAGTCATAAGTCGGCCTTTGGCCACATAGGTTTGATCTTCACAAATGGCCCTTGGTCACATAACTTCATATTCCACAAGTTCTTTTGATGTTTTCATAATTTCATAATGTTTCTAACATAACATACATAACTTCACAAACTCTTTTGAAGTTTCCATAATGCCACAGTGTTTCTCACATAGCATACATAACATATATGTCAACATAATTCTTACGACAAAGATTTAACATCAATAACGATAAACGGTTAAAGGTACATCAAAGTACTACTACTCACAGTGATCGGTTCCCGGTGGTAATGGTATAATGTCCTCGTCTCGACTTACAATTACAGTGCACAACACATAATATGAAATTGTACTCGATCCTTTACTTATTCTCTTTGATCATTCAATCAATTAGCCATGGTGGTACCAAGCTCATTATTCTCTAATAAGTTGTAATCCATGTCTTAGAAAACAGGAGAAATCGATGGGAAATGGTTTAGGTGAAGAAATGGTACAAAACTAATTGACATAACGTGAACAGTCGTCACTAATTTGGACATAACTATTTATGTATCTAGAATTTTGGAGTGAGACCAGCGCCATTGGAAACTATACTTCCGGGGCTTGATTTTAGGCTCAAGAATCACTCAAAATGGAGTCCGGATGAAAAAGATATGCTTATTCAAAGTTGGCTGGACAGAGCTGTCTCCTCCGCGTCTTGGGAAACGATGCAAGACGCGTGCAGCCTCGACGATTCGATCGAAAATGGCTGAAAATTTGGGACTTCTCATTTTCAAAATCAAACCTTAATTACATGTAAATCAAAGCCCAAAACCCTTTAATACATGACCAATTTCACATTATTATTCTTCATCAAACACCATAATCTCAAAATAAACAAATTTAATGACTCTATTTCTTCAATCAATAAATTCTTAGAAAATCAAGGTTGATGGGTTCAAAGCTTCCTTTATTATCATGATTTCATGAAATTAATGTCTTAAACACAAGGATTCAAGATAATTAATCTTACCTTAGTTCACTCTTTGATTTCCTCATGGTTCTCTTTAATTTCTCCAAGCTTCCATGGTTGCTCTCCTTCTTCTCTCCAATTTCTTCAAGCCATCTTCAACTATCAACAATGGTGAACCCTCTCTCTCTCTCTCTCTCTCTCTCTCTTGGCTCTCTTTCTCACGGGTCTTCCCCTCTCTTCTTAGATATTTTGAACTTCCAAAAGATAAGCCCTCCCTTATAACTCATATACACCCATATGCTTAACTATATAAACTTTAACACAATTACGGAGGGCCAAACACGCCCTTACGAATCGCACAAAATTAAATTTCAATTAAATTTTTCAGATGACTCTAAAAATTATGATGATCATAAATATGTCCCCTGTTCCGGTTTCTGAAGTCTCTAAGGCCTTCAATTTGCAGTACCAAGTTAACCACCCAAACGCACATTAACGAACCAGACAAATTAGATTTCCAATTAAGTTTCCCAAATAGTTCTAAAAATTTCCATTAACACATCCAAGTCCTCAATTGTGATTTCTGAACCCATAAAGGTCGATAATTTCAATTTGAAAGCCGTGGCTCAACAGATAATGCTTCAATTCCAAAAGATATAATTAAATTACACACCTCAGCTCCTAGTTAAATACAAATGATTTCTTCTCCACATTTTGGGGTCATTACAATTACGGTCAAATGTCTAACCGGTTTAACCAAAGCACAAGTTGTATAAACCATATCATTCATGGACAAAAATATAAAATTTGTAACTTGCAACATATTGTGACATTACTATTACTCACAGTGATTCGATCACGTAATGGTCCCTTTCGGCTAGTGACCTACACATGGCACACACACAACTTAATAAGCACTTAGTTCTTTTCCAAGTTTCTTTAATCAATTTTAATATGTTCCATTCATTCTTTCGTTTTCTCTCGTGTTTGTACAATACATATGCACATGAGAATAGTTGGAAACCATGTAATTTGAGGCACAGAAGTCAGAAAAAGGAAAGAAAACAAAACCGAAAAAATCAGCCTTGTTGGCCACACGTGTGGTGGCCTTAGCCGCACGAGCGGGCAAACTTTAGAATCGAAATTGTCCAAAACAGGGTTGGCTGCTCGTGCGGTGGCCTAGGCCCCATGAGCGGTCTAGGTTGAAAATTTTAGTCTGAAAATCTATATTAAGTTTAGGCTTTCCATATGCACTATCAAGGCTCAATCCAAGCAATTTCACCTCAAAAACATGATATATGAGCATAATAAACATGAAATCCAAACTCAAGTCGATCATAACTTATTTTAACATGGCATATACAACTCTAATTTCCAATGCTTACATTTTCATGACATAGATATATATATACATATACAAACATGTATACATGAGTCCAAGGCATGCCAAAAACTAAAGATAACAAGGCAATGGCTCACAATTTAACTCAAGATAACCCAAAACACAAGAATCTAGCCAAATCAAAAGAGTACATGCTCAATTTCATGAGAGTTGATAAGTTTAGATCATAAACCAAAACCCTAGCTTTCATGAGTGTCAAAGCTTCAATTTAAGACTTGATTCTAACTAATTGGAGAGATATTTCAAGTATTTAAGTTAATTAACACTTACCTTGAGTCAAAGCTCAAGTATACATGTCTATATCTATCTAAGCTTATTGAGTCCAAAATGAAATTTTAATTAGGAAATTAACCAAATAAAGTCAATTAAATCATTACGAATCAAATTTTTACAAAACTTCATATTATGTCATAAAAATTATACTCATCATAACTGTAAAGTCAATTTCCAGTTATCGCACCTCTAAGGCTTCTAATTTCAATCCAAAGGTCACAATTTCAACAGATTTTTTCATAACCAACAGATAAAAATGTATAAACATGTAATTCACACAATGAACCATGTAATTTCATATCAAACATTTAACCACAGATATAATCGCACATATAAGAGGGAATTAAAGCATAGGAGAGGGTCAGGTAATTACATGAAATCCTGATTCCATCTCTGCCTATTTGGAAGCTTTCAACCAGATCCACTGAATTTTTCTCTACATCAATTACTAGGGATGGCAATTTGAACCCGCGCCCCGACCCCGATTAGAATGGTTTTTCCCCAAAAAGTACCTTCAATGGGCCGGGGATGGTATTTGAAAATGAATCCCCGACAACTTTCGGGCCGAGGACAGTGATAGGTTTCCCCACTCCAGCCCCGGCCCCTTTCCGTCCTCGGCCTCATCCTCGTTTCCGCCCCAAACTGAAATTACTATTATTCCCCTCTATATATATGTGTGTGTGTTTCTCTAGAGATTTTTTTAAGACATACTAATTGTTGTCTCTTCTTCGTTACTTGTAAGAAGGGTTGTTCATTTTAGCTCCCTGTTCTTTGATGCTTGCTTTTTTGCTTTCCTGCAAATTCTTGTGAAGGGCTTTGCAATTGCCTATTCAGTGAATCTATAGTAAAATTTGTAAATTTCTAATTTATCCAAAAAAAAATGTAAATTTCCAAATCCTTGTTTTGCCTTACATCACCCTCTGTTTTGCAAAATAAAGTTACACAAAAACTAACAAAAAGAAACACATGCACACTCATTCATTTGTTACTTCCAATGATATGGTTAACTTTTCCTGTATTCAAGACCACTATTTTGCCTTCTCATTTCTCTATTTTTTTTCTATTCATAATGGGGGAGATAAATTTTCTGGGAAAGCTTTGTCGTTTGTTGAGATTCTCTATGATCACCATATTTGATTGTTGAACACAGGGTTAAACATCCAGTTTTTTATATATATTATTTTTATTTACCTCAAAAAAAATAAAAAATAAAATGGGATATGCAAAATTAAAAATTAAAAAAATAAAAAAGGTCAGGAATTTTTCAGGATCGGGGAAACCTGATCCCTGTTAGGGGGCGGGGGTGGGGATAGAGACAATGATACCTTCGAGGATCGGGGTCTGACAGTCTAATCCCTGGCCGACCCGTTGGCATTCCTACCAATTACATGTAGAGCAACTCCTACAATTGCTAATCAATTGTTCTAGTTTTAAAATTTAGTACAATAGGTATAAATTACGCACTTTAAGTTATTTATCGTGTCAAATTTAAAATAATGATCTCTCAAGTAAAATTTTAGCATGAAAAATATTTGACTATTGTCCTCTTCAACTTTTTTCTCATATTATTTCTAAAAAAATGTCATATCATTATCATATATATTTTATATAAATTCAATAAAGTTAACATATTTATAAAAATTAATATTTACAAAAAAATCTAATTGTCATATTAAAATAATTTTAATTCAAAATACAATTTGAACGCTTTCTATTTGAAAATATTAACCATCAATTTTATTTTATTTATTTCATATAAGCTTGAAGTAAGCTAATGAAATGAAAATTTAATATTAATTATTGAATTACAATATTTTAATTTAAAACACTGAATACTCTGTAATTACGTGCATAAGATCATATCATATTGTAAAAATTAAATCATGCTAAAATATAAATACAACAGATCTATCGAAATATGATATTGTAACACTAATATATATTAAAATATTATATTAACACAATTGAAACAACAGAATACATTGAGAAAATAAAAAGTTACACATACAGATGCAAAGAAAAAGTGAACACCAGCTACATGCATTGTTAATCTTGTACTTCAAAAATAAAAAAATTGTATGTATGAGTGGAGAAAAAATCATCGGTGTATTTTAAACCTTTTGCTAATTTGAGAAATTTTAGTTGCACACCATTGTTTATCTCAATATACACCGTCTCCTTAATTTCTTTTTCTTTTTTTTTTAAATTATATTTGTATTCTTTATTTAAATTACCCTTTTGGACAATTCTAAGCCGTACTTTCTCGATACACACAACTAGCAACTACCATCACCACTAGCCACCCCACTATCACCATCAACCTCCACCACTTACTCCCTACTTCCATCCGTTGTCCCCAACAACCACAACCCACACAACCCCCCCCCCCCCCCATCTCTAGCCCCACATCCCATAGTATGAGAGAGAAAGAGTAAGGAAGAGATCTTGTGTTCTTGGTTTTTATATTTAGGGTTCGTAAAAGAAAAAAATGAGGATGAAATAAGCGAGAGCAGGGAGTGGCGACGAATAAGAGTTGCAGGAGTAAGGAAAGGATGAGATGAGAAAGGGAAAGGAGGACCGGTAAAGAGAGGGCAAGGGAGGGTCAATGGGGCTTGGGAGGTGGAGGTGGTGGTGGCAACTATGGCAATTTATGGTGGTGGCAACAGATGAGCTAGGGCTAGGGTTTGAAAATTGAAAAAGATGAAGATATTTTAATATTATTTTGTGTAAATTGTAAAAATATCAAAAATTCAAATTAAGTGTGTTGTGACATAAGAATGATGTGTACTGAGACATGATAGCAAATGGAAATTTTCCATTAATTTTTGCATCGGAATCATACCTAAATATGTAATTTGCTCTCATTGCCACTGCCTTTGAGAATATGTTGTTTATCATGAATCAAACCCTAGGTTTTCAATTTTGGCCTTTTTTTATTATATTTTTATTTGCTAAAAAAATATAAAACAAAAAGAAAGAAAAAGGAATCAAACCCAACACTGATGTAAGGTCAGTGTTTCTTGGGCGAAGTACATGCCCCAAATTGACGATTAATTTACATGGTGTGATCTTGATTATGTTAAATTTTTTGTCTCTTGACGTTAGTGTTCTTAGACTTGAAGCATTGTTTCCTGCAGAAACAATTTTCATGTTCTGGGTGTTTGATTGGTTGCAGTCATGGTGCTTTCAGTAGATCGGATTTCAGAATGATTCCAAATTCCAATCAATACGATAAAACATGAGAGGCAGCACCAGCACCACAATTGGATTTCTGTGTTCAGAGACTCAATCCTGGGCACTGAGGGAAAAAAAGGGCTTGAGGCGCTGGAACTGGGAATCCTGTTCTACTTAGAACAGCTGCTTTCATTTCCTCATAAAAACAAGAAGAAAGTTTGAAAATTAAATTAAATCTGTTGAAAGCAGCCCGAGTGGAGATTATTAATTACGGTTCAAGCTTTAATCCCAACAATTAAAGTCTGTTTAAATCCACAGCGAACACAATATGTAGTAACAAACAAGAAACATAAAAGAGGACAAAGATTCAGATCCAAAGCTAGACGTCTCTTTATGAATATCCAAAATGAGTGCCAGCCAGCAGCATATATTACTCCTTTGATTGCGAAGCCCCAGAGCTGATTGCTGGTTCAACCTTTTTCGAGAGTGAAATAGCATCTTGCAATGTGCCTGAAGTAACAGCCTCCAACGTCTTATAGAACTCCTCGGGAAGAGGACCGGGTCGGTGTAGGGGAATATGCTTAGGAACTGGAGCATCATTCTCAATGACTTCACATTCATAGTCGTCAGGCACACCCCATGGATCCCACTCTGCAATCCAATACCAAAATATGCATACTGTCAACAACTAAAGAGGTGACCTTGACAAAATGGTTCTCCTATTTCTTGTTGCCCTAGCTTGCATTTGATAGGAACACAATATTCTAGGCCTAAAATATAAAGGGGGAATTTTCAAATTTCTGAATCATGCAACACTCCACTAGCTTCCAAATGAGTAGTTAAAGGATGCAAATGCATAGTTAAAGTAAACGGAAAAAAGCTATTACCTAGCTACAGTTTCAGTATTTTGAAGAGGATGAATTTCAGGTGCTTGTTAAGGCAGTGCAATGCCATCTGCTCTTGTCACAAAATGCAACCACTGGTTGCCATAAACATGTAATACCATTTGCTCAACCATTGTTAGAAATAATTTTTATTCCTAG
Organism: Camellia lanceoleosa; assembly: GCA_025200525.1. Lineage (NCBI taxonomy): Eukaryota > Viridiplantae > Streptophyta > Magnoliopsida > Ericales > Theaceae > Camellia > Camellia lanceoleosa. The sequence goes on along the minus strand of CM045758.1, from coordinate 94,162,868 downwards.
TGTTTGAAAGAACCATAAAAATTATTTTAAAGCATTTATTGCTCCCTCTCCTAATATCAACTCTACTCTCAGACGTGGTTGTCAGAATCCACACCAGATCTAACGATCCATTTGGACGAAATCGACCTAGATCGTGTGGAAAATCCCTTGTAGGTAGGATCATTCAATCCTGATAGTTGGATCTTATAGGATCGTGGAATCCCAATCCAATCTTTAAGCCTTGTTTTGTATTGTTTGGGCTACTTATTGTAAATTTTATGCTTGTTGCCTAAATACCAATTTTACATGGTTCAAATGAATAAAAATATTAATTCAATGTACTACTAAAAAAACAAACTAGGAAAATAAACATTCACAAACTGTAGTAATTTAGGAAAACTAACCAGTCGAAACAACTCTCTCATTGCATAGTAAATCATTTTGCCTTTTTTTTTTTCTTCTTTCTCCCTTCTCTCTATTTAATAAAACAGCTGAAGACTATATACTCGTGCAATTATTTTTGTTTTGGTTTCTTAGAGAATCTCTTTTTTCTTCTCTTTTGAGTTTTCAATTTATTTTCAAATTTAACTTCATTAAGTTATTACTATTAGAAAACTCCACCTTTTGACAACAGGCAAAACTTTTACTACTAAGGGGTTGGGTTGTTTGGGATGATCTAAATAAATGCACTTTTTGACTTTTTATGAAAAAACGTGAAATATGGGTTGAGTTTGAAGTGATGTGATAGAAGTAATGTGACTTAAATAAGATGATGTGACTTAAATAAGATAGTGACTTTTTGACTTTTTTAGATTATGTCAAGCCTAGCCTAAGTTTCTTATTTTATAATATTATATTTACATTTTTCATGGTAGTATATTTTCACAATATTTCTTCTTTTTAGTATATATGCTTATTTTGTCTATACTTTTTAAGAAACAATTATTCAAATTAAATTATTATGTGATTTTTCTTTTCTAGTAGGATCTTACAATCATCGATTCAATAATCGATCTTGAATAGGCCTCCAACGATCCAATATAGAATCTCGATTTTGACAACCTTGCTCTCACATAGCCAACGAACTAGTGTGGATATCTACTAGATCACCACGTGTTGTGTAGACACATGGATGATGACGTGTGGTTGACATGTCAGCTCAACACTCCACACGTATCAGCCCTTAGGGGACACATGTTGGAAATCATGTCTTTGACATCAAGGGACTCACTAGCACTTACAAAATGTGCCTAAGTCTTACTGTGGATGTCATACCAAACACCTGAAGCACCACAATAGTCTAAGCGAATACTTTAGCGCTTCACGAGGATTGAGTTACCGCGATTGTTATACCATGGGATCAATATAGTCTTCTTGTTTTCTATTGGGGGAATTACAATTCAATGTAAAATGAATTACATAAACATGGTATGCAAGAAAACCCACAGAAAGAGTAAACAAAAAATATTTTTTTCTATTTGAGATAATTTGATCCTTTTATTTACTATTTTGGAGTCAATACAGTAAACAAAAAATATTTAAAAATAGGGGTTTAGTTTTTTGAAATTAGATAAATGGAAGTGAGTTGAAATTAAACATTTTTATGAATAATTTTATCTAATGAAGATTATTCACTTTGCTTAGTTTGAGTTATCTAAAAACACTTTTCAGAAAATTCTACTTTCTTGTTTTCCGTATTTTTTATTTTTTACTGAATTTTTTTAATATTTTGAGCAATTTTTTAATTTTTAGACACACCTAACATAAATACGCTTAAAAAGTATAATTTTTGTGAAAAAAAAAAACTTTAAAAAATTCACTAAAAAAAAAAACGAAAATTCAATACATTTTTTGTATTTTTGTGTATTTATTAATTTTTTAAAATATTCACTAAAAAAAAAAACATGAAAAACAAAAAATTCAATCTTCAAAAAATTTAATTCAGAAAACTCAAACTAAACACACTAATTAGTTTCATAAAATTTAACTCGTACAAAAAAACCCTTGGGTGTTGTTCCTTAAATTTTAGCTTTTTAGTTTAAAGAAACATTAAACATATTTATGTTTATTTTTGAAAAAACAAAATAAAAAACATGTTCAATACACATGTTAAAATTTTGTTTTGAATGCAAGTAAAGGGTGTCCCGTCGGAGGTGGTTATCAATAGCTGGAGGTGGTGGTCGAAGGTGGTTGTTGGTTGTGGGAGGTGGTGGCTGAAGGTGGTTGCCACCAGTGTTAGGTGGTTGGCCGCGTAGTTGTCAAATCGTGAATTGTACTAAATTGCAATTAGATCACAAAATTCATTCAATTTAAGATTCAATAGTTTGAAGTGAATTTTTAATTGAAACTTGTATCAAATCATGAATCATAAGATTCTAACAACCATGGTTGGCGGTAGCCAAAGGTAGGTGCCAATTGCGGAGGTGGTAACCGAAAGTGGTTGCAAATGGCAGTTGGCTGGCCACATTAGGTGGTGAGCGAAGGTGGTTTCTGGCTAGAGGTGGTGACTGAAGGTGGCCTCTCTCACTCTCTCTCTCTCTCTCAAACATCCCATTTGTCCCCAGTGTCCTTGACATGTGCTTCCACTCTCCAGTGAACCCTTGATGACCCCTAGTCAATGACTCAATGCTACCTATAGGCTACACCTAGCGCCTAAGAAGCACGGACACAGACATAGGACACAGTGATTTTTAAAAAATTGAGACAAGAACACGATAGGGACAGAGTAATAAAATATATTTTTTCATATATTTTTATTTGCTACGTAAATTAATATTATATCCACAAACAATTAAAATTAACAAAAACTAATATTAATTCGATATGTAAAAAAAAAAAATCACTTTTAAATCAACACATTTAAATCTAAGCAAAAAGTAATAAACATCCACATCCATCAAAAGCACTAAAGAAATGAGGAAAATACTAGTTGTGTCCCCAGCATGCCCCTATCGTGTCCCTTGTGTGCCCAGAGTGTCCATGAAGTGTCCCCAAATTAATTTAATTAAATAAAGGGACACACCAAGCATTGTATCCCATACGCGTCCCCCGCTGTGTCCCCATGTCTGACACCCCTACAACACTTTTGTTTTGAAGTATTGATGCTTCATAGCCTAGTGCCATCTCAGCAACCACCATATTTCCCTAAAGGTTCCCTCTGTCAGCTCACTGAGCTTCCACCAACAATACACAAAACTGACATTATACAAAAAGCATGCATTTATGTGTCACTGCATCCATGTATGCGTCACTATTTCCTTAAAATTGTAGTATCAGTCTTCCCATAGTTGTCATTAGTGTTTGATTTATGCTTGCTGGAGAACATTGAAGCCTCCTACTAAAATTCAAATGGAAATGTCTAATTCTTGAACAGGGTGCAATTTTGAATTTGAAAATTTGCATACTCTATTGCTTATTAAGTCGCTCAAGCAACCGATCAGGGTGATTAATGTTCTAGTATCTTGATTGAGGCAACCTAAATATTTTCATTTATGAACCAAAACAAACCTTAGATGATTTAGAAACTCTATAATCTATGCCATCTAACAAATGGCATGCTTCCACAAAGGTCATACTACTGGGAGAAAAAATTCCACGAAATTCCTCTTCACCCCTTCCTAAAGCTATTCATTCTCATTGCCAAAATATCAAATGATAATGGGTACTTTTTATGCTCAAGACGTCACATATTTGGAAATAACACATTTTTGGAATACCAATGAAAGTCTTCAAATTACATTTACAAATTAAATAAATTGATAAATACAGCTACGTTCAAATGGTTTATTCAAATGCAATCAAGACCAACATGACAACAATAAAGAGCAAAATTACAAATCATGCGAATGGCGCTTCAACAACTACTTGAAGACAGAAAAATATGTCAATTGTGGTGATTTAAAATCCTCATATTATAAAACAATGTATACCACAAACAAAAGATACAAGCAAAAATGAAATGGATGCAAGTGTTTCCAAAATAGGTTAATGTTGCTATAACACTCAATCAATCTATGTGCCCTGCTTTCTCACATTGGATACAATACCCATTACATATAAAATTTCTGGACCATTAATATTATGAACCATTCATGACCAGTTTTACCATAATAAAGTGAACAGCCGCACAATGTAGAACAAAATATTGGGCCGGTATCATAGCAATGAGAGGAAGTTGGATCATAATGAGGTTAAAAATGCGGCAACGTAGAACAAAATATTGAGCTGGTATCATAGCAATGAGAGAAAGTTGGGTCCTATGAAGGACGGGTACGGGGTACAAGTACGGGTACCGGTACGATATGGATACGTCGATACGGTAAAATCCAAAAAAAGTAAGGTACGGGCATGGCTTTAGCTTGGTACGTTTGTAAAAAAAATATTTATTTTTAATTTGGAGTTATGCAAAACTTGATTAAATGGTTTAATTTGTTAAGGTCCAACCTACAATTAACATTTAATGCCAAAAGTAAATGTATAACCAAAAATTAAATGTCATTATATTAAATAACTTACAAACCGTAGCTTACTTTTAAAAGCATGCTAAGTATAAAACTAAAAATAAAAAAATAAAAAGTCTAGTGAAAGGAATTTTATCTCTGTAGTAGAAGAAAATATTGTTTTGACTAAGGTATAATACGGCTTGGGTATATACTAAGTACGTCTGGGTACTCTAAAAATTAAGAAGAAAAAAATTGAGTACATGTTTCGTGTACCTGGTACACATGTAGAAGTACCATGCGCCAGTAAGTATCCAGTACGGGTACGACATGTTTGTCGAAATACCCATGCTTCATAACACAACCATAGGCTAGATTTTGGTGGCAAAGAGGTTTTAAGTAGTCATTAGGTGTGTTTTCCCTCTTCGAAGGGTGTGTTGTCTTCATTTCCACAATGACTCTTTCTTTGCGACCAAGAAACATGAACACGGACACGACATATGGACACAACACAAACATACCGACACGAATTTTTTTTATTTTTTAAAATGTAAGACACGACACGTGGAAAACACGTGTAAAATATATAATTATGTATATTTAGTGTCTGGTGTGCTGCATTGTGGTGCTTGTTGTGATGACTAATGAGCCTAGACTGTGGGCTAGTTTTCATAAAACCATTAGTTAGATTTTGGTGACAAGGTTTTAAGGAGCCATTAAGTATGTTTTTCCTCTTTGAACGATATGTTGCGTTTGGGTGTGTAATGAGCTTCACGCCAAAAATTAAAAAGAAAAAATTTGAGTACATGTTTCGTGTGCCCGGTACGTATGCAGAAGTGCCATACAAAATACCATAAGCCGGTAAGTATCCGATATGGGTACGACATGTTTGTCAAAGTAGGTTGGATCCTACTAGGGTTAAAAAAATAAGGCAATTAGTTTATACAAAAGGTTGCCTGGAATGAAGTTTAATGAGAAAATTAATGATAAAAATAAGATACATGAAACCTAAGAAGTACGGATACTCTAAAAAAAGTGTCGTACAAGTATTGGATACAGCAAATAAGTATCCTTTTTTTTTTTTTTTTTTTTGATTTTTTTTCCTTCCCCGCATACGGGAGGGATACACGAAGGATACTCGAGGGATATGGCACGATACGTGAAGGATATGTGAGGGATACACCAAATAAGTATCTTTTTTTTTTTTTCCTTTTTTTTTTTTAATATTTTAATATGCCAAATAAGTATATAATGTTTTTTCTAATTTTTTATTATTTTTATATTTATATTTTTTCAATGGTCAATACTTTTTGCTCTCCTCCTTCTTCTTCTTCTTCTTTTTCTTTTTCTTCTTTTCCCCCTACACTGTTTTAATGTAAGTATTTCTTTACCAAATTTTTAATTTTAGGAACTTTAATGTTAGTATTTCTTTATTTTATAGGAATTCCTCTCTTTATTTATTTATTTGCTTTAGGTTTTATTTTCATGCATATTATATTATTAAAATTATAAAAAAATAATGTTTTTTACAAACGTAACCCTACCGTACCCGTATCCTACTTTTTCAAATTTTGATGTACCGTCGTATCTGTATCACTGTATCACGTATCCGTGCTTCATAGCATGAAACTATCAGAATTAAAATTACGAGGATTCAAAAATGTCCCTTCTTTGAGCTGTGACTACAGAAGAAACAAGGAAAGTTGGTTTCCCTATTAGTGGGGAAGAGGCCCCTGGGCCGATGGCTATACCTCTGCATTTTCAGTAGAATTGGGGGAATTGGTTGGGGATGATTATGATAACCCAACCATGCATGTCATGCTTGCATCTATCTAATTGTAGGAAACTTTGATTTTGATGTTATTATCTGTTGTGATTTGGATGTGTGTGAAAATATTTGTTAGGTTTTATGTTTTAAATCATAAATTGAATGTCTATATGACCTAGAAATGACCTAGAAAACTTTAAGCAACGAGCTTAATCAACTATTTTGAATATTTAGAATCTTATGGGAGTTTAATTAAGAATTTGATTCAAACTAATATAAATTACAAATAATTAATTGAGCTTAAATTAAGATTAGATTAAATAATTGGATTAAGTTTTAATCATAATCTTTGAGTCAATTAAGGAAAGATTAATTAATTAATGTCATATTTAATTAGGAGTTAAATTAGTTGATTCATTAAGCCTATTTAGCAATTAACATAATCTAAGTTGAGCTCATTAAGCGGACATATATTTATATTGAGACTAAAGTCTAGAGTTAGCTAGACTCAACAAATTTTGTGCTGGAGAAAGGCATTAGAAGAATAGGAAGAAAAGAAAGAAGGCTCAAAAAAGACGATTCAAGGTGTTGAAGGAGAAAGCTTAGGGAAAGAGAGGGAATTGAAGGAGACGTCAAGAATTTAACATAAGGTATGTAAATTCAAACCAAAATCTTGTAGATAACTCATCAATTACTTGAATTCAAGAAGAAGTTTGAGGATTAATCATATAATTTGTTAGGAAATTGGGTTTTGTAAGAGTAATGAAGCTAGTTTCAAGAACATGAGCTCAATTATTTGAATTTGCTAAATTTGAGTTCAATTTTTGGGGAATTATACAAGAAATGAGTTCTAGGGTTTACATGCAACAAGTTTATTTAAGAAATTCATCCATACAAGTGAGTATATAATTGATTTTGAAGATAAAGTTATTGAATTCTTAAATTCATGAGATCTGGAAGTTTGATTTTAAAATTAAATAAAGTTTTGATTTAATTGAGTTGAAATTGAACATAGTTCATGTGTAATCTTTCATGTTTGATGAGGTGTTCGTACAAGTTTTGGACACCAAATTGGGTTTTGAAGGCTTACACTTGATGAATTTTCGGAATGCTCAAAATTACCTAGAACCGCACGTGCGGCTGTGAGCCTCACCCAACCCAGAACCGCACTTGCGGCTATGAGCCCCGCACGGGCAAAAGACAGACCAAAACAGGGGTGAGGCTACTGCTTTTATTGCACGTGCGATGCACGTGCGGCTGGGGGCTTTTGCACTTGCGAAAAACAAGGGAAAAGTAGTTTAATTTCTTTTGATCTTTTTGACCTTCTGAATATATTTTTGAAGTCATTTTGACCCTCCAGGAAATTAAAAGACATTTATAAACCCATTTGAATTATGTTGACTAAGTAAAGAAAAGTTTAAGTAAATGAATGTTCCGTTTTACAGAATTCGTATGATGTGTTTTGTAGGTCGTTTGCTCGAGGGAACATCGCAAGATCAAACTCGTTGGGAGTAATAATTTTGTAAAAATATGCTCTAATTATTATTTTGAAACATATGGCATGTTATATATTTATGAAATTATGTTTTAATTCGAATGAATGAGTTCTTTAATGAATGTTATATGAATGATATGTGGACCCGAGGTCATTCTGTTCAATCTATGATATGATGGACCTAAGGTCGTTTGGTTTACTCTATGAGATGATTGGACCTGAGGTCATTTTGAACAGCTGTTAATTATGTTGAACCAGAGGTCATTCCGTATGATTGGACCAGAGGTCGCCCGCTTAATGATTAGACTGAGGTCGCTCCGCGTTCGCTTCATATTAGACCCGAGGTCATTCTGTTATATTTGGATATGAGCAATGTTATTGAATACTATATGTCAGAAAACTTTTTGATTTAAGTTAAATGTTTTTCCTTTCTTTAAATCTGACTCGTTCATTAACCCTTTACATTGTTATTATTCCCCCTTCCCTTATATGTATGTAGGTGATTAACGTGGAGATCTACCGTAGAGTTAGCCTGAGAAGTTGCTTTTGTAAACCTAATGTGTCTTGCCTCCAACTTAGGGCTGTTGAGTTTTCATGCTAAGCTTTTGGTTTTTGTTAAGTTGAATTTTTTTGGATATGTAAATTTAATGTATGGAAGTTTACTTGATGTATATAATCTATGCATGGATTTGATGCTACATATGTGAAATGTTTTATCTTTGATTATTTATGCACTGCTCAATGGACTTTATTAATTGTCAATTTTACTTCCGCTTTAGGCCGCATTATATAAAATATTTTGTATTCTGTTTGAGGCCATAGGTAATCATGTGATTACTAGCCGGTTATGATCTAGACTTTTAGGGTTAGGTTCGGGTCATGACAATGATGTTGTAGCTGCTATTCAGTGCTTCTTTAAAACTGGTCACCTGTTTAAGGTATGGAATTGTACTGCTTTATCTATTATTCCTAAATCAAGCAATCCTAATTGCATGAAAGAATATAGGCCTAACTCTTTTTACAATGTTACTTACAAAGCTATCACTAAGGTATTAACTTAGAGAATTCAACCGGTGCTTCCTATAATCACTGATGAAAATCAGTCAGCTTTTATAAAAGGAAAAAGTATATGTGTTGTTGATGTAAGAATTGGTTCAAAACTATCACAGAGAAGATTTGTCACCTAGATGTGCCATTAAAATTGATCTTATGAAGGCTTATGACTGTTGATTGGGACTTTCATGACAGTATGGAAATTTTCAACTTCTGTCTTCAATTCATTCATTGGGTAAGAGAGTACATCTCTACTGCAAAATATTCAGTAGTGATTAATGGTACTTTGGAAGGTTTTCTCTAAGGTGACAAAGGTTAAAGACAAGGGGATCCAATCTTTCCTTGTTGGTTATGGAAGGATATACGGCCCTTCTGATTTGGAATATTTCTAAAGGTGGCTTCAGTTATCACCATAATGCTATCAGCTAAAGCTATCTCACTTGACTTTAGCTGATGACTTGTTATCTTATGCAAAGCTGATAAGAAATCTTTTTAATTAATCAAAGATACTTTGAATGATTTTTTTCACTATGCCATCTTGAAACCAAATCTGCAAAAAAAGTGCTGATTTTTACTCAGGTGTCTCTGCTGCAGAAAAAGAAACATTAGAAAATATCCTGAGTATTCCTGAAGAGACTCTTCCAGTGAAATACTTAGGAGTTCCTTTGATCTCTACTAATCTTAAAGCAGATCTTTGTAAGCAGATGATTGAGAAGATTCTTAGCAGAATCCAGGGATGGTCTGATAGACTATTGTCCTATGGGGGTAGACTTTAGTTGGTGCAATCTGTGTCGTTCAACATACAAGTTTACTCGAGTGCTTTATTCATTCTTCCTCAGAAAGTCTTAAAGAAGATCGGAAGTATATTAAGGTATTTCCTTTGGCCTGGGGCTGATCTAAAATATAAGGGCATAAAAGTTCACTGAGTGTTGTGTGCGCCCAAAAATAAGGGAGCTCTTGGTATCAGATTGCTTACAGAATGAAACAATGCTATAATCCATAGACATTTGTGGGCCCTTAGCAAGAAAACTGATTCTTTATGGGTGAAGTGTGTTCATACTTGTATAATAAAGCATAACAGCTTGTAGGGGGCGCTTATTCCAGCAAAATCTTCTTGGACAGTGAAAAAAATTTTTTGTCTCCGGGATTTCAAACAACCACTTATAAAATACATTGTTGTTAATGGTCAATCCATTTTTTTGTGGATGGATAATTGTCATCTAATGGGGCCCTTATATAAACAATATGGATAAAGGGTGGTCCATAATATAGGAAATGCCTTTAGGATGAAAGTCGTAGACATAATTCAGCAAGGCTGCTGGAATTGGCCAAGACAGAGGAGCAGGTGCATCCAAGAAAGCATGGTAAATACTCCTAGCTCTTTTACTCCTTCAACAAATAAACCTGATGAAGTTGTCTGGTCCCATTCCTCAAATGGTTCATTCTCTACAAAAACTTCTTCGGAATCAATTAAAAAGTTGTATAACCAAGTCCCCTGGTATAGTCTGGTTCAAGGAAAACATACCCAAATGTGCCTTCATCCTTTGGGTGTTATGTCAAGGCAGATTGTCCACTAAAATTAACAGTTAGGGCATGAATGTGGATCCTAATTGTGTTCTGTGCAACCAAGCTCAATGGACTCATCAAAATATTTTCTTCATTTGTCCCCTATTCAGCCATTATTTGGGGAAGCACGCTTTGCAAAAATGGGGTTGACAGAAATCCTTTGATCTGGGATGATGAAATTGTATGGGCTATTCAGCATCATAATAAGAAGAATTTCAGAAGTGTCATTTATAATCTTTCACTTGCATCAACTGTTTATCAGATTTGGAATGAATGAAAACAATTGAATTTTCACTCAGAAAAGGAAGGAGAGTCCAGTAATCCTCAGGGCAGCAGAGGAGGATGTGAGATTCAGAACTAGTTCTTGGAGAATGGTGCATGATTCCTAGGCTAACTGGTAGTTGTGCTCAATGTGGAACATTCCAACAAATGTCCTTCAGACTTAGTTGTTGATAAATATATATATATATATATAAATATATATTTCTGTTGCTTGATTGAGATCTGTTATAGTTGCCTTGGTGGAACAATCAATTATTTCCTCGTATTTAGCTATCAGTTTTGGTGTTTGTTGCTCATCTTTTAGTTATGTAGTTTTTAAACTTTTTTGGGGTTTCTTCCCCGTGTTTCTGTGTACTTTCATATTTTCTTCTATAAAATTTATTACTTACCAAAATAAAAAAATTTACATATATATATGTATGTATAAATACTGGACCATTATTCCAGAGAACTCATACAAATTTGTGATGGCTTAACCCCATTTCAAATTCTCTCAAAATGAATCCAACCTAAAAAGAAAGGCAATGTACATGCTAGCATGACGTATCATCTCAACAAATGTACCATCCCCAAATCATTGAGGAAAGAGAAAGTAGAGAGAATTTAAAGAAACATTAAAACCTTCACAACCAGGAAAGCTAATTAAAAGAAAGTAAGGGAAAAAAAAAACATCAATCTTGTTTAATTCAAGCCCTAGGCAATAAAAAATTAAGAGCCAGTTTGTTTATCCAAAAGTTAGAAAAGAATTTCGGGTAGAATCATTATAGAATTGGATATTTATACATGATAGTTGGATATATTTAATTGTAAAAATGAAACAAATAAAAATGAATTAAACTAACTTTCTTTACAAAACTTTAAAATTGCAGATCTCTTTTACACACAAAAAAAATGACCTAAAACAAATCTCAGGGACAGATACAGGATTATCACTATGGGGTGTGAAAGTATGTTTGGGGTACAAATTTTAAATTTTCTAGTATAATATATGATATTTTTCAAATTTTTGGGGGTGGTGGTAGATCCATCCTTGCCTAATCTACAGTTGGGAGATTCAAATCCTAGATAAGATTTGAATTTAAGTTCATTGAAAATGAGGAATGCAATTCATGGAACCAAACAGGCCCTAAAACTCAAATTTTCCTTCTTATTCTTCGGATCACCCTACATTGTTCTAAAAAACTAAAGAGACACAGAAATAGAGTGAAAATTAAAATTGAATTTAGTAATGAGAGAGAGAGAGAGAGAGAGAGAGAGAGTATTGAAATGTACGTACCGATCATCTTGGCGATGAGCTTGAGCTCGTCCTGGGCTTCTTCGATGAGCTCTTCGACCTGGCCACTAGCGAGGCGCTTCTCGATGATTTCCCGTCTGCCTTCCTCTGGGCAGACCTTGAGGCGGTGGCGAGTGAAGCTCGACGGCCTTCGGTAGCCCTCGTCCTCAGACACTGGATCTCCTTTAGGGTTTTGTCAGAGAGATCGATCAACACTTCTCTCGCGTCGCACCACCTCTAGCCCCACTATCCCCGTTGTCTCCTTCACCTTCGCCATCAGCGGCCTCGCCACCATCCTTAAAAACATCTTTTCTCTCTCTCTCTCGTCGACTCTTCCTCCCTCTTGATTTTTAGTTCTTCAGAGCAGTAATATATGAGCCGCTGTTTGGATTATTTTAATAATTTTTTTAAAATTTTTTTATAAAAGAATATATAAAAAAAAAATTTAAAGAGTATTGCTACATACCACTAATTTTTCATCACTAATCCCATCACTAGTGAGGTGGCAATTAAAAAACAAAAAAAAAAAAAAAAAACAAGGTACAAATATACTGTGGCAGTGGGTGAGACCCACTGCCACATCATTAGAGCCACCACTGATTAGTGATCTAAAACATTTCTCTTTTTTTAATTAAGGGATAGTTTGAGATGTTTTCGTTTGGGAAGTAAATTGGTTTTTTAATTTTTTCACTTTTTTAACTATTTTAGTTTGGGATTAAAAAGTTTAGTTTGGGAAGAACTTTTGATTTTTTTGACTTTTTTAATTTTTTTTGAGAGAAAAAATGTAATGATTATAGGTTGAATGTGATATTTTATCTTATTAGGCTAAAAAGTCTATTTTCTTTTTTATGTGTAAAATAGCCAAAAAAAACCTCAATCTTGTTTTTCCAAACAAATGTTAAATAAGTGTACTTTTTGAATTTTTATAAAAATAAAAAAAAATGTGTAAAAAAAATAGAGAAAGTAATTTAAAAAGTTGAGAGAAGATGTTGATAGATATTGATTAATGTAACCCAAATAAATATATGTATATATATTAAAAAAAAAAAAAACACTTACTTAGATTAACCTAAACCAACACTAAAATTAAAGACAGTCAAACGAAATATGAATTAACATTTAGGGATTGTTTGGGATATCTTAAATAAGTACATTTTTTGAATTTTTGGACTAAAAAGTTAAGGAAAAAAATATGATTGTTTGGGTTAACTTTTTGACTTTTTATGGAAAAATGTGTATTAAAAAATTATATAAATTAGTGTGTAGGGAAAAATTAGGATTACAAGTTGTGTAGCTGTAATTTTTGACTTTTGATAAATAATGATAACTTTTTAACTTTTTGAGTAACTTTTTGACTTTTTGACCGCATGCCAACTTGGCCATAATTAAGATTAACAGTAAGTTCCCATTCGGCCCATTACCACAAATCGCTACCTACAAATTCGGTGGGTTGAGGTCCTGTGCGGCTCGCCCAATCGGTCCAGTTAAGTCTAGGGGTGTCCGCGGTTCGGTTTAGGATGGTTTGCGGTTCGGTTTGGACCCGCCCACATCTATGCAGTTTGGGGAAAAATCAACCCGCAACCGCCCGCAATGCGGTTTGCGGTTTGTGCGGATAGGGTTCGCGGGTGTGCGGGCGGTTGCGGGCGGTTTGTGGATTGAACTTTTTTTCCAAAAAAATATTTTTAAACCTTTTTTTTCTCTCAGTTTGTCAATCTTTATTTTGGACAGATTGAATTTTAATAACAGATTGAATTCCAAAATTATACAGATTTAGATTCAGATGTACCAAAATTATAGACAGAATCAATCAGTTTGAATGTAAACAGACAGATTCAATGTAAACAGATTGAATGTAAAAGCAGACAGATTCAATGTAAACAGATTGAATGTAAAAAGATTCAATTCAATTCAGAATTAAATAACACACAAATTCTACCTATTTTTTCTGAATTCCACCTAGTTGGTCAATCTGAATTCCAAAAATTAAATAACATACAGATTCAGATTTCAGATTTAAAGAACAAATTTGAAGAAAGAAACACAGATTCAATCGGATTTAACATACAGAAACACAGAAAGAAACATAGATTTAAAGAACAAATTTGAAGAAAGAAACACAGATTCGAACAAAGAAACACAGATTTGAACAAATGTAAACAGATTCAGATTTTTAACATACAGACAGATTCGATGCAGACTAGCCAAAAAACAAATCTGAAACCGAACAAAACAAACACAGAGGCCAAAACAATTTGAAGAACAAATCTGAAACCGAAGCTACCTCAAACAAAACAAACACAGGCCAAAACAAATTCAAAAAATTAGATCTGTTGGTCCACAAAAAAAAAATCAGATTTATTTCCAAAGAAACACAGATTCGATCGGTGAGAGATGAGAGATCAGGGAGAGAGAGAGAGAGAGAGGCTTACCTGTGTGTGAGTCGATCGGTGCAGAGATGCATAGAGAGTGAGACTGATGAGATGAGAGACTGAGGGAGAGAGATCAGATCAGAGAGATATATCATATATATATATATAAAACAAAAAAAATCAACGATCGATTGGGGCGAAAGAGAGAGAGACACAGAGATTGAGAGAGAGAGGTAAGGTTACCTGTGAGTAGATCGGCAGTGCTATGATCGGTGTGATGAGATGATCGGCGGTGGGAGAGTGATCGGCGCAGAAACGAGAGAGTGAGAGAGAGAGAGGCAGTGATGACTTGGGATGAGAGACTGAGAGAGTGTGAGAGGAGGACGGAGCCGATTGATTTTAGGGTTTAATCCTTTTTGTTTTGTTTGTTATGTTATAGGATCATATTTGAACGGTTAGATTTGAAAGATTAAAAAATAAATAAAAAAAAATTTTAATTTACTGCGGGCGGGTTGGGCGGGTGTTGTTCAAACCCGCAACCCGCCCGCAACTCGAAATTTGTATAAAATTCAAACCGCACCCTACCCTAATGTGTTTGCGAAACCGCCCACATGTGTGCGGTTCGGTTCGGGTAGGGCGGTTTGGGCGGGTCGGATGACCCTATGCCCAACCCTAGTTAAGTCTGATATTTTAAATTGGGCTGAGCCAGAATAAAATTTTTTATCCCTTTTATTTTTTCCGCCGAGTTTCATTCCAATTCGGCTCGCCTTTTTATAAAAGATAAATTACGCCGGTGATTTTATTTGCACTTAAATAATTTAATCGAGAGTATTAAAAAATTAAGTGTACTTAATAATTTTTTAAATGCAAATAGAATCCCTTAAATTAGACTCACCTCTCACCTCCCTTAAATTTTGAAAAAAAATACAATTAATCCCACAAGTTTAAAATAATTACACTGATTTCTTATTTAATAAAGTTGAATTGATCAAAATTAATGCATATAGTGAGTAAATAATGAAATAAACAATGGTAAATGTACATTTTAGTAAAATAATAATATCACATTTTCATCCATATGACTCACAAATTATTGATAAAAAATAACATATGTATTATGTAAATTAAAATTTTGAGAGACACCAATGTAATTATGTCAAAAGTGTGAAATATTTTCTTCAAATTTCAAAAAATTGTGAGCGTAATTTACCTATTTATAAAATATTAATTTTAAATTTTATAATACTTAGTTGGGTAACTTAAAAAAAAAATCAAAATTTCACGTATTTTTTAATTTAAACTTCAAAATTTCAATTTTAACAATTAAAACCTAGGACAATGTTTGGGATCTCTACAAAAGAAGACCCCCATGACCCCTACTAATGTATTGATGTATGGGAGAGAAATATTTGCCTCGCTTCATGCTTCCTTGCTACCAAGCTCGTCGCACTTCGTTAGAACTCCCTCACACTATAAACAAAACGAATGAGAGCTACCTAGCGAATGGGTTTGCCAGAAAACCCCTCCGACGGTCAAGTTAGCATTCTTGGAGAAGAGAGAAGGCAGAGCACAGTAGAGAGAAAGAGAGAGTTGCACAAAATCACTTACCTCCAACGTCTGTATGCCCTTCCTTTTCAAGGTCAAGATGCAGCCAGAGAGATTGTGAGTACACCATCTCTGTTGTTCTTCCTAGACAAGCTGGCCGTGCTCTCTATATTTCTTATACTTGTAGAGACCAAAACCAAGACACGTTGTTTGTCACGTTGCCAAACCAGATTGATGCATATCAGAGTAGATTTTATCTTTTCGTATTGATCCACATGGAATAGTTGACCGAACTATTACTTGGCGATAAATAGCACCAACTCTGACTTCTCTAATACCGGTTTAAGTTTGATCGACCGTTCCCTCAGTGTCAAGGCCGAATTACGTCAAACATGGTCTCCCTAACACCATATTGAATATAGGTAGCTGGCAACTCAGTCGGAACCTAGCCCATATTTCTTTAGACTGGCCAAATGTAGGCATGCTGTCTATCATCCTGGTCACGAAGGTTCTCTCAAGGTTTTTAATCATGTGATGAATTTAGATCGGTCGCACCAAGAATCGTTCCAAGTCGGCGCGGCTCAATACGACTGTTGTACGGAATTTACTTAGCCCAGTGACATTTCTGCACTTACCTAAACTCAGCACAACGCAACCGTGTCGTACCTAGCTCAGTCCACAATTCGGTGTAAATCTCCCTCTCAATTGCCCCTTAATCTCATCTATGCTAAACGTGGTTGGGATTACCTTTGTCAACCGAGCTATCAACTTTGTCCAGCTCGTTAAGACTTGCGTCAATTGTCTTGTCATCAATCAACCAGCCGTATTGATGGTCTATTAGTCGTACTAATAACCCATCAACTCTGTGCTACGTGACACTCCCTCATTTGTTCCATACAACCCCATAGTTGTCCCCACTATGTCCAAAATTTGAAAAGTTGCCGCCTTTTGGGTTTCCCCTCATATATATGCGCAAGAGGCCAAACACTCCATCACTGTTTATCTTATTTCTCGCGCTAAACCCTAAACCTCTGAGTTTTTACCGTCGTTGCCGCCACTACTTCACGTGTTTCAGGCCATTTTTCTTTCTCTATCGGACTCACCACCACTCGTTGAGGCCTTCTATCCGATTGAGTCGACATCCTACGTTATTTTTTGGCGAGTTTCTTCGAACCCTTTCATTTTGTCCTTGTTCTTTGTGTTCTTCAAACTTTTCTCGTTTGGGATTGTTAATATCCTGCCGGTGCCCTCTTCTTGGGGTAAAGCCGATGGATACTCGTAGAAATTAGACAAAATCGCAACTAAAAACATGCATGGGGCCTCTGTGCCCCTCATTCCCCTAAGTTTCCGTATGCAACCTTGTATGTAGGATAAACAACACAAATTATGGACAAAACCAAGCAGAATCCCACTTTTAGATCAAAAATAGGATTGAGCTAGGCTAAAACTTGTTTGTGGTTCTTCCAACTGTTTGTGTCCACGCTAGAAGCTCACAAGAACACTGAACCAAGATAGGAGCACAAATATTAGACACTAAGGCCCAAAGCCACCTAATACCCTGTGTCCCAAACCGAGCTAATGTGCTTTATTCTAGTAGTCGAGCTAAAATGCCTTTTAATCTTGAAGCCGCAGACTATGTTGCGCTAACACTTGCACTTGATTTCTATTATGCATCAACTAGGACCAACCAGCACACCTCAACCTTGCAAACCGTGACTCTCGCATCAAACAACCATCCTCCCGACAATAAATTAGATTTAATAAACAAAATAAAACCAGATAAATGGGCAAACACCGCTTATGGTCAACTCACCTAAGGCCATAGCCCAGTAGGGAGTTCAACATCCTAGATGACGCCCAAATTGAGTTATCCAAGAAGGAGATACACCATACGGTAAATTGATGTTCACCCTTTACCGTTGTGTCCATAGTCAAAAGTGGCCTTGTTTTCCAGCCCAAATTTCTAATCTACGAGTTTTGAGGCAGACTAGGTTGTACCCAACCCAAGTCTCCAACAACACTTACAAAATAATAAACGCCATGTCAAGATCGAACCGATCCTAGGTTTGAACCTACTAGCCGAGATATTCCACCAATACACACTTAGCAATAATAAAGGGGGTTTCTACTGGTACCTGAAGGTTAGAAAGGGCCGAACAAAACTCATAAAGGGTAACCCAGACAAAGAATTAAATGATGATGATTTTCTATAGGTGTTTAGGAATTACAAAGACACTGAGGTACCCATACTAGGCTAGTACATCCGCAAGGATTTCAGGATTGCTGGTGAACAGCACAGCACGGTTTATGTTTTTGTATTTAATCAGGTTTGTCGATCTAACACTTCTCAATTTCATGCAGATTACACACTCTTAGCAGAAGATTATTCTCGTGATCAACCAAGAGGCTATCGTGGTTGCTTTGCGGTATTCTAGAAGAACATGAGTGCTACAAACTACTCGGCTACTAACCGAAGCTACGACATCGCAAGATCGCATAAAAGCAAGGTCACCAATTTCTTAGGTGAGCCCTCGCCTCAGCCCGACCCAAATCTTTCGCCGATCAATCTTATCCCTCTGACCATCGAGTAAAAGATGACTAAAATCCGTGCCATCAAGTCCATGATTACTAACGGGCCAAGCGATTCCCAGTAGGGCAAGACAACTGAAGGCTAATCTTCTAGGCCAGCCGTGCGAAAAAGGACTAGTGTTGGCTCTTGCTAGTGAACAAGTTACTGGTCGATCGAAGAAGAGACCGAGGCAAACCTTGACCGAGTAGCGACTGGTCGACGATGATTCCACCAAGCTTCCTTCCGCTGGATAGGGAAAACAAACTGAACAGACCTCGGTCGAGCATTCCACTCGCCCCACTGCCCCTCCTCAGTCTGGGCACCCGAGCTCAAATATAAAGGTCGAGCCATGACCGAGGCTGACTTTGTCTATGCCGATGAAGAGTTGTCCTTGGGCTTCAATTTGACTAAGGGTTTGCTCCTCCCTGAGGACATGAAGAGGCTTGAGGAGCTGTCCGATCTGAAGGCCATCTAGTCAACTACAAAGTCCCTCGTCTTGGTAAGCACAACTGTCTTGGAATCGTTGTATTCTTGGTCTGCCTTTAATGCTGACTTCTTATTTTTTGCAGGCCGCCCAAAAGAACTATGTAGTACACGAGTAGATGATTGCCGTGCAAAAAAGTCTGCGCAAGGCTATCGCAGACAACAAGGCAAAGATGGCTGAGCTCTTGAAGGTCAAAGTTACTTTGGCTACCATTTCGGCCGAGAGGGACCAGCTGGCTGAGCAACTTTTGCAAGCTGAGGAGGACAAACAATAGGCTCTCCAAGCCAAGAAGGCGAGGTATCTTGTCGAATTGCAAAAACATCACGCTGCTCATAAGGTCGAGCTGAAGAAGCAAGTTTACAAGACTGAGGACCGCGGTTATGCGGAGAACAAGAAGGTTTATGAAGGACAGGTGGAGGGCACGAAGGACATATTCTTTCAGTGCGTCTGGAAAGCTACCACGAAGGAAAAGAAATGGACAACAACTCTTTTGAAAAATAAACTTCCAATCTGTTTCAATGCAACCAACGACTAGAGAGATTGGAGCAAATGTAGTCCACAAAATTAAGGAGGGTGGCTTAAGTAGAGGAGTGTATCTGGAGTACTGTGCGATAAACAAGTATCCATTAGACTAAAAGGGAAGTTTTATAGAACGACTATTAGACCAGCAATGTTGTATAGGACAGAATGTTGGACAACTAAGAAATAACATGTAGATAAGATGAGTGTTGCTGAGATGAGAATGCTAAGGTGAATGTGTGGCAAGACTAGAAAAGACAGAGTTAGGAATGAGTAGTAGTATCGATAAAAGATAAGTTAGGAGAGAATAGATTAAGAAGGTTTGGTCATATTGTCACGACCCAAACCCATTTATGGGTTTAGCATCAGAATCGCCTAGAATTCGAGATTACCAAAGGCCCGCTAATAAAGAATACAAGAAAATAGAGTATGGCGGAAGCCAAAACAGTAAATAAACAATGTCTAATGATGTGATACCAGTATGTTAAAAGATTTTCATTCAGATATACATAAACAAGATGTAACGTTTGCACAATATTTACATTCATTCAGAATAGGGACTCAATCCCTTACATAACAAGATACAATACAGTTATCACCTATACAGCTTTGCAAAAACAGAAACAAAGATGTATGGGAAATAAAAGACCCCTAAGCCATAGCATGGCAAGCTCAGAACCTCGCAGTGAGGCACAGTAGTTGGCTTGACAAAACTAGAGTTTACCCTCGATGCTTCTAGCTACGGTCTGGTGCCTGAACACCTACATATATATATATATGAGCAGTGAGCTAAAACCCAGTAAATAACACAATGCGTAAAGGGGTTAAGAATGAATGTCCTTACATTAATGAAAACAGTTCATTGATTTAGTATATCAATCGTTTAGTCATATGTGGTACATCCATTAGCATAACAGTACAGTAAGCAGTTGGTCTTAAAAGACCGAACAGTAAATGATGGCCATCAGTCAGTAAACAGTAGTGGTTCCAACGAGGGAACCGACAGAGATCTCTGTAACAGTAACAATAAACAGTAGGTGCTAAGGATGTCACAATACAGTTCAATATATAGGACATACATTCATTCAATTAACAGTATCAGTTCAGAAAGCAGTACAGTTCAATTGTTCATAAGATAATCATTTTGAACATATCTTTACACAGTTGTTACTCACAGAGTTCTGGGCTACAGTAAGCTAGAGCGTCTCCTCAGTCGCCAACCCTACATAGTTAACAGATGAACACACACTAAGCTACACAGTTGGGAAAGATAACAACTTAATCCCTAATTTGCCTCGGTGTGTTTTACATCTATATCCTCAATAAGATGTCTTAAACTAGGCCTAAGAATGCCTAGAATGGGATGAGGATGCGAAGATGTGCATAAAACAGCCTGCACTTTTTAGAAAACAGGTCTCGCCGAGCGCAGTTTCGCCGAACGGACATGCAACTAAGGTACACGCTCAAGCGTCAACTCCCGCCGAGCTTGTAAAAGTATCTTGGATGGGTGAAATCTCGCCGACAGACGCCAACGCCCGCCGAAGCGTGAGACATGCCTCGCCGGCGTCAATCTCCGCCGAGCGAATCAGAAACAGTGAGAGATGCTGGATGCTCGGATTCCCCGCTCGAGCGCCACTTTCCCCGCTCGAGGGGGAGTGCAAAATCTGGAAAACCTAGATTGCACCTCCAAGCCAAAAACCAAGTTTTGATGCATTAAAAACGATCCTCTTGGGCTGAAAACCTGGAAAACACCTATGAACACATGGTATAATATGTTTCAAAGCTTAATTTATAAAATTAAGGCCCAAGGGTGTTTAATTCAAACTCAATTTCAACCAATTTCCATGAACAATATTTCAAACATGACATGCATGAATTCAAACCAATTTCAAAGCTTCAAAACATGCTCTAGAGAGCCAATTGTTCCAAAAACAAGATGAAAACATGGTCCTAAGCATTAACATGGACATGCATGCAAAAATCCATGAAGAACAACCTCAAAAATGCAAGAGTATGTCATGCAACCATTAAGCTTTAACTCAACACCATTGAACCAATTCATGCCTTAAATCACTAAAGACCCAAGAATTATGCAAGAATAAGCTCAAATACACAATAAAGAAGGTCAATGGTCTACCTTAGGTCTCCAAACACAAGAGTAGAAGCTCAATTAACAATCTACACTCCACTTCCTTCAAGTTCCAAGCAATCCAAGGTGAATTCACTCTAGTCTCCCTCTCTCTCTCACTCTATGTCTGTTGAGTGCAAGAAGATGGCTGATGAGAAGAGTTTGTTGAATCAATACAAGGCTCAAATATGTCTAGGGTAGTGGCCACTAAGGGTGGCAAGTTGGTAATTACTAAGAACTTAAGTGCTTAGCTTATTTTAATCTAACTTAATCATTCCAAATCAATTTTCAGATAATTACACCATAAATTCACATAAATTACACAGATCACGAAACACAAACCAATTCTGATTCGGCCGTCGATAAGGCCTTCAATTTGCAATTTAAACATAAAGACATAGACAGATAATTAGATAATCAAGCAGATAGAACGCAATTCAAACAGATGTACTCAATCAATTCAGTTTCAAATTTCATCTACCGATTCAAGATTTTATTCATTCACTTATCGGTCATAATCGGTTTAGGTTTAACTAATCGGTGGTTATTCTAAACAAAGGATTTATGGTTGTTATACATATACAATGGAGACCAACAGAGGTAGTAGTGAAAAGATGCGATACAATGACGGTAGATAGTAGTGTTAGGGAAAAAAGTAGACCTAGATTGTCTTGGATCAATGTAGTAAATAGAGATATGAATCTCCTTAATTTGACTAACAAAATGGCCTTGGATAGAGTTGAGTGGAGAAGAATGATTCATGCAGCCGACTCCATTTGATAGGACTTAAGGCTTGGTTTGATTTGGTTTGGTTTTCTTCCTCTCAAGCTCACTCTTTCTCTCTTTTCTCTTTCAAAGGGATGGTGGTGTTTGAAGTGTGTAAAAGAGCTTAAGGGTGCTTCTATTTGTTGGCAAGTGAGGTGGGTGTAAAAAGAAAAATGATGTAAAGAGTATAGTTGAATTCTAAGTATATAGAAATGTGATCTAGTTATAATGGATTTAAATCAAGGTGGATTAGTGTTAATTAAATATGATTAGACTTAAAACTAAATAGTTCCCAATTAAAGAAAGCACAAAGTACATTGGTACAATTCTATATCAATTCCAAATCTTCTTTTTTCTTGATTTCATGAAATGTGTTTTTAAAAGTACATCACAAAATCCTTTTCTAGGGTAGCAACCATCATCACCTTGGACCTAGAAGATTCATCTTATTTTTTGTACAATTATGTTCAAAATATTGTAGATATTTTATGGACAAATAATATAATAATAGGATGTGTATATATATATATATATAAGTAGTGAAATTAGGGTTAAAATGCAATAATAATAAAGTATGAGGGCATGCACTAAATTTATGAATTAAAATACCTATTTCAAATATAAAATTAATTAAAATATAGATAGGAAAGATAATTCAGGTCTCACTACATCATTTTGAAATGAAAGGTGAGTAATCGGGCGAAAACGGCGATAACCAAGAATAGGGTTTAGTTTGCAAGTAAACGAGAAACTTAGGACTTTATTGTAATAACCCAAATGCTAGGGTTTTAATAGAGTTTACAAAAATTAGGGGCCTCACAAAATGTGGGAGTGATTTTGGAAAATGTGATAAGTGCCCAATTACCCTTACATGCTCGATGGCCGGTAAATGTAACGTATTGAGGATTTGTCACCAAAAAGGTTTTAAAATGTTTAACGAATGTCCAAGTGTTTAGGTCAAATTTGGGTTTTGAAATGATACATTGAGTATTGGTTGTAAAGGAAGTAGAGAGTCTTGTACATATTATATGCATTGCATGATCATAATCATAAGAAACATATAATACATATATATAGATATAGATATAGACATGATGTTAAGATTATTCCTATTGAGCGTCAAAGCTCAATTTATTTTTTAGACTGGATATTCAAATTTCCAAGTTATGGTAATGTGCCTCCACTGTGTTGAGGAGCAAGCGGAGATCTTCATGGAGCTTAGAAGCTCATTTTGATGTTTTCTTTGTTTATAGCTCTTGAGCTTAGTTGTCTGGGATAGGATTATATTTTTGTTGTAATCAAGGCCTCATCTTTGAAAAATGTAAGCCCTTAGGGCACTTTTGATGAATTCTCTTCCCTTTTTATTTCACCTATATTGTAATCTAATGTATGTAACATTGTGAGAGATTTAGGAGAAAAGATGTATTTGTTTTATAAGATTATTGTAATTATTCTATTCTATTCATACTTATACCATGAAATTGAGTATCAATAATTGAATTGGTAACTATAAAAGGATCCTAAATTCTAAGGCGTAACCAAAACAAAGTTGAAACAAGGTGGAGCAAACAAAACCGACTCGCCCTACTTTCTCATCAGGGCAGAAAAAGTCTATATAAGGCAAGGTAGGGGATGCAAGGCAGAGAAAAATGGTCATCCCTATCGATTGATAAAAATAAAAATAATAATAATATAGTTGCTTAACAATTAAGCATTAATATGTATTATGGTAAATTACCAATATTTCTTAATAGTTGAATTTAATTCTCATCAAGTCATATTTAAAATAAGTCTTAGTACAATCATCACTAAAAATAATTTTTTGAGACGACTTTTTACATATATCGCTAAAAATTGACAATTAGTAACTTTTTTATCACGCTTTTTATAAATTATCGCTAAAACTTACAATTATTGTCATTTTTCTACAACGAATTTTTCAAACTATCGCTGAAAGTTGAAAATTATTGACTTTTTTGTGACGATTTTTTTAAACTATCGCTAAAACTTATAAGTATTGGAATTTTTTGTGACAAAGTTTTCAAACTGCAGCTTAAAATTAACATTTAGTGAAATTTTTTAATAGTGTATGTTAAAAAAATTTCATTAATTATCATAGAACTTGTTAGATAATAAGTCCACTTAATAGGATCTACACGTAAGTCTCCCTAAATATTATTGACTTTTTTTAAGGTAATAAGCTTATTTAATTATTTAACCGTGATTCACACTTCTATTTAGGCTTTTGGCAATTGGCAAATAGTCAAAAACTCAACTATTCTATCTATTTCTTTATACATCATTTCGAAAAAAAAAAAGTAAAAAATTTAACTAAAATAATCAATTCTCAAAACAATCATCAATCTCTCAAGAAGCAACGTTTATTTTGATAGAAAGACAAATGTACCTTTGCTGGTAGTGAGAGATGCTTAAAATGACCTCAAATTAGTTAAATTAAATTTAGAGGATTGGCAATGGCTCCTCTACATACCATTATCTTTCATGTCCTTTCATACTTAATTTTATAAGTCCTATTTTGGACTCACAACAATAATCCGCACCGTTCATTTTGTAAATCTCATAGTGAATACCATTTGTGCAAAAAAATGAATTTCATCGAACATCACTAGAGATATGAACAAATTATATTTTATTTTTTAAAATGAACAACAACAAAGAGTTCAAACTTAAATTGTCCATTTATAAAATAAAATACAACTTGTTCATATATTCATCGATATCCAATAAAAATGATTTTTTGTGCAAACAGACTTCACTGCAAGATTACGTGATGAACGATTTGGATCATCGTTGTGAGCTCAAAGTGAGGTCCACAAATGAAGAGATATAAAGAAAAGTGGTATGAAGAGGACCCATTTCCCAACTTTAAAGTTAATCATACCAAGACACCCTTAATTATTAGTCAACATTACTTTACTCTTCTCATCTATGAATTTGTACATTTTGACTCTCCCGGTTATAAAAAGGGTCTAGCTTTGGTCCAGTCCACCATCGGATCGACCACGGGTCCCGTTTTGAAAATTTGAACCGTATAATGTATAGAACTCTTTAAGTACTATAAGCCTGTAAAAAATCACGTTGATCGGATATCGATAGCTATGTGATCAAATCAGCTTTTTGTCAACCTTTAATTTATTCACCGTCCATTTTTTTAATACAAAACTGATTTGATCACATAGCTATCGATATCCGATCAACGTGATTTTTTAAAGACATATAGTACTCGAAGAGTTCTACACATTAAACGGTTCAGATTTTCAAAACGAGACCCATGGTAGGCCTCCATAGGCTGAATAAAGATGGTCCAAATTGGATCGACCAAAGCCAGAACCTTATAAAAATATATTGCTTGTCCCCCGTCCAAACTACTTTTAAAAATGGTCTATTTGTATAATTTTCATAGTTGGGGGAGTCAATATGTACGAATATATAATGAATGCAATAAAGTGACATTTGCTAATAGTTAAGAGGATCTTGATAGCATTAACCCTTAAATTTGTGTCAAAATTAGTAAATTAATGCATTTTCTTAAAATACAAAATGATGGCAAATGAATTATAAGAAAAGTATCATCAAGCAAAACCAGGGACGATATATGGATTTGCAAAACCAGAGGCGATATATGGATTTACAAAACCAGGGGCGACCGTGATTTCATTTATCCCTATTATTTATGCCTTTTTGTCTATATATACCGTGAGTTGAAAGGCTTGAGAGAAAGAGACAGATAGACCTTAGTTTTTCTTCACCCCTAGTTATCTTCGCTAGACAAAATACAATAAAAGTGAGATAGAGAAACCCTAATTCTCTTCATCCCTCGTTATCTCTACCCTGTATATGTACCCACTAGAGTAGAAAGAAAGAGGGAGAAGGAAGGAAAGAGCAGGCTTTAGTTTTCATTGTCCCTCGTTATCTTCGCCGTTACATAGAGAGAGAGAGAGAGCGAGAGAGAGGGAGGGAGGGGGGATTAAGGGGCAAGAGAGAGAAGAGAAGCCTCATGATACTTGATGTAATTCAATCAAGGTTTCGATAAATTAGGTAGTATATATAAATTATGGAATGGCATGTTTATCACTAATTACTCTATTTTAGCATAATTTCTTATGGCTCCCTAAGTTTAATTTGAAATCTCATGTTTCACAATAAATCTACTACCTTTTCTAGTTTTGATTGTTATTTGTTGATTTGTACATTGTCAAACTCATGATCCTTTTCATAACACCTTACCTTTTTGTAGATCTAATTTTTCTTACGCCAATTATCTAATTTTTATGCAGAACAATTGTTTCCATTCCAAGAATATACCAATTGTAGCATGAAAGAGTTATCAAATGGATCAGCAGGTAACATACAAGATTTGAAACCACCCATTTCCTTTTTCAAAATCCTTATCACTTTTTAAAACTTAATTAATTAGGAATGTAGGGTTTATTGTAGATTTATGCTTACTATTAGTTTATAGATTTAATGCTAATTTCAGTACATTTTCTTGTGTACCTTTTGTATTTGTGATGTGCAAGATCCATTCTCTTTTTTTTATATATTTTTTTAATTTCTTGATTTGGAATTTTAAAGCTTATGTTAATCTAGAGTTTTCGTTTATAAAAACACAAAATTTGCAACCATATTTGGTGGTACAAATTGTCTACCTTTTTTAAAAAAAAAATATCAATGGTGTATTCAAATAAGAGTTGGTCTTGTATGGAGTTTGTGAATTGGACCGGTCTAGTTTGGGTTTGTCGGTCTACCATGGGTCATATGTTGATGATTTGATTCATTGAACTCTCAAATATAAGTTTATATACCATTCACACAAAAAAATGATATCTATCTGAAAATTATAGTCACATGATTTTAACACAATTGTCTCAACAACAAAAAATAAAATAATAATAATAATGAATATACAATTTTAAGAACATACCATTCGCTTTTTATGTGTTTGTTTTTAAAAAAATATATATAATTAAATTAAGTAATTACAATTCTCAAATTAGGATAATTTTTTTTCTGAATAATCAACACATGAAAAGATAAAAAACAACTAATTGATCAAATCATCGAAGCGGAGCTCTGATGGGCCCAGGGGCTGCGTTCTTCAAATAAACCATTCCATAGTTCAAACTTGCTTTTTAATATCCCATAAAATTAACGAGATTTTAACCACATTTGTGCACTAGACAATCCACTTGTGGGGCTTACCTAATATGCAGATCGTCAATAAAAAAATTCAGATCAATTCAATAGTTATAAAAAAAAAATCACATTTTTCTTCAAAAGAATTGATGATAAATTAAAAATAAATTTTTTTTTTTTGAAAATGAATGAAACAAAATAATATGAATATAATTATCGAATTTATTTAATTTTTTTCATAAACAATCTCCACATGAAGGTAACTAAATAATATGACTATATGAATATATATAATATATACAGGATAATCAACCAAGTTGAATTTGTATAAAGGTAGTCGTGTAAAGATTTTTTACTATCAAAAGTTTTTATATCCAAAGTTAGATTAAAATTTTGGGCAAAAAAAAAAATTAGACGGGGACTGGATTTGAACTTTCAAATTAATCAAAGATTCACAATTTTAAAAATCCTTCACTATAAAATATGGTTTTCACAATTTTAAAATCTTGACTATTCAATATAGTTTTCTCCTTATAGTGACTTTGTACTTTCTTAAAAAGTGATCAAATTTTCTTTTATTGTCTTAAAATAAAATGAAATAAAAAATTGAAGTGATTAGTTTGATATCTAATATTTTATGCAATTATTTATGAATTATATGTCTTGAATCAGTCGGTGGAGAAAATGTTTAGAGTTAATGGATAATATTCCTCTATCGCGCATTACTCATTTTTCCATCCTTTTTTCTGGAGAGTGTTTTAAGACTAACACTACGTTTGTTGTGAAAATATTTTTAAAAAAATACTTTCAAAAAATGTTTTTCATAATTTTCAATATTTGGTACCAAAAAAAAAAAGTCAACCCAAAATGTATTTCATGTTGAAAAAAAAAAAAAATGCTTATTTAGACCGGAAATATTTTTTATTTTTAAAAGATGAAAAATATTTTTTAAATTAACGTTTTACCAATGTCACTCCATTATCACTGCTACCATCACCTCCACTATGACCGCAACCGCCATCACCGCTATCACCATCACCACTGCCACTGCCACTGCCGCCCACTCCACCACTACCGCCACAACTACTCCAACACCTCCATCTCCATCTCCATCTCCATCTCTATTCCACCGCTACCACTACCACCGCCGCCAATGTAACTATTAGTACATTAGATTCAAAAATGCAATTAAATAATTTTTTATAAAAAATATTTTTTATTGAAAAATATGCTCCCAAAACAAACGGAACCTAAATTATGTAGCTATTTGTGAGATTGATCCAATGCCTCTATCCATTTATAAGAGCTTTTCATTTTCGTCCAATTCAATCACTTTCTGTCCATTTAGATGAGTTTCATGTGGATATTTGATTTCTAAATTTTTGAATTCCAAATGTATAATTGAATTGGAGGATAAGCGAGCACTCCTAAAAATTGTTAGAATTTTGATTTCTAAATTTTTGAATTCCAAATGTATAAATTGAATTGGAGGATAAACAAGCACTTTTAAAAATTGTTAGAACTAGTTTTTAAAAATGAATGACAAAGACACAAAACTTTCACTGACCCTGTGAGAAACAATTGACCCTTTTATTTTGTTTACTAATCACAAGTTAAATCTAAGTCTATTCATGTACTTGATCCTTTTTTATGAGTTACTTATTGAGAACATTCATGATTATTATTGTTAATTCCGCAATATTTCCTATGGTTTTTTATGATTTTTTTTCCCTTCTTTGTATAATCAGAACAAGGAAAATATAGGGGAATAAGTTACATCGAATATCAGTAATATTCGAGTTTGAACAATATACTGATAAAATAGGAGAAGGGAGCAGTAATGAGATTCAAACTCAAATATCACTCTTGTAAGTACCATCACTATTGAATATGATTGTTAGACCTACATTTCATTCATTTCCTATGAATATCTCTTTCCAACAAAAATGATAATAATGAGTATAAGGTGTGAATATATATGTAAATCTCATAAAATTAAAATTTAAAAAAAAAAATCTGAGGTATTACTTTCATTAATTTATTATTCACCTGTAAAATTGGACCCAAGGTATACATTATAATTAAAGGAAGTAAATAAAATGTCTCTATTGAAATTGTTATTCTTTTATATAAAATATCAATAATTTAAGTATGATATGCTTGAATCTTAAATTTGTTATTCTTTTAGCTTGCATTTTATTTTTCTTAATAAAATTTAGAATCCACAGATAACATTAACATACTCAAATTAGGAAAAAGAGTAATAACCTTTTCATTAATGGGAGAGAAATGACCTCTATCTAAACACTATAGATGAGTTGGCCTCTACTCACAATTTCTTGAATTAAATAAGCAATTAAGAATAATTATCCAAACAACTTGTTGTCACTATTTTACATCATGAGATTCTTGAACCATCTCAGGGATGATACATAATGGTAGAATGCATACATTGATAATTTAATTTTCTATACGAAAATAAATATATTTTGTGGGACGCAATATTTAAATCAAAGATATGAAGCCCAATAAAATATATTTGACCATTCTATGCTATGTATGTAAGATTAAAAAATGTTTTGACCTTTGAAACAATTAGGAGAGACTATGACCCCGTTTGGTAGAGCTGTGAGAAAATACTTATAACTTATAGTCTAACAGCTTATAACTTATAACTGTAAATATAAATTGATTTTTGATTTATAAATTAAGTTTTTCCTTCTCCACTCAAAGAATAAGTTAATTTTTGACTTACAAAAAGCTATAAGCTGTATTGTTAAGCTGAACCAAACACATCAAAATAACTTAAATTAAATTAAAAGTTGAGATAAATTAAAAATAAACCCTACCAAACAGGGCCTATACATATAATGTGTGAACAGACCAAAAAACAAAAAAGTTATATCTAGTGTTTTGAGTGCGGATGTGTCTCGTAAAAAGTGTGTCATACCGACTGAACCGGAGTTGGTAGCGGTCCAAACTTGCCCCACAGTGAACCGGCAAACCATGAGGTTATTTGGAAGTGAATTTTTTGCTAAAAAATTCAAATATATATGTATATATATTAGTGTAAAATCTGTGTTGTACACGGTTTTAGACAATGACTCAAAATTTTATTTTAAAATTAATTACAAATAATTTAAAAATAAATCTATGGATAAGATTAAGTAAGTTGCAGTAATTATTTGAACATTCTATAAGTATTTTGTTCTATAATAAAATACATATATCATAATTCAATTTGTAAAATTAAAAGCAAATAAATTTGCATAAATTACAAAACTGTTTTATGTTAGTATAATTATATTCTGTCTATAAAATTTTCATAATTATAATATTTCATATCAAAATGTGTTAGATAACATAAAAATACTATTTTATTTTATTTTCACATCTCTAGCTCTCTCTTCCATCTTTTCTTTTTTTTTTTATTTTATTGAAAAGACTTAAATTTTTATATATAATTTTGATTGTTGGGGTGGATTTTAGTTATAAAAAGAACTTCTTGTGGTGATAGTAGTGAGTTTTTATGGCTGAGTAGTTTCAGATTTTAGGAGTTAATGCGATGTGGCCTAAAAAAAAAGAAATAAAATGAAAGATTTAAATTTTATATTTAATTCAATAACTATGTTAGAAATATTACTTGAATTACTGTGTGCCATGTTACGGTTTAAAAAAATAATTAAATAATATGGTAAAATAAATTTAAGTTGACCTTAAAATGTAAGAGTATTTTTTAAATTTCTAAAATTCTATGGGATAATTGAACTATTATGAGCTATCTTAGGATTTGTCAACCAATACAAATTGAAGTGCTACTTGATAAACTTATTTATGTAAATATATTTTAAATTGGGAAATACATATCTTTAATATTTTTTTCATGATGAAAATAAAAAATATGTACATATTTATGCATGTTTATTAAAAAAAAAATTGGACTTGGGCAAAAATTTATTTTACTAATATTCAAATTTATTAAATTAATATTTAGATGTATTTTTGTATGAAAAAAAAATAATCCAAGACCAAATTGAGTTAGATACACCATGATAAGTCATGTTATAACCCTATCAATGAGTAAACCTTCGGTAAATAATTAGTTAAAATTATATAATAATTTTGTAGGTTGTAATAAGCATGTATTAACTTAGGAGTGTTACAACTAGATTAAACACTAAACCAAACCAAACCTAACCAAACTAAACTAAGTCTTAAGTCCCATCAAATGAAGTTGGCTACATGAATCTTCCTTCTCTAAGTGACTCTATTTTATATCATTATTGTCCTAAATCCAGTTATTGAAGAATTGTTACTTGATGGTCAATCAATGAGTTACTTGTCTACTTATTTATTTATTTGTATTAAATTGTTATATATATATATATATATATTTGTTTTTGCATATTTATTAACATTTTAAAACTTAAATTATGAAATTTATATTCTTAAAATATAACTAATGTTTATTTTATTAATATTAAGGTATATTTACATTTGAAAACATTATCCAATATTAGACCAGGCATTTGCTTGCTTTTGGCCTAAAACTTACTTAAGAGAAGTGCAATGTTAATTATTAATTTGAACTTTATATTTAAAATTATAAGTTTTAATTTCATATTTTTTTTTTTTTTTGATCGGCAAAGAAAAATTTCATTTAACAACATGAAATTAAAGGTACAGAAAGATGACATGTATCGAGAGAGATTCGGAAGTATAAAAATACCCATACTACTGCTACTCGCACCCATACAACCAACCCCTAAGCCTCTCGATTTTTAAACAACCAAGTTAAGAAGAATTTAACTGGAAAAATAAACTACATGAATCCCTACATAATCATCCCACCAAACCCCCAAAACAAACTAAATAAACTAGACAACACCCCCCAACAATTCCAACCACACATTTCATAAACTAAACTCATCTAATCAAGTCACCCAAACAAACACCACACACCACACCCCCTCTGACAAAACCCACACCACCGCCACAACTCCCAAAGCCCCACGCCTTAGTCGCTAACTCACGCCACCCCTAGGTTGCTGCTGCACCCAGCTCTGCATGCCCACACCGGCCGAGAGGCCACCATCACCACATACGGGATAACCTGCATGCTTTTACACCGCTACTGGCACACAAGAAAGCTCCACGAAGACTTCAAGCTTCTACACCCATCGAAAAAAGTCATTGCTACACCCACGCCAAAAACCCCCGAGAGGACACCTTAGCCACCAGGAAAAACTCCATGCTTCAAAGATCGCTTCAACTCATTCGACGACAGAGCTACACCCACTGCCAAGAAGACTCCAAGCTTCACCACCCACTGTCGAAAACACCACACCCACAGATCACCACACCCTTCTGAAGACACAACATCCACAGCCACCACACCCACAGATCAACTCCCACCAGGACACCAAACAAAAGAAAGAAGATCACCCCTCAAACTCTTACACGAATTGGAGCGCTCGAGTGACAAGGACAACCGGATGACATCAGACGACCCTCAACCTCTAAACCAGAATGCACCCCTCAAACTCCTACTCGCCAAAAGCGCACGAATGAAACCCTGAACGACTAAAGACAAACCTGGGCGGCCCTAGAAGAAGATCCTGAACAGCAATGAAAGACCCACCTAGGTGGAGAAAATGAAGGGACTCAAGTTTATTGAACGAAAGAACTAACGAACAAACGAAGCGAGCTAGGCCGACCGCCATAGCCACAAGGTGCCACTTACCAAAAGAGAGGCCGGGGAAAGAGATTTTTAGAGAGAGAGAGGTTTTTGGATTAGGACATGTATATTTGAATTTTATAACCCTTTAATTTCAAATTAGATATGACTTAGATTTTGATAAAAGATATGACTAAATTTCATTTTTTGACTTTTGATATAAGAATTTTGAAATTTAAAATTATAGATATAAAATAGAGATATAGATAGTAATGATAATAGACACCATAAATAGTTCATAAATTAATGAATTTAAAATACTTTTCATATTAATCAAGGACTTAATTAAATATTAAAATAGAATAACCAATGATAATATGCCATGTGTACTTTTATAATTTTTTAATTCAAAAATTTATGAAAATAGAGTGAGAATTTTGGGCCTCAATGAATCAATAATGTTTTTGCTTATAATATATAGTATAGATAAGTGTCAAAAAATCTAAAATTCAACCCCAACAATAGCAAATGGTTACATCATACACATCAATCGATTATTTTTTTTTTATCATAACTTTTTATTCAACTAAAAAAACTGTTGTATTAAAAAACACATATTCTATCTGTTTGATTTGGAGTTTTGAAAAATAATTTTAAAATTTTGAATCCGTATTATTTTTTGTTTTTAATGATTTTTTTAATATTTTAATTAGTTTTTTTTATTATTATTATTTAGGTTCACTTATATTACAAAACTTGCACACACAAAAAATTTATATTTAAAAATTCACTAAATACAAGAAATATAAAAATTCAATACATTTTCATATTTATTGATTTTTTTTTTATAAATTTCTTCACAAATATTTTAATTTTTAAGTATATCTAGTCTTTGTCATTTTTTCACAATCTATTTTAATTTCTTCACTATTTACAACTCGTGTTGTCACATCAGGAGATTTATTCCGATCATATGTTGATAATCGTAATCGTTTATCTTATAAGATTTGTTAAACATATCATTTACATAAAAATGAGGTTAATCAAATAAGTATAGCCCCATGATCAAATCCTAATTACTTTTTAAAAAATTATCAAAATCGTACTAGCTGTTTTTTTTTTTTTTAAGCATAAAAGTGATCTTGTTGTGAGTTATAGATGTCTAATTAACTTTAAAAAAATTCATGAATGATCTACTCGACAAACCCTACAGTACAAAGGGTTCAAATTATTAAAATGAAGGGTAAACTACCAATATATCAAATCCTATTGAAAATAAATCCTAATAAAATCGTTGCTAAAAATAATTTTTTGTGATGATTTTTGCATGTTGCTGAAAGTTGACAATTAATGACTTTTATTGTCACGGTTTTTATAAATTATAGCTAAAACTTACAATCAGTGACTTTTTTTATGACAAATTTTTCAAACTGTCGCTAAAAGTTGAAAATTAGTGACTTTTTTGATGATTTCTTAAACTGTCACTAAAATTTATAATTAATGATATTTTTTGTGATAAAATTTTCAAACTGTCGCTGAAAATTAATAATTCGTAATGTTTTTTTATTAGTGTTTGATGAAAAATGTATTAAAATATCATAAGACCTATCTGACAATAAATCTACCTATTAGGACCTACACGTAAGTTCTTTAAAATAAATTTGTGACACACCTTCATGGGCTTTGTGTTGTTCCTAGAAGGTACAACGCCAAACCAAGTCAAGATTAGGTACATCTAAAAAATGAAAAATATTTAATTAAAATATGAATTTTTTTTTTTTTACTTAAAATAACAAAATATGAAAATAAAAAGTGAAGTACATTAAAACAACAGATAAGTGACATGCATTATTATCACAAATAAGTATAAAGAATTATTAAGAGTAATTATTATATCAAATTTCAAATCTGCTAAATCTAATCTCAAGATAAATTGCAACTTTACCTAATTAAGACTAATAACCCTTTTAAAAATGATATACAAGCTCACTTTTAAAACCTATTTTTTAGATCCAATAATATATAAGTGAGATTGTTGACTAATAATTAAATCAAATATAAGGGAGACAAATAGTACATGAGAATGATTAGTTAGTTGATCATTAAACTTGAAGAATAAATCTAATTTTTTTATTAGAATAGCATTACTCATTTCCTTTTTGGACGTTAAGGCTTGCCCTTTCATAGGTATCAAATGAATGGTGTTATTTTACCTTCAAATGAGATTTTTAGTGGCTCAAAAAATTGCATAATGCCCAATTGAAGATCATATCATTTAAGGAAAAAGATTTACAAATTCACTTTATAGACTCAATCATGTGTAAATAAGATGATCGGTGGACAATTAAAAAAAAATATTTGAGATAGATTTACTTTAGATATTTTAATATATTATCACATCATTAAATTTAAAAAAAAATAAATCTAATTGTTGAACTTGAATAAAACAAGGGAGATTTACCAATAAATCCTAAAATTTGAACTTATGAACCAATTGGTCCCATTTTTATTCTACTAAACCGTTTAGTCCCATTCAATTGTAAGGGACGTAATTACCCTCATTTAACCGTTTGGATGTGTTGCATGTGATACAATGTGAGGGTGTCACACAATGGCAAAGCGCTGTAAGGGATTTTTGTTTTGGGTTGGGTTGGTGTGTTTGGGGGTTCACACAGGCAGACACACACACATTCAGAACACACACTCATGCAGACCACACATACAAAATATAAAAATCAAGATAAAATAATTATAAATTAATTGAGTTTCAATAAATTCCCTTTCATTAAATTCTTTATTTATTTATTTTAAACCTGTCAAACATGTCATGTAACACATGAAAACAAAATCCTACATTTGTACATAGAATCGGTGACTCTCACTGAGGCAGAGACGCTTGACAGAACCTGAGAAACATGGACGCTAATGATGATGATGATAAACAAGTCCATGGTCTACACTTAGAAAGATGTGATACCCATTCTCATCAACCCTCGAAACTCGAATCGACCTCCTCCGCTTCCGCCTCTGTTGCTCATGGCGCCTCCTCTCTCTCTCTTCCCAACCTCCTTTCCTTCTCTCTCGCCGCCGACTTGCCGTCAGCACCTTCACCGCCATGACCACCGTCTTCCTCCTCCAACCGCTCGACAAAATTCCCTCTGTAACTACTTCCCACTATCTAATCAAGGTCGAAGAAGATGCCAAAACCCGCCTCGTCTGTCAGCCTTGACCGGTCCAAACCCGCTTTTCTCTTTGGGTTTAGAAAGAAGTCAATTTATTGGAGTTTCGCATATCTCAAGTTCACAATTCCTACACATTTCGAAACCTCGAGCTATTGAATCGTAAGCCAATCGAAGCTAGGCTTCCATTTGTGAAGAAAATTGTTGTTCTGGGTTCGAACCCAGATAGTAGAATCGTTGTTGTGGTGTATGAGATGTGAGATTTGGATGGAAGATTGGCTATGTTGAGAGCTGGAGACGATTCGTGGACTCCAGTTTATACCCAACACTTTGTTTGTGACGATGTTATAGTCTCCCCCCCCCCACACACACACAGAGTGCTGGCTTCAACACACCCACGCGCACACACACACACACACACAGCAAACACAGTCCCACACACAATGATACACACACACACACAGAGCAAACACAGTCCCAAAAAAAGAACTGATCCAGCAAAGACAGTCCAACATTAAAACTAAGGGCACTCTCGTCCACACAATTAAACAAAAATGGAAAAAAAAAAAAACAAAAAGGACCAAATCAATCCACTAGTAGGACTATTTGGTATAATAGAATAAAAGTAGGATTATTTGGTATAACAGTTTGTAAAGTAGGATTTATTAGTAAATAATCCATTATTTGGTATAACAGTTTGTAAAGTAGAATTTATTGGTAAATAATCCATAAAACAACTCATCATCTAATAGTTTGAAGCTCAATTTAAAGCGCCTTAACATGTAAAATGATATGCCATGTGGTTGATTAAGCTACCAATTTTTATCTCTAAATAAAAGGACACATCCCATTTGAAATAAAAAGTCAAAAATAAAAGGACACATAATATTATAATAAAAAAAAAAAATCATAATAAAGGATTTTGTACACTATTATTGTGTTGTCACATTCTATCATTTAATAATCATAATAAACTTAATCAATTGTAAGTAAACCCACATTTTGAAGACACCAATGAATAACGCTGCATTTGGTGAGGTGAACTCTATATGTTGTCATTTAATATTTTATTATTTTTATATTATTTAATTTTTTATACTATGTCAATTTTAATGTGATGCAATTGATATGAATGTGGAAAAAAAAAATCATAATATGATCCGATTCAAATCAAATCGTATGATTTGATTGGTTGTCACAATTTGGTCTTACTTTTTAAAAGAGGTGAATCGAATTTTACAGATTGATTTAGAATTTCAAAATTATGATTTTAATTTGGAATTGAATTGGACCATGTAGATATATACATATACAATAATTTTATGGTTCCAAGAAAGGGAGCCACAAATAAAAAAAATAAAAATATGAATATGAAATCTATGACTCACATTTGAAATTAGTGTTGTGGACCCGTTACCTTAAGTAAATCTAAATTATTGATATTAAATTCTGAATATTTTCTGATTTTTTATGTTTGGGATTGTAGAATTGTTCATACATATACATGTGCAACAGTTGTAATGTAAAATGATTTAAATTGAAGAAAAGTAGGATATAATTATACTTACAAGCATGTTGATGTATACTAGTAGAACAAGTTCTAAATCATTTATATAATTTTTGTTTAAAAAATGATGACATGTTATTTGATATTTCAATAGGTCGAGAATAATGTTACATGAGCTTGTGTTGTGAATGATGAAATGGTTTTAGAAGCCGTAATTCTAATTCAAACTGCATGAGTTTTATTGATACTATTTGATTTTGTTTTAAAAAATTTGTTCTTTTAGGTTAATTTTAAATCTTACAAAACCATAATTAATATGTATAGAACTTATTCAGAATGAATAAGTTAATTATTTATTTTTTCTTAAATCATATTAAATCAAACAAAAAAACTTGGGTCTTAGAACTTATTTAGAATGAATATATGTATAGTGAAAATTAAATCGATAAAATATGAAATCAATAAATTTAACCATTAATTCTTGTTTTTAAATAAATCGTGAATAAATAATTCTAAATTTATAATCTTGCAGTAAATCAAAACATGCTTACCCCATAAATTGATCACCAAGGATGCACATCAAACATATAACTATCTATTGCAATGACGCGGTGAACAGAGAGGACAACTATGTTGGTGAAGTATATACAAAATTTAAATTAAAGAAGAACAAACACAAAAAACAAAAAACAAAAAATACAAAGACAAAAAGACAAAACAAAAACTAAAGAAAAAGGTGGTGGTGGAGAAGGAAGAGATGCTTCCTATATCTCCTTCGTCCCATTTGGCAGACAAAGATAAAAAGCGGACTTTGGAAAATCCAAGCCTCCCGGCTTTAGCGGCCCTCAACAACCACCTCCATCGGCGGAAGAGGTGGATTTGGCGGCAGGGGAGGTGTTCATGGAGCCGGAAATCGAGTCGAAAACTTGCCGCCGATGTCATACCTCGAATCCAAACCAGTACAACCAGGATAGCCTCTGCTGAGCTCTTGAAACCCCTTGATTATATCTTCACTCATAAGTATATTAGGGATGAGAATGTCGTCATCATTCTCAGAGTCCTCCTCCATTTCAGCGTTTCCGTTGTTGTTGTTGTTGTTGTTGTTGTTTTGGGGGGGTTGACTTTGAGTGTTGTCGTGAGGTACACTTTCGCCTTCCATCACTGGGGTTGATGGAGAGAAACTTGAGGCAGCAGAGACTGGTGACGACGACGAACACGAGGGGTTGGGCACGATGGCCGCGGACGGTGGTGGTGCTTCGCCGGAAATGGGTTTGCGAAGTTTATTTGAGAACTTGTTGCGGGTAGTTCCGGCCAGAGAATTCCGCTGAGTTGGACGAGGGTGGGTGTGTTCACCGCTGTAATAGACCACGTAAATGTCCGGATCCGAGGGGCTTTTCTCCACTTGCTTCCTCGCTGCACAACCTTTCGACGTGCTGCATCTGTAGTAGTTCCTGAGCTCATATATATATATATATAGATTTTTCCAGGAAAATTAGGGAAGAAAAGAAAAAGAAAAAGAAAAAAATATATGACAACATGGGAAATGATGAATAAAGTAATCCGGGGACACAAAAACCTCGGATTTGGGGTGCCTTTGATGGGTTTCTGACCGTACTTCCTCCACGCCCACGAATCTGCCAACAGTTCCTCACGAGTCATCTGACGCACTAACTTTGTATGGTGATTCTTCCTGTAAAAAAAGATCGAGAATTAGGAAATCTAAAACGTGAGTGCGTTCTGTAAAATTCTACTATGTTTACCTTTTTCGAGATCGACCACCGGTTTGAGAAGAGGAACCGGTGAGAGAGTTGTTGTTGAAGAGGGGCTGCATTAGTTGCTGCTGTTGTGGTATCTGCGGCAGTGGTGGTGGTGGTGGTGGTGGAGGAGGAGGAAGTAGTTGAGGCTGTTGATTTACGAGTCCTTCGAAAAAGGGGGCCGCGTAGGTGGGGCTGATTGGCGGCGGGGGCGGCGGGGGCGGCTGAGAAATAAAATCCTTGTAAATTTCATCCAAACCTTGAAATTGGAAGCTTGGTTGGTGAGCAAGAGGAGGATAGTCAAATGGGGGATCATTGTTTTGGAAGGTAAGAGAAGAGAAATATGGTAAAGGGTTTTCTATAGTGGTGTTGTTGAATAGGGTGGTGTTAATGGCGGCGGTTGTGGGGCGTTTCACCACCGCACGCAGATCCCATTCGTCATCCATTTCAGCGGGTGTGGGGGACTGCCTCGAACCTCGCGATAATCTCACCAACCCCACTCACTCATTCACTTACTCACTCACTGTTATGCCTCACGATCTCTCTGCCACTGTTTCTCCGATGTTCCCATTTATATTGGGCTCACATCACAAAAAGACATAGAGAGAGGGAGAGAGGGAGGGGCCCAGGAGGGCGCTGACTTAGGCGTTCAGAGAGATTTAGAGAGAGGAGAGAGAGGAGAGGGGGTGGAGCACTTTCCCGGATTTCTTAATTATTTATAGAAGGAACAGAACATGTCCACTGTGTGTAGTGAGGAAAAGCAAGTGGTGTTCAATGCACTGTGATA
This sequence comes from Camellia lanceoleosa, assembly GCA_025200525.1. Lineage (NCBI taxonomy): Eukaryota > Viridiplantae > Streptophyta > Magnoliopsida > Ericales > Theaceae > Camellia > Camellia lanceoleosa. The sequence continues at coordinate 94,122,573 of CM045758.1, read as the reverse complement.
TTAGAGCATCAAAATGACACAGTTAAAATTATTTATAAAAGTGTGTTTTATGATAAAAAGTGATAAAAATAAGATTCAAAAATATGTGTTAAGGTGTGTTAAGTGTTTATTAATTTTAGAGAGTGAGTAGTGGTACAATGAATCAGTAATGCTAGGTATCATGAAAAATCTTTCATGAAAATAATCATGAAAGTTTTGTGATCATTGGATTACATTTAAAATAAAGTACCACACACTAATTAAGATAATCCAAATATCATAAATTTTTCATGATCATTTTCATGAAAAAATTTTCATGACTCTTAACTTTTTCCACAATGAATATGTTAAAGTGTATGTTAAGGAATTTGTTAAAATATATATATATAGTATATAAATAGTTAGTAGCAACTGGAGAGGGAAGACGGCTAGACTCAAATTTATTTTTTTCACTTGAAGGGTTCGGACGACTGGGGGATGACCAGCCGGACGATCCCATGGCACTTCCCACGTCCTCTCTCTCTCTCGCTAGTTAAAACACTAGCCACAGTTAACACACAAGTTAACAACATACTAGCATCTGACACTAACACACCACTTAGCTACTCCAATGTGAAGATAAAAGTGAAAGTATCTTATGTAAAAATTAGCCACTGGCACTAACACATCCACTAACACATCCATTGTAGATGCTCTTAAGATCTCGTTTGACAATTATATTTTTAATTAAAAAGTTAAAAAATCATTATAAATTATCACATGTTTTTTTCTACACATTTTTTTATAAAAAATCAAAAATTTACTAAAATAATTTGTTCCTAAATGAGGCATAAATTTACATATAGTATCACTATCTAATAATTAAAAAAGAATATTATTTTAATTTAAAAATTAAATTGAATAATATGAAAGTCTGTTAAAATGTTAAGAAATTATCTATTTTACAATAGAGAGTAACGTGTCACAAAGTAACTTTTGCAATGAATTCTAGAGATATAGAATAGATTTAGAATAGAATAAATTTTTATATATTTTTTCATAATAGAATAACATAAAAGGGAGCGAATTTTACTATAAAAATATAAAAGAAAATTATAAATCAGCAAAAAGATTTCAAAAAAATTATAAAATCATAGAAAATTTTATCGTTTTAATTATTAAAGTTGATAAATTTTACCACTGATTTATAATTTTTTTTTATTTTTTATCTTTCTACTAATTTGTAATTTTTTTAATATAATATTATCAATCTAACTCAACCCACTTACATAATATAATATGCATCATAATTACATAATAATTCTCAATTATGTATCAATGATAATCTATGATGATATAATAATTAATTTTTTTATAAAAATAATATATAAATTTATTTTATAAATTTAATTATGCGTAAATAAGATAATTAGTAGATATTATATATATATATATATATATATTTTGGTTTAATGGGGTGGGTTTTGGCGTTTTGGCTTGGCGAGAGAGAGAGAGAGAGAGAGAGAGAGTACAAAAAAATAAAAATAGCTTCTGCTTTTAGGATTGACTTCATAAAAATGTCAAAAGGATGGCCAATGTATGCAATGTGGGCAATTTACAATAAATCCCATTTATAATACATCTATCCTTACCATAGTTTCAATGTCTTAAGACAAATGAGGAGAGGAGTCACACGCGCTCACTTGTACTGCTGGTGGCGTCGGATTGGGAATTTCAGCCCACTGCCAGGGTTAGTTTGAGAAGTAGGTTGATTTTTTAGTTTTTTTTGATTTTTTTGATTATTTTAATTTGGGTTAGTTTGGAAAGTGGGCTGATTTTTTAGTTTTGTAATTTTTTTGGCTATTTTAATCTAGGCTAAAAAGTTTAATTTGGAAAGGACTTTTTTATTTTTTAATTTTTTTTGACTTTTTTTTATAAGAAAAGAGTAATGATTATGGATTAAGTGTGATGTTTTATTTGTTGTGACTAAAATAACATGTTTTATCTTTTGTGACTATTTTAGCCACAAACTATCTTCCCAAACGGACCCACATTAAGCTCGCTCGCAATGTTTGAAAAATGCTTAAGGAGAAAAAATAAAATAATTATGATTTAAAAGTAATATTATATTTTATTAATTTATTTTATTTTTTGTTAACTATTTTAGTTCAAAACTAATATGTCAAACATAGCGTAAATCTTCAATCAATTTTTAATGATATGGAATTAATTCACTCTTTATTTTGTTTTTTTCTTGTCTTTATCTCATTCTACTCTTTCTTTTTATTTTATTTTATTAGAAGTCAAAATATAGATGATATATTAATAGATATAATTACACTCCTTAAGTTTTTAGTTAAATAATTTTTAAAAAAATATTAAAAACTATTAAATTATTTTCTTTATTTTCTTATATATATATATATATATATATGTATTGTAAAAAGCTAAAAAATTATTAAAAATATCAATTCTCAAACATCCTTTAATTCAGTTTTGGAGCAAAGGATTTGCCTCTAATTACTGTTTTTATATTACAAATGTTTTGTTAACTTGTGTACTTTTAAATTATATGTAAGCCAATTAAAAAGATTATACAATCTTTTTAGTTAGTTTATATATGTAATCTTAAAACTATACTTTAGCAAAACTCATGTTATAATACACTTCCAATTATTAGTTATATTAAAATTTTGAGTTAGGTAAATTGTAAAATAAAATATAAAATAAAAATAAAAAATTTAAATTAATTTTTGTTTCATAATTAGTTTTTTGGTTTTTTTCCTTTTCAAAAACATAGAAGTGAGTTTGATGAAAATAAACATTAAAATATTTTAATCTCTTTTTCATAAAGAAGGGAAAATCATATGAAAATATCGAGGGTTCGTTTGGTTTGTATATGGGAAAAAATTTTGAAAAATTTTCTCTACAAATAAGTTTTCAAAAATAATCAAACCAAACAAATTTTTTCAAAATTTTTTTCCAAAACTTGTAAACCAATCAAGTTTTTCAAACAAATCTCTCTCTACACACATCAAATCAATCACTTTTTCTAAAACTCTCTCTCAAAATAATTTTTCAAAACATCTTTTAAAAAAAACCAAACCAAACAACTTTTCGTACTTTTTATCTCTAAAACACATCTCTCAAACACAAACCAAACATTATTTATTTATTTTTATTTTTTACCAAAATATTTTTATTTTTTTAAATACTTCTCCAAATGGTCTTTTAACGCAATTTTTTATTTTTATTTATTTTTATTTTTTATGTATTTACAATTTCTATTCATCATACATAACTCTCTTTTAATATAAGGAGATTTTTATAGATATAGTAGTAATAAACATGCATAATGTAAAAGGTACATAATTTGTATTTAGAAATTCTAAAAGATATTAATTATTTTTACATTTTGAATTTACCAAAAAAAATTATTTGTACATATTTATTTTTTACTCATAATACATATATATATATATATATATAATTTAAATTTTATTTTCTTACACCTTCAAAAAAATTAAAATTTTAACTTCTTTAATGACATTTTATTTTCCTTTCAATTTCATTTTCTTTTCACAAATTAAATCCAAATATAATACAAAAATTATTTACATATTTTGCATCTCACATATCGTAGTCTCATGATGAGTGCAAGAGAATTGCAAATATATGAATACTGAAATTAAGATTGGGCTTCTCTCATTTTTACATGTCAACCTAAGAGAATTTGGGTGGTCCGTAAGGTTCACCATTTATCCCGTTTCGATGATTCGAATCGTTCATTTTGTAAGATTTTCAATATATATCATCTCTCTTAAAAAAAAATTAGACCAATCTGATAATTATAACTTTTTAATTTTGTCATTTTCTCTAAAAAAAAAAGATAGGTTTTCTAAAATATATTTATGGTTCATTATTTCGAAAACAAATGTCATCAAATGAAAATATTATAATTATTAGATTAAATTATTTTTTTTCATGATTGATATACATTGAGATCATTACAAAATAAACAATTTAAATTATCGAAACACAATTCATGATGAGTCATACAAACTCTTTAATTTTTTTTAAAGTTCAGTGAATTTAAGAAAAACTTAAGGGGTGGTTTGGAATGTCCTAAATAAGTGTACTTTTTGACTTTTTATAAAAAGATAGGTAGAAAAGTAGAGAGAAAATGTTGATTGATGTGACTTAAAAAAGATAAAAAGATGGACTAAAATAGGTTATGCCAAACCACCCCTCAAAATTAAGCAATTTATTTTCCATTGTGATGCAATAAGGGATTGAGAAAAGTTAAGGATCATGAAAAAATTTTCATGAAAATGATCATGAAAAATTTATGATCCTTAGATTACCTTGATTAGTGTATAGTGCTTTATTCTAAGTGTAATTCAAGGATCATAAAGTTTTCATAATTATTTTCATGAAAGAATTTTTATGATACCTAACATAGCTGTAATGGATTTTATTAGTGAGAAAATTGTTTGGTGTGAAATGAGTGTGCAACACGCTCCAACATGGAGCGTGTAAAGTGGCTTCGAACAAAAATAACCACGGTAAGGCCCATACGGACTTGGAAGCGAGTAGCTGTTAACGTAGTCGAGCGCGAGTGTGTGGATGGGTACAAACTCTAGTGTGGGGCCCACGACGAGATAATAAAAGTTAGCTTCTCCCTCATCTCTATATCTCTAGAATTTAAGTAATTTTTTTCTATGCAGATAGGAGCATCTAATTTGATACCAATAATGTTAGAGATCACTAATTAGTATTATTACTAATAATGTAGTAGTAGATCTCACTTATTATCATACTGTGTGCTGTGCCTTTTTGTTTTTTTTTTTTTTTTTCAGCTCAGTAGTGGATTTAGAGCTCATTATTTAGAGCTCTAAATCATTTTTGAATTTGATATCTTCTATTGGCGCTGTTTGGCAAGTTGGGTTTTGGGTTTTTTTTTTTTATTTTTTATTTTTACTAAAAGACAAATTAGTTACAAAACAAAAAAAATAAATAAATCTAAATAAAATATCACATCAAACTCCATAATTATTTTATTTTTTCTCTCACAAACATCACATCCAACTACAAAAAAAACCTAACTATCTTCCCAAACACAAAAAAAAAAAAAAAAATTTCTTCAATAATATCCTACAACTAAAAAAATCTACAAAAAAAACCCACTTCCCAAACATCCACATTATTGTGGGGTTGTTTGGTATGATAAATATAAGTGTATTTATTTTTGTCATATTGTTTCTTTAATTTTTTGTATGTCTACACTTATTTATATCATTCCAAATAACTATGTGATTCAATTTGGTAATGGGGTCCACTATATTTATGTTAAGGTTGTGTTTAATTAGGAATTTGGAAAGAGATTTAGAAACGAAAGGGAAAAATGTGTGTGAATTTGCATGAAATGTATATATATTTTATTCAAATTTCACTTACATTTTCTTTTTCTATTTCTCAATTCTTTTTCAAATCCCCCAATCAAATGTAACTTAAATGTTTGAGAAATAAAAAGACATATATACATTTGTGATTGATGACAAATAATGTAACGTATATTGTGGGCTATTTTAGAAAGATAGTTAAAAGTCATCTTTCAACTTTTAACCCATTTTAGATCATTAGGGCTGAGCATAGGGTTATCTGAACTGCCCAACCCACTTAACCTAAACCGATCCGCATACAAATGGGCGATTTCGCAGACACAATGCAGATGGATGCGGTTTGGAATATGATATAATTGTGGGTTGTGGGTGGGTTGTGGGTTTAACTCGTACCTGCAATAATCCGTCCGCGCTTAGATTTTTTTTTTTAGACTGTTGATTTCATTCATTCTATCTTAGATATTTTTAGCCAACTCACCAAACCCTAATTTTATGATACAAAAAGAAATGTTGTAGAGAACATTATTTTTGAATGTTTTTGTTTTTGTTTTTGTTTGCTTTGTGAACATTGTAGAAAATTGAATCTACTTCTTCATAGAGAGGAAATTAAATCTGTTAATTACTTTTGAAATTGAAATCAATCTTATATTATATTGAATCTGGAAATTGAAATTAAATTTAGAAATTGAAAAAAGTTCAATCTGCAAATCACTCGTAACCGCCCGTACATTCGCAAATCTTATCTGCACAAACCACAACTTACATTGTAGGTGATTGCAGATTGAATTTTTCCCAAACCACATACATGTGGGCGGGTCCAAACTGATTTGCAAACCGTTCAAAATCGAACCGCGAACACCCTTAGATCATATCATCTCTCACATTATTTATATATTTTTTCAAAAAAAGTCAAAATAAATTAAAATTTGAGTTTCTAACCATCTTCTCAAAACACCTTGATGATATACAAAACCTTTTCCTAGAATTCAATGCAATAGCTGCTCTCTGTGACACGCTGCAATGTTACGTTGCGGCCGTGGCTGTTCGGTTGACAGGTGGCTCTTTTCTATCGTACGGTCACCGTCTCTTCATCTCACTCCCTATTGGACCAATAACATCCGCACGATTGAAATTAGTCACCTGTCATCTGATTTGGTGGGCCCATTTTGCCGTACTAAAAGGATCGTGATTTCCTAATACTGTGTGTTAGCTCAGATGTTGTCAAAAGAGTTTGGAACCTTTGAATTTTGTGTTCTTAATCAATTTGAGAATCTTCCACTTTCAACGGTTGTTGATTTTCTATACTGTGTGGGTGAAACTCACAGTAAACTTCCTCACCAATAGAGTTGGTTTCTAATGGGGGAGAGGAGAGAGAATTCTGTACGCGTCAGATCACCAGGGATGTACACAATAATAATAATAATAATAAAGCCTAAGATTTTTTTGGATAGTAGATTGTATGGTAAAGATTAAATTTATATAGTGTGGGTTAATATATAGAATAAATCTGAAATATAAAATGGTAATTCTGAAGAATTTCTCAGTAGTTAAGTATGAGTTTGTAATATTATGGAAAAAATAAATTGGTGAAGCGGTAAACCGATCCCAATTCAGTCTAAATAGTTGGTTTGGTCTGATTTTATTAGTTTCAATTCTGTTTCTGGTTTTGAAAATTATGAAGTCGTTCAAATCGGTTTGGTTTATAATTCTAAGGCTTTCGCTATGGTTCCGAACTGAACCATGACATATTTTTTAATATATTTTTATATGTATAAAATGTCTCTTCTAAGATTTCAAGACTAACATTTATTGTGAAATTGATAAATTCTAACAAATTTAATCAAATTAATTATCGTTAATTTGTTTACTAACATAAAAAAAAAATATATATATATATATAATATTTATTGTTACATAAAATTTCTAGAACAGTAAAATCGAACAGAAACAAAGCGTTTTCTATGGTTCGGTTCTTGTTCAGTTCCATAGTTTAACAATTCGGTTACGGTTCTAATTTTTTTAGAACCAATTCCTACAAATCAGTTCTTGATTTACTCTAAAATCGGGTCAATCTGATTCGTGTACACCCTTACAAATCATGAAAAAAAATAGGATTTAACTACTTATTTTGCAAGGAATGGCATGTTTTAAAATAAGCTTGATTTCTCTCAAGTGATCATCTTAATTTGAGAGAGCGTTTGGTTTTGGTAGGCATATTTTGGAAGCAATTGTCATCTCATCTTGATTTTTTGCATAAATATTCCAACGAGTCCTAAAAAGTGAACGGTTCAAATCACCAAAATCGATCCTAAAATAAGTTTATCAAGTCTAAACGCTCTCTCAAATTGAGATGACCGACTTAAGATAAGCAAAATCCAATTAGAATGCAGCCACCTATAAGTGTGTGTGCATTGTAATTGTTTCTTACATATGGTTTAAATGACTTGTTCTGGGCACATTCTAAGCATTTGGTGATTGGGTCACTTCATAAGCTTAAACTAAATAACATTTATTTTGTTTGGTTTTGAATTTTTAAAATAATTTTTGAGTTTTTATTTTTATTTTTTTGTGTTTTGTTGTTTCTAGCAAATTATATATATATGAGAGGGGAATTTGTGCCAAACAAATGGACTGAACTAAACCTAGAACGGACCTTCATTTTAGGTTGCATAACTAGAATAGCGCATTGTCTCGGATGTTGGACCAAGTCAGGTGATGAACTTGGGTTGTGTGCCGAGCTGAGCTTGTGCCTTGGTATTGAGCTAGGGTAAGCTTAAGCGAGGCCATAAGTATCGGCCGAGCTAAGCTAGAGTGCGGTCACAAGTATGGGTCAAGCTGAGCTAGCTTGAGGCTGCAATCAAGCTTCGAGTAGGCGACCACAACTATGCGTTGAGCTAGGCTAGAAAGGTCTATTCGAGTGGTGAACATGCAAAGTTAGCTCGGCTAAATATAGCGAAGAGTCTTGAAGAGCTATGGCTGAGATGGTGAATTTAGTCGAGCACAAGTCAGCCGAGGTTAGGTCGATATGTGTGCAGTCGAACTTAGCTTGGCTAAATATGGCTCAGTTAGAGTATACCATGTGGCCAAATAGAACACAATGGGAAGAATCCGCTCAAAGTATGCATCAATACTTTTGGAAGTTTGGCCAATACTGTTTGGCAGTATTGGCGTACACACATGGAAGGAAAGGAGAAAGTAGTACATCCATGCATCCAATAATGGACAAAGGAAGTAGTGCACACACAACCTTGAAAAGCAATACAACAGTTTCGATAAGCGAACGACTTCACTTAGAAAAAGGTAAGTAATCCTACACTATTCACTCTATCTACATTCCTTCATCTCCCAAGAGTGCTAACTTGACCGTTTAAAGGATTTTTCGACAAAACACCCACCGGGTAGCTCACATTCGTTGTGTTTTTAGGAAGCAAGATGTCGTTTAGAGCAATACGAGCATGGGTGTAGCGAATATGAACGAGATGAATATTTCTCACTCGTACAAATGGCGTTGCCTGTGGAATTTTGATAGACAAAACCTTGTTATCCAAGTCTCCCTGAGTAATCTCAATGGCAAACAAGACCCTTCTCTCTCTGCCATCAATGAAGTAATACCAAAGTCTGTTAAGAGGCGTGAAGATTTGCCTCCCGTGCCAACGATGGCAGGTTTGGAGTCTTCCAGGCAGAAGCTGTCTAAAGATGCGTGAGATAAGCGCGCAAAGAGCCTAGAGCATTTACAGAACCCTAGGGGGCACCGGTGACGGAAAGGATCGCATACTCAACACCTGAAAAATAAAGTAAGGAACCAAGACACCATCATCTAAAAGATGGTAATGAAGATGGAAACGATGGAGCAATAGTTAAAGGGAAATAGTGTAGCTAGAATAGAGGACCATAATGAACTTGCCCTATCATATTTTTCACGCAATCGGAGGAGACGAGAAACACCCGTGCTCTCCATAACTAGGAGCTTTAGAACTAGTGATTCCACGTCATGGACGAAAAGGTCTTATACTCAGGACAGTAGTTATCACTCTTCACGTTCGTCGACGACATCCAAATATTTTTACTCCACTCGATTGGAGGACTTGAAAGACGTCTTAGAAAAGAGGGCACACCGGAAGAAGGCCCAATAAGTGCTGGTATTACAGAGGCTGGCCCTTAGGTCCTATGGCAGTAAAGAGATGGTAATACTGCCACCATATGTTGTGGTGTGCATACTGATATTTGGCAAGATTGAGTGCCATCCCTTTTTCCATTGAGATTGAGAATGGACCTCTTTCCATAGGCTTCCACCAACCTAATCAATGATGAGAAAACAGATCCTTACCTACACGTAAGCCATTTTCAGCACGTTATGGTTGTTCATAGGTGCAAAGATGCCTTATTAGGCATTCTCTTCCCATCGAGTTTGGGCGTGTTGGGCCTAAAAAGGTTCAAGGGGTTACTGGAGGAGAGCATCGATAGTTGGCAGCAACTGGCGAAGGCGTTTGCTACCAGATTTGAGATAAACACAACAACGCCAAATGAAGTTGACCATCTTTCAGGAGTAACACATGGAACAAGGAGAGTCACTGAAGGTGTATAATGCCAGATATTGGAAAACATTCAATGAGATTCATGATTGTCCCATTAACCTAACTGTCGCTCAATACAAGTGAGGTTTAATAGTTGGATACAGGCGGAGAGACTCGCTTACAATGAATTGGCCCTCAACGATGGAGTTATTAATATAGAGGATTAACGAACATATAAGGGTTGAGGAAGACACAGACGAGGCCACAGTGAAGAAAAATCTGGTAGTGACAGACAAAAACGTCACCAGGAAAGTTCAAGTCATCAGACAGGAGGATAACCGTTCAGATAATCACGAAAGAGAGCACAACCGCGACATCAACCCCAATAACCGAAATCGAAACAGAAACAATGACTGGGCTAACAATCCACGCGACGATGAGGAAAATGCCAGAAGAAATTTGAAAGCCCAGACTGGTATCACTATAGTCTTCAAGATACCGATTTATCGCATATTAAGAAAAATTCGTGACGAGACATACGTCTAGTGGCTGACCAAGCTGGCAGATGCTCAGAAAGGGTTTAATTCAAGATACCATTGCACCTTTCATGATGAGAGTGGGTACAAAACAGAAGATTGCACGTTGCTCAAATTACACTTGGAAGAATTGGTGGCTGTAGAGCATTTCAATTGCTACGTTGATAGAAGGGTTAAGACGGCTCCTCAAAAGAAGGCCTTGCCAAATGGCTTGGTAATCAAAGACGTCCCTCCTCAAGAAGTGATCAATTGAAGAGATCTAGGGAGATCGTTTTAGAAGACATCAGCAAAATGGCCGAGGATAAAAGGCATACAATTTGCAAGATATAAATAGCTGATCTATTCCCAGAACATGGAACACTTCCAATCTAAAGTTTTATGTTTATTTCTACTTTTGTAACCCTTCACACTATTGACGTAATGAAACAAGTAGATCGTTTTTTTAGAAATTGTTGTATTTTCGTATACTTTCGTTTTGGTTTACTGTACTACGCCCAATCGAGAAGATTTAGCGTGGTCCAATGGGCAATCGACAATCACTCTGAGGACACAATTGAAATTCCTTGTTGGGCTGATTTTGCTTGGCAAGATGAAAGTTGGTGTTTTGTTCAACTTTGAAATTCCTTGCCGAATAGATTTTGCTCGGCAAAATGAAAGTTGGTATTCTATTCAACTTTGGAATTCATTGTCGAGCTTTGTTTACTCGGCAAGTTGAAAGCTACTGTTTTGTTCAACTTTGAAATTCCTCACCGAGTGAAATTTGCTCAACAAGAGGTTTGTGGATGATTTGACCAAATTTTGAATCCCTTGCTGAGTGGAATTTTCTCAGTGAGAGGTTTGTTGAAGGTTTGGTTCAACTTTGGAATTGTAATGATTCTGGTTCAAACCCAACTTTTTTATTGCTTTTGGATCCAAGAAACCGTGTATTTAACTTGTTCAACTTATTTCCATCTTGTTGTTTGTTGGGTTTGGCTATTGGAAGTTTTGGTTGTATTTGAAACATGTTAAGAAGTTAGTTTTTCAAAGTGCTGTTGCCAGATTTTGGCTTGTTCGCTTGAGCGACCATTCTTACTAAGAGTTTGAAATCTTCCCAATCTACTCTCTTTCTCTCTAGTTCTTGAACTCTTACTCCAAATATTCCCAATCTGTGAGTTTCTTCACCCTAGTCCTTTGGAGAAAAACGTTGAGCACGTCGAGGGCTTCGTTTTAATCGGAGCATTTGGTGTTTTTTACTCTGTCAAGTTCTACCCATATGTTCCTTGTGTCTTCTACTTTGAGGTATGGATTTCTTTGACTCTTTATATGATTTTAGCTTAGTTATTTGCCTTTTTATAAAGGCTACTTATTTGGGAAATTTTGGTAAAACCTAGGGTTTGGTTTGGAAATCAAAAGAGAGGTTTTCCAAATTGATTCTTGAAAATGATTGTGGGAAGATGGTTATAGATGATTGGTGTTGAGATGATGGAAACCTTTTCTTAAAATTGATTTTTGTAAGAAAATGGGGTTTTGCCTTAATTTTGAATGTTTGGAAATTGTGAAATTGAAACAAGGTTTATGTTGATGATGATGGTGGAGTTGGATATGTATTATCACTGCCATTGTAATTGATGAAATTGTATATTTTGAATTGAATTTATCTATGGAATAGAAATATCTATTTTGGATTATCGATGGAGGATAGTCTTGATTATTTTAGACATTGCATGAGGATTAGGTTGAATTTAAACTAATTTCTCATACATTGTGCATTTAGCATCACTACATATTATACATTGTAAATTTACTAATTTTGAGAAAAATGAGTGAATACCGTGGTGAATCTAGTTAGGGGGTGTGATTGTAGTTTTTATTATGTTGGCCTATGTGTCTTTAGTGAAAGTCCAGAAACCCACGCAGTTTAGTGCCAATCCTTCTGGTTAGTACCGGTAAAATGGTTTTGGTAGTACTTGTATGGCCTACTTGCAGAAACGTACCTAGAGATTCCCAATGTGTTGTATCCACTACCCAATTTTGTGTATAAAAGGATTATTTTCATGAATGAATATATAATCTAGCATATCATAGTTTTAAGATGAAAATCAAGAAATATTTGGATAATGGCATGCATTGTGCATATACCTTATGATTTTGTTAAGACTCATATACTGTGTTAGAGTATTCCTACCAGGCTTTGGCTCACCTTACGTGGAAAATAACTTTCAGGTGCTGATGATATGTGCCTCTGCCAAGGACATAACATATGAGAACTTAAAGCTTAAGGCTTCACTTTTGGCTTCTTGATGTAAATATTTTGTACAGGCCTCAAACTTTTCTTGTATTGAGTTTAAACTCATTTTGTTGTAACCAAGTATCGTCTTGAAAAGTTGTAAGCCATTAGGGCATATCTTTATTTGATTTTAATTTCATTTCCACTCTTATATCTATGTCATATGCTATAGATTTAGAATCTAGGATTTATGAATATATATTGTATATGTCATCTTTTGCAATGATCAAAGATAAAATGAATAGAAGATACGAGATTATTGATCAATTGTATCACTATTATGAGTTGGGTTCAATGTTAATCTTTTCGAGTTTTTATAACTTGGTATCAGAGCTACCGGATTTGAATACTTTGGGATTGTGCAAGTAGTTATTGCCACAATGGGTTCTTTTGCTAGATAATGTTAGAAATAGACCTTGTATGCTATGTGATAAATGCTTATGTAACTAAATGAGTATGAGATTTAATTTCTTAAATATTGATTGGGTCTACAAGTTTCTAGAAGTCCTGTTAGAAGATCACTTGATCACTACTATTTCTAACTGGAACTCTGGCAATGTCGTGGGACGGTCACTATCTAGAAATGAAGTTCGTTTGTGTTTATGTGATTAGGTGCTTATGTGGAGTGAATCAATTGTTGTCCATCGCTTTAGGACATGAGTGAATTAGCTTCGGCACATTTGTAAATGTGCTAATTTGTTGCGTTACCTTCATTAGGATGTCATAACGTGGACGTGGTGGTGGTATGCGTGGTAGGCTTAGCCGGCAGGAGGTGCTGTTACTGGATGAAATTCTGTGCAAAAAGAGGGAGTTAGTTAGGCCAACGTGGCCGAACCAACAAGTCAACAAGCCATGGGCGCTTTGGCCATGGAAATAGCTGGTTTTTTGAGGGAATCCATGGACATTCTCAGGGCTGATAATCAAGTCTAGCCCCATGTTGCTGTGATAGGGTCATCTTTTCTGAAGATGAAGTTCTTTCATTCAAATCTAGATGAGTTTTTGGGGATCCGAAGGAGCCACTAAAGGCTGATGAATGGCTAGAGCAATGGTGAAGACATTCGAGATGCTTGGCATTGAGGACAATGGCTTGACAGTGACCTTGGCATCCTTCCAACTGATGGAAGATACGGGTCAGTTATAGAAGTATGTGCGCGGGTACATTGGGGTAACTTGGAAGGCCTTTGCCAACGCCTTCCAAGACAAGTTCTTACCTTTCACCACTAGGGATAAATTAAGGGATCAGTTCTTAAAGCTCAAGCAACTGAATGAGCCTGTAGTAAAGTTTGAGACAGCTTTTACTAGTCTCTCTAGGTTTGCACCGAAGTTTGTGGCGACTGAAGAATGTCATTGCATGGAATTTGAGAAGTGACTAAGGATTGGGCTCCTTTTCAAGATGGTTGCGTCTATGATTAGGGATTATGGTCATCTTGTAGAGGCAGCGGCTCATTTAGAGACCGTGATTTAGACAGAGAAAGACAGAATAAGGGGCTCTACGCAAAGAAATTAGGAGGTTCAAGGGGAGACAAGAGACAACAAGAGGCAAAGAGGTTCTACCTCACAACAGTCCCACGTAGCACAGTTCAGATCCACTTTTCTTGTACGGAGTTCTGGTTCAGGGAGAGGCAATCCGAGTGGGATCAATTGCTTTAAATGTGGTCAGCTGGGCCACAAGTCTCCAGTTTGCCTGCAGAGACGAGGAGGGCCACAAGTTGTGCCGTCTGTAGCTCGTTCTCAGAGCCAGAGTCAGTGGAGAGGGCAGCCGCCTACTTGTTATCAGTGCAGGCAGTCAGGGCACTTTAAGAGATTTTGCCCTCAGGCATGTGGCACACCTAGTGCTTCTGGTTCAAGATAGATACAGAGTCATCAGCTTACCTAGTCAGTATAGGCCTTGATGGCCACTCAGGAAGCTTTTTCGGCTCAGTTAGCTTATCAGTCTTATGCTCCAAGGGGTATGCAGGTGGAGTAGAGATCTACGAGGCATGTGTATGCTGTTACCATGGTAGATTAGTTGCCAACACCCTCTAGTTTGAGAGGTAACTTCTTGTTATTTAATTCTATTGCCAATGTGTTGATTGATACTGGCGTATCTCATTTCTTCATTTCGTTTGCATTTGCGTCAGTTTTGGGATTAGAGGTGTCTCAGTTAGCATCTTCACTCAAGCTAGAGTCAAAAGTTGGGAGTAAGGTTGACTTGGACTGGGGATGTCGTGGTTGCTGGGCACTAACTTCCTTTTGCATTTGTGTTGTTAGACATGTCGGGCTTTGATGTCATTTTAGGCATGGATTGGTTGTCTTTGTATTGTGTTATTATTGATTGTTACCGTCAGAGAGTTACGGTGCGCACCTTGAGTGGTGACTGTTTTTATTTTCTAGGGGACTGAGCTAATAGAGTCTTATCCCCAATTTGTGACCCTCATGGTAGAGGCAAGCTTAATTGTCTTCTTACAACTCTCTTGGGCACTGAGAGTGATGTGGTCTGAATTGAATTGTCGAGGGTAGTTTGTGAAATCCTAGATGTTTTTTCTGAGGATCTTACTAGTTTGCCACCCTACCAGGAGATCTAGTTCTCCATTGATTTAGTGTCTGGTACGACACCGATTTCCATGGCACCGTATAGACTTACACTTGCTGAGTTGTGTGAGTTGAAGATTCAACTCCAAGAGCTGTTAGATAAGGGCTTTATTCGCCTTAGTACATCGCCTTAGGGAGCACCGACTCTCATTGCTAAGAAGAAGAATAGAACATTGCGACTGTGTATTGATTATCGGAAGCTAAACCGGGTAACTATTAAGAACAAGTACCCATTACCTCGTATAAATGATTTGTTTGACCAGTTAAAGAGGTCTTGTGGTTTTTCCAAAATTGATTTGAGATCGGGTCATCACCAATTGAGGATGAAGGAGAAGGATATTCAGAAAATGACACTTCATAAATGGTATAGCCACTACAAGTTCTTAGTGATGCCTTTTCGGCTAACCAAACGCACCAGCTTCGTTTATGGACTTGATGAATTGAATTTTTCGTGAGTTCTGAGACCATTTTGTGGTTGTCTTTGTTGACGACATCTTCATCTTCTGAGGAGGAATACGAGGAACACTTGTGGGTTGTACTTGAGTTACTCAGAGCCCATTGTTTGTATGCTAAGTTCAGGAAGTGCAAATTTTGGTTGAAAGAAGTTAAGTTCTTAGGCCATGTGGTATATAGGAAAGGGGTAACAGTAGACTCTTCTAAGATAGATGCTGTGCATGATTGGGAGCAATCTAAGAATGCCTTTGAGATTCAGAGTTTCTTGAGCTTAGCTGGGTATTATCGATGTTTTGTGAAAGATTTCTTTAGATTGGCCTCACCATTGACTAGATTAACGAGAAGTTTATGTGGAGTCAAACTTGTGAAAAGTCATTCCGAAAGCTTACGGTTAGGCTCACCACTGCTCCAATATTGATTATTTCGGAGAGGAATTTGGACTATTTGGTTTATTGTGATGCATCACAAGAAGGTTTGGGTTATGTGTTGATACAAGCGAGGAAAGTAGTAGTATATAGTTCGCGGTAGTTGAAATCTCATGAGAGAAATTATCTTATTCACGACCTGGAACTGGAGGCAGTGATTTTTGCCTTAAAGATCTGGAGGCATTACTTATATGGTGAGAAATTCGAGGTGTTTTTTGATCATAAGAGTTTGAAGTATCTATTTTCACAAAAAGATTTGAATTTGAGGCAAAAGAGGTAGATCGAGTTTATAGAGGATTATGACTTTAAGTTACACTATCATCAGGGAAAGGCCAATGTAGTGGCCGACTTTTTGAGTAGGAAGCCAGTAAGCAGTATAGCTAGTATTGTTATTCGAGAATAGGAGATGTTGGGTGTTATTGGCGAGTTTGACTTGCACCTTAGCAAATCCGTTGAGTTGGCCATTTTGTTTATTATAGTTGCACAACCTACAGTTGTAAACCGAGTTATAGAAGCATAGAGGGGTGATCTTGAGGTAGAGGCTATCCGAGGGAAGATATCCAATGGAAAGGTTAAAAAGGATTTGAACATGTATTCTGACTCGAGTGTGAGGCACTTGGACCATCTATTTGTGCCAGAATCTTGTAGGGAGGAGGTACTCCGACGTCTTGCGGTACATCTGGGAGGCACAAAAATTTACCACAACCTTAGCCCCCAGTTTTGGTAGAGGGGGATGAAGAGAGACGTAACCTTGTTTGTTTTGAGGAGCCTTACTTGTCAACAAGTAAAGGCCAAACATCAGCGACCAGCAGGTTTGTTACAACTTTTGCCTATAGCCGAGTGGAAGTGAGAGCATGTCACGACTGATTTTGTTATGGGTCTTCTGAGGACTTAATGGGGTAATGATGCCATGTGGGTAATAGTCGACCGGTTAAGTAAGTCAGCACATTTCGTACCTATGCGCATGAGTGACTTGGTAGATTATCTTGCTAACCTTTATGTTAAGGACATAGTTCAACTTCATGGGGTCTCTATGACTATCATTTCAGATAGATATCCTCGTTTTACGGCCTAACTATGGCAGAGCCTACAAAATACCTTGGACACTAGATTGACTTTTAGCACCACCTATCAATCTCAGACTGATAGACAGTCCGAGCGGACTATTCAGATATTAGAGGACATGATTTAGGGTTGTGTTCTTGATTTTTAGGGGTCATGGGAGAGGCATTTACCTTTAGTGGAGTTTGCCTACAATAATAGCTTTCAGGCAAGTATTGGTATGGCATCATTTGAGGCCTTGTATGGCCAACCGTGTAGATCCCCTGAACTAGCCGTAGAAACGACTGAGAAAGTCACACTTATTCGTAAGAGGTTGGCTTCGGCTAAGAGTCGCCAGAAAAGCTATGTTGACCGTAAGAGGAGATCATTGTCTTTTGAGATAGGAGATCACGTGTTCTTGAAGATATCACCGAGGCGAGGTTTATGAGAGCGAGAAGTCGTTCCCTACATTTGTTGGGCCTTTTAAGATCGTAGAGCGGATTAGAGAAGTAGCTTATCGTTTGGCTTTGCTGCCTCAATTGTCTGGGGTTCATGACATGTTTCATATATGTATGCTCTAGAAGTATAAGCCTAATCCTTCACACTTGTTGGATTGGACCGAGTTAGAGGTAGATGAGGATGCTTCGTATGAGGAGAGACTTATACGGGTTTTAGACTCTTGGGAAAAGGTCTTACAAGGCAAGATTATTTCATTAGTTAAAGTGTTGTAATGACACCGCCGGGTTGATGAGACGATTTGGAAGCGTGAGACAAAAGTCTGTGAGAAATATCCTGACCTATTTGTTGATTTTTGAAACTTATGTAGAAAATTTTGTAAATATTGTAATGTAAGAACATTGCATATGTTTTGGGAAGATTGAAATATGGTAGTTAGTGTGGAAAGATTTGGTGTATCCTTATGATGAATCTGGATGATATGTGAGTTGTTTTAACTTCTTTTAATGATTAGCTGATTTTAAATTTCGAGGACGAAATTCCTTAAGGGGGGAGAGATTATAATGATTCTAGTTCAAACTTAACCCTTTTATTGCTTTTGGATCCGAGAAATCGTGTATTTAACTGTTGTTCAACTCATTTTCATCTTGTTATTTGTTGAGTTTGACTATTGGGAGTTTTGGTTGTGTTTGAACCAGGTTGGGAAGTTAGTTTTTCAAAGTGTTATTGCTAAGAATTTGGCTTGTTCACTCGAGCAACCATTCCCGCACTTGAGCGGTCTTTTACAGTCTACAAAACTACTGAGAGTTTGAATTTTTCACTCGAGTGGTCTTTCTTGTGCACAAACGAACTTTTGCAAGTCTAAAACTACTGAGAAGGGGTCATTGTGGCTCGAGCACTGGTTTTGGTCTCTCAAGCAGTGTTTTCTTTTTGTGTCAGTCGCTCGAGCGACCATTCTTTCACTCGAGAGGTCCGCACGTATATCAATCCGAGAGGAAGCAATTTTCGATTACTTTTTCACCTCTCTCTCTCTCTCTCTCTAAACATTCCAAAACCTTAGATCTACTGTCTCTCTCTCTCTCTCTCTCTCTCTCTCTCTAGTTCTTGAACTCTAACTCCAAATACTCTCAATCCGTGAGTTTCTTCACCCTAGTCCTTAAGAAAAAAAACATTGAGCACGTCAAGGGCTTCGTTTTAATTGGAGTATTTGGTGTTTTTGACTCCGTCAAGTTCTACCCATCTTTTACTTGTGTTTTCTATTTTGAGGTATGAATTTCTTTGACTCTTTATGTGATTTTCAGCTTAGTTATTTGCCATTTTAAAAGGGTTACTTATTTGGAAAATTTTGGTAAAACCTAGGGTTTGATTTTGAAATCAAAAGTTTTCCAAATTGACTCTTGAAAATGATTGTGGAAAGATGGTTATGGATGATTGATGTTGAGATGATGGAAAGTTTTTCTTAAAATTGTTTTTTGTAAGAAAATGGGGTTTTGCCCTAATTTTGAATATTTGGAAATTGTGAAATTGGAACAAGGTTTATGTTGATGATGATGTAGAGTTGAATATGTATTATCACTTCCATATTAATTGATGAAATTATATATTTTGAATTGAATTTATCTATGGAATAGAAATATCTATTTTGGGGTATCAATGGAGGATAGTCTTGATTGTTGTATACATTGCATGAGGATTAGGTTGAATTGAAAATAATTTCTCATACATTGTACATTGAGCATCACTACATATTATACATTGTAAATGTATTGATTTTTAAAAAAATGGGTGAATACCGTGGTGAATCTGGTTTGGGGGTGTGGTTGTGATTTATATTATGTCGGCTTGTCTGTCCTCAGTGAAAGTACAGAAACCCGTGCGGTGAGGTGCCGATCCTTTCGGTTAATACCGGTAAAATGGCTTTGGTAATGTTTGTATAGCCTACTTGCAGACACGTACCTAGACATTCCCAGTGTGTTGTATCCATTGTCATGTTTTCTGTATAAAAGGATTATTTTCGTGAATGGATATATAATCTGGCATTGCATAGTTTTGAGATGAAAAACGAGAAATGTTTGGATAATGGCTTGCATTGTGCATACACCTTATGATTTTGTTAAGACTCATATACTGTGTTAGAGTATTCCTACCGGGCTTTGGCTCACCCTACGTGGAAAACAACTTTCAAGTGCTGATGATATGTCTCCTCCAAGGACATTGCTTAGGAGGACTTAGAGCTTAAGGCTTCACTTTTTGTTTTTTGATGTAAATATTTTGTTCAAGCCTTGGGTTTTACTTGTATTGAATTTAAACTCATTTTGTTGTAACCAAGTATCGTCTTGGAAAGTTGTAAGCCATTAGGGCATCTCTTTATTTGATTTTAATTTCGTTTCTACTCTTGTATCTATGTCATATGCTATAGATTTAGAATCTAGGATTTATGAATATATATTGCATATGTCATCTTTTGTAATGATCAAAGATACAATGAATAAAAGATATGAGATTATTAATCAATTATATCACTATTATGAGCTGGGTTCATTATTAATCTTTTTGGGGCGTTACAGAAATTTCTTGCCGAGTAGATTTTGCTCGACAAGAGATTTGTTGATGGTTTTGATCAACTTTAAAATTTCTTGCCAAGGTGATTTTGCTCAAAGTAAGATGGCGGTTCATCCAACTTTGAAATTCCTTGACGAGTTGGTTTTGCTCGCCAAGAAGTAAGTTGCCGAACTAATTTTGCTTACCAACTTTCAACGAAAAACTGTGATTTGTTTAGTCGAAGAGAATTCTAACCGACTAGTGGAGTATGGTTCGGGGACAATCCATTAAGCTTGGGTCATTGCTTTGCCTTTGTAAGGACAAAGGAAGTAGTACGCATACAACCTCGGAAAGCTATACAGCACGACATCACTCAGAAAAAAGGTAAGCAATCCTGCACTATTCACTCTCTCTACATTCCTTCATCTCCCAAGCATGCTAACTTGACTGTTTGAGGGATTTTCGGCAAAACACCTACTGGGTAACTCACATTCGTTATGTTTTCAGGAAGCAAGACGCCGTTTAGAGCAATACGAGCTTGGAGGCACGAAGTACGGACGCAACAAATATTTCTCACCCATACAATATATATTAGTCATTTTTTTATATGCACTTAAAAATAAAATATTTGTAAAAAATGTATTGAATTTTTATATTTTTTATATTTAGAAATTTAAAAAAAAATTCAAAAATATTTTACTTTTTAAATATATTTAGATTAAGTGAATTTAAAAAGTAAAAAAAAAAAAAAATCTTCTCAAAATATTTAAAAAATTTACAAAGATAATCAACGCGAAAAACAAAAAAAATCATGAACTGTTTTTTTAAAATTATTTACCAAACAAAGTAAAAATTCAGTATCATAGTGATACCATGTCACCATTAGCATGTGGTATTACCTACTAACAAAAAAGAAACCTACATGTGGAGATTGGACACTGTTATAAGAATATAACAACTCCCTTGCCAGATATATATGACAAGGTAAATGATAATATGTTATTGGATATTGCTTCTAACGATATGATATCACTATTGTATTTAACATTTTTTCTTATTTAATGAAGTGGTTTAATTTTTTAAAAGTTTCGAACATATATAAAATAAAATATTGACAATATAAATAAAAAAAAATTTAAGGGCTTTTGTTTGCTTGATAAGGGGATGGGATCCCACCAACCATAAGATGTCATGGGTAGGGATGTAAATTTGGCCTAACCCGGCTTGACTTGGTCCACTTGAGCTGGGGCCAGCCCATGTCGGACCTCGTGGGCTCCTATTGAAATTCGGGGCCGGGCTAGCCCATGAGCTAAAAAATTAGACCTAGGCCCAAGGGGTATTTGGGCCTTGGACGGGCCTAGCCAGTGCTCTCGGCTCAAGCTTGTTTCAGTCTTGGGTGGCCTGAATATTTTTTTTTTGTTTTATTTTTTAGGCCAAAATTTTATTATTTTTCACTAAAAATGACACTAGGCCTCGGACGGGCCGAGCTTTGAGCGGGCCTTGAGCAGGCTGATGGACCACGGACTAGCCTAGGCGGGCTGGACTGGGCTTTAAAATGATGGCCCAGGTCCAAGGTCTCGGGCTGGGCTCGGGCTTGAGCCTAACTAGGCCTAACTGGGCCACGGGTGGATTTCGGGCCCGCCCACGGC
The DNA here is from genome assembly GCA_025200525.1 of Camellia lanceoleosa. NCBI lineage: Eukaryota > Viridiplantae > Streptophyta > Magnoliopsida > Ericales > Theaceae > Camellia > Camellia lanceoleosa. The sequence goes on along the minus strand of CM045758.1, from coordinate 94,100,761 downwards.
CGCGGGCCATTTTTACACACCTAGTCATAGGCCTGATTGTAAGGCACGTGTAAGACATGCTTTACAGATTTTTAGTAAAAAATTAGTATCATTGACATGTGATGTTATCAATTAATAATAGGTTCATGCTTTCTTCTAATCCACATTTAAATTGGAGGATGTTATCCAAACTCATAAGGCATACAGTGTTGTTTCAATAATCTTAGCCATGCATTTTATGACTCTTTCATCTATATCATCACTTAACTGTTTGTGTTTACTCTGTGTTGGGTTTTTTTGATTAATGTATGCATTTGTTGTATATCGTTTTACGTAGAATAAGTGTAAGAACATAGAAATCTCACATATTTAGACACATAAATATATAAGATTTTTATCAATGTAATCTCACTAACAATTTTTTTAAAACTTTATTATTCGTTTATGTTTTGCATTCAATTTTGTGATCTGTTTCTATTAGTTTTATTTAGAATAAGCGATGTTCGTAGTTTGCATAATTTTTTTATTTTTAATTTTGTCAGATTGTATAATGTTAAGAGGCTAGCAGAGTTAGATTAACTTGAACTTTAGATCACATCTCCCTAGCACATAAGCATTCTCTCATTACCACTTGAGGTACAACACATGTTCTAACATAAAATAAGTCAAAGAATACGAAAACTAATAACAAAATAGGACTTATAGGTCATGTTTGTTTGGGTGGACATGAGCTTGGGATTGGACTAATAGTCCAATAAAATTATCAATCCGATGTTTGGTTAAACAATTAAAGTACGGACTAATTATTTTAAACTTGACTATTAGTTAAGATAGGATACATAATCCAACGAATTGATAATCCTAGGACTATTAGTCATGGGAATGCTAATCCAGTCCGCCCAAACAAACATGGCCATAATGTATATGGATTGATATTTTTTTGGTTGAATCTAACTAACAAATTTTGTAAAATATTATCTATTCATATGTATTGTGTCCAATTGTGTCATTGATTTTTGTATTTGTAACAAAATTTTTACATAAAACAGACATAAATGCTGATTTTGATTTTTTTTTTTTACTTTATAATAATAATATTTGAAACAAAAAATACACCAAAAATGCAGTGTGGCCCAAACTCATCCTAAGTGCTACACTTGTAATGGTTTTAGGTCACACATTTCACTTTTTATATAAGTTTCGTATCAAATTTTTTGTTTATGTATTTTATTAAGCAATGCCATAATTTCTGATTGAAAATTTAAAGACAAAAATTAATGTAAATCAAATTCATTTTAACTATCAACTTAGCAATACGAGAGTTAAATGTAAACCACATAATTTTTTTAGGGGTATTTACGTATAGGTTCTAATAAATAGATTTATTGTTTAATAGGTTCTATGGAAAAAATGTCATAAAAAAAATCACTAATTGTAAATTTTAGCGACAATTTATAAAAATCATGACAAAAAAAGTCACTAATTGTCAATTTTTAGCGACGTATGTAAAAAACTGTCACAAAAAAATTATTTTTAGCGATAATTTTACTAAGATTTATTTTCAATAGGACTTGATGAGAATTAAATCCAACTATTAGGATCTATTGGTAGTTTATCCGTTTTTTTTGTTTATTTTTTATTATTATTTTTTTTATTCTAGATATATTTGCAAGCACAGATTCTAAATACATAGCTTTGTACATTTTTATTCTTATTGCAAAACGAAGTGATCACACAAAACTGTGTATCATTGGATGGGTATACTGAAATTTTCAGAAGGCTTGATAATTTTATTTTATTTTATTTTTATTATTATTATTATTTTTCGAGTAATAGAGATTGTCAGATTTACTCCATATCGTCTCACTTAATTAATATAAGAATAAAGGTTGAGACACCCTTCACCCCCTTTAGCTTTGATTGGTCAATTTTTCTGTTTTTTTTTTTTTTTTTTTTTTCCAATCCCCAACCTCCATGTATGTGAGGAGGTTGTGGGGGTGGATGTTTTAAGGGGGTCTAAATCAATACCCTAATATAATTCAGAGACCCCTTTATTCATGACCAATTGATTGTTCGGTAACATGCAAGTGTCTCCTTTTATAAGCCAATTGATTATTGCATGTGCGGGGTGTCGCTCTTCTTTATAATCGAGCTAAAAACATACAAGCATTTTAATTATCGGCTAAGTGATAGTGATTTAAAACATGTTGTGATATGATATTAAATTGTTAATCACTAACTTAATTATCGAGAAGCTTACATGATTAGAAATTGGTCAATTTTATTATTTATATTATATTTTTAACTACAGAAATAATAAAAGATCTGGCACGAGTATTTTTTTTATTGTTTATGTTGGCCTATGGTTATGTTGGCCTGTTTTGACATTTGGGTTAAAAGTAAGTTTTTTTAGTTTTTTTGACTTTTTTGAATTATATCACCTCTCTATTTTTTTTTATATAATTAAAAAAAAAAAAAAACCAAAAAACTAACGTTTAAATTACTTCTCAAAATAAGCCGTCGTTGATGACGATAGGAAAAGGTATAAACAGCGATAGGAGTATTAATGTATGGCCCCAAATAATTAAAGAGTTCGAAAAAAAGAGAGAGAGAGGACCACCAGCACGCCACACCACTCCACTCTACAAACAACCTTAGATTACATACATTTATTAGTTCGGTGAATGAGATAGGTGTCTGATTGATTGATGATATACTTCTTCAACCCTTTCTGTTTCAATGTCCCTCTCTCTCTCTCTCTCTCTCTCTCTCTCCATTTTGTTTTTGTTGTGCATAGATTCTAGTCAAGATTGGGCCATTCTTCTTTACATTTAAGAGATAAGATTAGACAGATACATAAAAGTTGGATGTATATATATAATGGAATTATGAACATCTTTGTGCCTTAATGGAAGCTCTAATAGAGATAGAGTTGAAATTATGGAAGAAGAATAAGAAGTACTCAAGCAGGTGACCTCCGAATTATGTAAGGAATCAAGATCATCTACTCCTTTTTATTTTTGTTCTTTTACATTTTATTAGTTTGTGGGTTTGTTAATGAAATAATAAAATTTAATGGATCAAGAAAGGATATATGAAAAGAAAGAAGTGATGTGGATTTTTATTTTTTATTTTATTTTATTTTTTCTAACACCATCTTTTAAAGGAATGTCAAATTGTACACTAAATTTGAAGCTTTTTCGTCTTGCCGTTCAAAAAAAAAATTGTACACTAAATTCTAACTGCGGTGTTAGAAACTAGCTTCAATAACTACGATAAATATCAAATTAAATTTATTCTCTTTTATGTAACGAGACCAATTAGTCATGCAAATCTTTCGATTAAAAAAGTAATATTGGTGAAATCAAATCATCCATTCAAATTGACTCTTATAGTTCAACCTTATGATCATGTTGATTGATGGAAGATTTTGTAGGCTCCATAATTTTTGTTTATACTTTGACATTCATTTCAAGGGTTAATTCTCATTACCTAAAAATATTTTAATTATAAAGATTGTTGCTTTTATAAGAGAGCCAAATCTAAAAAATGGAAAATGAAGGTAACAAGTGACACATGTGCTATTTCCATCTTGAAAAGGTCTGAGAACACAGTTCTTTTCTATGATGTGTGTGAGAGAAAGACAGAGGGCTTTGAGTTTGGCAACTTCATGAGAGAGAGAGAAAGGAATGAAGTGGGAAAGAGTACATCATGGGTTTGGCAGGGGACTTTAACTGATGATAGTGAGATCATACATAGAGATGGATACATTCTTTGTCAAAAAGGAGAAAGATTGCAATCTATGAGCGACTCTCATCCCCCCACTTCCATCCCTTTTTGCACTTTTTGTTGAATCAGCCAATCTTCAATTCTTCACTTTTCCACTCATATATATATATATACATACACATAGAGAGAGAGAGAGAGAGAGAGAGAGGTCACCACTGATGCACCCACTTGATATATAGTGTGGGGAGAGGAAGTGGCAGTGCCACACACTAGGAGAGAGATAGGGGGAGCCCCTACCGCACCAACTAACTATTACTATTTTCATCACATCACATGTACTCTATCTAATTAAGCTTTCTTCTCTTTATTAGCAATATGATTCCTCAAATATACACAATATATATGACAGTTTCTTTAATAACAAATCTTTCTATATGATATATATTATTAAAATTATTTTAAGGGATTGTTTCTAGTACTAGTGAGTAGACAGTGAATTGAATCTTGTAGGTGCTTATTGGATCTTGTAGTGAGTAGACAGTGGTATCCATTTTTGGCTTTACTTTATCATCACTAGATGTTTTCGGAGGGGGGCCCTTGTGACCAGATATGGATATACTTCCACGACCAACAACCTCGGGTTTTTCTCATTTAACATGAGTCAGTCAAGTTGCAACAAATATATATATATATATATATATGAAGACATGACATCCTCAAACCCCTTTCTCCAATGGAAAATGAAAGTCAAACACCACAAGGCAATTACAAGGAATTGACTTTTGAGTCAATTACAAGTCGTGTGTGTGTGATACACGTTAAAATGATTACTGTGGACTTCATTTGCAATGGCCCTAAAATGAGAATACAACATTTATTAGTAGTTTTAAGAACTCGGGAAAAGAAAATTAAAAATCAATTTATGCTGCGTTTGATTAAGAAATTTGGAGAGAAATTTGAAAAAGAAAAGACAAAATATATATAAAATTAGATGAAATGTAAATATATTTTATTTACATTTCACTTACATTTTTTATTTTTCTCTCCAAATCTCTTCTCAAATCTTCAAACCAAACACAGTATTAGAATTAGGGAAAATGTTTGGGGGCCCTAATTTTGTGGCTCAAATGGCCAAAACGACGTCGTTTTGGCCATTTGAATGTTGTTTTGTACTCAAAACGACGTTGTTTTGGCCATTTGAGCCACTCTTAAGCCATCACAAAATTTGGGCCCCCTAACATTGTTGTAGAATTAGTAATTAAATGTTAAGATTTATTTATGGTGTAATCCACACTAATAATTTTAAATATATACAAAACAAATTCAAATTTCATAAGTTACTTTTTGATTTCTTTTCTACAATAATAATAAATTTTCTATAAAATCACACCCACCATGTGTTAATGAAAATACATAACCAATTGTCAAAGACATTTCGACTTGGGTAGTTTTGGGCTTTTTACTAGCTAGCGTAATGTAGAATAGAAAAAAAACAATTATACAACAGACAATACTGAGTTTTTTCACTAAACCCATACTTTTTTCAAACGAATTTTCCAAACCATGTGTATTATAAAACAGCAATGTTAGGTATCATGAAAAATCTTTTATGAAAATAATTATAAAAATTTTGTGATCTTTGAATTACACTTAGAATAAAGCGCACACACTAATCAAAATAATCCAAAAATTATAACTCTTTTATGATCATTTTCATGAAAAAAATTTCATAATGCCTAACTTCCTCATTATAAAATATTTCCCAGACCCGTGTGTTTTGGTGAAATCATGGATTGAGCACACAATTTTATATTAAACTCGTGTATTATGCACGCGACTTCTTGGTACCACAGGCTGGTCATTTGATTATTATTTTTTTAATAACTATTTACATATCCCAGGTATTATAAAGTTATCACCGTGTTTTATAGGGTTGAATAATGGTAGGCATCGTCTCGAGTTGGGTCATATTTGTGTCGTATCATTTTAGGTTTATGTTAAAATTATTTTAATACTAACTTAACATATTTATTATTTTGGGACAATTACATTGTCATTGTATCTATGTAAATTGCTTACAAATTAATAAAAAAAAAATTATAATTATTAAATTTATAATATATTTTATCTTTTTGTAATTACTTTTTTCTGACGCTACTGTTAGGTTATTTCCCCTATTAAATATCATGTTATGTTATTTTTAATCTGTGTTCAATTCGTGTCGTGTTAACATGTCATGTAAAAAATATTTACCTTTATAGCACTATATATATCAAATGTATAAAAATATCAATGTCTACTATTTTAGAGTTACTATATTTTGTCTACTATTTTAGAGTTGCTCTAGTGAAAAAATATAACAATAGAATATAATTTTGTAAATTAAAAAAATAAATTAAGTTAAAATCAAATATTTTAATTAATAATTTTATTCAATAGAAATTCATTTCATTAAATATAATCTTGAAATTATGGGTTCAAGTCTCGAGATAATCACTTTGTGCACTATGCTAAAGGTTAGGTATGTACCTAACATTTTCCTCTCAAACACACATTAATATGATTGTTTGGGCGTTATTTTTTTAACCTGTGGAGAATTTTTTTTTTTTTCATATACATTTTTTTTTTTTTTTTTTACACTACAACATTTTCTTAGTTTAGTAACATTTGAAAGTGTTACAAAACTATTGGTTTAATGATATTTTTTAGTCTTGTAGTATTTTGAACAAGTGTCATTTGTATCCGTGTCACGGTAAATATTTGCAAGTGCCACTACACCATCATGGCTAAAAACTTTCAATGACATTTTGATGTCATGGTAGATATTATTTGTAGCACTATTAAGCACCATTAAAAAAGAGTTAGTGACACTTATAAGTGTCATTACACCATCAAGACCAAAACCTTTCAGTGACACTTTAATGTCATGGTAGGCACTATTCGTGACGCTATCAAGTGTCATTCGTGACGATAATTCGTTGTAGAACAATTTGATCCGCTCTTGCGGAGACTCGAACCGCCAACCTCCCGCACTATAAACCTTATACACCACACTCTTCCCACTTCACCTCTATAACACCACATGATTATATATGCAACATATATTATTTATATAGTACATACATCCATATTAATATAAAAGTATATGTATAAACATAATTATTTTATTGAACATAATTTATGTAAAATAAACTATTTACTAGCAAAATAAAAAAAGACCACTTTTGGCGACTAAAAATGTTTTTTAGTTGCCAATTCTATATTTTTGGCTACTAATTATTTTTTAGTTGCTAAAAAACTTAACTTTTGCCGACCAAAATTAGATTTGGTCACCGAAGATACACTTTCAGTTACCAAAATTTTGGTCGCCAAAAAATTTAATTCCTGCCTTAGGATTTTAGTTCACCCGCGCTAAAAATAACCACTTTTGGCGACTAAACTTATTTTTTAATTGCCAATTGTAGACTTTTGGCTACTAAAATTTTTTTAGTCTGTAAAACCCATATAATTAGCGACCAAACTTATTTTTAGTCGCCAATTTTAGACTTTTGGCTACTAAATTTTTTTAGTCACCAAAAAGCTTTAGTTTGGGCTATTAAAAATTTTTTAGTCACTAAAACCCATACAATCAGCGACCAAACTTAGTTTTAGTTGCCAAAAAGCTTTACTTTTGACAACTAATGTTTTGGTCACTGAAAGCTATACTTTCAGCGACCAATTCTTTTTGGTCAGGAAATTTAGTCGCCAAATTTGTTTTTTCCTATAGTATAGATTGAGTTTAATTTATTTATTTTTAATCATTTATTGCATTTTAAAAATTTAGAAAATATATTGATATTTTTTATTTTTTCAAAAATGTCATTATAAGCTTAGAAAGTTTTTGGCTTAGTGGTATTTCTCAAAATACTATAAAATATTTGTTTATGACACTTTTTACCAAAGTGCCATAAAAAGTAATTTGCACCTACCTAGTGTCTTGACATTTTTTTAAAAATGCCATTGCGACTAAAGTTTAGTGGCATTTGTTGACAAATATCACGAACATAATTTTTTTGTCATTATTTTATAAAATGTCATAAAATTGATGTGACATTTCTTTATTAAAATGCCACTAGAGCCTTATATGTTTGTAGTTCTGTGGCATTTTTTTAAAACATTTAATGCCAATTTTTATTTTTATGGCATTTTCTAAAAACATGTTACTAGTGTAGTGTCACTAAGGTGTAAATTTGTTATAGTAACATTTTTGTTGTAGTGAAGTGACACTTTTTATAATTGAAATGCCACTAGAGCCTTGTATGTTTGTGGCTCAACGACATTTTTCTAATAAATGCCACCAAATATTCTTTTTGTGGTATTTTTTAAGAATATGCCACTAATATGATGTCACTAAAATGTGTTTTTGTTGTAGTGATCAACGATGAATATTTTTAATATAAGACGTTAACCTAACATGACTAAATATATACTAAAAATGGCCTAATATAATAACACCAAAATACTAAACATGTTAGTTTGAATTAAAATAATTCTAATATAAACCTAAACTGATACCATGACACAAGACATGATATCCACTGCTACTCACGGTGGCAGCGCCACAACCAGAATTGATATCAATTGAATAACCTAATATATTTATATTTTGGGGTTAAATTACACTGACACCCCTTATGTTTAGTTGAAATATCACTGTCATTCCCTTATATTGTCTGAAATATCATTGAGCTCTTACTTTAGAATTTTGTGTAACATGTAGATCCATCCGTTAGTCAATCCTTACTTAACCCAATGAAATTTGCTGATGTCACTATTTTAATATTTTAAAATGTCAAAATTACCCTTATTAATAGGCTACACTATCTTCAAAACCAAACATCTCTATATTTGTTCCCCTTACTATTACCTTCTTCTACCTTTAGCACCATCACTACAACAATTTACACTTTTGGCGACCAAAAAGAATTTAGTTGCCAAAAGTTGTACAATAGGCGACTAAAAATTACATTGGTCGACATTGTTTCAAGGTTTAGCTACGAAATTTTTTTAGTACCCATATATTAATTATTGGCAACTAAAAAAAAATTAGTTGCTAAATATACCACAATAGGCGACCAAAAAAATATTGGTCGGTGTTAGTTCAGTTTTTAGGCTACTACAATTTGTTTTGCCGACTAAATTTGATTTAGTCCCCAAATAACTAGCATAATTTTTGCTTTTAGTCTTTGGTAACTACATAATTTGTAAATATGCATTTTCAGTGACATTTAGTCGTGGTATGCTATTTTTTACTGACAAAAAGAAAGTTAGTGGTCAAGTAACTAGCATATACAACAAATTACACTTTTAGCAACTAAAATTTATTTGGTCGACATTAATTCAAGTTTTGGCTACTAAATGTCACGATGCAAACCCGTCCTTATAAGTTTTTCGTCGTAACCGGCCAGTAATTCTAGAATTACCGAATGTGTAATAACTTGACCCTCGTATATGATTCTGGTATCTTTTTAGTTCTCTATTCTGTGCTTTTGAATGCTATTTGTGAAAGCCTATGTGGAATTACGTTTAATTCAGTGAACCTCGGAAATATGGATTCCTATCTGTTTAATAAGGAAATTATCTGTCACACTTAAGATGTCTAAATTAGGAATTGAGAGCCTTAGAGGCTTGATAATCTGAAATTAATTTTACATTTAAGATCAGCATAATTTTTAAGTAATAATAAGCATTTTTATGAAATTTCAATTTGGAATGGTTAAATTGATTAAGTTTGTCCTAATCAATTTATATTTATATATATATATATATATGCTTTGACCATTTGACTTAATTTATATATATGCCTTAGTCATTTGACTTATGAACCATTACAATAAAAATCTCTTGAGAGGGAGAAGTTAGGAAATGAGAGGGTTGAGAAATAAATCCATCAAGAAGAAGATTGGGAACTTTGTGAGGGTTAGAGAAAAATTAAACTCAAGGTATGTAAGAATTATTTTACATAAGCTCTTTCTTGGATATGTGTAAGGATTCTCCTTGAATTGTGAAGACTAGAGTTTTGATTGAAATTTTGTGTGTGATGCTCACTTAATTGAAGAATTGCACTCATTAGTTGTTGTATTGATGGTTGATTGAAACTATGTGGGTGAAATTATGCTTTATTCTTTGTTTTCAAGTTGAAACCACATGGCAATGTGTTTATAATGGTAAAAGAACTAAAGTATGATTGAATATGATTATGAAATCAAAAGGAATAAGGACCTAGGTAGGTTTATGAGTATGTTTTATGTGAATCTATACTTTATTTTTACATCATATTTACCTATTCTAAGCTTTGTTATACATGTCCACCAAGAGGGGTTTTTGCTGAAAAATTCGGACTGCACTGCTGGAATCACCGCATGTGCGGGGATCCTTTACCGTCGTCTTGGGGCTCACAGCACGCGTCGACCCATCTTCTAAAATATTGTTTGCTCTGTTTTACATGCTTAACTCTCTGGTATTTTTGGAATTTGTGTTTGATGCCCTTAAGATGCCTGTAAATTCATTCGAAGTAAAATGAAGCAGGAAACAAATTAAGAAAGAAAAGGAATTAATGTATAAGTTGTGTATATGTGTAGGGCATAATCCGGGAAGGACAAGCACTCTGTTATAGCACTGTGAGTAAAGTACAATAAATGTATATCAATTACCGTTAATTATTATTATTATTAACAATCTGCTTTCCATGACAATTATGTTACTATGTTTATTGATTGAGAATTGGTGTAGACATTGAAGGATTTGGCATCTATAAATTACCCATGATTTCGCATAAGAACTGCATACAAGCTATGAAACAATGAGAATGGTTAATAGAAAAAGTTCGTGAAAGTAACCCCGATTACTGGGGATTTGATATTTGAAATGGAAACATAACACCTTGAAAGTTCTATCGAAGACTCCTACCATCTGTTTGGTTCCATATATGTCTTGTGACGTAGATATCTATCTAAAGAGGATTAACATAATTGGATAATGGGATCGAATTATGGATAGTACTAGAGTAGTGTGTTTTATTTACTGTTAAAAGACATTATTAACGTTCTGTTATCCGTAGATTAACCTTAATGATTCATGGTGAGCAAATGGCACAATGATGCTTGTGTATCTCGAACTATTCAGTTTTGTCAAGGATGGTTAAGACTGTTATGAGGTAATTATTTTTTCCCTATAAATAGTATTGTGATGGCATATATGCAATTTGTGAGATATGCTATACGTATTGCTAATGATTACCATTAGTATTCTGTTACACGCAAACTAACTATGCTAACTCATGTAAATGATCAGAATAATCTATGTGCCTCTGTGTGACTATAAGACTAGTCTGTTCTGATGATATCTGTGACTATTCCGTTATGATGTTCGCTTCGTTATATTATGACATGATGCAACTTATTGATTTCTGGTATGGAACAAAGTGTTGTATGGAACTAAGTGCTACACTTTGGTGGGAGCCACCTCTAGAATCCGCACGAGCCACCTCTTGAGTCCATACATATGTGAACTGGGCTTAAAGCCGATGTGAAAGTTATGAGGCCTATGGCCGTTCTGTGAAAGGTATGAGGCTTGTAGCCGTTCTATAATATCCGTGAGGCCTATGGCCAATTTGTGATATCTGGGCCTATAGCCATTCTGTATGATCTGTTAGTATGAAACAAAGTGCTGCATGGAACTAAGTGCTACTATGCGAGTCACCTCTAAAATCCGTGCGAGCCACCTCTTGAGTTCATACATTCTGATAAGGGCTTAATGCCATTCTGACAAGGGCTTAATGCCATTCTGATAAGGGCATAATGTCGTTCTGTTAAGGGCCAATTTGTGAAGTTATGACTCTATGAAGCCGAAGGCCAATTTGTGTTGTAAAGTTATGAATCTATGAGGCCGAGGGCCAAGTTGTGAATATGTGAACCCACTAAGCCAAGGGCCAATCTGGGATGTTGTGGATCGACAAGGCTGTTCTAAATATGAGTACTGAATCAGATTAACTACCTGCCTCTTATATTATATACGCATCACTTTACATCATAATGCAAGTTGAACATTGAGTTATTTAAGTACTATTATTCACTGAGATTGTCTCACTCTGTATTTTGTCTGATTCTGTAGGTACTAAGCCTGGAGGTCAACCTTAACCCTCGATGCTTGCCTCTCTTTTGCCAACCTCTGTGAGTCCAGGTATTTGGGTGAAGCCTGATCGTTTCTTTGGAGTTTTGCTAAATTTTGGCTTGCACTCTGATTGTATATTATATGTTAAGTTTCCAATGTTTTTGACATCCGCCCATTTAAGGGGCGGGGTTTGTATATGTGTATGTAATTATCATCTGATGCACTGTTTGTGATCCTGGCATGATAATGGTCGCTCAATGGATATAATTCTTTCACTTTATGTTATTTTCTTTATTTAATGCTTCCATTCAGGCCCCATATGTTATGTACGGCAGGTTAAGTGTCCGTTTCTGGGTAGGTCATGCCCAAACTTTTAGGGGCGAGTTTGGGGTGTGACAGAAGGCTTCTGAAACAAATTAACACAATAAGGGGCTAGCAGAAACAAATAAAAATATATTGTGTTAATCTGTTTCAGAGGCCTTCGGTAATCCTAGAATTACTGGCCCGTTATGACACTAAACCTATAGGGGCGGGTTTGGGTCGTAACATTTAGTAGCCACTCTTTATAGGTTTAGGACATAACTGGCCAATAATCCTGGGTTACTTTGCCTCAAAGACAGAAGAACAAAAATATGTAATTAGTAACGGGGCCAGAAGGGGAAGCAGAGTCTAAAATTTGTCCATCGAGCTGTGCATACATGCAACAAACATAAACATATATGTTATATCTCACATCATATCATAATATTTACAAATATCATCTTATAGATACAAAGCCCATGTTCAAAAACTCATAACATAATAACTGTACAAAACCAAAGCTTCTTGAGCTTGGCTAAAACAAAAACTAAGGCCTTACATGGAGGCGTAACCCGTGGCTTCACAAAAGGTTGACTCTAAGGCAATCTCTAATACGGAACTTCTCAATGCTCACCTACATACATAAATACAAATGAAGTGAGCTGGAAGCCCAATGAGTAATCTCAATGTAAAGGGGTTAGATGAATGAGTTTCATTTTCAAATGATGACATGAAAATGTGCTTAGACCATTCGGTATCCACTATTTTGTCTATGATCCGCAAGTGAAGTGTTGTAAAAGTTAATGAATCATTGTAAACATTCTGTATGATATCAATCTTGATGGTTGTTTTGTATGACTTCGATGATAATCGTTTTGTATGGAATCTACACGTATAAGACATTCTGTATGAGCTCATCAAGTATAAGTCATCAATGTGATATTCTGTATAAGCCATCAAGTATGATGTTTTGCATTCTGTATAAGCCATCAAATGTGATGTTCTGTATAGGTCATCAATGTGATGTTCTGTATAATTCATTAGAATGATGTTCTGCATAAGTCATCAAATGTGATGTTTCGTACGAGTCACCAAGGTGTTCCAAATGAACTCATTCAATATAAATGTTCGTATGGTACTTCGATAAGTAACATAAGGCCTTCGAGCACTTCGCAATGTGATAATTTATGAAAGGTTTGGTAACCATGTTTGGTAAACAAGCGTTAATTATGACAAGAACCTTTTGAATTACTCTGATAAATTCTCTGTCATGACCCAAACCCGCCCTTATAAGTTTAGTGTCATTACTGGCCAGTAATAATCCTAGGATTACCGAAGGCCTCTGAAACAAATTAACACAATAAGGGGCTAGCAAAAGCAAATAACAATATATATAATGTCCATAGCGTTGTGCAGATATACACGAGACAGAAAATTTAAAACTTTATAGATATATTTGTGAAGCCATATATACATACATCAGTCTTACGTCATTATCGTCACAAACAAGCCAAAACGATCTTAGCCCAAAATACATAGAGCATAAAAACTTGTTTAGATTTTAACAAAAGGGGTAAAAGCCTTAAACATGGTTCATAAAACTTGACCACTTCTCAAAATGAGAACCTCCTCGGGAGGCAAAGTGGTTAGCTGATAGAACGAATCTCCAAGCAATCATCATTAAGTCTGGTCATGCACCTAATCACCTATATACATAAACAATACAGTGAGTTGGAGCCCCGTAAATAATAACAGAGTAAAGGTTTTAATGAATGATGTCCATAACGAATTCAAAAATTAGTGTTCAGGTTAAAAACAAATTCATAATCATGTTCATATTCAGAGTTCACAGATAATCATATGTGGTACATCCATTAGCGCTAACAAAGTAGTTGACCCATAAATATATGGGATGTACAGTTGACTCATGTGCACAAAAGACGTTCATAATGATCCATAAGCAGTTGACCCATGATCACATGGGACATACAGTTGGTTCATAATTACATGAGATGTATACAGAGCAGGTAATAGAAATCACATGATGCTACGGATGTCACGAATATATTTCAGAAATTTGAACAATCATTCATCCATACAAAAAATAGCGTTTCAGCAAACTGATCATTTCATATCATTTAGAAAATAATTAGAGTTAAACATAGCTTTACAAAGTTATTACTCACATATAGCTCCAGACGTAGAACATATAGCTTAGACAACTTAGACGAATTATGGTGCGTGGCCTACACAAATACATAATGGCTACACATTGAAACACATGCTCGAAAAACACGTAACACCCTCTTTTGTCTATCTTAGTGTATTTCTAATCCTTATCCTCATTATTATGTCTTAATTAAGGCTTAGGAATGCCTAGGATGCAATGAGGATGCCAAAATGTACTTTGAAAACATTTGTAAAATTTCAGAAAACAAGGCTGTTCGCTCGAGTGCAACTTTTGTCGCTTGAGCGAACCTCTTGGTCTGTAAAACTTCTGAGAGCTCTCATTTCATGCTTGAATACAACTTCTGGTCACTCGAGCCAAGGTTCAAAACAAAGGGTGGTCGCTCTACCAATCTTTTGGTCGCTCGATCCAACCATTAATCTCTGTTAAATTCAAGTACTGGGAGCTCGAATTTTACACTCGAGCGATGCAACCAAATTCTAGAATTTCCAAATTTCAGTTCCAAGTTCAAAACCAATTTTCAAAGCTTCAATCTTAATCATTTGGGCCAAAGACTTAAGAAAACATGTAACACTCATGAGACATCATGATTTTAAAAACCATTTCGCAAAATCAAGCTCAAAAGCATGGCCATTTATCCAAAACCAAGCTTGAAATTCAATATAGATAACATGCATGAATGGATATGAGTTCTTTTCTTCCAAAACATGATCAATTGAGATAAAATGATATAGAATGTGACGAATTCCCAAAACCAAGTTACAACATTGGCATGCATGGGGAAATTCTTTGGAAAACAACTTCACAATATCATGTAATGTACATGCATGTATGTTATATTCATCTTTTCTACTTCATTAACTCAATTCTTGCATTAATTGCCTTAATTCTATTGAATTGTCATGAAAATTAACTTAATGTCTCAAATTCGAGGTTAAAGTCTTACCTGAATGCTCAATTGTGTTCTAGATGTTCAATTGATTGAGTTTCCAAGTCAAATCCTTCAATTCCTCAAATTCTCAACAATCTTCAAGCTTGAACTCAATTTTCCTAAGCTTCTCTCTCTCTCACGTTTTCCTCACTCAAGAATGAAGATGAAGTGTTTGTATGGCATATTCTAGGATCAATTAGCCTTATATAGGCTTGTTAGTGGAGTTTCATTACGCCTTGATTAAGCTAATCAATTATACTTATTTTATTCTAATTATTTGGTTCCGAGTCGAATTCTAATTAAACCTACCATAATATTCCAAAAATTCTAAATTACACCTATACGTAGTCAATTTCATGTTCAAGTGTCGATAAGGCCTTCAATTCATGTACCGAAACATAATTTCATACATATATTCCTACCATAGACAGATATAAATACAATTAACACATAACACATGCAATTAACTTAGGATTTCATCTTAATTACTTGTTAGGCATTTTTAATCGAGAATTATAGGCTAATCATAGGTCGGGATTGTTACAGTCTTTCCCATTTAAAGAGTTTGGTCCTCCAAACTTAAATTATCTTCATTTCGGAAGAATGCCGAGTCTAGAGGGAACAAATCTAGATATTGTCTCATCATATCTTCTTTGGTTTCCCAAGTCGCATACGTCCCTCTGTGATTTTGCCAGTCAACTTTCACTAATGGGATTTCTTTGTTTCTCAATCTTTTGATTTGGTGGTTAACAATTTGGATTGGCTGTTCTTCATAAGTGAAATCATCTTTCAAAAGCACATGTGTCAGTTCAATCACACGTAACGAATCCCGTAAATAATCCTGAAGCATTGAAACATGAAAGACATTGTTCATATGCTCCATGACCAGAGGTAAAGCCACTTGATACACTACTAGATTGATTTTCTCTATGATTTCATACAGTCCGATGTACCGCGGTGTCAATTTGCCTTTAACTCCAAACTGTGTTTGTCCATTCATCAGAGTCACTTTAATTAACATATGGTCACCGACTTCATATTCTCCGTCTCTTCTTTGAACATCTGCATAACTCTTTTGACGACTTTGTGTGGTTTTCAATTGTTGCTGAATCAACTTCACTTTTTCAGTTGTCTCTTGCACAAGTTCGAGTCTCTATAGCGGTCGGTCGCCCAATTCGGTCCAACAAATGGGTGATTGGCATTTCTTTCCATAAAGAGCTTCATAAGGAGCCATATCAATACTCGAGTGATAACTGTTGTTGTACACAAACTCGGTCAATGGTAAATAAGCTTCCCAATTCCCCTGAAAATTTAAGACACATATTCTGAGCATATCTTCCAAGGTCTGTATCGTCCTTCCTGATTGGTCGTCCGTCTGAGGATGGCGTGCACTACTCAACCTCAATTCAGTCCCCAAAACCTGTTTCAAACTCTACTAGAATCTTGAAGTAAACTTTGAATTCCTATCAGACACAATGGATACTGGCACCCCATGTAATCTCACAATTTCATTCACATATATGTTAGCCAATTTGTCCACATTATAAAAAGTTTTCATAGGCAGAAAATCAACAGATTTAGTTAAATGATCAACAATGACCCAGACAAAATCTATACCTCGAGAGGAACGAGGCAGTCTAATAATGAAGTCCATCGTAATATGCTCTTATTTCCATTTCGATATTGGAAGCGACTGCAGTAATCTAGTGGATCATTAATGTTCAACTTTTACTTATTGGCAATACAAACATCTAGCTACAAAATCAGCAATACATTTCTTCATTCCAGGCCACTAGAAATTTTGTTTCAAATCTTTGAACATTTTCGTGTTTCTCGAATGCATAGCAAATTTGGAACTGTGGGCTTCAATCATAACATGCTTTCTCAACTCTGAACAATCTGGCACACAAAGTCTTCCTTGAAATGTCAGGACATTATCTTCAAGCAGAAATCTGGGCCTCGATTTTGAATCAATCTCATCAACAATCTTCCTCAGAAATTCATCTTCTAATTGTTTTCCTTTAATTTTTTCCATTACAGCTGGCTGTGCAGAAATGACAACTAGTATTCCACCCTGTTTATGCAAAACAATCTCAATTTCATTTCTTTCCAGCTCATACAACAATTCTTTCTAACCGGTAAGCAAACATGCCAAATTTCCAATGGATTGTCTGCTCAAAGCATTTGCAACTGTATTTGCCTTTCCCAGATAATACAAAATTTGCAAATCATAATTTTTTATCAACTCAAGCCATCTCCTCTATCTCATGTTCAATTCTTTCTGAGTAAAGAAATATTTTAGGCTTTTATGGTTAGTGTATACATCACAAATTGCTCCATACAGATAATGGCACCAAATTTTTAGTGCAAACACTACAGCTGCAAGCTCAAGATCATGAGTCAGATAATTTTTCTTATGTGGTTGGAGTTGTCGAGAAGCATATGCAATTACCCTTCCATTTTGCATTAACACACACCCAAGCCTTTGTACGAAGCATCACTATAAATTTGAAATCCATCTTTACCATTAGGCAGAGTCAAAATTGGTACAGTTACTAATCTAGTCTTCAACTCTTGGAAAGCTGATTCCCTATGTCATTCCAGTCAAACAGTGCATTTTTCTGTGTTAACTGAGTTAATGGCAGAGCAAGTTTTGAGAAGTCTTTCACAAATTTGTGGTAGTAACCAGCAAGCCCCCAAAAACTTCTTATGTCAGTCACAGTGGTTGGTCTACGCCAGTTTACAATAGCTTCAATTTTCTGCGGGTCAACATACATGCCATCTTTATTGATTACATGCCCCAGAAAAGTCACACTGTCAAGCCAGAAGTGACATTTGGAAAGATTTGCATACAGTTTCTTTTCTCTCAAAGTCTGTAGCACAATTCTTAAATGGTTCTCATGTTCTTCCTTGCTTTTAAAGTAAATTAGAATATCATCAATGAACACAACAACGAATTCATCAAGGTACAGTTTAAGACTCTATTCATTAGGTCCATGATGGTTACCCCAAACGACATTACCAAGAATTCATAGTGCCCATATCTAGTTCGAAATGCAGTTTTCTCTATGTCTTCTACCTTAACTTTTAACTGGTGATACCTGGACCTAAGGTCAATTTTAGAAAATACTTGAGCTCCTTGAAGTTGATCAAACAAATCATCTATTTGGAGCAAGGAGTATTTGTTATAAACAGTTACTTTGTTCAATTCCCGGTAGTCAATACATAGTCTCAAAGATCCATCTTTCTTTTTAACAAACAACACTAGAGTATTCCAAGGTGAAGTGCTCGGCCGAATGAACTTCTTTTCTAGTAGTTCTTGAAGTTGAATTTTCAATTCTTCAATTCAGAGGTTGACATTCTGTATGGGGTCTTAGAAATAGGTTGTGTTCCAGGTAGTAGCTCGATGATAAATTCAATTTCTCTATCAATCAACTCACCGGGTAGTTCATTCGGAAACACATCGGGAAATTCATTGACTATAGGAATGTTCTCTACATTGTCATTGTCTGTGGTCACAATCAATACACAACACAAATAACCCTAACACCCCCTTTTCAACAGTTTATTAGCTTTTATTGAAGAGATTAAATACGGAGAATGGACTATGCCATTCCCACAAAACACAAACTTAGGCAAATCAGGTGGCCGAAATATAATAGATTTAGCAACACAATCAATGGTGGCATGATACTTTGTCAACCAATCCATACCCAGTATACAATCAAAATGATCAATATCCAAGGGAAGCAAGTCAACATAAAATATCATACCACCAATTGCAATATCACATGCTAGACAAATATAAGCACATATCATAGAACCTCCAAATGGTATAGATACAGATAACATATAGTTCATTTGTTTTAGAGGTATAGTCAACTTTCAAGAAAAAGCATGCGATACGAAAGAGTGTGTAGAACCAGAGTTTATCAAAACATATGCATTCTGAGCACAAACAAGAAGTGTACCTGACACCATAGATTTGGTGTTTTGTACATCGCCAGGCACAAGTGCAAAAACTATACCTTGCTTTAGAGTTTCTTTCCCAGCATTGGTTCTCACATTTGATCTCGGCACAGAAGCGGATCCAGCCGAACTTGCCGTAGGACGATTGGTGTTTTCAGTCTTTCACTACGTGGCCAAGTTTGCCTCACCGAAAACAAGCACCAGATACACGATGACATGCACCCTTATGTTTTCTTCTATATTTGGCACAAACAGGTACAGATCCACTACTTTGACTTGAACTACTAATAGATCCTTTATTTTGCTTCTTAGTCATAGAAAATAAACTGCCTTTTCTGAAATTGAATCCAGATCTTTTGCCTTTCCATTCAGTTGTTGGAGCTTTCACTTGTTCATTGTGGCCAAATTAGCTTATGTCATTAGAGCTCGGTCAAGTACATCCACATATTTGGGCAGTTTCAACACACCAATCCGATCAAATACATCTAGGTTAAGGCCTCCTTCAAACTTTTTGGCCTTTCTATAATTCGTATCCACCATATGCGGAGCAAAACGGGCTAATTTTGTGAACTTGGCCTCATACTCGGCCACTAACATGCCATTTTGCTTTAACTATTCAAATTCCGACACCTTGCGATCTCTGAAGCACTAGGGAAAGTATTCTTGTAGAAAATTTCCTTAAATGGATTCCACGTCATGGTCCCATTGTCATTTCGGATCAACATCAACCAAGGATGGGCTTCCTCTTTTAGAGTGTAGGTTGTTAGCAAAACCTTTTGAGTTTCATATCACAGGAACACTTCAAATAATTTTTCAATTTCTAACATCCATGTCTCGTCCCTCAATGCCTCAATACCACCCAAAAAAGTTGGCAGCTTCATCTTGGTAAACTTCTGAGTCAATGTAATAATGTCATTGTTTGCCGGTTCTTCTTGAACCGGAGGGGGTGAAGGAGGCAAAGGTTGCTGTCTTTCTTGCTGTATCATTGATTCTTTTAAGGCTTCAAGCATTTGTTCCATTTGGTTCATTCAAGACTCATCACTTCTTGTATTTTCCATTTGCTATAGGTAAACAAAGCACAAATAAACATAGGCAAATAATTCTTTTAACAATATTCATAATATTCGGTTTCATTTCATTTCAGTTCAGATATGTTCATATATTTCACACACACTCACACATGCAGATGTAATGTCCCTAATTCTTTTCTAGGATATCCTATATCTCATATGGACTCGTGTGTGCTCTGATGCCACCCTGTCACGACCCAAACTCACCCCTATAGGTTAAGCGTCGTAACCGTCCAGTAATCCTAGGATTACCGAAGGCCTCTGAAATAGATTAACACAATAAGAGGCTAGAGAAAGCAAATAACAATATATATAATGTCCATAGAGCTATGCAGATATACATGGGAAAGAAAATTTAAAACTTTATAGACATATTTGTGACGTCATATATACATACATCAGTTTTACGTTACTACCGTCACAGATAAGCCAAAATGGGTCTTAGCCTAAAATATAGAGAGTACAAAAACTTGTTTAGATTTTAACAAAGGGGTAAAAGCCTTAAAAATGGTTCACAAAACTTGACCACTTCTCAAAATGGAAACCTCCTTGGAGAGGCACAGTGGTTGGTTGACTGAATATATCTCCAGGCAATCATCATTGAGCCTGGTCATGCACCTGATCACTTACATACATAAATAATACAGTGAGCTAGAGCCCTGTGAATAATAATAGGGTAAAGGTTTTAATGAATTATCTCTATAATGAATTCAGAAACAAATTCATAATCATATTCATATTCAGAGTTCACAAATAATCATACGTGGTACATCTATTAGCGCTAACAGAATAGTTGACCCATAAATATATTGGATGTATAGTTAACTCATATGCACAAGAGACGTTCATAAGGATCCATAAGCAGTTGACCCATGATCACATGGGATGTACAATTGGCTCATGATTACATGAGACGTATGTAGAACAGATAACAGAAATCAAATGATGCTAAGGATGCCACGAATACATTTCAAAAATATGAACAATCATTTATCCATATAGAAAATAGCATTTTAGAAAACAAATCATTTCATATCATTTAGGAAATAATTAGAGTTAAACATAGTTTTACAAAGTTATTACTCACAGACAACTCAAGACGCAGAATAGATAGCTTAGACAGATCGGACGAATTATAGCGCGTGACCTACACAAATACATAATGGCTACACATTGAAACACATGCTTGAAAAACACTTAACTCGCTTCTTTCTATCTCGGTGTGTTTTTAATCATTATCCTCATTATTATGTCTTAATTAAGGCTTAGAAGTGCCTAGGATGCAATGAGGATGACAAAATGTACTTTGAAAACATTTGTAAAATTTCGAAAAATAGGGCAGTTAGCTCGAGCTCAACTTTTGTTGCTCAAACAGACCCTTTGGTTTGCAAAACTTCTGAGAGCATTCATTTCACGCTCGAGTGCAACTTTTGGTCGCTCAAGCCAACATTCAAAACAAAGGGTGGTCACTTGAGTGGCCTTTCGGTCGCTCGAGTCAACTATCAATCTCTGCAAAAATATTGGGAGCACGAATTTTATGCTCGAGAGAAGCTTTGGTAGCTCAAGCGATGCGACCAAACTCTTGAATTTTCAGATTTCAATTCCAAGTTCAAAACCAATTTTCAAAGCTTCAATCTTGATCATTTGGGCCAAAACTTAAGAAAAGTTGTAAAAACTCATAAGACATCATGATTTGAAAACCATTTCGTAAAATCAAGCCCAAGAGCATGGTCATTTATCCAAAACCAAGCTTGAAATTCAATATAGACAACATGCATGAATGGATATGAGTTCTTTTCTTCCAAAACATGAACAATTGAGATAAAATGATGTAGAATATGATGAATTCCCAAAACCAAGTTAGAACATTGGCATGCATGATGAAATTCTTTGGAAAACAACTTCACAATATCATGAAATGTACATGCATGTATGTTGTATTCATCTTTTCTCTTCCTTAACTCAATGCTTGCATTAATTGCCTTAATTCTCTTGAATTCTCATGGAAATTAACTTCAATGTCTCAAATTTGAGGTTAAATTTTTACCTTATATGCTCAATTGTGTTCTAAATGTTCAATTGATTGAGTTTCCAAGTCAAATCCTTCAATTCCTCCAATTCTCTACAATCTTCAAGCTTGAACTCAATTTTCCTAAGCTTCTCTCTCTCTCTCTCTCTCTCTCTCTCTCACACACACACACACACACACACACACACACATTTTTCTCACTTAAGAATGAAGATGAACGCTTTGTTTGGTTTAACTCTCAAAACATAATTTTTGAAAAAAATTTCCAAAATCATTTTCTCCCTCCTATACATTAATCAATCGCTTTTTCTCTCTCCTCTCTCATTCTTAATCACTTTTTCTCTAACACACATCTACTCAATTATAACAAAATATCAAATCATCTCAAACTCCCATACTCTAAAACTGTTTCCAAAATATACAACCAAACAAACTAAAAAAATTTCTAAACTCTTTCCCTAAAATTTATTTTGAAAATTTATCTCTCAAAATCAAACCAAACACACCCGAAGTGTTTGTATGGCATATTCTAGGATCAATTAGCCTTATACAGGCTTGTTAGTGGAGTTTTATCAAGCCTTAATTAAGCTAATCAATTACACTTATTTTATTCTAATTATTTGGTTCCGAGTCGAATTCTAATTAAACCTACCATAATATTCCAAAAATTCTAAATTACACCTATACGTAGTCAATTTCATGTTTAAATGCCGATAAGGCCTTAAATTCGCATACCGAAACAAAATTTCACATAGATATTCCTACCATAGACAGATAGATATGCAATTAACCCATAACACATGCAATTAACTTATAATTTCATCTTAATTACTTGTTAGGTATTCTTAATCGAGAATTATAGGTTAATCATAGGCCGGGGTTGTTACACTAAATCATTTAGTTGTTATATATTTACAATTTTCGATTAAAAAATAAATTTAGTCGGCAAATACCTAGTACTAATTATGCACTATATCAAAAAAATTTTGGATTTTTTTTTTTTTTTTTGGATTTAGTCAGCAAAATAGTATAGTCGGCAAATGGTGTATTAAATTTTAGTGGAAACATTTTTAGATTTGCGCCTAGGTTTTTGCCATTATTTTTATTTATTTATTTTGTATCAATCTGTTTAGAATACAAACGGGTTCTGTCTCTCTCTCTCTCTCTCTCTCTCTCTCACACACACACACACACACACACACACACAAAATCAAACACCTCCAAACCTCACCTCATCTTACCGTGACCTACTTATCTCACCATCGCTTACTACCGTCACTTACCGCCTTGCCACGTCGCGCATCGCTACCATCGTAAATCACAGTCGCACATCACCATTGCTTCACCTCTAGATTACATTCAGGTTTTCTTTCTCTTAGTCCCTTTCTCTTTCTTTCTCTCTCTCTCTCTCTCTCTCTCTCTCTCTCTCACTTCCTCTCTTTTCTCATTTCACTCTAGTTCTAGGGTTTTATTTATTTTTTGATGCTATAGGATTTCGATTTGGGTGAAATGAGTATATAGGTTTTTATTTTTATTTTTAAAAATTTAGGGTTTTTTGAACTGATTATTGATGTGATAAATTAGATTTAATGATGTGTCCATCCACCACTAAACCATCTCTTGCCATGTCACAACTATGACCACCACCTTCCTCTTCCAACTTGCCACACCCAAACCACCGCCACCACCAAACCTTTGCCCTGCAACATAGAAATTTCTTTAGGTGTATGATTAAAAAAATAACTATCAAAGATACACATTTCTTCAAGGGCAATAAAGGGGTTATGACTAGTATCATGTTTTATCCTGACCAGAATCGACTAATAGTGAGTTTTGTATTTAGAAGCACTTGTCAATTGTTATATTGTTTTAGATGGTGTATGTCAATCTTGAATTATGTTTCTCTGTTTTTTGTATTACATTTTGGCATATCCATGTAGCAATTCTTTTATTTGTTTTTGGGTCCCTCAATGTGTTGTAACTATGGTGATTATGTCGAAAAAGTATCATATGGTTAAGAATTTACGAAACATCCAATTAAAAATTAATGATTAGAAAATTAGAAAAGATTACCTTCATTTTCAACAACTTTTCCAAAGTATTCACAAGGTGTGCATTCTATATGTCCAAAATCTTCAATTGACTTCATCTTTCAAGTGAGGGTAAAATCTCTCATATTAATACATCCATGATCCATGTAGGCCCACAAACTATCTTCATCTATAGGCCTATTTTGTGGCAAATATGGGCTCCACCCTTGTAATAACCCCTCTTCGTGATTAGCCCATAATCCATGATTCAGAATGCTAATAAAGATTTAAGCATGAGATTATGTGTTTATTGTGCTTTTTGTATGTATTTTGCATGCCTATCTGTTAGCTATAGGAATATCTGTTCAGAATTCTATTTTGTTTTGTTAATTGAAGGCTTTATCGGCATTTGAACATGAAATTGAATATGTTTATATGTTATTTGAAATTTTTAGAACCAGTTGGTAAGTTTAATTAGATTTCGTTTCAGAGTCTAATAATTAGAATAAACAACTACAATTGATTAGTCTTTATTAAGCTAGGTTAATTAAGGGT
Organism: Camellia lanceoleosa; assembly: GCA_025200525.1. Lineage (NCBI taxonomy): Eukaryota > Viridiplantae > Streptophyta > Magnoliopsida > Ericales > Theaceae > Camellia > Camellia lanceoleosa. The sequence goes on along the minus strand of CM045758.1, from coordinate 94,075,830 downwards.
ATATAAAGCCACTTAGAGCTCATATATGCATATCACTCTTCATCTTTTGAGACAAAAAATGTGAGAGAGAAAGAGACTTGATTTTAGAGTGAGAAAAAGGCATATTGTAGAGAATTGGAAGGATTTGAGAGATTAAGCTTCAACAGTTGCTAATTCAAGGCTTAAGGTAGGAATTCAACTTTTCAATTATGAATTTGAGTTAATTAATGTAAGAATTCAAGAATTTTAAGTGATTAAACATGAGAATTGAGTGAAGGAATGAATGCGTGCGTAATTCACCATGTTTTGACATTGATTTCCAAGAAATTCTCTCATGTATGTCATTATTTTAACTTGGTTTTGGAAATTCATTATGTTCTATGTCATTTTGTCTTAATTGATCATGTTTTCAAAGTAAAGAACTTGGATGATTACATGCATGTTTTCAAAGTAAAGAGCATAGTTTTGATTTGATTATGAAGAATTGACTTACTTTTGGGCTTTGATTTTTAGAATTGAGCTTCATTTCATGTTTTTCTACAAGTTTCTAAGTGTTTCTTCAAGTTTTGTACCAAAAGAATGTGTTTTGGTACTTTGAAATTGGTTTTTGAACTTAGAACAACAATATGGAAATTCCAGAATTTGGTCGCATCGCTCGATCAACCAAAGCTTTGCTCGAGCGTAAATTTCAAGCTCTCAGAAGTTTTGCAGAGTTTGATGGTTGGCTCGAGCGACCGAAAGACCGCTCGAGCAACCACCCTTTATTTTTGATCTTAGCTCAAGCAACCAAGAAGTTGGCTTGAGTGTAAAATGAGAGCTCTCAGTACTTTTGTAAATTTTGCAAACCGTTCGAGCAAACTACCCTGTTTTCTGAAATTTTGCTAAGTGTCTCAAAGTGCATAATTACATCCTCATTCCATCTTAGGTATTCTTAAGCTATGGTTTAAGCCACTATAATGAGGATATGAATTAGAAACACACTAAGAAAAGAAATATAATAAGACAAGTGTTTACAGAGCCTGCGTATCAATGTGTATCTGTTATGTGTTATGTGGGTCAGACTCCACACCGTGATCACATGTTTTGAGGAGCCAACTGTGAGTAACAACATTGTAAAGTTATGTTCAAACTATAATTATTTTTTGAATGATATTAAGCTTTGTTTCTGAAATGACATTGTTTCCCGAATGAATGATTGTCCTGTTTTATGAACTTTATTCGTGGCATCCATAGCATCGTTACTGTTACTATTTACTATTACTGTTACAAAGATCTCTGTCAATTCCAATATTTGGAACTACCATTTACTGTGTTGATGGCCATCATACATGACTGTATCGGTCTTTAAGACCTACTGCACTGTTCTGCTATTGGATGTACCACGTATGACTGCTATTATTTTGATATGAATGACAAGTTATATGATACTGATTGAGAAAGTGATCCACTGATGAAATTAACTGTTTTTATTACTGTACAGACATCATTCGCAACCCTTTACATAGTTGTTATTCACTAGTATAGACACCCCATTTTTGACCGCCCTAAGACATGGGCGCCACTAATTGATCATTCAATGATGAATTTACACGCTTGTCCAAATGCTCAATTTCTTCAACAGAAACCTTAGTTTTGAGCCTTAGAAACCTACAAACCCTGTGCCTTGTTTTTGGACCAAAATAGTAGTTTTTCAAGCCTGACCATCTAGGGGCCTGCAGGCCAACTAGTGGCCTGCTGGCCACTATTAGTGTACAGCTTCCCCCTTTTAGTGGCCTACCGGCCACTTGTGTCAAAAACTAGATCTTTTTGCCAACTGTGCCAGCTGTCTCCATAGATGTATGCACTACACCAACTATGTCTGTATGGATATTTTCGAGATAGTCTCATATATTTCTATATATAGATGACTCCCTCTCAAAAATTAGGTTAGAAAAAATTGAAGAGAAAAAGTTTTCTCTCGCTGCATTTCTCTCTCTCTCTCTCTCTCTCTCTCTCTCTCTCTCTCTTCTTTGCAACTTCTATACCCTTTGCCTAGACACTCTAAACCAAACCTTGTGGGTTCTGTACTGAGGTGTTTGAGCTTGCATTTTATCTCTTGAGGGTGTGAAATTTGTGGTTTGTATTTCAAAGGATCACTCATCTTCAAGAGGTATACATCCTAGCTCTTTTGTACCATTTCTTTCCTATCTTTTCTTACAATTTTTGGGGTTTTTTTTATCTATATTTGTGGGCTAAAATTTGTGTTGTAAAGCCATTAAGGGTAGAGGAGTGGACCACCCCTCTTTAAACCTTGTCTTCTAGGCTTTTACCCTTGTGTTTCCCACCTTTTCATTATCTTTTTTTGAGCTTTTTACCACTGATTTTTGGAAGTTTTTTAGAGGCTAAAATGTGATTTTGAAGTCTCAAAAATGGAGGGGTTAGCCTCGTCTCCTTTGTTTTGTTTACTAGCTTAATTGCTCCATTATTTTAGCTTGCTTTTGTAGATGTTTTTATCTTAATTTCAGTGTTGTTTTAGCCTATTTTAGGATTGTTTTAAGTTGTTCATGTTGTTTATGCTTTGTATTGCATGCTTGTAGTGTAACGGTCCTCATAGGTTTGGTGTTTTAGGCATTAGACACCAACCTATTTGAGTTGATAGCATTTATTTCAAGCTTTCCATACTTATTTTCATCTCTAATCATCTATGTACTTCTCTTATTTCTTAGCTTCTTTTTTGCTTTGAGAGTCGTTTCAAACTGATTGTTTGTTTAAGCTTGAGATAGAGATTGTTGGGCTTAATGGTTTAATCTCTCTGGAGGTTCATTACCAGCGGCATGACATCTCTCTCTCTCTCTCTCCCTCTCTCACACACACACACACACACATGCCCAAAACAACCCTTTGTTTGACACTTCTTTCCATTAGTGGACTTAATCTTCATTATTGGACTAAAAGGCTTAAGGAATGGAAAGGTAATTAAAAGAGGTATTAAAATTGGAATAAAATGGAGCAAGATAATAAAATGGTTAGGTTTAATCGGACGTTAATTGAACCCATTGAGTCTTGAGTCGTTTCATACTTGTTAGTGATGAAAACGGTTCAAGAGTCAATGTCAACCATTTCCCTTGATCAAAATCATGATAGAGAGGTGGTTCGTGGGTTTTGCATTGTGCATTTATTGAGATTGTATCCCTTGGTTCATAAGTTATCACTAAATGAATTTGTGGCGATTGATGGCTTGCGAATCAAGCCTACCTCTCCTTTGAGCGATTTGATGATAAGAAAAGGTAGGGTGGACAGCCATCCCCTAAAAATGCTTTGTTTGTTATCTGTTGCAGCAAGGCAGTATCACAAACTAGTGGCCGGCCAGCCACTTTTTCAGTACAGTCGGCCACATTTTTTAGCTAGGCAGTGTCCTTTTTTCCTGCAGAACAGAGCAGAGACTAAGATGAAAACAACAATTTTCTGACTGCAAAATAGAACCCTTTTGGCAGCAAAACACAAGACTAGTAAATTCGGGGGGATATTGTGATCATTTCTGTGATCAGGGGATGGACCACCTGCTGATTGCACACATTTTGTTCCAAATGTGGTGGATGGCAGGCACTGATATTAGTAGTTTGGGAATGCTTTCATTTCCTTTCTGAATTGGGTGTTGATCCTGAACCTTATTCCACCAAGCCTGTGAAGCTGGAATCAGGATCGAGTTAGTCTTGTGAATCAGAGTCTAGTGATTTTTGGGAGTGATAACTCGAACATCACTATCTTTTCTATGTCTGTATTTTTTTTTCCTATTAAGTCTGTTTTAACCATTGAGCTAGAAATTCTGAATGAAAGTGCAGTAATTTTTGCCTAATTCTCTGTGCCTGTAAATCATTGCACTGACCAAAAAATTTCAAAAGATTTTCCAAAACTTTGATTAAAAAAATAAAGGGGAAGGAATTCCTCGGGATTTGTAAAATTCAATCAACTGAAAGAAAGGGAGGTGTGTTAAGCCCTTGATGGATGAGATCATTTTTGTTAATGCGAGTATTGAAAAGGATCCTATCTTGGTCCAGATTGGTTTTACATTGTCTTTAGAGGAGCATGAGCGACTAATTGTTTTATTAAAAGATGGTCCTACGAAGACATGTCTAGAATTGATCTTAAGATTATACATTATAGGATCACTCTCAACTTTAGGACTTGACCCCCCATCGCTTTCAAGCCTTGATTCAGAATGTTCAAAAATCAACCAGAGTGTGAGGCTTGTATAGCCAGTTTGGAAGCATCCCTTGAACTAGGGGCAAAGTAGCCCTTCAACTAGGGACAAAAAGGTTGGCTATGATTGAAGATTCAAAACTGGATCGTTTCTCATACCAATGAATATCGACAAGAAATTCAAATCTTGGAATCTGAGAGAAAGAGATTTATTGTTGAAGAACAATTCAATTCTTATCCACGACACTAAAGGCAACTTCAGACCTAATCGGAGGAGTCCCTACATCATCAAATTTATCTGGTCAAAGAAGAGCAACCATTCTCATGGATTTAGATGGCCTAGAGATCTCACAACCGTCAACATGGACAAGTTAAAATTTGTTATCCCTGAGAGGCTCGTTGGACCGAAAACCCAGAAGGGTGACCCAGTAAAAAGGTAGAGCAGGAAAAAAATAAAAAAATAAAAAATGAAAAATGAAAAAAAATATATGAAAAAAGTTCGCAAGGTTAAAAACCTGAAAAGGTAGCTTTGGCAAAAGTTAGAGCACAAAAGGAGAATGTTAATACCCGAGTGAGCCTTACCCCCGAAACTACGTAAGGCCTGATTCTTATCTTTGGGATACGTAGGCAACTTCATCTTAAAGTTCGGCCCCAACCATTTTCAACTCACTTATCCCGTCCATATTTGATTGGCGTATCTTTACTTGACTCGGCTATCCTATCCATTTTTTATTGGCTCGTCTCTGTTCAATTCAGTTGTCCTATATCTTCAATTGCAAGACAAATCAAGCTTAGTCTATCTAATTTGAGTTTGTGCATCTCAAGGGTTGATTCCATGTTGGTTGGGTAGTAGCCATTTACGAAAACAAATTTTAAGAACTTTTAATCAAGTTGATTGATTTTTATCAAAACGTATTCCATTTTTTTTTTCAAAACCCAAACCACTCTTTGGACCCAAAAAGCAAAATTTTCAATGCTCATAAATTGACTTACGTGATTTCAAAACATAGAGTGGAGCAAGCATACTAATCTAACTTTCATGTTGGTCATAATTTTTAGCAGAAAACCAAAGAAAAAAAAAATGAACTAGGGCATAGTCAAGTCAAGAATTATGTCTTCTCCCCGCACTTTCGAGTCTCTCATTGCATGTTTCAGCCGGCCGACCAACCATTCAGTCAGCTGTCCAAGTTTTGAGTTGACTCCAGATGTGCTTCTTGTTTGTTTTAGTCAACCGGCACCGGCCGACCAATTTTCTAGCCAGTGCATTAGTTCATTCAGCTGGTAGGTTCATGAATCAGCTGGCCTATCAATTTTCTAGCTAGTTTCACAACTAATCAACCGGCCAGCCAATCAATTAGCCAGCTGGCCAATTTTTGAATCCAGAATGGAAAACTACAAAATTTGTGTAGGCTCAATGGTTTGTCTTTTAGAGTTTTTTTTTTTTTAGTGCCTTTCATTTCGGTAAGTATAAATAGGTGTGTTTGGAATCTTTTTTCTTTGTTTTTCTTTCATTGAGTCATTCTTTGATTTTTGATCAGTTGAGGACTCAATGTCCAATTCAGAGTTTGTTAAACTTCAATCATTCTCATATTCAAATTCGAAACAAAAATGTTTTTCATGCTCAAGTGTTGTGTCATTCACAACATGATGTGCAAAATTGAAACTCAGTTTATCAAACTTCAGGGTGAAGCCTCGATCAACATTACAAAAAAAGGACAATAAAATTTCAAACAAAAGAGAAATTCTGAAGCATTAGGGCTCCTTCCTAAGAAAATAGAAAATGAAAAAAAAAAACAAAAAGAATAAAAAATTGAAAATACAAAAGAGAGAGGGAATTTTTTCTTAAATTTCGGTAGTAGCCCAGCGGCGAAGATTACAAACCGACTTTATTCGTAGACAACTTTGTCGCTCGACTCTACCGTCAGTTGCTTTGCCACAACTTCACTCTCGGGAAGCCTTTGAAGACTCTGCCTCGGCATTGGCAGAGCTTCCGAAATAAATTACTTCTCGATGGCCGTCAAATGCGAAGTACAAAGAAACTTCGAATCAGGCCACAGAGGTGGCCTGTTGTTTTAGCTCTTTATTCTGCTTTTTCAATGTGCTAATCTCTGCTCAAGCATCCTTGTACATACTCTGGAGCAGAGAGAGTTGGACGTTTAATCAGTGTACTTCACTTGTCATGTTCTGCAGCTAGTGGGACAAATTGGAGACCACGGTCACCGTCTCCACATAGGACATCAATGTGAAGTGGTTGGCATCAATATTAGACTATGTTGCCATTGTTTGCTTGACTGACAGTGCAGGAAAACTAAGGACAAGAACAGGGGCACTCTTTCGAGGCTCGGAGGAGCTGGCTTCAGCATTCTCAATTGGGGAATTGTTAAGGTCGGGAAAGAGAGTGAGAGGACCGCGAGAAGAGGCCATATCAGAAGAGAGTAATTTCAAAGGGAAATAAGCAGAGTAATGGCAGAGAGAGTTTGCAGATTTCTGCTTTGCTCTCTTGCAAGCCTCGATTTAAGAAGAGAATGGAGCAGAAGAAGAGGCTAAGAGAAGAGGGATTGCCAAGGCAATCTTTAACAAACGAGGCCAGTCCAACTGTTGAAATCGAGCGCTAGACACGGCGCTCGATAAAGATGAACGGGGTAGACAGAGAGACACAAAGACAGGAGAGGAGTGTATAAATGTATATATTTATATATATATATATATTTGTATGTATATGTTTGTGTATCCATATATGTTTGTATATCCATATCTGTATATCTATGTCCATAAATATATGTATATGTATGTATTCGTATATATATGGTTTGTATACATTATAATGTATATGTATGTGTACATGATACGTATTTTGTATATTGTTTGTATCCGTACATGTATATATGGCATATATATATATATATATTTTCAAAACAAAAACAAAATCAAAAACAAAAAAAAAAAGAAGAAAACAAAGGAAAAAAAAAATTTGTATTCATCTATTATGCATCAATCATATCATATCATTGCATATTGTATATCTCACATTGCCTTTTCGTGTTTTTGCATTCACCATCTCACTTGCACTATGTAGACACTCCATTTTTGACCGTCCTCAAGACTTGGACGTCACCGTTTGAACACCCGGTGATCATCCATGTTTGTGTTCGTTTGGAGTTCCCGGAGGTCTCGGCTACGCGCCTTGCCTTAGGATCTCCGAACTCGATTGTTTAGTGTCTGGTTTTGCACCAAACACTTGTGTTTTGCCTTGGAGGGGCAGGGAATGCCTTTTGAGGCATCCCCACACATCACCGGCCATGGCTAGAGGCCACCGGCTGGTGTTTTGTTGCCATCGGCAATGTATGTTGCCGGTCGGCATTCTTTGTTACCAGTTGGCAGTTTATTTTGTCAAAATGGCACTTTTGGCTGGCCGACTACTGTTCATCTGCTTTTGCAGATATTTTAATACAGCTGTATGGCATTTTGTTCCCCTCCATACACGTGTATGGAGGGATGGCTTCCTTGTTAGCTTCTTGAGTAAGCTTTACAAGATTGGCTTCTCTATAAGAGAAGCCCTCCTCTCTTGGCTTTAGGGTTGGAGATTTGTTAGAAAAGTTCAGAGGGAGCTCTGGTTCTAGGTTTAGGATTTTGTATCTATCCTATATCTATATCTCTCATTCTCTTGTATTTGTGTGTGTTTAGGCTTATTATTGTACACAAACACATAGTGTTACACCTTTTCTTAGTTTGTGAAGGACCAGAGGTCTGTTCTTGAGGTTCTTGGGTGGTTTTGAGCTTGGAGGAGCAGCTGGTCCACCATTTGTGAAGAGGTTCTTCAAGAGTAACAATCTTACCCCTTTTTACCCCATTCTGGCATACTATTTTTTCCTATCTTAGAACTATTTTTGAGCTTAGTATATAATATAAAAAAGTTCTGTTATTGGGCCCTCTAAATAGTTTGTTTAGAGTTTTTTGTGGTTTGGAGGTGTTTGACCCCTCTTAAGCCTTGAGGGGCTCCATTTTGTGCTATTTTGAGTGAGCTCCGGGACTTTGGTGTTTGGGCCTCCTCACCACTGAAATCTTGAGGGGTTTCAGTGGTAAGGATGGTGCCTTGAAGTCCCAAGAAGGAGAGGGCCACCCCCTCTCCTTATTGTCCTTGAAAAGGGCCATTTTTGCCTCTTTAATGAGCACCTAGCTAAGCCTCATGTTGACCATGCCTTGGTACATTATTTATGCTTATTTTGCCATGAAATAGCATTGTTGTATGTTGGTTTTGGTACACCATGCTTGCTTAGCATACATGCCTTGTAATGCCATCTTGTTGCCTTAACATGCCTTAGGTTGTAAACCATTGTTCTAACATGTTTTAGGCTTGCCTTTGTGAAGCTTTTGTGCTTATTTTGCTATGTTTGAGGTCTGTCCTTATTTGTTTGGGTCGACTTTGGCATGCTTAGTATAGCCCCTTTGCATTTTTGGTTTGTTGGCCTTAAGTGTGTGAATGTATAGCATGCATCCTTGCCTTAATTTAGTGGGTTGGGACCATTTGCCATGTTATTTCAGTCCCTTTAACATGCTTGTATGCTTGCCTTGGATGCCTCTTTGAAGCTTTGAAAGCTTGTCTTGCATGCTCCATGTTTTGGCCATTATGCATACCCTTTGAATTTGAGCCACTTAGATGCCATCTAGGTGTCCCTTGGGTGTTTTCTAGGCCTGCCTTAGACTTGTTTTAAGTCATCTTAGCCTTGTGAGGCTTGGTGGACTTAGTCTTGGTTTAAGCCTCTTGGCTTGTCTTGGGTTTTTGGCCTTGTTTGCATGCCTTGTTTGTCTTGTTTAATTGGTTTAGCACCTTTTGTAACATGATTTTCAATGCTTATCTTGCATGCCATTAGTCCATGTTATGCCTCTTTCAAGTGTGCTTGAGAGTTGCCCTTTTGTGTTTAAGTATTAGCTCTTTAACATGTGCATGTGTGTATGTGTGTTTAGTCCTCATTTCATAGCATTTTGGCCACTGTTTTAGGTCTATTTAAAGCTGCCTAAATCATGTTTAAGTCCATCCTATGCTTGTTTGCATACTTACCTTGCACGTTTGCTTGCATGCTTGCATGTATACCTTGTATGCTCATGTTGCATGCTAGTTCATATGCCTAGGTTGCATTGCATCTTGCATGCATGCCTTGTTCCTTGATCTAGTGATAGGAATTGGGCCCTTTTGGTTTGTTGGTTTGCATTGCATTTGACATCAAAATGTGCACACTTGGTCCCTTGGGCCACCACGCATGGAAATGTGCGATTGATGGTCCGAGAACCAAGGAGCATGTCCCTATGAGTCACTAACATGATAAGGGACATGATTGGTGCATATATGGCTTGAATTGCATTGCCATGCAAAGCTCTGTCCTCTGCTGCTGTCAAACAGGTTCTGCAGGAACTTTTTGCCGATCGACTGCACAAAGTGCCGACCGGCAAACAATTGGTGGCCGATGGATTCATTCTCAGCCGACAAACATCTCCTACGGCCGGTGGCCATTCTATCCAGCCGGTGGTACTGTACAGTGCTCAGAGAGGCAACCTTGAGGCTTTGGAAGCCTTCGAAGGAGTACAAGAGGGAAAATAGAGGCAGCTTGCGCATGGCAGTGCATTTCCGAGCAAGACCGAGCATGCATTGCATCAGGCTCTCCTCCCGAGGTGGTTTATTGTTTTCCCTGGATTAGTTAATTTGCTTAGCTAATTAGATGGCCTGTAATATTTAATTAGCTTGTAGGTTAATTATCTGTAATATTTATTTGGTCCCTCCGGGCGAGGGCGAATCTGTAATAAGTGTGGGTGCGTATGTGTGCATGTCTTCCAATCCCCACTTCTTTCTTCCCTTTTATTTACCCGCTTATGATGGTAGATTAGGGCATGTTTAAATTAGCATACCTTATGCTATGCATGCGTGCATCCATACATTTGTCTTGCATGCACCGGGCTCGGTACATCATGCTAACTGCATTTGTACTTCAATTCCAAATTGAATATGTGCATCAATTGATTGCATTTCACATGTCATGTTTAGGTTAGCCGAGCCTACCCTAATTGCATCCTGTATGTGTTGCATTAGTCAATTTGACATGAACTAGGACCATGCATGTTTGCTAACTAGTTTATTGTTTTGGCACGGAGTACGATGTAAGTATTTTCATGCTTTAGCATATCGCATGTGTGTGAATGCTATCATGACAGCATGCTTACCATGTGACTAATTACTTATATGAGATAAACTGTTTGATTGCCTGTGGGTGAAGGTCGGATTGTCTGAGTTGGAAAACTCGTTGAAATCTGTATTTTAGCCTACTTGCGAGTAGCAAATTCCAAAGTGTTTCTCAAGACAAACGAATATGCAATGCTTATTTCCAAATTAGGCAATCTAATCTATACTTGTTTGCTGTGCGCATAACATAGTAATTCTAGGCTAATAACCAGAATAAGAACATATAACGTTTTCAAAATCGGATATCACGGTTAGTAGAGGCCGGTCTTCGAACCGGGCGAGAGGGGGTGCTCATAGCTGACCTTCCCCAATCGTACCCAAGCTCCCGAGCCGAGGTAACTTTGGTGATGACGGACACGTGGCCTTTGGCACCGAGTCAAGGTTTCCTAAATTCCCCATTAATAAAATATTTAGGTGGCGACTCTGTATCTGGCAAAGTAGTCCATGTTTGGCACTTCTTTTCAAAAATCTGTTTTCTCAAAACGATTTGCCGGATTTGGACTCTTTGGTTCAGATTTAGAACCGCAAACAAAATCGAGTCCGAACTGTAGCGTGTAGCGCGGGGTCCCTCGCGGGCGTGTTACACAATATCTATTACATTTTTTTTATGCATAGTTATAATCCATTCACATCACTTCAAACTTTTTGGTTAAGACCCCTTTCTCCTTTACTCGGTTGAAACCATCGCCCTATTTCGTATTGAGGTAAGGTCTAGGTTTTGTATATCGGTTAAGACTCCTTTCTCCTTCACCCGATTGAAACCATTGCCCTATTTCGTATTAGGGTACGGTCTAGGTCTTGTATATTGGTTAAGACCCATTTCTCCTTCACCTAGTTGAAAACCATCGCCCTATTTCTTATTAAGGTACGGTCTAGGTCTTGTACATTGGTTAAGACCCTTTTTCTCTTTACCTGGTTGAAATCAATCCCCTATTTCGTATTGTGGAACGGTATAGGTCTCGCTGTTGATTAAAACCTTCTTTTCTCCTCTAATGTAAGTGTGTTTGGATTGTACCTCTTTGTTTTGCATCATTTGCATGAGGCTTGCCACACCATATATTTCATCTGGCATTGCATAAATCATGCATTTTTAAAAAAGAAAAGAAAAAAGAATTCAACTTTCAATTGCATTAGCATATCATTTGCATGGTTACAACTACCATTGTTGCATCACTTGGATACAATCTCTTCACATCAACATTTGATTACAACCTTTTCCATCAGTTAATGATGGCCCTTCTTTAGGATGACGATACTATCCCTTTCTTGGGTTGTCAGTTCAACCCATCTTCGGTTAATACCTCTCTTGTTTTGGGTTATAGGTTAAAACTATTCATCGGTTACATTTCCTTCTCTTATGTAAATATGTTTGGATTGTATCCCTTGTTATGTACATCATGAATTTTTAAGAAAAAAAATATTGGCTTTGTGAAGCGTGTAAATCCAACTATCAATTGTATTTCAAGCATGTCATTTGCATTCTGTCCCTAAACTACGCCAGCTTGATTCCTTGTAAAGGAATATGTAGGCAACTGTAATAACCCCGATCTGCAATTAGCCACTAATCGGTAATTGAGGATGTTAATTAAGTGGATAAAATAAATTATGGGTTTATTATGTAATTTGCATGATCTTTGGCTTCTATCTGTTATTTGTAGAAATATATGTCTAGAATTTCACTTTAATATGAAAATTGAAAGCCTTATCGGCATCCGAAATCGGAATTAGTTACATTAACATGTCATTTGGAATTTTTAGAACACTATGGAAAATTTTATTAAAAATTGATTCAATCTGATTCATTAAGTTGTGTTTGGTTAGCCTGATGTTCCAATTAATGTATTATAGCATCATAAATATAAATATGAGCCCCTTAAGCTCTTTTGAGCTCATCCTTGTCAATTTTGAGTGCAAAAATTTGAGAATTTATTTAAGAGAGAGAGAGAGTGTGTGCAATTCTCTAGAGAGAGAAGAAGAGATTGAAGGAGAATTGAAGATCTTGGCTAAGATTCATCAAAACTAAGCTAGAGCTAGATTAATTCAAGACTATAGGTATGAATTCAACCCCTAATTTATGAATCTAAGTTATCAACATGAAGATTATGTGCTTAAATGTGTACATTGAGCTTAGAATAAGGAATTGGGTTACAATTCATACATGCATGCCCATGTAGGTGTTAATTTACCATGTTAGCTATGAGTTTCACCAAGTTGGTAAGTCAATCCCATGTTTTTTGAAGTCCTAAAAGAGAATTTGGATGAGAAATCCACATGCATGCATATTTATATGGAGTTTTGACATGTTGAGTTTGATTTTGAACATCTAAATTATTATGGTAAGTTATTTGGTACATGCATGTTGGAATTACCATGTTTAATCACTTGAATACATGTTTTGAGAAGGAATTTCTTACATGCATGGAGCTTATGAGCTCAATTTGCTAGTTTCATGAGTTTTGAAGAAAACAGTTTGAAAGATTTCACATGCATGTTTTGCTTCTTGAATTTCAAGATGAATTGTGAGCTTTTGGCAAACTCTTGGGCCATGATTTTATGAAATGACCTTAATTCTTCATATTTTACAAGTTTACTATGTTATCTCAAGTTTGGGGCCCAAGAGATGTGTTTTGAAGAGTTGAATTCGAGTTTTGAGCTTGGTGATCAAATATGGAAATTTCAGAATTTGCATCTACGCTCGAGCGTAGGAGTTCACGCTCGAGCAACCACTCACGAGTCGTCTTGCTTCTCGAGCGACCAAAAGTCAGCTCGAGCATGAAATGCAAGCTCCCAGAAGTTTCATATCTTTGCAGACCGCTCAAGTGAGGGAATCTGCGCTAGAGCGACCATCCTCATTTTGCATGTCCGCTCGAGCGAGGAAAGCTACGCTCGAGCGGGGACCCTGTTTTCAAAATTTTCACTAAGTGTTTTCCAAAACATTTTGGCATTCTCATTGCATCTTAGGCATTCCTAAGACTTAATTAAGCCATAGTAATGAGGTTATGGATTAGAAACACACTAAGAAAGGAATGCACTAAGTTAAGAGATTACAAGTGTGTGTTTTGATCTATGTGCTAAGAAAGAACAAGAAATAATGTAAAGAAAGCTAAGCCGTGATGGGCGTACGAATGTGTAATGATAAGATATGTTGGTGTTATGTACTTTTGTGTTTGTAGGTCAACGTCTGGAGATTGATTGACCGTTTATGAGAACCACTGTGAGTAATATCTCTATAAAGATATGTTGATATGAACTATGTTTCAACTGTTATGAGATAAGTTATAATTTCTGAAATGATATTTTTTATGTGAACGAATGTCCTATGTTTGGAATCTATTATGGCATCCATAGATAGTCCCAAGTCATGGAGGACGGCATGTAAATGCGGGTCCATGACATACATGTGATTATGAGATCTCGTTAGCCACTTCATTGTGGTGATATGTGTTTAATCAATATCCGGAATCGATTACTCTAGTCGGAAGACGATATGTGATGTGTTCTATGGGATGTACCATTATTATGTTCAGATCCGAGAATGATTATGCTATGATTTGTTTTACGCTTATGATATGTTCGAATTTCGTTCACTAACCTCTTTACCTTAATGTTATTCACTAGGCTTTAGCTCATTGTGTGTATCTATATGTATAGGTGGGCATTCTGGAGTTCGAGCCTGAAGGCTTTTGTCTGGATCTGTGTTCTGTTGCCAGCCAACCATTGTGCCTCACGTGGAGGTTCCTGAAGTGTCTCATGTGTTAAAGTTCTGGTTGTTTCCGTATATGAAACTTATTTGTTTTGTTGGTTGTACTTAAGATGTTATAGCTATGTGTGTGGGTATAATGTGAAAATGATTTTTGGTTATGTATATAAAGCTTTAAATATTCTGTTTCATATAAGTCAGCACAGCTCATTGGACAACTATATTTATGTATTTGCTTCTGCTAGCTGTAGACACCCCATTTTTGACCGTCTTCAAGACTCGGACGTCACCGTTTGAACACTCGGTGATTATCCATGTTTGTGTTCGTCTCGAGTTCCCGGAGGCCTTGGCAGCGCGCCTCGCCTTAGGACCTCTTGACTCGACTGCTTCGTGTTCGGTTTTGGCACCAAACACCTGTGTTTTCGCCTTGAAGGGCAGGGAATGGCTTTTTGGCCATCCTCACATCTCATCAGCCCTCCCCTATCATCACCGGTAGCACATATTTGCCATCTGCCATTGTTTCTTAAAAATAATGGCCGGTCGGCATTATGTTTAGCCGACCGGCACTTTATTGTGCCGATGACACTTTTTCCGGCCGAGACCTTTTCTTGAGGCGGGGTTTGAACCTTTTGAACCCCCTATTTTAGCTTCTTGAGGAAGCTTGAACCTTTTGACCCCCCCTTGGTTTAGCTTCTCCAAGAAGCTTGAACCTTTTGAACCCTTGGTTCTATCTTGAACCACTTGACCCTTTTTAGCTTCTCCAAGAAGCTTAAACCCTTTTAGCTTCTTGGAGAAGCTTGCACCTTTTTAGCTTCCAAGAGAAGCTTGCACCTTATTGGCTTCTCTTAGAAGCTTTGAGCCATTGCCTTGTCTATATAAAGGGGGCTTCTCCTTCCATTCAAGGGGTTAGAAAATCTGATATATATAGAATATATATCACTCTCTCTCTATGTCCCTCTCTCTCTACATTTGTATGTGTTAGAGTGCTCCAAAGTGAGGGATTCTTGGCCCCTTTACACACCACCTCTCAACCACACCTCCATCATCCATTCCAGCACATTGGAGGTCATTTGCAGAGGTTAGGAGCTCAGAAACTTGGACCAAGGGGTCTTTGGTTTCTTTGCTCTTCAAGGGTAAGCATCCATTTCCCTTAAACTTGCATTTTTTTGCTTCATTGTTTAGCCCTATTTACAAGTATTTTTGGGCTTCGATGTAAACTGTAAAGAGGCTTGTTTTGAGCCCTTCTTCAACATTGAAGAAGGGCTCAACCTTGTTTGGGACCCCCATGTATGACTTGCTTCATTACCCCTCTTTGGTCCTCTTTTTTTTGCATGTCTTTTTAGCCTACCATGCTTCTATTTTTGGGTCTTTGACAGGCCTGGAAAGGGTCTTAGTTTGACCCCCTCTACATGTCTCATGAAGGGTATTTGGCTGTTTGGTGCATCCTTTTGGTACTTCATGTTATACCCCTTTGTGGGCCTTAATCTTGCATTGCATTTTGAGCATGTGTGTATACTGTTTTGGGACTTGTCATCTACTGTAATTGTTCATATTTTTGGTCCCTCTTCAGTGTTGTAGAAGGACATTTTTCTGTTTGAGCATTGCATCCATCACTTGCCTCATTGCCTCCCTTGAGGAGCCATTTTTTTGCATGCCATGTTAGTCCCACTTGTGCTTACTGTCTTGCCATGCTTTGTACTATGAACATGCTTATTTTTGGGCTGTCTAGCTTCTGTCTTCATACTTCATGTTCATATCTTGCATATTTGATATAGCCATAAGCCATTTCATGTACCTAGTTTTGCATTTCGGGAGCGATTCCATGCATTTGGTTCCATTTCGCCATGTTTCGGGGCTGTTTTGCCCCTCATTTTGCTGCTGAAATTTGCATGTTTTGTATGCCATATTCCATGTTATGCCATGTCTCATTAGAGTGCCATTTCGTGCCGTAGGCGCGGTCCTCGGTTTGCGTGCCCGTGTGCACGCATTTCGAGGCATCTCATTTTCATCTAACGGCCTCTTATGTGGGTGTGGCTGAGGCTCTCTCATGTTAGTGTAAGTCCATATTGCATTGCGTATGCCATTTCCTCGGTTTGCGTGCCCGTGTGCACGCATTTTGAGGCATCTCATTTTCATCTCATGGCCGCTGATTTTGGCATGCTTGCGAGTTATCCATGTTAGTTTAAGTCCATCGTTGCATGTTGTTGCATGCCATGTTTGTTTACATGTTTAGGTTGCGAGCCTAGCATACATTGCTCATTTGCATGTTCATGTTGCATACTTAGCCGCCATGCCTAGGTTGCATTTCATTGAGTATGCATCCCTTGCCTCTTGACCAATCATGATAGGGGTTGGGGCCCTTTAATTTGTTTTGTTCTTGCATTCCATTTGATATCAAAGTTGCTAACTTGGCTTTCGGGCCATCATGCATTGAAATGCGTGATTGATGGCCCGGGGGTCGAGGGCCATGCTCCCTTGAGTCCATTACATGAAAGGGAGTGTGTCCATGCATACATTTGCCTAGAAATTCTATGCCTTGCCCGGGTTCTTTTATTCTTTGTCAAAAGCATCTTCTGAGAATTTTGTGCCGACCGGCAAGATATAGAGTGCCGACCAAGCAATGTACTTATTGCCGATAGCTTCATTTCCAGGTGGACTTTATACACGGCGGTGGACATTCTATCCAGGTGATGATCTTTAGGATTGGAGCCTGTTCGGGACTTTTGCAATTTTCGGAGACGGTGAAAGCAGAGGCAACAAAGATGGCATGGTGCGGATTTCTGGGCAAGTCGGACTGAAGCATACATCATTCGCGCATCCCGAGGCGGAGGCTGTGGCCATCTCTTCTTTGCATTTAATTTAATTAGATTAAAGGTCTTGTAATAATTTATTCGTTTATTTTTCTTGGACTGTATTATTATTTTGGGCCCTCCGATCTGTAATAAGTGTGTGTGAGTGGTGTGCATGTCTTCCAACCCCCACTTCTTTCTTCTCTTTTATTTACCTGCTTATGATGGTAGATTAGGGCATATTTAATTTAGCATACCTTATGATAGCATGCGTGCATCCATACATTTGTCTAACATGCACTGGGCTCGGTACATCATACAAACTGCATTGTATTTCAATTCCAAATTGAATACGTGATAGTTGTAGCATTTCACATGCCATGTCTAGGATAGCCGAGCCTGCCTAGATTACATCTTTGCATGTGTTGCATTAGACATTTCAGTATGCTTAGGTCCATGCACGGACTGCTAATAAAGCTTCTGTTTTGGCTTGGAGTACTAGGTGAGTTTTTACACTTTAGCATCCTTGCATGTGTGTGAGTGTTGCCATAACAGTATGCTTACCATGCGGCTAAGTGCTTACATGAAATAAACTGTTTGAATGCCTGTGGGTGGAGGTTGGACTGTTTGAGTTGGAATAACTCATTGAAATCCGTGTTTTAGCCTACTTGCGGGTAGCAAATTCGAACTGTTTTCAAAACAAACGGATATGCAATGCTTATTTCCAAATTAGGCAATCTAGTCTATACTTGTTTGCCGTGCCCATAACATAGTAATTCTAGGCTAATAATTGGAATAAGAACACATAACGTTTTCAAAAACGGATATCACGGTTAGTAGAGACCGGTCTTCGGACCGGGCGAAAGGGGGTGCTCATAGCTGACCTTCCCCGATCATACCCAAGCTCCCGAGCCAAGACACTTGGTGATGACGGACACGTGGCCTTCGGTACCGAGTCAGGGTTTCCTAAATTTCCCATTTAAAAATATTTAGGTGGCGACTCTGTAATCTGGCAAAGCAGTCCATGTTTGGCACTACTTTTCAAAAAAATCTGTTTTTCTTCAAAACAATTTGCCGGATTTGGACTCTTTGGTTCAGATTTAGAACCGTGACACAAATTGAGTCTGAACTGTTAGATGGAAGCCCACGGGCGCGTCTACACTAGCCCCTCAATTTTGCTAATCCGTTCAGAGGCCTTCGGTAATCTAAGGATTACTGGCCGATTACGATGCTAAACCTATAGGGGCGGGTTTGGGTCATGACATAGCGGTATCAGAGCACGAGTTATACCGTACACACGAGTCCATATGAGCTATAGGATGTCCTAGAAATGAAATAGGGACATTGCATTATCATGTGTAAATATGAGACCTATTATGAACATATCTTTAATGAAATAAAATGAAATGAAACCTATGAGCATGAATAAAGAAGTTATGTGAATATATTGAGTTGTGATAAAATGACAAACTGTTTGATTCGAAGCGAAAATGAAGCATGAAATCAGTAAGAACTTTTCCATATTGACAATCACCCTGGTTATGCTTAGATGGAAGAAATGAGAAATGTAGACGAATCTGAATCTTCTGATGCTAAAATTAGCCGGTTAGAAAGAATGGTTGAAGCCTTAACCGAATCCGTGAGACAACAACAACAAAGGCAAATACATGTACCTGAACCAGGTAATTATGATATGATAACACTGACACAGAAATATAGTAAGATGAAACCACCAGAATTTCTAGGGGGTATTGAACCGTTGAAAGCCGAGGCTTGGGTTTTGGAAGCTGAGAAAATATTTGAAGTATTTCCGTGTACTGAGGCACAGAAAGTTTTGTTGGCAACATTCACGCTCAAAGAAGAAGCTAGGAGATGGTGGATGTTAGTACAAAATGATAATGAAGGTGTGACATAGGATAGATTTAAAGAAATTTTCTTTGAAAAATATTTTCCCCAATGCATCCGAGATAGAAAGGTATCCGAATTTGTACAACTAAAACAAGGCGATATGACTATGGCCGAATATGAAGCAAAATTTACTAAACTAGCCTGATATGCACCGCACACGGTAGACACTAACTACAAAAAGGCTAGAAAATTTGAAGATGGACTTGATTTAGACGTGTATGACCGAATCGGCGTTTTAAAATTGCCAAAGTATGTGGACGTTCTTGATAGGGCCTTAATGTCTGAGGCAAACATAGCGGCCTTAAAAGTATCAAAATCAACATCATCAACTGAATCAGAGGGAAAGAAACAAAAGAAACAGAAAGTTCAAATGACCAGAAACTTGATGACCTTTGTGAATGAAAAATCTACGGCAATAACTTTGAACAATGAGAGTCAGGGAAGCAATGTGAACAATGATATACCTATCTATGGAGAATGTGGGAAACAACATTGGGGCATTTGTTGCCGCCTATCAGGAGCTTGTTTTAGATGTGGACAGAAAAGACACTTGGCTAAATCTTGCTCACGAGCTCATCCGAACAACACCTAGAGGCAAGGAAGGGTTTACATCCTAGTTCTAGGAGATGCTCGGAATACTGAAACAACTGACGCAGGTATTACCTTAATTATGTGTAAAATGTGTGTATGAAAAGTGAATTGGGAAATCTGTATGACCATGACTTGAATTGAATTGTTATATATTGACTGAAACCGTTGAATGATTAGACCCATGAACTCGAATTATATACATGAATTAGTCACGTATGGAACTTCCGAAATTGAGAACCTATGTTAGTTTGGAAGAATGAACTTTTGTTTATGAAATTGTGAACGAATGCCTAAATGATAATTGATCCTAGACTCGTATCTGTATATATATGTCCTTGCTTGTAATACTATTAGAATTGATGGGGTTGAACTATGGTTAATGAACACTTTGAGACCTACTGTTTGATATGAACTATTGTGTCTGACCTTTTGAACTATGCTCGAACTGTTAAACATGGGGACACACTATGATTGACTGTATATGGAACATGTTTAGACCTACATATATCTATACCTTTGCGTGGGGTGTTAATTAATCGAACTCAACACATTCTTTGTATCCGTTGCATTTGTATCTAGACTGAGTAGACTTATGACTTGTTGCCTTAACTATCGTATCTGGAGAAACTGTTTTGTGTTCATCTGTACATTGAACTCGTGAATCCGTATTGGGAATGTTATTAGATTCTGAACATGCACATATATGACTATACCTTTGCTCAGAATGATCGATATGTTATTTGTTTTGATAACTTGACCGTTAGGACTATGACTCTGGGATTGTATGACTAAGTAAAGACCCTGAGCGATAAACTCTAAACTGTGAACTACGATTGTTAAAAATTGACAAGACTATTTGACTAAACCAGCGAGCCTATGCTTTAAGGACTGTATGACCGAATTGGAACTTCTGCATAACAAATTGCTATATTGACTATGATGTTTATCTCTCGATATGAACAATTGCATGCCTATACACTTACATGTAAACTTATTTGGAGAACATATCGTATATGACCTGAAACACTTCGATATGACTATTATGATTCATGGCTCTGAGGTGATTTTGAGAACTAATGAACTTAGAACCACTGTAGAACTATTGACTGTGTACCTAAGCGAATGGAGTATGAACTATAGAACCAAATGTGCTTCGTTTGAAAATGATGGAGATGAAACTTTTATCTAATCTGATCTGATAGAACCTTGGTTTGATGAGACCTTTGTTTGAACTGATAGAACTTTTGTTTAATGGCATACGCTCTGAACTTCTGTTTGATTTGATTGGATGGAATTTTCATCTGATGTGATCCGATAGGACTTTACTTTGATTTGATCTGAGGAGAACCTTACCTAATTCGAGAACCATTATCTGGTTTGATTACATTATAGGGGCTTGTGAATTGCTTATGATTGAATGACAGGGTTGTGTTGCTAAAGGAACTAACCGAATGAAAATTTGAATCAATTTTGAACACTTACGAAGAATATGAATGGTCAATAGCTGACTATGTGATTATAAATAGCTTTTAATCATATGCCTAGAACTGATTGGAACACACGTGAATGGGATTATAGAATTTTGTAACTTATGCTTGGAGAATATGGAAATACTGTATACATGACATGTGGTTAATTGCTCTAGTATTACCGTTACTACCATGAACTTGTTTGACTAAGAGAATGATTGCTTTTGTGTTACTGTACTTCGAAATTGATGGGACTTATTGACAACAGACTAGTTTGATTGTAAACTCTGACTACCTGGAAGTATATGTAATTAGTATGTTCTGTGAATGACTACTTCTGTATTAACACGTAGTACGATTGAATCTGTGGGAACTAAGGCTGATGAATGGTATATGAATGATTACTTCAGAATTACGTTTACTGCTATGGGGTTAATGGACGAATTTGCCTTGTATTCCTGATAACTTCAGAATGACCTGGACTGACTGTGGTGGATTATCGAATTGAAAACCAAATTGAACAAAGACCGGAAGGATGACTCGGAAATGAATAAACCAAGTCTTTGTGACTTGACAAGAGGAAATTACTTATGAAAATGGAAATAATGTGAATCTATGACATTCGATAAGTATTTGATATAAGTAATGTGAGTAATAACTCTGTAAAGTTATGTTTAATTATAAGTATTTTCTGACTGATATGATACGATCTGTTTTCTAAAATGCTATTTTATGAATCATGATTGAATGTCTACTTTTCTGAAATGTATTTGTGGCACCCTTAGTTCACGTGGCCCTCACCCGGAGGTAAGAATATCCTGGCCAATATGTATGTGGCCCTCGCCCGGGGGTAACAATACCGTGGCCTATATTCAGGTGGCCCTTGCCTGGGGGTAACAATACCATGGCTACTTGCGCACAAGATATGGACCTTATGGTTGTCGGTACTGACTATACATGTGGGTCTCAGGACCAAGTGGATATGATAGTTAATGGGTGTACCACGTATGATCTTATACAAAATATGAATACAAATATGACAATGAAAATGAACATGTACATGAATCTATTTTTGATTTGAAATCTGAATGTGCATAAGGCTCTGTTTTGATATGAACCTTAAGCTCTGTATATGATTTATGATTTTGTTCCTAGTACGGAGATAATGTTGAGATTAGGTTATGAATATGGTTATGCTTCTGTTTTGCAGAGTTAAAGTTATATTTATGATAAACATCATTTCTTTTGATATAAGATAACTTGAGTTTGGAGGACCAAACTTCTTAAGGTGGGGAGACTGTAATAACCCGGATCCACAATTAGCCACTAATCGATAATTGAGGATGTTAATTAAGTGGATAAAATAAATTGTGGGTGTATTATGTAATTTGCATGATCTTTGGCTTCTATCTGTTACTTGTAGAAATATTTGTCTGGAATTCCGCTTTAATACGAAAATTGAAAGCCTTATCGGCATCCGAAATCGGAATTAGTCACATTAACATGTCATTTGGAATTTTTAGAACACTATGGCAAATTTTATTAAAAATTGATTCAGTCTGATTCATTAAGTTGTGTTTGGTTAGCCTGATGTTCCAATTAATGTATTATAGCATCATAAATATAAATATGAGCCCCTTAAGCTCTTTTGAGCTCATCCTTGTCAATTTTGAGTGCAAAAATTTGAGAATTTATTTTAGAGAAAGAGAAAGTGTGTGCAATTCTAGAGAGAGAGAAGAAGAGATTGAAGGAGAATTGAAGATCTTGGCTAAGATTCATCAAAACTAAGTTAGAGCTAGATTAATTCAAGACTATAGGTATGAATTCAACCCCTAATTTATGAATCCAAGTTATCAATATGAAGATTATGTACTTAAATGTGTATGTAGACACCCCATTTTTGACCGACCTTAAGACTCAGACATCATCAATTGAGCGCTTGGTGATGTTGCATATTGTGCTCGTTCTGAAGTTGTGGAGTCCCGGCTACGAGCCTTGCCTCCGGACTTCTGGACTCTTTTGTGCTTTGCCTCGATTTGCGAACCAGGCTTCGTTTTCTCTGTTTTCTCTTCCCAAAGGGAGGGAGAGGTCTAGTAGATCATCTCTCAGTGGCCGTAGGCTACGTTTCATGGTCGTAGGCCATTTTTTCCCATTTTGGAGCCCAGTTCCCGGTTTTCGGAGCTGTCAGGCCGTGTGCCTCGATTCGGGACTGCCTAACCATCTCCGATTGCCCCGATTTTTGGCATGCATCCTATTTACTCCCTTTTGAGGGACACTGTGGTCCGAGAGACCAACTTCGTGGTCGGACACCACTTCCGGTGCCTAACAGCCCACTTTCGGGGCCCCAAACTGCGTGTTTCGGCTCCCGAACCCTCATCTTGCATTTTTGGGCCCCGACCCGAACTTGAGATAGTCATATTTTGAGGTCCTTTTCATGTTTGATTAAGGACCTTTTACTGTTTGACATCTCCATCTGTCACTTGTCTCTTTACCTCTTTTTTAGGCCTGTTTTGCACGGTATTTTAGGCGTACTTTTGGGCTGTGTTGGACTTGGTCATAAACTAAAAAGTGTCTTATTTTGAGCCCATTTTCAACTTTGTTGAAGGGCTCTCGGCCATTTGAGACCCGCAGCTATCACTTATCCCTTTAACCACCTTTTGGCCCTTTTTGGTGCACCCTTTGCTCAAGGCTTCTTGAGAAAGCCTTGACCCCTTGTCTTGGCTTCCTCAAGAAGCCTACCAGCTGTCCAAGCTTCTCAAATAATCCTTGCACCCTTTGCCCCTTTGCTTTAGCTTCTTGGAGAAGCTTGGAGCTTAGTCCATTGCCTATATAAAGAGCCCTTCTCTCCCATTGCAAAGGGTTGGAGGTTTTGAACAAAAAAAACTAGAGGATATATACATACATTCTGATATATACATATATCCCTCCATCTCTCTCTATATCTATCCCATCCAAGCCTCCAAACACCCTTGTTCTTGGGCCATTCCTTCACCAACTCATAGCACAAGGCACCCTTGCTCCTTTCCATCAACTTAGGGCTATTTTGCAGAGGCTAGAAGCTCATTTCCTTGGATCAAAACCTGCTGGTTTGCTACTCTACAAGGGTGAGTCATTTTCTTCCCCTTTCTAGCCTTTTCTTGCTTCATATCTAAGCCGTATTTTCTCGCATCTTTGGGCTCCGACCTAAACTTCAAATCATCATATTTTGAGGTCCTCTTCATGTTTGATTGAGGACCTCTTGCTGTTTGAGGACAGTAGCTAGCACTTCCTTCATTAGCCCTCTTTATGCCATAATCTTGCATAGTATGTTTGGCTTGTGTATAATCTGTTTTTGAGCATGTAATAAACTGTAAGTAGGCTCATTTTGAACCCTTCTTCAACATTGAAGAAGGGCTCAACCTTGTTTGGGACCCCTATCTTGCACTTGTTTCATAATCTCTTCTATTTACCGTAATCTTGCATGCTTTGTTAGCCTATCTTGCTTCTATTTTTGGGCCATCATCAGAACTGAAATGGGTCATATTTTGACCCCCTGGAAATATTTCATTAAGGGTTTTTTCTTGTTTGATGAATTTTTGGTGTACCTCATGTTGTAGCCTCTTGTTGGCCTATTTCTTGCATGGCATTCTTAGCATGTTTTCATACTGATTTCGGGGCTGTCATAAACTGAAAATGTTCATATTTTGTGTCCCTCTTCAGTTTTGTAGAACGGAATTTTTATGTTTGAGCTTTGCATCTTACACTTGCTTTGTAATGCTCTACTTTGTCTAGAAATGAGCCACGAGTTTAGGCCATGTTTCTTGCATGTATGAGCCTCACTTCATGAAGATATTAGCATCATTTTGCCATATCTAGGTCTTTTGGCCACTGGTTTTACCATTTTTGGCATGCTTAATGTAGTTGCTTTGCATTATGGCTTGTTAGCCTTGGGTATGTGATCCATGAACATGCATTGGTTAGGCTATTTAAGTGATTTGGAGTCATTTAACATGCTATTTCAGTCCCTATACCATGCTCACATGTCTCCATTTATCACCTCTTCCATGTCTTGAAGTGTTGGTCTCTTATGCTTTAAAGAGGGCATTGTGCATGCTTGTATGTTTAATGCATTTTGGGGCTGCCATATCAAGGTTTTTGGGTTTATTTTTGCATGATGGAACTCTGTTTTTGCTTAAATAATTCATGCCATGATTGGTCTTGGTAGTGGTGGAAGGGTGCTCCCTTTTTGTGCCTTAATCTTAGGCCATTTGACTTGCATGCTTGCACAAGTATTGATCACCACTTTGGGCATGTTTCGCCACTGTTTTGGGTTGGTTTGAGGGCTGCCCCATTGTGGTTAATTCCACTTTTGCATGCTTGCATCATGTTTGTTGCGTGCTTGAGTAATGAGGTCTTGTCACATGCTAACTCTATTGCATAAATGGTCCATGTTTGTATTACACTTTGCACCTTGCATGCTTAGTATTGCACACTTGCCATAGTATGTTGCATTGCATTTGGTATGCCTTGCATTTAACCTCATATTGCATCATTTAAGCCATGTTGCATACATGCATTCCATGTCTTGGTTTGGGATGTCAAACCAAGTGTAAGGGTTGAGAGGGGTTCACACTTTAAGTGGTGCAACTCGTCTCAATTCTTGGTCACCAAGACCTTTGACTAACACATGATAAGGCCTTGGATTTCATTTGTTTGTTTGCATGCATTACCATTAAAATGCAACCTTGGTTCCTTAGGCCATCATGTATCAACATGCATAATTGATGGCCCAAGAACCAAGGGTCATGCTTCCTTGAGTTCCCAAACATGATAGGAGGCAATGGCCGTGCATACATATGCCTAAAACCCATGCCATGCATTCTTTGGTCTGCTTCTTCTTTGTCAGCGTCCCTGCAGAACTTTACGCCAACCGCGATATAATGTGCCGACCGGCACTATATTTTCAGCCGATAGCCTCCAGAGCAGCCGGTGGTAAATTTAAGCGGCCGGTGGTCATTTCCTCTAGCCGGTGGTGCACTACAGTTCATTTGGAAGGCATTCTGGGACTCAGGTAATTTTTGGAGAGACAGGGCAGTAAAAATAGAGGCAGCAGTGCTATGGCGCGGGTTTTTCGGGCAAGTCGGATTCGAGCATGCATCGTTCGCGCATCCCGAGGCAGGGCTGGGGCCCCCTTTCTCTTATGTTGTTATTAATTTGATAATTAGAAAATTTGTAATAATTAATTTATTCTGTATTTGAACTGTATTATTTTGGGACTGTATTATTCTTTTGGTCCCTCTGTGTGAGGGCATATTTGTAATAAGGGTGTGTGAGTGTGTGTATGTCTTCCAACCCCCATTTCTTTCTCCCTTTTATTTACCTGCTTACGATGGTAGATTAGGGCATATTTAATTTAGCATACCTCATGCAATGCATGCGTGCATCCATGCATTTGTTGACATGCATCGGGCTCGGCACATCATACAAACTGCATCGTACTTTCAATTCCAAATTGAATACGTGTTATTTGTAGCATTCCATATGCCATGTTTAGGATAGCCGAGCCTGCCTAGATTACATCTTTGCATGTGTTGCATTAGACATTTCAGTATGCTTAGGTCCATGCATGGATTTCTAATAAGCTTCTGTTTTGGCTTGGAGTACTAGGTGAGCTTTTATGCTTTAGCATATCGCATGTGTGTGAATGTTGCCATGATAGCATGCTTACCATGAGGCTAAGTGCTTATGTGATATAACTACTTGAATGCCTGTGGATGGAGGTTGAATTACCTAAATTGGGACAATGCATTAAAAACTGTGAGTTTTAAAGCCCACTAGATAGTGGCAAAACTGTCTTTTCTAAAAGCCCACTTGAGGGTGGCAAAACCTGCATTTTAGCCTACTTGCGAGTAGCAAACCATTTTCAAAACAAACATGTAATGTTTTATTCCAATTTAGGCGATTTGGTCTATACTTGTTTGCTGTGCGCATAACATAGTAACTCTAGGCTAATAACCGGAATAAGAACATATAATGTTTTCAAAACTTGATATCACGGTTAGTAGAGGCCGGTCTTCAGACCGGGCGAGAGGGGGTGCTCATAGCTGACCTTTCCCGATCGTACTCAAGTTCCCGAGCCGAGGCAACTTTGGTGATGACGGACACGTGGCCTTTGGCACCGAGTCAGGGTTTCCTAAATTTTCCAAAAATAAAATATTTAGGTGGCGACTCTATAATCTGGCAAAGCAGTCCATGTTTGGCACTACTTTTCAAAAATCTGTTTTTCTTCAAAACAATTTGCCGGATTTGGACTCTTTGGTTCAAGATTAAGAACCGTGACAATCGAGTCTGAACTGTAGTGACCCCAATATGAACGGAACGGGACTTAACCCTCCCGGGGCGTTTGGGGACGTCTACAGTGTACATTGAGCTTAGAATAAGGAATTGGGTTACAATTCATACATGCATGCCTATGTAGGTGTTAATTTACCATGTTAGCTATGAGTTTCACCAAGTTGGTAAGTCAATCCCATGTTTTTTGAAGTCCTAAAAGAGAATTTGGATGAGAAATCCACATGCATGCATATTTATATGGAGTTTTGACATGTTGAGTTTGATTTTGAACATCTAAATTATTATGGTAAGTTATTTGGTACATGCATGTTGGAATTACCATGTTTAATCACTTGAATACATGTTTTGAGAAGGAATTTCTTACATGCATGGAGCTTATGAGCTCAATTTGCTAGTTTCATGAGTTTTGAAGAAAAGAGTTTGAAAAATTTCACATGCATGTTTTGCTTCTTGAATTTCAAGATGAATTGTGAGCTTTTGGCAAACTCTTGGGCCATGATTTTATGAAATGGCCTTAATTCTTCATATTTTACAAGTTTACTATGTTATCTCAAGTTTTGGGGCCCAAGAGATGTGTTTTGAAGAGTTGAATTCGAGTTTTGAGCTTGGTGATCAAATATGGAAATTTCAGAATTTGCATCTACGCTCGAGCGTAGGAGTTCACGCTCGAGCAACCACTCTGAGTGCGTGCGCTTCCGCTCGAGCAACCAAAAGTCAGCTCGAGCGTGAAATGCAAGCTCCCAGAAGTTTCATATCTTTGCAGACCGCTCGAGTGAGGGAATCTGCGCTAGAGCGACCATCCTCATTTTGCATGTTCGCTCGAGCGAGGAAAGCTACGCTCGAGCGGGGACCCTGTTTTCAAAATTTTCACTAAGTGTTTTCCAAAACATTTTGGCATTCTCATTGCATCTTAGGCATTCCTAAGACTTAATTAAGCCATAGTAATGAGATTATGGATTAGAAACACACTGAGAAAGGAATGTACTGAGTTAAGAGATTACAAGTGTGTGTTTTGATCTATGTGTTAAGAAAGAACAAGAAACAATGTAAAGAAAGCTAAGCCGTAATGGCCATACGAATGTGTAATGATAAGATATGTTGGTGTTATGTACTTTTGTGTTTGTAGGTCAACGTCTGGAGATTGATTGACCGTTTGCGAGAACCACTGTGAGTAACATCTCTATAAAGATATGTTGATATGAACTATGTTTCAACTGTTATGCGATAATTTATAATTTCTGAAATGATATTTTTTACGTGAACGAATGTCCTATGTTTGGAATCTATTATGGCATCCATAGATAGTTCCAAGTTATGGGGGACGGCATGTAAATGCGGGTCCATGACATATATGTGATCACGAGATCTCGTTAGCCACTTCATTGTGGTGATATGTGTTTAATCAATATCCGAAACCGATTACTCTAGTCGGAAGACGATATGTGATGTGTTCTATGGGATGTACCATTATTATGTTCAGATCCGAGAATGATTATGCTATGATTTGTTTTACGCTTATGATATGTTTGAATTTCGTTCACTAACATCTTTACCTTAATGTTATTCACTAGGCTTTAGCTTATTGTGTGTATATATATGTATAGGTGGGCATTCTGGAGTTCGAGCCTGAAGGCTTTTGTCTAGATCTGTGTTCTGTTGTCAGCCAACCATTATGCCTCACGTGGAGGTTCCTGAAGTGTCTCATGTGTTAAAGTTCTGGTTGTTTCCGTATATGAAACTTGTTTGTTTTGTTAGCTGTACTTAAGATGTTATAGCTATGTGTGTGGGTATAATGTGAAAATGATTTTTGGTTATGTATATAAAGCTTTAAATATTCTGTTTCCTATAAGTCAGCACAGCTCATTAGACAACTATATTTATGTATTTGCTTCCACTAGCCCCTCAATTTTGCTAATCAGTTCAAAGGCCTTCAGTAATCCAAGAATTACTGGCCGGTTACGATGCTAAACCTATAGGGGCGGGTTTGGGTCGTGACAGCAATCCTCGGGTTCAACCAACTACATTTGCATCTTGTTTGTTTGCCCAAGTCTTATGGCCTTGTCAAAAGGGGTCATCCTTGGGCTTTGACATTCATTCACATCAAGAGATGACTTTGAGTTCTATCAAAGAAGGGCAACTGTAGATACTCCATTTTGATTACTCGATAATGAAAACAAGAATGTGTTTCACACATAATTCTCAGTATGAATTAAGAAATTTGTGCTTCATTTCCAACCCTAAGATTGTTTTGGCCAAGTGTTCAAGTCTCATTCGAAACTCTCTTTCAAAACTTTTTTTCCGCACTTTGTTCCAAATATTTTCGTAGTGTTACGAGGCTCACTTTAAAACTTTAAAATGAAACTTTTGTTGAGAAAATCGAGCAAAGAACAATGTGGAAATAGGAAGAAAAGACAATAATTCTATCAAAAAATCACGTTTTGTGCAAAATAGTTAACTATGGCCAATTATTTGGCCGGCCGGCCAATTAGCCGGCCAGCCAACTAAGATTTTTTGGCTGGCTAGCCAATAAATTGACTGACCAGCTAATATGCCTAGAAGCAGGGTAGTTTCGGCAGAATTCTTATTGAATGTGTGTGGGTCATGCCATTTCAGATCTTTTGTTGATATATTCATGCACGAGGTACACACCCACCCCCTCCATTATCATCATTTCGTCTCCATTGTCAAAAGGGAGTTTGTTCTCTTCCCAAAAGTGGGTATGCAATGCAACCACCTATATCATCCCATCAACATTGTCTCCAATCTTGTCTTGCACATTCTTGACTTTGCATTCCCTAATTGTCTATATGGAGAGGATCAGAATGTATGTATTAAAACAAAAAACAAAAAAACAAAAAAAACAAAGAAAAAAAAAGAAAAGAAAAGAAAGAGAGGAATGAATTAAGAGAGGAGAGGTAGAGAGAAAAAGAGAGAAGTTTATGTTTTGAGCCAAAACACTTCCATTTTTCGATACACTAATATACCACATTTTCATACATCAAAACCATCCCATAAATTCTGTTATAGCCAAGTTCCAAGGGCCTTGATCAAAAGAGAGTGAGTGTTGTTGACATTGAGAAAAAACAGAGAGTTGTAACTCTTCCTCCCTCCCCCCCCCACCCCCACCCCCACCCCCCTCCCACACACACACACACACACTGTTAAATAGTTCAAAAACATCATTCAAATGAGAATTTCGAATTTTTGAACTGAGGATTGAGAACACACTTCCTAAACTTGAGGGTGATCAAAAGGAAGTTTAAAAATCAAATCCTTCTTTGGAAGGTAAATTTTGCACACTTTTTATTTTCTTTTAGTTTCTTGCATTTTCTTTCTTCTATTGCTTTTCTTGCTTTGATTTCATGTTATAAACCTGTTGTAAGCTAACTGGAAGTTGTTAGTTGAGCCACTTGCATATTTTCCGTTTGTTTTTCTAGTGTTTGAACAAAACAGAGTTTCGGCCTAGCTTGATTGACTGGCTGGCCGGCCAGCTACTTTTTCCTAGACAGAACCCAGTAGCCTCCCGGTATCGAGCAGAATAGTCTCCAATGGTCTTTGAGGCCCTCTAAAGCTTCTTTTTTTTTTTTATTTCTTATAGTATTAAGAGAGATTTGTGAGGATTTAATTTTTGTTGTAATATTTTTCCTCTTCTCCCAATTCAGGTTTGTATGATTCAAAACGATGTAATTACCCCATCCCCACTTCTTTCTATTACCGTTCTTTTATTTTCTTTCCCTATCCATACATATGTAATATATTTTTCTTATCATCGTCATATCCATTCTTTGCATCCATGCTTTATGCCTTAAGATCTAGCTAAATTTGTATTTGTGGGTTTAATCGACTATTATGTGATTTTGTGCACTACCTCATATTTTGAGATGTTTCACATGCCATGTATTAGAATTCTAATCTTTAGCTGCATTTCATGTGTGAATTGCATTAGGATCTTGTATATAGGATCATGCATTTGTTTACTAACTTTGTTTTGTAACTGTTTGTGGGACGTTAGTAAATATGCAAGTTTCTGTGCTTTAGCATCCCGCCTGTGTGTGTGTGTGTTTTTTTTTTTTTTTCTATGTTTAGCATCCTACCATGTGGCTACGTGCTTATTTGATATAACTCTATGCATGCTAGTAGGTGAAGGTTATGTTGTTTAATTTGGAATAAAATTGATTTTCATGATTGCACTATTCAAAACATTTTCAAAATAATAAAATCAAGCTGTTCCAAAATGGACGATACAACATATATTTGTTTGCTTCACATAGTAAATTTTAGGATTTATTATTAATAACCGGAATATGAACAAATAAAGTTAATAAAGATCATATCATGACTTAGTAGAGGCCGATCTTTTGCTCAGGTGAGCGGAGGTGCCCAATTAATGACCTTTCCCTCTCATACCTAATGTTCCGAGCCAAGCATCCTTGGTTACGATGAACAGTGGCCTCGGCATGAGTCACGGGTTTTCTAATTTTTTCAAAATATTAGGTGGCAACTCTGAGACCAGATGACGCAGACCATTTCTGGCAATGTTTTGTAATAAAATAGATTTTCAATAAAGTTGCCAAATCTAGACTCTCATCTACGTTTCACATTGCACTCGTGAGACTAGATCAAAAAGACTAAAGGTTAGAATTGTTTAACATGTGCGGGTACCTCCCTAGCGGCGTTATAGAGGGAAATGAGTTAAACCAATGGAAAAGAGTAGGGCAAAAGAGACAGAAAGCATACAAGTAGAAGCATGGGGCCATACCATGTAGCCCATATAAGAAAAATGTTGCTCTGGCTCACGGAGAACCACCAAGCGAGAGCTGATATCATCTACCTCAAGGAATTAATCCATCCCGGCCCGCGGGGCATGAACGGAAGACGTATAAGTCATAGGATCAAAGGGAGGGAATTGTCTTTTCATGAGATAATTTGTCATAAGCAACACAATGAGAAGCAAGGCAAAAAGTGGCAAAAACAGTGGGATATGATGCAAAGATGACATAAACAGTGAAAAAGTGCAGAAAATGGGACAAAAGCTTAGGTGCTTATGTGTTTATGGACTATACGAGACAATGATGGCGATAGAATGACTTGCATGGGTAAATATTCACATACACAAAGGAAACATGTGGAGAAACTCTTGGCATTCGTGGAAATAATCAGAAAATCACCCTAAAAACTCATATAAAGCTGTAAAAACATGCAACAATGAAGGAAAGCTGAAAAATGGCAGAGAAGATGTGAAAATACCTAGGAATAAGCATGAAGTAGCCGAAACTCAGAGCTGTTTGGTAGAAACGGAGACCACAAAGTGATGAATATGAAAGGACGTGCGGAAACTCGAACCACCGAGCAACCAAAGAACACTAGAGTTGAGAAAGTTAGAGAGAAAGATAAAGGATTTTCGGATGGAAGAGTGAAGGAAATGAAGGCTTATGAGCATTAAACCCTCTGGGTCCTGACAGAACCACATACGACGGCTGAGTGTGCGCGTGCACATTGTTTGTACATGTGCATAAGCTTGTACGTGCCCATATCGGCCAGATAGGCACGCACATATTTCTATGATTGGCCCATATGCATGGCCAAGTTGTGGCACCCTCAGAACATCCTCAAGGCACGGGTACATCCTAAACTCAAGTTTAAACATTAGCACATCTTTTGAGGCACACCATTTTGTCATCTCAAGCATTGGCATGTATTTTAAGGCACAAGCATTGGCACAAATTTTGAGGCATAATTATTTGATCATTTATGGCATTAGCACTAGTACACAAATCACTTTGCATGTCAAAAATATTCCTTAAAACCACATTTGGCATCATGACAAAATAACTTGCAAATTTTGGCACCCACTTGATAAAACTTGGCATATGGCACCACTTAATACATTTTGGTAAACACCTGGCACCGCTTAATACATCATGGTAAAGTCAAAGCCACTAGGTTTCACATGGCACCCATTTAAACCTCTATGCCTTGCTGATGTGAGCACGAAAAGGAATCACTTGGTATTTAAATTCCCACGTCTTGTCGAGGTACGCATGGAATAGCATCTAAACCACTATGTCTTGCCGATGTAAACATGGAAAGGAATCACTTGGCATTTAAATTCCCACATCTTGCTTATGCGAGCATGGAATAGCATCTAAATCTCCATGTGTAGCAGATGCAAGCATGGAAAGGAATCACTTGGCATTTAAGTTCCCACGTCTTGCCGATGCACACGTGGAATAGCATCGAAACCTCAATGTCTTTCCGATACGAGCATAGAAAGGCATCACTTGGCATTTAAAATTCCCATTTCTTGCCGACATGAGCATGGAATAGCATTTAAACCTCTGTGTCTTGTCGATGCGAGAATGGAAAAGCACTACTTGGCATTTAAAATTTCCACGTCTTGCCGATGCAAGGGTCGAATAACATTTAAACCCCCATGTCTGGCGGATGCAAGCATGGAAAAGGCACCACTTGGCATTTAAACCACCATGTCTTGCTGATGCGCTCATGGAGACGACATCAAACAAATCTCCATGCCTTGATGATACGAGCATGGAAAGGCACCTAACAAACTCTGTGTCTTGCCGATGTGAGCACGGAATGGCATTCATTAAACCCCATAACTCGTCAATATGAGCACAAGATAGCACCACTTGGCCTTTAAATACCTCCATGACTCATTGATACAGGCATGGAAAATTTCCATTTGGCTCTTAATGAAACCATCCATCGTCGATACGAACATGGAATGGCATACAATAACACACCCTTGCCTCGTCAATACGGGCATATAATGGCATACCTTGGCATCACTCTAACCACACTGTGGTGTGCTATTATTTGGAATAGTTTTCTCTGAAAAAATTTACAGGATTGGCACAAACTTGGAAAAGAATGCAAAGGAACTTGGCATAGCAACGGTAAGGTGAGTATGGCAGGTATCATCCGTCTCTTCCTTTTTGATGCATGCTTGGATAAATGCCTGAGTGCTTGTTGCACACACACACTTACATATAAATTGTTGCACAACCGCCCCCGAACTACACTGGTCTAATTCCTTGCAAACAAGGATATGTAGGCAGCTTGCGGGTCCAATCACTTGCATGAATGAATGGCACTACCTTAAGCCTTAGGGTTATTTCAACTGGGATGGTCTTTGATCTTTGACATTCGCTTCTCATCACATCATGATTGTTTGAGCTCTGTCAAAAAGAGGCAACTGTAGACACCCCATTTTAATTGATCCTAAGACTTCGGACGCTTGCAAGCCTTCCGATGATGAAATGGTAAATTACTTCATCTTTAAAATGTTTAAGGATGTTTAGAGTTACTATGTAAAACCGTTTTGGCCAAAAATGAACTTTTTTCAAAAAAGAACATTTTACCCCTCAGCTTGTTTTTAGCCAAAAAAACAACTTTTAACACCGAGAAAGAGAGGTATGCCCAATTGTGCTATGATCAAATGTAATTTCCAAAACTAGTAATTAGTTTTATCAAAAACATTTATCATAATGCAATTTGGGCTTACTTGTGGCACAAGCAAGCCAAAAGCATAGGACCACGTACTTGGACGTGTGTACCAAGGCAAAACGTGCATGCGCACGTTAGATGTGAATGCACTCATTATTTGTACGTGTACACAATCGTTGCACGTATGCACTTAGTTTGTACGTGTGCAAATTACTTTTAAAAACTCAATCTTGGTACATTTTTGGTACGAAGGCAGAGATGGAAACGATGAAGCCATAGAAATGTTCCAGAAACTTCCTCCAACTATATAAATAGAGGCCCTCCCCCTCTCTTTGAAAGGGTTCAGAAATTTGAAGCATTTTAAAAGTTTTTAAGATCAAAACAACCAACCTCCCTCCTTCATCTACCCTAATTCTGAAATACACAACACCCACAGCATCTCTAAACACTAAAGAATATGTAAGCACTGAAAACCTTCAACCCAAACTCGAATTCCAAGCCTAAGAGAAGATTGCGAGCAAGGAACTCATTGTTTCTTTGCATTATTCTCTGTAGGCTCTTTGGTTCTCAAAAACCAAAAGGTAAACCCCTCGTATCATCTATATTTTAGTAGCTCTTCGCTTATTTTCAGTGGCCGATCCATAATAGGTTATTAATCTGTCTTTGCATCATGTAGTCTCTTAATTTCTCTTGCTCTCTCGCCTCTTCTTGCATGTCTTGTTTATTTTCCATTAGGACAACATGTTTTTAGGGTCATTTTAATCATACAATCAGCATATATGGCTCAGTTTAAGCCTCATGTAGGTTAATTTTGTATTATTTTATGTGTTGCTTGTCTTTTATGCATTAATCGGGCCTAGGTACATATTTTGTATGATTAGTTTCATGTTTAGGTTATATTTATTTTATGTGTGCATGTAAGACGCAGAAGTAGGCATCTGGGTAAGTCCCTTTGTTCTTCTAGGCACATGTGTGTTATTTGCATTGTCCTTTAAATAATGCAAGTTTCTATGCTCTTTATATGCAAAATTGTGTGTTTTGTATGTTTTCATAAATATTTTTTATTTTTGTTTGTCTTTAAGGCGATGGATTGTCAAAAATCCATGTTTAATAATAATAATAATAAACATTCTTTTAAAAGAAGTATGGCTTTATTCATTCAATCTAAAATATATGATACTCATTATTGCTTCAATCACATAGTTTTACGTTAGTTAAAGGTTTAGATCTAAAATGAATTTTATGAACGATTAACCACTGAAATTATAAAATAGAGAGTGAGTAGAGGTCAATCTTCGAATTGGGCAACATGGGGTACTTTCATACAAATGGCCTTCTCTTTTTATACCTAAACTCCCTAGCCTGGAATTTTCTTGGTTATGACGAACTAGGCCTTAACTTAGTTTTCATTGTTAAAGGTTTCTTAATTCCCCTTTAAAAATTAAGTGGCGACTCTATGTCAATAAAGCAAGTAGTGTGGAAAACAATGCCTTAGACTCGAAAAAGGCATGGCACCCAAATTTAAGGTCTACAAAGCAACAAAAGATGGGACATACCTAATAATTCGAGTCCAATTCTTATGGTTGGGAGGATTGTAACCCCCTACTTGTTTTCTTATTTGTTCATCACGCTTAAATGTTTATTTCAAATTTGCAATTATGAATGTATATTGAACTGGAAAAAATGGGGAGGGGTGCGTGTACGTTTACTGGGCATTCCAAACTCATGGCGTTTCATGCTAGGTATCGAAGAAACCTATGTAGACGACAGAGAACCAGAAACTTTTGATGGTTATTGGTTATCCTAGATAAAAGTATAAGTTATTTTGTTTAAAGCCCATCTGTAATATTTTATCTTTTGGGAATGTAATATTGATGGAGCTTTAGTTTGTAACTAAATTTCAACTTTTGTAATTATTGTTACTTATATCTATATACATTTCTTTTGTGAACCTATCATTACCCTTCCATCAACTTATATAGACCTTGTGTTAACCTTATTATAATATGTCAAAAAGGTAACTTTGCTATCTAAGGTGGTTGAACTTTGAAGGGAGATTATATTGATTTATTCGACCTTTTTTAGATCTTACTTAGTTATTGACCAAAGTATTTATTAGTGACGTTGCTTTGACTTCAATCCCTATAGTAGAATTTGGAGCATTACAATATGGAAGGGTAAGATTGTCTGAAAGGCAATAGAAAAAAGTTTATGTGTCCTCTATCAAATATGAGCCTCGAGGTAAGGAGGTTTAGGAAGAAAAAAATTATAGGATGTTATTTTCGCCAAAGGACCCAATAAAGAAGTTTTAGTCAAATTTCCCAAGTCACGATCAGCTCAGGGGTACAAGCCAATAAAACAATAATTTTAGGCCTCATTGAAAAAGGTCCCCAAATTCTCCAAAAGCCTTAATATAATTCTATTTTTTTAGAGGGCCCACTTCGAAAAAATTGTCCGCCTAACATAACCAAAAGAAAAAAAAAGATAGAGAGGAAAAACCCCAACCATAAGCATAATAAATGTTCAACATATTTGGAAAAGGGTTTCACTGGTTTCATACATATTTGTCAAAAACGTTCACTTTATTTCTTTAGAAGGTTGATACTGGAAAAGTTTGGCATCTTTTAAATTGTCATTTTAATTTAAAAGAGTATTTGAATTTAGTAGGTTTATTTTAGGACCGAGTTCGGTGATTTAAATTATTTATTTTTTAAGACTTATTGAATAGAATATTTATGCAAAGAAATCATGACGATTGGATATGGGTAACAACTGCCGAATAAAAGATACATTTCCAATAACTTAAGGTCAAATTTTTTTAATTTGTTCAGCTACTCATTATCGTGTATTTCTAATTTCATTTTTTTAATATTTTTTTTAATATTTTTTCTTGAAAGGATTATGCTTTCACTCATTACAACAATACAAGTACTGCATTATTAGTGGACCCCAATTATGAATTCATTACATACGAGATTTGTTAAGTTTTTTTTATGAATACGATTTTTTTACGAACGACAACATGTTGCTGGAAAAAAAAAGCTTGTCTAGTAACATGGCACTAGATTAATTCAAATTCATTAGCATTGTATTACCGAATAAGCCGACACAAATTTAAAATTTGGAAGAAAGTGGCTCTTAAAATGTATAGCAACAAAATGCTAAAGAAATCTATTTTTTTTAGTAACATAACACTGAAAGAATGTAAATTGCTTAGTATTGTGTGACCAAACAGGCACTTCGCTATAGGCTCCACTCACTTTCTTTCTTGGGTCTTTCTCTTTCCCCTTTTATTTTCTTATTTTCCTTTCAAAAACTATTGGTGTAAAGAGATGAAAAGGTTTTGAAGAGTCTTACTTTAGAGTTAGTTTTGGTAATATAATAGGTGTAATAAGAATCACATTTTTTTTAGTGGTGTAATGAAATAGAGGGTGTAAAGAGGTAAAGTAATGGTGTAAGTAGAATCAATCCTCTAAAATACTTTGTTCATAAGAACAAGCACATGCAACACGACCAAACTACCTAAGTATATATATACCACCACCCAAACCAAATCCTACATTTCCCAAACCAAACCCTCCACCTCTCCTCTCTTTTTTTTTTTTCTCTCTCTCTACCGACAAACCACCACATCTGTCGTCTTCAATCCGCCGCTGTCATAAGATTGTTGTTTCAACAGATAAAATAAAAATATAAACAAATAGGCTTGTGAATTTCAACAAATAGATTTTTTGAATAGATAATTTCAACAAATAGGAATTTCTGAAGATAGATATTCTAACAGATAGATATAAATTTGACAAATAGTCAAAAAATTTAAACAAATAAAAAAATTTTGAACAGATAATCAAAAAACACTTAAACAGATAGAATATTTGAATAGATATATAAAAAATTAAACATACAGATTAAAGCGTAAAATTGAAAACACAATGTCTTCCAAAATAATAAATGGACTTCTTACCAAATTATTTCACAAATTGTGGACTTTTCACCAATAAAAAAATATTCACTGTACCTAATAATACATTAGACAATTGCTAGATTGGATTTTCAATAATTTTCTCTAAATTTTACATATTAAGTTGCAATATATAAAATTAATAAGGGGACTTTATTAGAAAATCCTATTTTAAGTACTTGTATCCTATTTAGTTTATAATATATTCTTATATTTTAATAAGTCCTATATTTTGGACATTTAATTCATCAAATCCTAATTCTCATAGTTAAGGTATTTTATGAACAATTTTACCCGTACAAATATTTTTTGAATCCTTAGTAATTTGGTGATGTGAATATTCACATTAAATAAATTTGACAGTGTGAATGTTCAGATCATGAAATATTCACAGATCAATGTGAATATTAATGTGCGTTTCACCCTATTATTATTATTATAAAATCCTCTTTCAGGTATTTATATCACATTTAGGATGATCTAAATAAGTGCACTTTTTGACTTTTTATGAAATATGGATTAGGTATAGGTTGGGTTTGAAGTGATGTGATTTAAATAAGATGATGTGACTTAAATAGGATAGTGACTTTTTAACTTTTTAACTTTTTTAGGTTATGACAAACAAGGCCTATAAGATATTCTTATATTTTAATAAGTTCTAGTATTTTAGACATTTGATTCACCAAATCCTAATTCTCATATTTAAAATATTTTGTAGACAATTTTACCCTTACAAATATTTTTTGAATTAATCCTTGACAACATAGTAATGTGAACATTCACATTAAATAAATTTGGATGTGTGAATGTTCACATCATGAAATATTCAGATGTCAATGTGAATATTAATACGCGCTTTACCCTATTATTATTAGAAAATCCTCTTTTAAGTACTTGTATCCCAATTAATCTATAAGATATTCTTGTATTTTATTAAGTCCTATTATTTTAGACATTTGATTCACAAAATTATAATTCTCATATTTAAGATATTTTATAGACAATTTTACCCTTACAAATATTTTTTGAACCCTAAGCAACTTGGTAATGTGAACGTTCACATTAAATAAATTTGATAGCGTAAATATTCACATCATGAAACATTCACACATCAATGTGAATATTAATGCGATTCACCCTATTATTATTAGGGATATTTTGGTAATTATATGACTTGTAAAACTTATTAGAACATAAAAATAATAATTTGAATTAAGTAAAATATATGTAGATGAAATGTGATTTATAAATAAATACTACAATTGATAATTATTATTTAAATTGTTAAATGTAAAA
The DNA here is from genome assembly GCA_025200525.1 of Camellia lanceoleosa. Lineage (NCBI taxonomy): Eukaryota > Viridiplantae > Streptophyta > Magnoliopsida > Ericales > Theaceae > Camellia > Camellia lanceoleosa. Next base: position 94,035,926 of record CM045758.1, on the reverse strand, counting down.
GTCTCCTATTAAAATTTCGCATTAGATCTAGTTGAGGTTAGACCTACTAACTCCAGTAATGACATTGTTCCATTGACAATAGAGTTGATTAGTTGAAGGTTTTTATGTAATCGGTTTGATATGATTAGTATTTAGGTAAAATTTTACATTGAACTGTTAATATCAATTTTATTATTTTGAGTATCAATACAGATGACTTCTCCGATCAAATCGTATCAAACTACACCAATTGAAATGGTTCAATTTGGTGTAGTTTAATCGGTTTATAATCTTTCAAATTTAAGCTAATTTTTTAGTATAGTCACTCATTTATGTACAAACATTGAATTAGTCATTTGTCAATCATTTCAAATATATCTAAACCATTCATTTAATAAATACTTCACAATTTCTAGATTAACAAAATACAACCAAAAAAATGATAATAAATACTAAGACTTCAAGAATAGTGAGTTAGAATTAAGATTATATGATTAAGGTATCCTAACTTAGGTTAGAGAGATGATAAAGTTAATTAATTGAGATTAATAATTTATTATGTTTATTAATATCATTATACTATTAAATATATATACACATTAAATTCACTTACGTTGAAGCGAGCGATTTCGGTTTAGTTCGATACATAAAGTACTTAAACCAATACTAAACCGAAAATTTAAAAACAAAAATCAAATTAAAAAATTGTACAAACCAATTTATATTAAAAAAACAAACTAAATACAACTGATTTGGCCTGATTCAATTGATTTGGTCAACTTTTTTTATTTTTCTTACATCCCTAATTGAAAGAGAGGAAAGACCAACATGAACTTGAAGTACACGGTTTATTATCTAAAGTGGCCAATAATTTTTTCTTTTCTATTCTCTTGTCATAAAATATTCATAATTATTGAAGAATTAAAAATTTTGAGATACAACAATTACATTATATAATCCAATTAATATAAATATTTTGAAACAAAAAGCATGTGAAATATGAGAACATAAAATCTTATGTCATGCAAAGCATACAATTCTTTTTTAGTAAGTTTATGGGTATAAAAATCAAATACAGAATGAGATACAACTCTTTAAGAAGGGGTGGGATCTACATATGTGAGACCCACGTGTAGGACCCAGCCTTATGAAAAAATTATATCCCATTCTGTATTTGATTTTTATGTTCCTAGCATTATTGATTTTTTTATGGTCCATAAAAAGAATATTTTGAATGCTTTTATTCCCTATTAATTACAAGGGGATTGTCTTATCTCTTGCTAGCTAATTCAAGACACTAGCTTTGCAGCTAAGCTTGAACTAATAGTAGAGGAGGCACCTCTGAAGGAGATGGAATTAATAGAAGATAAATGAATTTAGGCTACATTTGTTTTGTCGTACAATATTTTATGTAAAATGATTTTGCCTAAAAATAAGTTTTTGTTTTTGTTTTTATTTTTATTTTTCGGTGTTTTGTTAACACCTAAAATATTTTTTACAATAAAAATCTTGATAAAGAACCAATTATGGAGTAAATTTTAAGAAGGAAAAGAATAAAGAAAGATGATATTCATACATAAGTTTTATGTAGAATTAAACATAAATGATGTGATAAGAATTTTAATTTTCAATTAGTGGATATAAATGTGACACCATTATATATAGATTTTTTTTTTATATCCAAATTTTGTTTGTATATCATTACTCAAAAATAAAATAATATAAGAATTGATTCTAACAAAAATAACAATTCCAAACTCAACCATAATATATGTATAGGTATAGGTATATATATATATATAGAGAGAGAGAGAGAGAGAGAGAGAGAGAGAGAGAGAGAATAGGTTTAGTGTATATGAAAATAGTGAAACTTAATATATACATTGATTAGTATCAACCATAATGAAAAAGAAAAAAAAAGAAAAAAAAACTGACATAATTCTTAAACATAAAACATTTTACACTTTTATGATGTAAAATATTTTATTTACTTTTTGGCCAACCAAACAACAACAAATAAAATAAAATAAAAGAGGGGGGGGAGGGGGGGGGGGAACAAGGAAAACAAATGGAGCCTTATTCTAAATATCTTATTTTTTCACTTGTGAGATAAAAAAAAAATAAAAATAAAAAAACATGGAATGTGATCATTGCTATTGAACAAAGAACCCACCCAAAAATATTTTTTACCCACCCAAAAAACATGTTCAACAAAGAAAATGAAGATTCTAAACAATATGTGCTCGTTTGGGAAGTTGACGTTTGGGACTTCTTGACTAAAATAGCCACAAAAAAATATTATAAATTTTTTAATCTAATAAAACAAAACATCATATACAACCTATAATCATTACATTATTTCTCTCACAAAAGTCAAAAAAACTAAAAAGTCCATTCCAAACAAGACTTTTTAACCCCAGATTAAAATAGCTAAAAAATCAAAAAGTCAAAAAGCCAATTCACTTTCCAAACGAACCCATATATATCACCTTGTCCCGTATCATTTATAAAGTGCTTGCGTAATTATTAATAAAATAAATTTGCGACAAATTACACCATTACTTTTCATAGTATAATCGAAATATCACTTTAGTCCTTATAATTTTACTTTGAACAATTTAAACTTCAGACTTTTAGTTTTATTGTAATATTGTCACTTCATCATGAATTGTTAACGTTTTGAACGAAATAAAATAAAAGTGTATGGTTCAAATTGTTAAAATTGAACTTACGGGAACCAAAGTAAAACTTCACTTAAATTAGAGGGACTAACAAGATAAATTACAAAAAGAAAATTTATGGAGTTTCGATATAGAATGATGTATTTTTGTGTTCATTTAATTTTAATTCAAAATACACGTTACCAAAAATCAATTTCAAAAAAATTAAAGTAAACTATATATGTGATACTGTAATTTCCTCTTATTTAAATTTGGTCTTCTCATTTCAACTGTATCAATTTTACCTTTTAATTTTTCATAATGTCAAAATCAAAAGCAGCATTCATTAATAAATTGAATAGAAATCAAAAGCAAAATAATATATTCAAAAATAAATGATCCATTCCAAACTAGATGTCAAACTCTCAATCACTTTGAAGTATGGGTGGGCAAGCATTCGGCCGATCTATCAAAACTAAATGGCCTGAATCAATCCACCATAGAATAGATAGTTTCAATGGTCCAAACAAACAGATGCAGATGCATTTTTTTTAATCTGCCTAAGTTTGAACGGATAACGGATGGGAGGTCACCTAACCTAACTCGATCCACCAACACTCCTAAGAAAATAAAGTTGTACTTTTATGCTTTATGTTTATAAAAAAGAATCTTTTATTTAATAATTATATTTACTATTTATGAAATATGAAATATGCACTACCAAAAAAAAAACATTTGGCGACTAAATTTTTAGTTGCCAAAAGTCGGGTTTTGAGTTTTCCCGACTAAATTTTTTAGTCACCAGCTTAGTCACTGGAAAACTGTCGTGAAAGGTATTGGCAACTAACAAACTTTTAGTCGCCAAAAACCAATTCTATAGCAACTAAATTTTTCGTCGCCAAAGCTCATTTATATTTTTTAAATTATACATTTGGCGACTAAATTTTTAGTCGCCAATAATGAATTATTTTTTTTAATTTATACATTTGCCGACTATTTTTTTCATCGCCAATACTGAAGCTTTTGGCGACCACCCGTTTTAGTCGCCAAAAGGTTATTTCAGGGGAAAAAAAAAAAAAAAAGGTAACCCTCTACTCTTCCAAAGTTTTGAACCAGCAACCTTCCACTTTCAAAACCTTTACCAACACACTCTTTCCACTATGCCACAATAACACCACATGAATATATATACAAAATATATTATTTATATACTATATTGACCCGTATTAATATTACACTCTATATATAAACATAATTATTTTTATTCAATATAATTTATGTAAAAAATAAATTATTTATTTAAAAAAAAGGAAGCCACTTTTGGCGACTAAAAAAAATTTTAGTCGCCAAAAACCTTAGTTTTGGCTACTACCCAATAATTTAGTCGCAAAAAAAATTAATTTCCGCCTAAAAATAACCACTTTCGGCGACTAAACTGATTTTTAGTCGCCAAAACCGCCACTTTTGCCGACTAAACTCAATTTTAGTCGCCAATTGTCCACTTTTAGCTACTAAATTTTTTTTAGTAGCCAAAAACCTTTACTTTTGGCTACAACATTTTTTTTTGTCGGTAAAACACCTATAATCGGCGACCAAACCATTTTTTAGTCGCCAAAACCTATACCTTTGGCTACTAATTTTTTTTAGTCGCCAAAAACCTTTACTTTTGGCTACAAAAATGGTTTTAGTCGCTAAAACCCATGTAATCAGCGACTAATCTAATTTTTAGTCACCAATAAGTATACATTTGGCTACTAAACTGTTTTAGTCGCCAAAAGTCTTCATTTTGGCTACTAATTCAATTTTAGTCGCCAATTGTTGTACTTTCAGCGACAAAATTTACATTTTTGGTCGCCAAAACTGCTTTTTGTTGTAGTGATGAAAGTTGAGCTTTTATTTTTATTATAAAAAATAAACAAAAAAAATTAGTGCAAATTAGGAAAAAATTGCTAAAAAATAATTTGAAAAAAAGTCCAAAACAATAAAGTCCAATTGTCAAACCAATCCGCATCCATTCGCTAACCTGTACGACCCACTCAATTTGTATCCACTAACTAAGTGAATGGATGTAGATTGATTTTTTTCCAATTCACGTAAGTTCGAACAAATGGCAAATGAGAGACACTTCAATTCAACCCGATTCACGAGCACTCCTACTTTGAAGAGAGTAAATTAACTATTTTATAATTTCATTCCACTTTCCATAAGGTGTTATCTAAATGATATAATATGAAAAGTTCAAGAATAAGAGTAATGCAACACAAACAAAATATTCATAGAAAATTCTATTTACATTATAATTTTACCTCTTTACACCTATTTTCTCATTACACTATTAAGAAACAATTGAAATTCTCATTACACCATTTATAATACCAAAAGTAATCCTAAATTAAACCCTTTTCAAAACTCCTACAGATTTTTCTCATGATACTTATTCCTTTTCAATTACTCTTGTGTCACGTTACCAAACAAACTATATTAGTCCAGTCATCTGTTACCGCATGTTTATAGATTAACTTTTCTTAAAACATTATTTTTTTCCTTCTAAATTTATGATGGGCCTATTCATTTATACATTGTCAAACAATTTGCATTATTTTGGTGTCTTGTTGCCAAACAAACTAAATTTGTCCATCCATCTATTACCGCACGTCTATAGATTCATTTTCTTTAAAATATTAAGCATCCATAAAAACATGAAGTGTACAAACATCCATAAAAACATTCATAAAATCTATCAATACAAATATTTCAAATCTGTCAATACAAACATTTATAAAAACACACTGAAATGTTATCACAATCCATCTATGACGATAGTTTCGGTAGTTATTACATCAAGGCTGACAAGCATACGTAATTGATCAATATGGGTAGTATATACTTTCTCTCATCCATGAGTTATGAAAACGAATCCAATTACTTGTTATCAGATGTACTAGATGACTAGGAAGCCAATAAATCTAACAAACCTCGTCTATAATGAATTCCTGATTGTAGTCCATTAATAATTCACCATTAGCCTTACTACAATGCATAGAAACATAATCCCTTAAAAAATATATATATGTCAAAAAAATAAAATTGAAAATGTTGGCAGTAAATTACCGACCATGTACTTTTTGTTCGGCAATAGGTTGCTGAACAAGTATTTTTTGTTCGGTAGTGTATTACTAGATATGTATTTTTTGTTTGGCAATGTGATTCTGGATTATTTGATTTTGTTCGATTCTAATACACTAAATAAAAGTCGAACAACCCTCTTCAAAAGCAAAAAACGAAAATGTAAAAAGTACAGAAAAAAAACTCACCATTTCACTTTTTGCTAGTCCTTCACCACTATTTCTTTGTCCATTGCTTTCTTTTATAATAAAAAATACCATAATTCACTTTTTTAAAGTAGATGTATGGTGGATAAGAAGAAATAAGAAACAACGACAAGAAAATATTGAAGTGTAATGGGTGTAAAGAGACAATTAAATCTATTTAATTTTTGTCTTTTGTCCTTCACGGTAATTTCACACATGGGTAAAAAAAAAAAAAAAAAAAACCCCTAAATGGTGGGTATAAAGTGGTGAATGTGTCGTGTAAATAGAATTTCTTAAAATTCATGCATAATGATGTCTCATTGTGAACCTTTCACTTTAAAACAAAACACTATTAAATATAGATTTATTTACAATAATGACAATACTACATTATTCTTGTCAAGTTTTTTGTTTGAATTTTATGTATGAATAAAATTTTACAATCAAGAATAGTTCAAATTTAAATAGGAAGGTTTACCTAAATATTTCAAGATTATATTAAAGGGTTTATCATGATGTATTTGATATACTTATGCAAAAATAGTAAATTTAAAATCATGCAAAGAATTCTTCTTTCACCAACAAAGATGCTACTAGAATAACAAACTCTAATATTTTCATAAAATCCAACCACAAATCTACTGTTTTGAAATGCATATCTATCCAGGTGGAGCCTAAGGCCATCCTGCCAAATTGATCTTTGAAATATATTGATTTCTTTTTTTGATTAATAAAATACATTGATTTCAAATCTTACATAACATACCATAGAAGGCTATATCATTAAACTTGAAAACCTTGAATCACCATGCATCATCAAAAATCACTATACAGACTAGAGAGGCTCCAAACCTCCATGAAACTACTCATTATCAATTACGCGTATGCAAATAATATGGTTACTCTATGTCCAAAATGGTGAGGAACTAAAATTCTACTCATTCCTTGATACAAATCTACATTTCAAAATTACAAGCAACATCTGCAGCATCAGCTCAACCATATGATCATGCCCATCCCCTTTCACCCTGAAGAATCATTGTTCACAACATTTATCAGAAGTAAATCCCTAAAGACTCATCAACAATCAAGACATTCCTGTTGCTGGATGCAAACCAACGAATCCGATGCATTTACCAAGTTGATTGAAATCTTTACTTTACTAACTAATTAGTAAATTTAGCACACTAACTCCTGCAAAATAAAAATTTCTGTTAGCAAAACTCCTTTAGTTAATTTATCCCCCACGAACCCATCGAGCTGAACCTGTTTTTGCTGCACTGGAATAGTAATCACCCACATTTGCCACAAAGAGAGGATCCCTGTCTTCAGATTTGAATTCATTACTTGTAGCGCTAGCTGCATTTCCCTGATCCGTTTGTTCTAACTCCCTCGTTAAATTCTCCATTGTCTTTTTCAAATTGGCTTTGCTCACTTGCCCTGCTTCCCCAGTTGAGATACCAACCATTGTTATCTTCGGAAGAAAAGGGCTAGTCTGTAGTTCTTGCTTCATGCATCCCCTGGTTGTATCTTCCGCTCTGCAATAAAGAAGGCCATATATAATTAGCATGAAAGCAAAGTTCAAAGAATGCTTGTTGTATCAATATTAAGTAAAGAAGCACACCTTTTATCCGATTGGTTATGGTGCTTCTGCTGTTGTTTTGACAATGAATGCCCAAACCAATCTCCAAAGGGAAACCTGAAACCCGGTCTCTGTTTTTGCTCAGTGTGAACACTATCTTTTGAAATGAGCTCAGAAATGCCATGGTGCTCAAGGCGTTCATTGTTTTCTGATTCAGAATTGGCTACAAGTCTGGATGAATCAGATGCTCTCAGCAAGGAAGCTGCACTCCTGAATTAAATGAACATGATGCTGTTAAGAAGGCACAAACGAACGCATGATAACGGACTCGAACCTAATTATGCCATTATACAATGAAAAAGTTCGGCCTGTGTATGTCTAAATATTTTGAAAATTGGAGCCACCAAGACATGTGTCCACACAAACATGCTTAGAAGATGAACTGTAAAAATTCAGCCACATTGGCTTCTAACCACCTCACTCCAGATTTTTTGGCAGAAAAAAAAAATGAAAATGAATGTGCATTAACTGCATGGTCAATTTTTTCCCGATTAAGCTGTTTCGCAAAGCTAATAAACTAAATGGACTCATCAGGTGGTGGATCTAACTCATCAGGTGGTGCATACGGGAATGAAGTTCAATTACACTAGAAATAACCAAAATCCAACACAGCGTGGGTGCTAAGAAAGTACATCAAACAACTCAAAATAAGGGAAACAGAGAATGGCATGGGGTACCTTTCTTCAAATGAATCAACCATGTAAGGAAATTCCGGCTGAATTCCAGTGGCTTTTCGCAACCACCTGTTCCCAAGGAGAACTTTGTCAACAGAATAAAGAAGCTGGATTTCAGCAGCCTTTGATATGACACTCAAAGGTATTCCTGGGTTGCCCATTTCATCCAGCACTTCCTGTACCTGACGACGAGAAATAATGCAGCAACTTAAAACACTAAAGACTCCAGATTTACACAATCAGCACTGTCAAAAGGAACAATGCAAACATCCTCCAAGCAAATTTATTTCTTCATATATATACATTTGAGAGGTTCACCAAAAAAAACATATATACTCACACAGTGAGAGTGACTGGTAAAGTATTCTAACAAATTTATTCCCACCCTCGGATCATAATGAATGAATTGATGGGTGTTGTGGACTGGTGAATTGATCATTCTATTTACTGTGCATCTATGAAGCACGGGTATGGGACACGACACGGATACGCGAACACACAAATTTTCAAAAAATGAGGGATACGACACGCTGGGGACACGCTCAATATACATAAATAAATTTATTTGTTATATGTCCTAAAATAAAATAAAAATAAAAAATAAAATCATTGAAAGGTTATAAAAAAATACAAAATAACACTGTTAAAATTATTTTAAAAAATATTTCATTGATTTAACATCATATATTATTCACAACAATTTGATTTTTTCTTCAAATAAAACTAATTTGTTCTATAAAATAAAACTCATCAGTCAAAAAATAAATAAATAAATAAATTACATTCAGTCATCAACAAGAGAGAGAGAGAGCGAAGAAAAAGAAAATCAAACAAGAAGAGAGAAGAAGATCGAACAAACAAGAAGAAGAAGAGAATCCAAGAACATATCTTGGATATGGCAGTGAGCAACAGCAACGAGCAGTTGCGAGCCTTTCTCTGGTATTTTCTCTTCAATCTGTTCGATTCTAGGTTGGAAATTGGTTTAATTGTTTTCATTTTTGTTTTTTACAATTTGACCCCCACTTCAAGTTTCAAAAATTATTTGTTGTACCAGGCAGTGTCCGAAACGTGTCCCGAACGTGTCCAACTGCAAAAAATTCAAAAACAAATTGGGACACTCTCAAGACAGCATGTCCGACACTGATACGCAAGCCCTGGAGAGGTGTGTGTGTTTCATAGCTGTGCATAAATTTTGTGTATATATATGGGCAAAAAAAAAATTATCATTGCCAACGCCCCTTGTTGCAACCACCACTACAACGCTTTCTCCCTCTACAAACACCACCTCTGTAAGCAACATTTCTGAATTCGGTGCGAACTTGGGTACGAATTAAATTTGGGCGAACTTGGGTAGAGATACCAAACAACTCGAAGCCCAAATTGTATACATAAATATATGAAAATATTAACTATACATAGAAATTATTAGCCGTGGAATTATGTAAAAATAATTTAAATCGTTAGATCATATTCACTATATACATTATATATACAAGTAACACAACACAAACCTTACCCTTTCATTTCATTCTCACTTCATTCCATTTTTTCGTACCAAACATGCTTTAAAATCTTATTAAATCATATACCAAACCAAACCAAGCCTTAAATCCCATCAAATGGGATCGGCTACATGAATCCTTCTTCTCCACGCGGCCCTATCAAAGGCCATTTCGTTAGTCAAATTAAGTAGATCCAAATCTCTATTTACAACGCTACCCAACGTTAATCTAGGCCTACCTCGTCCCTTAACACTTCTATCTACCATTACAGCATCGCATCGCATCTCATCTCTTTACTACTGCCTCTGTTAGTCTCCGTTGATTATGACCAAACCATCTTAATTGATTCTCTCTCAACTTATCTTCTATCGGTGCTACTCCTACCCATTCCCAAATACACTCATCCCCAATTCTGTTTTGTCTAGTCTTGCTACACATCCACCTTAGCATCTTCATCTCAGCCACACTCATTTTATCTACATGTTGTTTGTTGATTGTTCAACATTCCGTTCCATACAACATCACTGGTCTAATAGCCATTCTATAGAACTTATCTTTTAGTCTAGTGGGTATTCGTTTACCTTATAATACCCCAGACGCACTTCTCCACTTACACCATCCCACCCTAATCCTATGGGCCACATCCACATCAAGCTCCCCCGTTGTTGTGATAATCAACCCTAAGTAACGAAAATGTTCACTCTTAGGTAGTTCTTGGTTCTCAATCTTCACTTCTCCTCTGCTTTCATTGTTACTGTTACTGTTACTGTTACTAAATTTACACTCCATGTACTCTATCTTAGTTCTACTTATTTGGAATCCCTTAGATTCAAGAGCTTTTCTCTAAATTTCTCACTTTGTGTTAATTCCTTCTCTAGTCTCATCCACTAACACGATATCGTCTGCAAAAAGCATACACCATGGCACGTCATCCTGAATATTTTTCATCAATTCATCCATAACTAAAGCAAAAAGATAAGGACTTAAGTTAGATCTTTGGTGTAATCCATTTGTCTCTCCAACAGGCGATATAGAGGTCACCAACCCTTCATACATGTCTCTAATCACATTAATGTAACCTTTTGTCACTCCTTTCTTCTCTAACACCCACCATATTATATCTCGGGGCACTCTATCATATACTTTCTCAAGGTCGATAAACATCATATGAATGTCTCTTTTCTTTTCTCTATACTTTTCTATTACTCTCCTCAAAAGATAGATCGCTTCCATTGTTGACCTACCAGACATAAACCTAAATTGATTCTTTGACACCTCTGTTATATCTTGCAATCGGTATTCCATCACCCTCTCCCACACTTTCATTATATGATATATTAGCTTGATTTCTTTATAGTTGTTGTAGTTTTGGACATCTCCTTTATTCTTATAGATTGGCACCAAAATACTCTTCCTCCACTCATCTGGCATATTCCTAGTCAACAAAATTTTGCTAAACAATCTAGTCAACCAAGCAACCCCCTTTTTACCCAAACACTTCCAAGCTTTAATAAGGATATCATCGGGTCCCAAAGCCTTATTTGATTGCATCCTCTCAAGTGCAATCTCTACTTCAAAGTTCCTAATCCTGCGATAGAACCTATAGTCTTGGTTTATTGTATGACTGGCTATTTCTTCCCCTATTCCCGTACCTTTATGTTCCTCATTTAATAGTTTCTCAAAATAGTTCTTCCATCTTTCCTTAATCTCTTCATCCTTCACTAATACCTTAGAATCCTCATTCTTGATGCACTTAACTTGATTAAAATCTCTTATTTATATCTCCCGTATCTTAGTGAGTTTGTATACCCTCTTCTCTCCCTCCTTACTATCTAGTCTAGTGTATAGGTCCTCATAAGCTTTCACCTTAGCCTTTCTCACTACTTTAACACTCTTTTTTTGCCTCAACTACCGCTTGAACCTCTTCCCTTCATCACCAAGTTTCCCTAGAGTTGGGTCTCATTTCTTTCGACTCTCCAAACACTTCCCTTGAGATTCTCCTCATACAATTGGCCATCGAGTTCCACATAGTGTTAGCATCATCTTCCAAGTCCCAAATACCTTCCTTATCCATTCTATTCTTAAATATTTCTAGTTTATCCCCTTTTAGATCCCACCATCTTGTCCTACGACACCTACCATCCTTCCTAGCTTGGTATTGCCCTCTAAAATATAAATCTAGTACTAAAATCCTATGTTGAGAGGTCAAGCTCTCTCCAAAAATCACCTTACAATCATTGCATTTTAGGTGGTCTACTTTTCTCACTAAGAAGTAATCTATTTGGCTCTTAACTGACCCACTCTTAAAGGTCATCAAATGTTGCTCCCTCTTCTTATACATAGTATTGGCCACCACCAGGTTAGAAGCCAACGCAAAATCTAAGATACTCTCTCCAGCCTCATTTCTGTCAACAAAACCGTATCCACCATGCACCCTTTCATAGCCTAATTTATCTATGCCTACATGACCATTAAAATCTCCACTTATAACTAGGTTCTCTCCTACGAGTATCTCCTGTAAGATCTCATCCATTTGCTCCAAAAAATCTCTCTTAGTCTGATCATCTAATCCTACTAGAGGGGCGTATACACTAATAACGTTTACTATATTCCCTCCAAAAACTAGTTTAACTAACATAATCCTATCCCATTTTCTAATGACCGCCACTACATTCTCCACAAGACCCTTGGCAATTATGATTCCTACCACATTCCTGCGTCCATCCTTACCACTATAATACAATTTAAAACCGGTATCCTCAATTTCCCTAGCTTTCTCATTCGTCCACTTAGTTTCTTGTACGCAAGCTATACTAACTCTCCTCCTAATCATAACAGCTACCAATTCCATCGTCGTGCCAGTTAAGATTCCTATATTCCAAGTAGCTACCCTAAACCTATAGTCCCTAAACCTATAGTCTTGGACTAGCTTCTTTACCCGCGCTCGTCCAGAAAAACGCGGGAACCATTGCCCGCTTTTCACCGCGCCCAGGCATCGATGCGGCACCCCTTGCTCACTTTTCGAAACACCCGGAGGCAGGCGCAACGCGTCACTTGAGGGGAACAACCTGGTATTTAAACGATTCAAAGTAGGATTCATTGTCATAAGGGATTCGAGCGGTTTTTTTTACGTGTTGGCTGTCGGTTATCTAACACACAACCCTCCTCCTTAACCCGAGCTTGGAACCGGCGGAGTTGTTAACACCCCCGGCAGAGTTGTTAACAACCCCAGCAGAGTTCCTATTAAATCATATAATTTCTAATAATGTAAAAAAAATCATATATTTTTCAATTTATTTGTCATCTAATGCGTTTACTGCCATATCATCACTAAGGTAATCTCATTCCAGTGTTTCGATAATTCAAGAATTTTATAAATGCAAAAAATAATAATTAAAGCATATTCAAGTGTTTTGTGTAACTTTTAAAACAAGGGATGGAATGAGAATTTATTTAATTGTCCAAAACACCCTACGTTCATCACTTTGTGCTCCATCGACACTTTGTTGACTATATTCTACTCAGAGTTCTAAACCTTATTGTCCCTAAATTATTCAAGGCTTTCATGGGTTCAATCTATTAATTCAACAAAACTAATCAACTTTAGCAGACAAAATTTCACCATTGGAATGAGATTTTAAAAAACTTGATTAAACTAAAAGATGTCTTTTATGTTTGGATCAAGAATGGTTTTCCATGTCACATTGCCATTGTGCTTCTGTGTCCATATTCACAAAATTGTCGAGAATATCTTCAAGTAATAAAGAATCAATGTTACAATAACAAAAATTACAATGAACAATTTTTTGTTTGAATTGTTGGGTCACCACTTTTATAAGACAGATTAATCAAATGATAAGTTTTGCAATTAATTTGAATCAATTCCAAGCTGATTTCTTGTGCTTGTTATTTTGGATACAATACAATAATAATTGCTTTCACTTTGTCATCAACCAAGAAATCTGGAATCAAAAATGATGATTTTCTTGTTAAAAAACATAAAATTCAGAGAGAGAGAGAGCGTGATCTAACATAGCTATAGTGTCCAAGTAGAGAAACCAAAGTGTGATTGGAGAAGAGAGAAAGATGGGAGAGATTGCAAGGAAGAGAAAGACGGCATATAGAGGATTCTATTTTATTAAATGTTGTATAGTAGGAAATGTATTAAAGCCCTCAGTTTCCTTCTTTTCTAGATTGGGCTGGAATCTAAAATTACCATGGGGTTGTGGGAATCAGCTTCTTGCTTAGTTTGTGAAAGTGACTCTAGCTCAAATAGGTAAGCAGGAATTACATTCTTTTTCCTATCCAAATAGTGGAATCATAGAGACCTGAAATCACAATCTCATTCCCCCTCGCCATACCATCCAAATTGAGTCAAAGTGTCACCCATCATTATGACAACTGGGAGCATCAAGTAATTCCAAGAAGAGGCTCCAATTTCTATGATCAAGAGATATGCACGACCACTTTCATTGGCTCATGAGAGCCCTTGCACAGGGACTAATGTACGTACATGTATTTGGGTTCCTATGTAGCAAGCTACGTCATTGCTACAAGTTGGCCCAAATCATCCCATAATATCATAAGGCATGACTTGAACCTTGGCTTGGTTACACTTGGTTCCACTCAGTCATCTAAGCTTGCTTGGCTCTGCCCAGCTACCTTCACTTGTCACCTCACTTGCCTCACTCAACCATTGCAAGCTATGAATAGGAAGGGCATTATGTTGCTTACATGACAACCTAGGTCGCAAGATAGGCCTAGAAACCCCTTAAGGGTAAGTTCCTCAGGCCATAGGACACCCGAGCAACCTATGACCCAGTGAGGGATCATCACAAGTGATTGGTGGATTGACAACTATAGCTAAGGGGAAGTCAAACTTTGACCAACCTTAGACCAAAAAGAGAGGGCTTTACAACAAGGGTCAAGCTTTGTGATGCAGAACGCTTTAGAGAAAAAAAAGAGAGAAGTGAAGAGAGGGGAGGAAGAAGAGGGCCACAGCCATAACACAATGGCCACAGCCTTAACACTTAAATTCTCATTAATCAAAAGCTAACTATTACAATGCAAAAAATTAATATATATAGGCTAGAAAATCTAATCTAAATAGGAAATCTAAACTCCTAATAAAAGTCAATTAACATAGAAAACTAAATCATAATATCCTAACTAAAATAAAACTCTAATTAAACTATAATTTAAAATAAATAAATAAAATAAAATAATAAATACAAAATCTGTGTGTGTGCATGTTCCACCTCACTTTCACTAAGTCATGTTATACCTTGCAAGATGTATAATACCTACTCACTACAGCTCCTTCATACGTCCCTCCTAAGCATACCAAAGGGAATGAGTCACCTGTCCCCAAGCAGTCATTGTGCAAGGTTGAGCTGCTCTATAGACCCATATCTCCCACAAAACTCCACACAAGAATGTATAGACATATACATAACAATCATATTCACCGTCTCCAACAAGTTCAAAAGTTTCTCCTTCACTGCCACTCTCTCTCTATCTACTCTAAGACTGCCTCAGTTCTCTCCCTCTATATGGTGATCTTGTGCCATCTCCATGCCGACAATAATTCCCAAAGGGCCATGGTGTCTTCCCACAACACCTCCGACCATTCAAAAAAGGAAAACAGAACAAGAAATTGACAGAATGACAAACAAAGACAAGGTACTCAAACACAAGAACATGCAGCTCTTCTCTTTGTCAAATTTACTGTTTAACTGTTCCCCTTCCCGTCTCCCACCCCCCCCCCCCCCACCTTGTCCCCTAACAAAAACCACAACACCCCGCCCCCCAAAAGAAAGCCCAAACAAACAAACAAATCCAAACAATGGCAAATCTGTAATCATTTTGGTTTCCTATCTTCTTAGTTTCCATGCAGAAAAGAAAAAGTAAGTCGGTATTTTTTTTCATACCTCTGGTGGTTCCCATACACTTTCTGCAGTCTCTTCAGTCATTTCTGCGGCCAAGTTGTCATCAATAACATCCCGCCGGCGTTGCAAGTTCCTAGTTTGAATTAATGAATGGAAGTGCTGATCAACCGATTCTTCAAGAATGTTGTCTAACATGTTTTTATCAAAGAAATACGGAGTATACCTAGTGGAAGCAAGAACAACAGTGCAAGTGTCAAATGTTCTGAAATGAACACTAATAAGAAAGAGAAGAGTAGGTTGGGGTGAACAGGAAATATGTGGTTAAACAGTTGGCTGAAGACATTTCAGGCTCTACAGTGAAAAGGAGAATTCATATCCTGGAGTAATCTTCCTTACTTTTACCATTGAGATAAGCACAATAAGGACCGAAAGGATCCAATAACAGCATTTCACTTTCCAACAAAAAGAGGACATATAACCCAATATCAATAATTAATTGGCAACAAAAGAAAGCTTAAAACTTATGCCCACTAATCAATGGCCAGTCCATTTAATACTCGATTCAAAAATGAAAAAATGTTAAGATGGGCATCCCGTTCATATGATGAGAAGATGTTTCTAGTCTCCACAATCGACATTGATGTTTGAACTATACAGAAAAGAAATAAGAATCTGCAAGAAATAAGAACATTGAAATTAAAGACAAATCATTGATTGAACACATTTAACATACCACTTAATCCCATCTGTTGTCGCTATAGCAATGTCCAAGTTTTGAGCACTGAAAACAGGAACACCATCTACCCTTTTCCTTCCACCATTCTGTGATATTGTCTTGAGAAGTTTATTGGCTTCTTTGACCTGCATGAGAAAATTATTACAAACAAATGCCAATGTCTAACAACATGCAAACATTGCATCTTACTTGTTTCTCATTTGGAACGAATTGGAACAAGTGAGGTTTCTCCTGCATAGCACATGGCGAACAGTGTTAAAATAGGTGCAGAGAGAGAAAGGTCCATCAAATCAAATTTGAGATTAGAAAAAAAAAATCCAGAACTCATCAAATAAGGCATAAAATACATGCAAATAATTTGTCCCATAATGTAGCAATAGAAACAGTAAGCACCGATGTCAACCCAAGTAGAAAAAGATGTTCAACTATTTAGGGGTTTGATTGATAACGTTGATACTTTCTGTGGCCGTTCTACTCTATATGGGACTGTATTTTTTCGAAAAGCACAATCCATCATGTTTTCCATCTTACCAAAAAATATGTCCTAGGAGACTTTATTTTCATCCTTAATAGTACCTTCAAGTTGAACCATCTTATTTCTTCCATATGAAGCAGACACTTATTTTACAGTTGATAACCAAATCATCCAAGCAACTTACATAAATCTTATTCGTAAGCAGGCTACTACATCTAACTTCTTAACTTCCATGCTTCATTAAGACAACACATCTTGTCACACATCCATCTTGACATCCATATTTTGTTATAATGATTCTATAATCAGCTTGTCTGTTCATTTCCTGAATATTAACATTTCAGAGGTTCTTGATTCGAGACCATGCATTCATAGTTCAACTCAAATATTTAGGGTTGTGTGACGACCCCGCCACAATATTCATAGTTCATCACAATTATTCACATATGAATGAATGAATGAATGTACTTTTTTGAAATGTATTTGTGGCATCCTTTAGTGAATCTCTTACCTGGGGGAAATAATACCATGACCCATTGATTAATAAGCCCTCGCCTGGGGGAAACAATACCATGTCTCATTGAATTAATTGAAACACAGAGATCTCTGATGTTAGACCTTAATGGTCCACATTAAATTGTGGATTATTGATTGACCCATTGTGGTCCCATTAGATTGACCCTAGTGGTCCTATTGGCTTCGGCACATTGTTATATTGTTACTCTATTGGATGTACTACGTACAAGACTCAATCGATTATTATTATCGCAAATATTGATATGATTGGATATATGAATTGTTTTGAAAATTGGAAGATATGTTTTATGAGATGGACTTTGTTATAGCAAATGTTTTGACATGAATATGAAATATGATTCGTTTTGGGATTGTAAAACATGTTTTTATATCATGTTGGATTTCATTCATTAACCTCTTTATTTTGGTATTACTCACTTAGCTTTATGAGTTGGATCTCATTGAATGAATGAATGTACCTTTCTGAAATGTTTTTATATCATGAAATATGATTCGTTTTGGAATTGTAAAACATGTTTTTCTCCCTTATATATGTGTAGGTGAGCAACTAGAAGATCAATATTAGAGTTTGCCTCGGAGTTTGCCCTTTTGTCAAACCACCCAAGCAGTACCTCCATGTTGAGGCTTTAGTTTTATTTTGTCAAAGCTCGAGTCTTATGTATATATGTGTGTGAGATGTATAAGATATGTCTTGTATATGTGAAGGCGTATTATAAATATTTTAATTGTTTCAGTTTATCATGTCCCCACAGCTCAATGGACATTCTTATTTTTATTTTGCTTCCGTTTTAGGTCCCAATATTGTTTAAATATTTTGAAATTTGGTCTTTAAGGCCATAGGTAATCTATGTGGGTGTTTGAGAAATTGCAATTTTAGTAAGCTATTTTAGTAGGTTAAAATTTTTGTATTTGAGAAGATGATTGGATTTTTTTTGTAGTTGGATGTGATGTTTGTGAGAGAAAAAGTAAAATGATTATGGGTTTGATGTGATATTTTGTCTTATTAACTATTTTAGCCTATTTTATCTTTTTGTAGATTTTAGCCTAAATTAGGCTAAAATCTCACTTCCCAAATAGCCCTTATGATTACTGGTCGATCATGGTCTAAACCTCTAGGAGCGGGTTGGGGTCGTGACAGCTTGCCTACATGAATCCCATGCTGTCATTCAGCTTGATCAATTGTCAAATTACAAACTAACATGTCTTTCCCTACCATTTCAAGCCACATTAATATATAAAGTCTAACGGGGTTTTACGTTAGCTGTCACCTACATAATGGCAGCCCTAATCTTTGGAATTGGTTGTGGAAATAGTAATTGATTTGTCCTCCTTGGACAATGACAGCTAATCCATGCTTTACATTATACAGCCATATAACACCTCAACCACTTCTCCTTTCCTTTGAAATAAATAGCAGCAAAATCAATTTGTGGTAAAAAGACAACACATGAAGAGATAAAGTAATTCGTAATACAAAATGAAAGAAATTATATCAAATAAGTTCAGAAAGCAACACAGTTTAAATCATGCTAATACGATACATGAACACAATCACATATGTTGCAAAATAGAGAAAAGGGGACGTCAAGAATGCATAAATCACATAGAAAGTGAATGCTTATTTTAAAGATGGGGAAAAATTCACTTTACCCCCCTCCCAAATGATATAGCCCTAAAGCACTCTACCCCCTTATATTTTAAAAATAGCCATATACTTCCCACACATTTTTGGACTAAGGTGTTAGGGAAATTCTATTTGCACACCACAAGAAATCTCAACACACACCATTTGTTTTGTTCGGATATAAACTATCGAACAAAAGGCAAATGTTCAGACAAAAATTGATGAACAAAAATAAATTGTTCAAATATATATTCAATTCAGCTGTTTATGTCAGAACAATTGCTTTTGTTCATAAGTTTATATCCGAACATTTGACTTTTGTTAGGAGGTTCATATCCGAACAAAATAAATGGTGTGTACTAAGATTTTTTGTGGTGTGTCAATAGAATTACCCAAAGTGTTAACATTACATTTCCCGTAAAAAGACAAAATAACCCTCGTCTTCATCTTCTACCTTAAAAAACCAAGACCCTCAACCGCTCATCTCCCGCACCACCTGCCACCAATCCCACCAACTTTCCCACCTCTCCCGCAACCTCCTCCATCGTCCATGACCTCCCCTGCCACCTCCTCCATCCTCCACGATCATGACAACCTCAGCATCTCAAGAAATGAACTTTTTGATCTGCTAACCAAACCATCACTGACTAAACAGATGTAAACAGTGGCAGTGTCACTACTTCGGCATTGTTCTGAGCTTTTGGTTCTTTATTATTCCTATTTGGCATTAAAAAAAAATGACATATAATTATATTGTGAAGGGGCTTAAATTTATCACTGTTGTCATTCTTAGTTCTTGATTGGCTTGTCAAGCATTACAAATCAGACGTTGATAGTCTTTCTTCAATATGATCTAACTGGTGATTAGTTTTACACGGTAGATTCTTCTTTGGTACCCTCACGATTTGCCCACTAGTAATAGGTATATATATTATTCATTCAAATGGAGCCAGGCCCATAATCAAGGCTATGTAATTTACAAAGCATGTAATCAAGCTTTGTAATCAACCTCTACCAACAGGGGATATATAACCATTAAAATAATTATGCACATTGCCTATAATCAAGGAATTAAATCCACACTATCTTTAGCAGAAATGGTTAGGTGTTGCATAATGGAAAGGAAAGAGAATAGAGAGAAAGTGGGGACGAAGGGAGAAAAAGATGAACTGGGTTTGATTTTTGGAGATGGGGAGAAACTGATTTTTAGAAAGAAAAAGAAAGGGATCCCTCAATGAAAAAGATCAAAGTGGTGGGAAGACAAGGTATAAATGTCATTTTACAAATAAAATTAATAGAGTCAGTGTTGGAATTTAGTCCAAAACCATGTGGAGGGTATAAGGCTATTGTTAAGAGAAAGGGGGTAAAGTTCTTCAGAGACATACCACAAGGGAGTAAAGTAGGATTTTACCCTTAAATTACTACCAAAAAAAACAAAAAATCCCAATACAACATCCACTCAAATCAAGCAAGCCATACCTTGAAATGTTCATATGCTAAATCAAGACGACAAGCACCAACCACACCACTTGGAATATTCAGCCGTTTAACATAAGAAACTGGAAAATAATCAATTAAATTGTAAGACATATATGTCTACAAACAATTATAATTCCAATTTAAAAATAATAAGAATAAAATTAAAAGAAAAATACTCAAAAGGACATGAGAATGAAAAAACAATAAATAAATAAATAAAACGCGAAAATAGTTAATGAAAATGACCAAAATAAACATAAAGAGTGTCAAACTTACCTGCATCACCTAGATCTATGAAAAAACGGAACACAGGGCCATTCCTCTGACTCTTAGTAACTGCTGCAAACATCTTCTTAACCCACTCAGGTGTTCTACATATCAAAGAGAATTAACCAAAAGCACTGCAGTTAAAAACATTATTCCAACCAGAAAATAAAGTAGATATAACAATTAGAAAAATAAACATACATGCAGTCATTTTGCATGCACAATATAATATATCCTCTGTTGTGTACCTTGGTGCATATTATCTTCTACTGTTCTAAATTTCAGCGGGCTGGATATAATTTTACTTCATGATATACAGGCTGAAAATTCAAAAGGGGGGGGGGGGGGGGGGGGGGTTGTGGAAAGTGTTCACAGACATGATCAAATAGCCACAATTGATGGCCTAGGACCCTCCCCCTACAGTGTATATTGGACAGTGTTCTCCTTGTTTTCAATTTATAAAAGAAATATCAAAACAAAAACCTATAAGATCCTATGTCACACCTATGCTTCAATAATGAACACCATATGTTTAGAAGAAAACAGTTATTTCAATTATTCTTGCAACAAATAAACACCTCTAAAATAGAAACTTTGAGTCATTGTAAAAGCATGGTAAGACCTTAGAGGGAGAATTCCCTCCCTATCCATACCTCCATTGTCTAAAAAGTCCCCATATTGTTCCTTAGAAACTAAAAAATAAAATACAACAAAACATAAACAGTGCATAACCAAGAGGAACAGGTTTCCTCCAATTAAAAGGTAAACAACTTTAAACAAGCAAAATAAAACCAATGATGGATAGAATACAAAGATTTTTAATCTAGGAGGCATACCACAGCCAAATAAATCTTCTAGGGCAAGTGCTCCTCTATTAGCTAACGTATATGTTTTCAATAACATTTCTACGAAACCATTGCAGGGAGCACTCCATCCTCCTAGGAAAAAATCCCATTCCTTTATCACGCCTGATAGCCTTCAAGGACCTCCCTTTCTTTCTATGACAAATGCAGTGACGGTCTATGGAAAAGGGAATGATATTCAGCCTCCCCTTCATCCCTTCACACTGGCCTAGTGAAAGGGAAGATGACGAGAAAAAGAAAAAGGATTGTCAGAGGCTAAAGGGGAGTAGGAATATCATCTCCCTGTTATAAATAAATAAATAAATAAAACTCCCTTCCTATAATTCAGCAACAATAAGTCTCCACACTGCTTGGACTAATCAAAAGAACACATATCTTCATCAAAGTGAAATGATTAATAATCCCATGAATTAATGTAGGATTAGTTATCCAATTAAATTAGTGAGATAACCATATATTATGTATTTATTTTGTTTTTTTCTTTCATACTTGAAATTATGATCCCAACCCCTCTCAATATTAAAAAATCATCAATTTCGTCGGATGAAATATCTACCGTACATGTAATTTGGTTAATAAAATTTGCAATCAAACATAGGATCATGAGTCCATGGACTAACAATCCCAATCCTATCCTACTAATCAAACATGCCCTAAGCTCATTCCATGTGTGTGAAATGATCAACCACAGGAGTGACCAAAATTTTTCCTTAACCGAAAGTTTAATCCGAACATATGTTGCTAGACTGCTAGTATTCAAATATCAAGATTCCAAAAGCAGTGAAAATCAATAACAATCCAATAGATAGAAAGACAAGGTAGCCTGGTTTGAATATGTAAGCACTTGAATCCACTCATATATCCTAGAGAGAAGTATAGAACAGATTAGAAATATAGATATTAATGAATTACCTTTTGGAGATGAAGGGTATGTCGAAATGGGTGGAAACTGCCATGAGGCCAGTCCCAGAAAGGTCACACATGCTGAACACCTGGCCTACAAAGGCCGGGCCGCCCTTTCCGGCGGAATTCAAGCTGGAAATCCTGACCGTCGAAGGAAACCCAGAACCTGAACCAGAGGGCGATGGCATGTCCTTGAGTGCCGGAGAAGACGAAGACGGTGAAGACGGTGAGTCGGTCTGAGTCGACTCAAAGAAGGAAGACGGTGGTGTTAGGGAGAGAAATTGTGGAGCGGAGTGGGCGAACCGGAGGGGAACGCAGATCTTGGAGGGAGTGGTTGAGGAGGAGATTGGCTTGGGAGTGTGGAAGGGGATGATGAGAGAAGAGAGATTGGACGCTGTGGATTGGATTAATCGAGATAAGTTGCTGCTGATATGCTGACGGTTATGGTGCTGCTGCTGATGATGATGATGATTGGATTCTGTTGTAGAAGCCATTTGAGAGGGCGTTTGATTCTCGATAGAATTTTCCACCCAGAGTGAGATAAAATAGATTTATGCTGGAATTTTCATCCTTTGGGACTTGGGAGTTGTTCGCGGGCCATTTCCCAAAATAAGCCTAAACAGTAAAGGAATTTTCAAACTAAGTTTATTTTTCAAAGATTTTTTAAAATAGGCTAAATCGCGGTTCCAAATCGCGAGTTCAACACTTTTTGCCCCGGAGTTGCCAAATCTTGAATTCGCTGTTACAAAATGCGAGTTTACTTAAGAACTCGCGGTTACAAACCGCGAGTTTAATTAAATTTTTTTCTCCCTTCATTCCAAGCACGACTTTAATTAAACTTTATCGCAAAAAAAATTTGTTCTGAACTCGTGTTTCAGAACCACGAGTTCATGTTGAAGTCGCTGGTTGTAACTGCTCTGAACTTGCTATTTGTAAGCACGAGTTCATCAGAAAATTTTTTATGCTGAACTCGCATTTTGTAACCACGATTTTGGGCAAGTTAAGTGAAATCGTGGTTGTGAACCACGATTTTAAAACACCTATATAAACCCCAGCCTCGTGTCTTGTATTCACGATTGCTTCTCTCTCTCCTCTTACTCCTCTCTTCTCTGCTCTCTCGAGCTCTCTCTCTCATGAGCTCAGGTTTCTATCTCTCGAGCTCCCTCTCGAGCTCCCGCCTCTCTCTCGAGCTCATCGCTCTCTCTCTCGAGCTCCTCGCCTGTCTCTCTCGTTGGTATGCCTTCTCTCATCTTAGTGCTAATAAATTACCATTACGCTTTATATTTGTGAATATATTTGTGTTTGTGAAAATGTGAATAAATTAGGGATAGGGTTCATGTATGTGGGGTTAGGGTTAGGATTTATATTTGTGAATAAATTAGGATTAGGGTTCATGAATGTGGGGTTAGGGTTAGGGTTTATGTTTGTGAAAAAATTAGGGTTATGGTTGATTTTTGTGAAATTTTTTAAATATAGGTAATTTGTTGAATGTTGAATGTGAATTTTGAATGTGAATGTTGAATTTTAATTATATTTGTTGAATGTTGAATGTGAATGTTGAATTTTAATTATATTTGTTGAATGTTGAATTTGTTGAATGTTGAATTTGTGAACGAAAATATATTTTAAGTATAGGTAGTTTGTGAATGTTGAATTTGTTGAATTTGAATCAAAACATATTTGTTGAATTCATAATTTGTTGAATGTTGAATGTGTTTAATTATCTGTAATAATAATAATTTTCTTGTATCAAAACAAATTTTGAATGAAAACAAATTTAAGGAATAATCAAAATATATTTTCGTTTCTTTTGAATCAAAACGTATTTAAGGAATAATCGTGCCATTCCCTTTTATTGTCATTCCAATAAATTACCTTTGTCCTATGACTAAATATTTACAATAATTTAAATGTTAATTAATTACATAAGAAAGAGAAACGTTAATTTGGTCAGAAAAATTATTATTAATTAGGTGATGCGGAGTAGTAATAAATTAAAATTAATAAAGTAACCAAAATAATTTTATTCGAAATTTCAATTTGTTAAGTAAGAATAAGAAATTGAAAAGTAAGGAACAAAATTTGTGATCAGAAATTGCTATGGAAGTTTAAATATATATATATATAAATATATATATATATATTTAAATATATATATATATATATTGTTAATATTTTCTATGGGTGACCCTTTACGTAGTACACTAAAATTTTATTAACAAATTAAAAATCTAACTACTTAGAATGTTGACCCGAAAAAAAAAAAAAAAAAAAAAAGAATTCAAATCTAATCGGTTTGTAAAATTGATGCCACATGCCACTACGATAAGTAAAATTGGTTTGACTAAGTAAAATTATAGTTTACTTGAATTTCATGCCCCATTTACGATTGAATTTCATTTTCGAGTTTTTCCTCCTTAAATTTCATGACATTTCCTTTTATAAATTTGATATAAATAAATGACTTTTTAAAAGTGATTCACAAAAAAATTGATATAAACATTAGAGGTCCAATATAAACATTAGAAGTCAAAAAAGTACTTTTTACCTCTTTGCGAAAAGAGGCCTTTCAAGTCGTCATGGAAAATGCTATTATGAAAACATTTGATATAAAAAAAACTAAAAAATTATTTAGGAATTATGTTTGAAAAAATGAGTCATTCTCGATAATTTTTGAAATTTTTTGAGTTATCCTACAGTCAAATGAAAATTTTTTATTTATAAAATGAAAAAAAAATGAAAAAGAGAAATATTGATTTAGATCATTAAGCACAATAGGTCACTCTTGAAAGGGAAAAAGAAAAGAAGATTGGTAGTAGTGGCATTAGAGTACAAAGATAGAGTAGCTAAACCATGTTGCAATAAAAATATATAAAAATCAAAACAATTTTTTAAGGGTAAGTTATTATTATTATTTTTTGTTGAAGAAAATATAATTAATCCCATACTTTTGACATAATAACAATAGATTCCTTGAGATTTTAATTCACATAACAATTAGTTCATTTTTCATCAAAAATTCGTTTATATGAATGAAAAATAATATTACCATCTATTTTAACTAAAATGTATATTTATATTTATTTATTTCAATATATATATATATTTTATCCTAAGAAAAATTTCATTAACAAGATAAATTAAAAATACAGGAAGATAACATATATCTAGAGAGATTCGAAAAATACAAATTACCTCTACCATTGTTACTCCCATCCCTATAACCAATCCCTTGACCTGACAAATTTTTTTTTTTTGTAAACAAAAATAGAAGACAAAATCAAGCAAAAAACAAAAATTTAAGAACTGAACTCAACAAATAAAATACATGAATCCCACAAATCAACCCACATAACCCACAGCAAAAGCCCCCATGCTGTACTGCACTCTTCTGTTCCACACAACCCAAAGCAAAAACATCTAAGAAAAATGCTTGGTAGCTCAAATTTGTGTGGCTCGAACGTCTCAAAACAATGTCGTTAATCATGAAAATTCAGACTACCCAGCATTGTTGAACAGCATGCACTCTTGATTTTTTTATTATTTTCCGTAGGTTTTTCACCCACTGATCCATAGCATCAGAATATCCAAACTCAAAGCATGCACTCAGTGATATTTTGATCTTTTTCACAGCTTTTTCATCCACTGATATGTGTTTCCCACTCTTGATATTTATTTCAAAGATTTACTTGTCATTTGTATTAGTTTTAATCCCTTTAACCATATTTAAAAAGAAGTATAATTATATCAAAAATAAGATGCTAATTTTTATTTTTTCTAAATCTTTGGAGTCTAATTTAACTTTATTTTTGGTTGTCAAGAGTTGTAGAAAACAAGAAACAAGATGAAAATTCATCCGATTCTCTTATTATTATTTTTTTCTTCAAGAATTGAATAAAAAATGAAAAAAAGAAAATTCAAAACAGAATTTAAATAAGTTCTTTGATTTCTGTGGACTTCAGAAAAAAAAAAAAAAAACCACAGCCATTTAAAATACATAATTCGAAACATGCCAAAAGAGAGAGGGAAAGGTTTTTGATAGCAGTCGAAGAGAGCACAGTTTGGGCAACTATACAATAGTCCAATAAGGCATGCTTCCTAGTGTTTTTTAAGGTGAAAAAGGAATTGGGGCGACAATGACAGACTAAGCATGTTGCATTCAATTTTTCCATCTTTTTTTTCTTTTCTTTCTACAAATCTTTACACAAATTCATGATCCAAACACAACCTAAATATCCAACAAAAACATAATATAACCAACAAAATCCAACAGTCCAAATATCAATATCTAATAGAAACATAAGACATCCAATGAACACTAACATTTTAACATTTTGAAACATAACAAGGCAAACAATTTATTATGATCTCAACAATTAAGTAATGTAAAAAGTATAACAGAAGAGTATGATGTTAATTTTGTATGTGTTGTAAGATGTTTTTCTTAAAAAGTTAAAAAATCTAAAGCATTATCATTATTTTAACTCATATCTTAATTAAAAAATCAATAATGATCGTTGGATTATAATTGATGATTACTTAAATAAAGTTTTTAAGGCCACAAGTAATTGTAATTGAATGAGTAGAATTTCATATAATTATTTTACAAGTACATGGAGATATAAGTATATTGTTGCTATTTTAATGTTTTTTGTCTTAATTGAAGCAAGTATATGGACACTGTTCCAATTATTTTCTACTGGGGGGGAAACATAATTCAGGATCCCGATGAAGGCGTATCATATGATGCTGAGCCGAAAGGGATATATGCGGTGCAAATTGGCACCACGCTTAGCAATTTAGAGGAGATGTTTACGTCAAAGGTGGCAAGTTACGGGGAAAGTGTCCGATTAACCTTCAAATGTAGATATCCTTATCGCCAGTGGCAACAACACAGCAAATACAAGATATTACCGATCAATGACGATGAGGCGTTGAACACCGTATTAAGTATCGGTGCAAATTTTCAAGCGCCAAATTGTTTGGAAGTCTACATTGAGAAAGAGATTGTACAGAATATCCCGAACATGACACAGATGGAATCTCGTCCGTTCACTACATTACTGACGCATGGGATTGACACAACAGCGTTTCAGTCTCCTATGTATGACTCAAATCAATGTTATCCACTGGGCTACACACAACAGTCATTTCAGGGCCATGGTGTAGAATCAAGTTCACATGGTCGATATGGTTATGAATTTGACAATAATACACAAGATGTGCCCACATGCAGCCATCATACCACTCCGGTTGAAGTTCTTTGGTAGTATGGTCAAACAAAGGAATGAGGTGCGCTTTGTCGACAAAGGACATGTACTCCCCGATGTCGCCCTAAACGATGATGACAATGAAATGTGTGATGAAGAAAATGTATTAGGCGGATCGATGATGATGATGATGAAGAATATGATGCCCAGCTTCGGTTGGACGTTGTAAATGACCCCATCCCACCTAGAGTTGAAATCCTTTCTATGACAACATTCACATGGGTGGTGATTTTGACATTAGTACCCGTGATATCGCTCCTCAGAATCGGATCTTGAGCGCCGAAAAATCCACAGTTGGACAGAGGAATGGTTTTTGTTGCGAAGAAGCAACTTCTACATGCTGTGAAATTGTACCATGCAACAAATAATCGAGAGTATAAGGTCGTAACCTCCAAGCGAGACCTGGGTGTTCTTGCAAGCACGCAGCTTGGTGGTTGCGTGCATCTCTTAGTAGGAAACATGGTCTTTTGAAATTAAGCAAGACAGGGTCCTCACCATTGTTTATACTCACGAATGAACAGGACCACACTAATATTAGCTCCATTACATTGCTTCTCATATTTTGGGACAAGTTGCGTTAGTATAAAAAATAAATGTTTACATATATATACATATTTGTTTGTTTATAGTGTTCACATCCGATAATCCAACTCATATTTGATTGTTGTATGCAGAATGAACCTGGTATGCCAATTTAGAAGGTCATCGAAGAAATAAAGAAGACCATGAACTATAGTGAATCATACAGGATGGCGTGGCATCCAAAGTCAAAGGCAACAAAAATGGTATTCGGTGATTGGGATGAATCATATAGACAGTTGCCTAAATTCATGCATGCATTACGTATATCTAATCTCGCACCATCGTGACATGGAAGCATAGATATACCGCATACAACCATTATGCCCGTCTTCCACTTTTGTTTTACGGTCTTTCAAACCCGCTATTGATGGCTTTAGATATTGTAGGCCCGTGATAACTATAGATGGTACATTCTTATACCAGAAATACACCGGTGTGTTATCGTAGCAACGATTGTCACCGCCAATAGCAAAATATTACCGCTTGCATTCCCGTTGTCGTGGGAGAGTTTGGAGTCTTGGTCGTTCTTCATTCAAAATATCAAGGAACATATTGTCATGGACCGACAGGAGTGACTTTGATATCTCGATCGAGCCGATGAGAGTATTTTAGTCATTGAGGCGGCATTGGTGAATCCTTCGCTCCAATTTGTTGGATATCATCGACCGCTTCGACATGTTTGCAGAACTTTAACACACGCTTCGTAAATAAGGAGCTCAAACAACTTCGTGGAAAGCAGTGAGGCCGATCAACGCATTTAAAGTGTAATGGTTACTTAGAGCAGACATGTGCTATTAACCAAGAAGCCATCATTTGGGTCCGCAAGATGAATCCCGAGGATTGGGCCCTTGCATATGACGGTGGATATCGTGGGGGTATTGACCAAGAATGATGCAGAGTGCTTCAATAGCGTCTTGAAAGGTGCAAGGAACTTACCTATTTCAAATTTATGGTTGAATTTACATTTCGACGACTCGTCAAATATTTTGACGAGATGGGAGCCCAAGCTGAAACTGATGTACGCAATGAGTTCCAATACCCTAGAGAGATGCAAAGAACTATGGAGGAGGGTATCGCAAGGGGAAATAGTTTCACGTTGATATCGTATGACAGGTTAGTTTGTAATGTGAACAAATTATTATTATTATGTTGTGAAGTTAATTACACCTAAAAACCTGAACTTCATTACTTTGTATCAATATTGTCTTATAGGCCCCGCCGTGTATTTGAGGTGCAAACATCTTTTCGCCGTGGACGAGGTCGCAATAGACAGGTTGTGCGGATGAATCAACCCACGTGCCAGGAAAATATGAGATAAGACACTATCCATGTTCCCATATGCTCGCCAGAATGTCCGAATGCGGTGACAATCCATTCCAAAGACGTTGATCCAAAGATATAGGCTTCCTCAGATACATAAGAGTTTGGGAAACTAAATTCAATCCAATACCGCATCAAGATTATTGGGATGATCCGCAGTGGACCTTATTGCCTAATGACCTTCGTCTACGAGAAGTAAAACGGGGTTGTACATCTATGGCTCGTATTCCGAATGAGATGGATATATCAGACAGCGCTTGACAAATAAAGTTGAGTGCCACCAGACAGTCATGACAAAGTAACATGTCCCATGACTTGGTCGATGAAGACCGTAATAATTACATGTTGTAATATATCATTTTGAAATTGTCATTTGTAATAGATTATTTAATTATGTTTTTTTCAATTCTTTCTTTACCTATCTATTTTGAAAGTGTATTACAAAATGTGTACTTGATTGAAAAATGTGTAATGCAAAATTACAAATGTGTCTAATTTATGCAAACTTGTATAATTTATTGAAAATGTATACTAGTTTTTCACCGTCTACTTGATTCGAAATGTGTATTACAAGCTTCTATACATAATCGCGTAGTTCTTGTATCATTTATAAATTTTATATTTTTGAATATATTTAATATCGAATGCTATATAAATTAAAATAATTACAAAATTGGAATTTTAAAAAATTAACCTATTAACAAAATTAACCTATTATAAAAAATTAACCTATTATAAATTAAAATTTTACTCATTGTTCACAATTACAAAATATTATATGTATTTTGCAAAATTTATAATTTATTCAAACTTGTAGCATTACAAAATGAATATTTAAGTTTTGTCAAATATGCCATAAATGTAATCATTAATTTGGAATTGCCTTCGTGTAAGTGGCACATAAATTTATCTTTTCTCGAACCCATAACATTTACTTCATTGTATTTGACATCGTTAACTACAGGCTTCATGGCACATCTACCTGAGGAGGTTCGACTGCTCAGACAGGCACATCGGGCTGACAGTATGTGGGATCGTCCGGTATGCAATAACGTTTGTTGGACTTTACGCCTACAATTAAAATACCTTGCATTTTGTTGTATATTTGGGGATAATGTTAGTATTTAAACTGATAATTCTTTTGTGCAGGATGAGGCACGTACAGTGTTGACATGCCGTCGGGCAGATGGTGGATTGTGGGACCATCCGTTGGACCATAGAGTCTTGCAGTATCTATTACGCGCGGGATTCTATGGTGTGTATCGTATCGGGCACATTCGACTGGATCACCCACTCATCACTGCTCTCGTCGAGAGGTGGCGCACAGAGACTCATACATTCCATTTCCGACGGGAGGCCATCACACGTTGCAGGACGATTCCGCCCTCTATATGGTCTTCGGATTGATGGCCGAGCAGTTACAGGAGTTGACCCATCTATCGCGACGGAGCAGTGGATAGCCCTATGTGCTGAGCTATTGGGAGTAGCACCCACACCAGCAGATTTACAGGCAGGTAGACTGAGGGTCAGGTGGTTGGCGGAGCACTTTGCTCATCTTCCAGAGCATGCTCCAGATGAGTTGGTACAGCAGCATACCCGAGCATATATTCTGTGGCTTATTGGGGGGGTACTTCTCCCTGATAAGTCACAGAACCTAGTCAAGCTGATGTACTTGCCATTGCTGAGAGACATTGAGGAGATTGGGCAGTACAGCTGGGGTAGCGCGGCTCTGGCATGGTTGTATAGGATGCTATGTAGAGCAGCGCAGGTGGGTACGAGGGAGATTGGAGGACCACTTGTGTTGCTACAGGTTAGTAACAATTTTATTACATGTCAATTCATATTGTATGTCATATATCAGTATTGTAATTGTGTTCAAATTGCAGATTTGGGCATGGGAGAGATTGATTCGCATTGCCCCGTCTAGGCGGCAAGAGGTTGGTCCTGGTGAGCTTCCTATGGGTGAGGGGGACATGCAGATGCCCACCGGACCGCGAGGTAGCCGGTGGAGGGTTGACATGGGCCACGAGGTCGTCTCGACCCACGTAGTGGTCGTTTATAGAGACCAGCTGGACCGGATGATTGAGGGAGAGGTATGAAATTTTTTGATTGCGTTTTAGTTGTCTTATTCATTATATATGTTTTGAGTTCAGGAGCAAAATTTAATTTATTTGTCGTCATTGTAGTTTATCTGGCAACCTTATGCTGGGGTCCTCGATACGCTCCCCGACTACTGCCGACTGGGTCAGGAGATATGGAGGCGAGAGTGCCACTTATTTGTTTTGACGTGGTTGAGTGGCATCTCTCCCATCGTGTCCTCCGCCGCTTTGGTTTGGTCGATGCGCCTTGGATCGGTTCGACATCGAGTGGCGATTGCACGTCCATCGATAGGCGTGGCCGAGCCGGCATCGACCGCATCTGCTTTATATGCCATACATACGTGGGATGGCCGACCGACAGGCCAGCCGACGACTACTGATGAGGTGCTCCTCTTCCGACTTACATGTTGTGGTATCGGCGACATACACACCTACTAGTCGGGAATCCGAGCCACGGTTCGAAGTCCGGATATCGTGGAGTTGGCCCTTATCTTGAGGCATTGGTGAGTATCATATTATGTGTCGATAATTATTAAAATCATACTTGCTTTACTTTCACCAATCGTAGCCTAATAATACGCTCGCATGTCTGCTCGTGGCCGATCTCGAGGGTGTTTCACTTGGCCGAGGACGCCCATTTGAGACGTGACGACAAAGATGCCTTGGAGGCCGTTCAGAGATCCGGAGTTATTGTACTAGGCATTCCAAATTGCCCATCGGGAGATCGTTTGCATTTCGCCCACTACGGTACACACTTTAGCAAATGCCCAGACACATCGGCCCATCGCCGCTTTCCCATTTCAAATACCGCCACATCGGGCCTTCGACATCACCACCCCACCACATACTACCCCATTGATATCTGCAGATTCCTACAGGTATTTCATACGCAAAGATATCGGGCATACCTTATATGCCCGACCCTGATTGGACACCGCCCCCATACATGCATGACGTTCTTACCCCACCCACCCAGTTACCACCACCAGACAGTTCCACCGCGACCATGAGTACACACGATGCAGTTCTTACTGGCATCTCCGACGTTGATGCTGAGGGCCATATTGAGCCCCCTCCCAGAGGGCGCGGGAGAGGTCGAGGTGTTCGCCGTGGCAGAGGTCGTGCGAAGGCAGAGGCAGAGGGCGAGCTCCAGCAGCAGATCTTGATACAGTTCCACCAGATGCTGGAGTTTCACAGCTCACAGCAGTATCCGATCTTCTGCTACAAACAGATCAGGCAAGACATGCGAGAGATGGGGGTCACCACAGTGCTCCACAGATACGATTCGATTGGGAGCCAGATATTCAGAGAGTCTACCGCAGGAGACCGAGGAGGGGGGTCCACTTCGGGGTCAGGGACTGGGGCAAAGGTGTTAGGGCATTAGCGGGTGTGATGTGGAGTGTACAGTTTATTTTATTTATACATTTTGTTATAGTTTTTGTATATCAAACTTGTACAGATGATGTAAATGTTTCTTACTTATTTATTCAGAAAATGTAATTTTACAATTTTGTTATTCTTACTTGTTTTGATGATTTCCATAAAAATGAAAACGAAAACAAAAAGGAAACAAAATAAATATCTAAACACGCACATAATTTTGTTTTCCCTTTCTTTCACTTTTCTCAATGATTGCATTCATGCCTTCTTTTCATGTACAAACCAATGATAACCAAACAAGTATTTGAACAATTTGTTATATGACCATGTACTTCATTAAGTATCATTATTATATTCCACATCAATAATGCATGAAATAATGAAAGTCTAGTTCAAGTAGCGTTCTTCAAAATAATAATAACGGAGAGAAAGCAAAGGTAGAATGACAACGAATATCCGAAAACAATTGAAATATCATCCTTCATTGATAAGTGGTGGATAAGCATTACAAATTGCATGAATTACAGAAATGGTTTGGGCGTTCATCCAAACAATTTCATTCATTATCATCATCATCTGACATCTCAATATCAGATTCATACATAACATCCATACTCCAGGCGTAGTACTGGTGTGCATCATCCATTAACCCATCTTCGGCACGCTCATTTGCGGTCTTCATTAGTTCGGACCTTTGCAAACGTTGGGTCATGCGATTAACCTCGTCGCGGATACGATGCAATGCCCTTTGCAACAACTGGGGAGTGTCAGTTGCCATATGCATGGCTAACCGACGAGGAAATTTAAGATTAACTTCACGACACAGCTCAACGAGAACGTTTGCTCGAGTTTTGCGAAATTCCCACTCAGCTCTCATGGTATTGACGGTGGCACGTGAGTAACGCACATTTGGATCCATTGGGGATTCAAATTCATCTCCATCTCGCAACCCAATAGCGACCCATTCTTTGAATATAGATCAACCACCGTATATTTCATGATGATATTGCTCAAATAGTAAAAACTTTTGTTGTGGTATGATGCGATATTTATACCATATATACACATGGTAGTTGTATGTATGAAAGTATTGTAAAGAACTATGCATCAGAGTTGTCACGTCAACTTTTATGACCTGAACAACCATCCATCAACTTGATAGGAGTTGTCACTTCGACTTTTATGAATTGTATAATTTATTGTTATTCCAAAACAAAAAGTAAAAACCTAAAAAAAATAATAAAATAAAAACCAAGTTGATTAACCGACTAAACGTCTGAATTAGTCAAATTTCTGTGCCTGAAATTTTTTTAAAAAAATAAATGTGAAATTACAATTTAAAAATCTTTAAAATATTTTTAATTTTTGTAAATATGTTTCAGAAATTTGTTTACTTTTTACGTGTATTGACATATTTATTAATTAGTTGTTATTTTGTTATGACACCCCCTCAAAATTTTAATGGATTGCATAATTCACAAGGGCACAGTAGGTATGGTACGATAATAAAATGTAGCTCGGCGCAGTGATACGGCCAATATTTGTCAGTGATGCTCACCAATTACTTGAACCGGTGTAATAATTTGGATGCTTTTTTTTTTCCTCAGATGCTATGTCACTTTGTGCAGCGATGCAGTGATGCAGTGATGCATCTGACTTTGTGCAGTGATGCAGTGATGCAAGCCACTTTATGCAGTGATGCATTAATGCATGTGACTTTCTGACTTTGCCATGCTTATATAGTTTGTCACTTTTTTCCTCACATTTCGTGATGCATGTGACTTTCTGCAGCGCAAGTAAATGCTTTATTTTTTTTTATCACATTTCAAAATTCATATAAGTCACATCAATACGATCACATGGCAGTAGTGTTGATAAACAATTATGTGATGGACTAAAGGAGTAAAGTGTAATTTAGAATAAAGCAAAAAATGCAAAGAGGAGAAAATGAGATGAAGAATATTACTTTAAAACCTATTAAAAATTTAAGCATTTAAATAATAATTTTTTAAAAACACCACTTTGTACTGAAATCGTCAATTCCAAGTGACTACTTACTGTATGGCAAAAGTAAGTATGAAAAAATAGTTTCATGTAGCGATGTGACAACTCACTGCATGTTGTTTTATTTGACAACTCACTGCATGTTGTTTTATTTGACAACTCACTGCTCCAATATGAAGGGATTGCATTGTCATCATTTGGCCTACAATTATGATTTTATTTGACAAACACGTCCGTGACTACATCAAAGGTACACAAAGTCACGGGTACTCAGTATTGCATGAAATGAAAAGCTAAAAAACAATATCACGGGTATCACTTGTTCCACAGTGCCCCAGCATGCGTTATTGTCACTAGATCATCTCTACTTAACCCTCAGTATGATGTCTATAAATAGCGACACCCCCAGTATGATGTTTGTTCAAGTCATAACAATAGTAATATATCTACAATTACTATTATTATTTGTTTGTTTATTTTATGAACAATGTCTTCAAGAGGTGCAGGAAGTTCACGCCAGCAAAGAAATCCGAAAGTGTGGCTGCTACCTCCATTTACTTATGACTACAAGAGCGAAAAGTACTCGAGTCCGAAGGATTATTATGCTGGTATCCGAGCTGAGTGGGCGTTCAGGGTAACGGAGCAAGAAGGATTGTTTAATGATCTACGTAATTTTGGGGCACCGGTACCTCATCGTCGTTCATTGACCATGGCTAGACGAAATGTGAGTGACTATGAAAAAGCAGTTACCAGAATTAAGAAGGAGAACAACAGAATGTTGATGCGGAGATGTCGACATTTCATGCTTCAGTTAGCCACCGAAATGGCAGAAGCAAGCAACAGAGATTTCACAGTGATTGAGCGAAATAATGTCTTAAATAATGAAAAATATCTCTCTGACTACTACATGTCAGATGAGGAATGAGAAATCAAACACCTTTATCTTTCATATATGTTTGTATGTTGTCTCATATCTTCGTTACATGAGTGTGACACAATGTTGTTGTTCATCTAACGTACGGATGTATTTCAAGTATTTGTTTTATGAACTTGAAGTTTATGAATTAACTACATTTATAACTGCACATTTATTAGTTCATGACTTTCTTTATTGAATTGCAATGAGTTAAGGAATGTTCGATTCACAATGGATTAATGTATGTAGAATAATATGAATACTTAAAACACATAAAACATAACGTAGCTCGAGAAAGAAGAAAGGGTCGCCCAATTCACGGAAGTCGGTCAAAATGATGACTCGTTAACGAATGGGGGTTGACATATAACTAAACTTGGGGGTGGACAAACAAGCTCAAAGCCAATGGTTGGTCCAGTTGGAGAACTAAATAAAGATCATAGACACGAACAACCGCCTTTGAACAACACATAAAATGTAATGTAGCTCGGTTAAAAGCTTCCTTAACTACGACTTGTGAAATAGGGATCTTGTACATAAAGAATTTCAATTTCCATCGGGAAAGAAGAAAGGGTCGCCTTCAATTCACGGAAGTCCGTCAAAATGATGACTCGTTCAGAATGGGGGTTGACAGATAACTAAACTTGGGGGCTAGACAAACAAGCTCAAAGCCAAGTGGTTGGTCCATTAGAACTAAATTTAAAACCCCATTGGTTTTACTTGATTTGCTTATCAAAATCACTATTTACAATTAATTATACACAAACAGATTTACCTTAACACCAATTTCATGTATGTGGGATTCTCAATTCAGAAAGTCACATGGCAACAGTGAATTCACTGATTTACCTTACAGTGAGCATGCCCTTATTTTGTCGGTATATGCAGGTGGATTGTCAAGTCATGTGACTTGGTGCACAGACTTTGGTTTCCTCAATTTGTTGCTCAATTTTTTAATTACAATGACAACTCAACACCAATTTGATATATATGGGAATCTCAATTCAGAAAGTCACATGGCAACAGTGAATTCACTGATTTACCGTCAGTGAGCATGCCCTTATTTTGTTGGTATATGCAGATGGATTGTCAAGACATGTGACTTGGTGCACAGACTTTGGTTTTCTCGATATTGTAATCGATTTTTTTATTACAATGACAACTCAACACCATTTTCATATATATGGGAATCTCAATTCAGAAAGTCACATGGCTACAGTGAATTCACTGATTTACCGTCAGTGAGCATGCCCTTATTTTGTTGGTATATGCAGATGGATTGTCAAGACATGTGACTTGGTGCACTGACTTTGGTTTTCTCGATATTGTAATCGATTTTTTTATTACAATGACAACTCAACACCATTTTCATATATATGGGAATCTCAATTCAGAAAGTCACATGGCTACAGTGAATTCACTGATTTACCGTCAGTGAGCATGCCCTTATTTTGTTGGTATATGCAGATGGATTGTCAAGACATGTGACTTGGTGCACAGACTTTGGTTTTCTCGATTTTGTAATCGATTTTTTTATTACAATGACAACTCATTTCTTATTAATATATGTGGGATTCTCAATTCAGAAAGTCACATGGCAACAAAGGAATTCACTGATTTGTGAATTCAGAAAGTCACATGGCAACTGTGAATTCATAAAGTCATGTGACTTCGTACAGAGTATTTGTTTTTCTCTATTTTTTCAATGTACTGACAACTCATACATTGTTCATTTATGCGGGATTGTCATGCAGAGGCATCTTTCTAAAGTCGTTCATAACCAACTATATAAACGAGTAAAGGTGAAGACACAACCTTACAACTCATTTCGTCCTACGAAATTATAATTTATTTGCTTTACAAAAATTAGCATGGCTACATGGTTCATGGGAGGGAGTGGTGGGAATCGCAGAGGTGGTAGGAACTTGCAAAGGGGTGAAAGTTCACGACGAGGAGGGGGGAGGGGAAGTGGCGATGCTGAAGATGAAACACCATTTCCTTTGTTAGATGCCTCTTGTGCTTATCATGATAGGTTTGGGAAGCGACATTTTGTCATGCCCAAGTACTATCGAGATCCATGTGGTTTGGTGGAGGCTCCATCAGAGAATCAAACAGGATATGGTTATGCAAATGCTAGACTTCTGAAGTGGCCCGCACTATTTATAGAGCGAGTGCAAAATGAAAGGTTATGTCGGGAAAGACGACTGAAGGTGCCAAAAGCACGTTCTGTTGAGATCCAAAAAGAAGATCCTGATAATGTTGATCGACTATGTCAAAGACTACAACGTGAGATTTCTCAAATGGGTCGAGGGTTGGCCCGATATGCAGCTACTCATAGTTAAGAAGGATGCCCAGAAGAACAAAACAGAACCAAATGATGCGGCTATCAAGGCTATCATGGAGGATCCTCAGCTTGTCTCTGACGCTGAGCTTTCGGATTGTTCAGACTCTGAGCCACCTACCGATTTAAGCGCGAATTAGGTGTTAATGTCTACACTTTGGCAATATTAGGTCATGCATTCATATGTAATGTCTGTGTTAGAGTAAGTGTTTCCGTAATGAGTTTGTCAGATTGTCTGCCTAATATTTGTCTGTCTTTTTTTATGTTTATCTACGTATTGTGTGTTAAGTTCATGGTGTCCACAATGTATTCTTGTCCGAGACTTATGTCTGTACTACTTATGTCTGTACTACTTATGTATGTACTACTTATGTATGTACTACTTATGTGTTTTTTCTTCAAGGTTTTATGAATTACATTATCACCTTCTAACCTAAAACAAAGACAACAGGCAAAAAAAAAATTATTTAAATGAAAACGGCTTTAGTAAAGCCAAAACAAATTTCTGAATAACACATTCTAACCCAAAACAAAGACAACAGAAACAATAAAAATTAAAAAACTTTACATGAAAATGGCTTTAGTAAAGCGAAAATAAATTTATGAATTACATTATCACCTTCTAACCCAAAACAAAGACAACAGAAAAAAAAATTATTATTTACATGAAAACGGCTTTAGTAAAGCCAAAACAAATTTCTAAATAACACATTCTAACCTAAAACAAATACAATGTAAAAGAAATAAAAATAAAAAACTTCACATGAAAATGGCTTTAGTAAAGCGAAAATAAATTTATGAATTACATTATCACCTTCTAACCCAAAACAAAGACAACAGAAAAAAAAAATTATTATTTACATAAAAACGGCTTTAGTAAAGCCAAAACAAATTTCTAAATAACACATTCTAACCTAAAACAAATACAACAGAAAAGAAATAAAAAATAAAAAACTTCACATGAAAATAGCTTTAGTAAAGTTTAAAAAGAAATTTATGAATTATATTATCACCTTCTAACCCAAAACAAACACAAGAACAACAAAATAAATTTACTTTAGTCAAACCAAAAAAAATGCTGCATTACACATTCTAACCCAAAATAAAAGATAAAATAAATTAACATGAGAACAGTTTTAGTAAAATAATTTTAACTTAAAAATTTATTCTAAAATACATTATCACCAAAATAATGACAACAGAGAAAAAAAAAACAAATTTTCACTTAAAACAAAGTAAAACAAAAAAATTTATGTTAAAAGTAAAACTTCACTTAAACTCGCGGTTAGAAAAAGCGAGTTCAGAAGGAAAATTTTTTTTGATGAAATCGCGTTTACAAAATGCGAGTTCAGAAGAAAATTTTTTTTTTATGAAATCGCGGTTACAAACAGCGACTTCAAACGAAAATGAAATCATGTTTCAAAAACGCGAGTTCAGATGAAATTTTTTTGCGATCAAACTGCTCGGAATGAAAGGGAATAAAATTTAATTAAACTCGCGGTTTGTAACCGCGAGTTCTTAAGTAAACTCGCACTTTATAACAGCGAGTTCAAGATTTGGCAACTCCGGGGCAAAAAGTGTTGAACTCGCGATTTGGAACCGCGATTTAGCCTATTTTGGGAAATCTTTGAAAAATAGACTTAGTTTGGGAATTCCTTTACTGTTTAGGCTTATTTTGGGAAATGGCCCGTTGTTCGCTCTCTCTTTTAACAGTCTTGTCAGCCTCAACAAATTTTGATCCAAATTATAATGTAAATTTATTTATTTTTATTTTAGTTATTCTCTTTTTTATATCAGAAAAGCTTCCCACCCCAAATTGTCGACCCCGATGATGTGTCATCAGATTGGCCCAAAAAAAAACAGTTTTTTTTTTTTTTTTTTTTTTTTTGTGTTTGCAGCGAATTGGGGGCCGCCACCTCACTGGGGGTCGACCCCCAGTGGGGGTATGAAGCACTTCTGTTTTTATATATACATTCCATCAAATTTTTTATTTTAAAATATTATGAACTAACAAGCATGAACAAGGTCCAAAATATGAACAAATTAACATCAAAACAACGGGAGAGTAATAGCAACAGAAGGGTTGAACCCATTAAAGGACGGTTGACTTGTCAGGCCAAATTTGAGTATTTTTCTTCTTTGTTACAAGATACTCACAGAATATTCAAAGGACATCCCGATGGCCGTTCGGCCATGACTTTTTGGCCTAACTTTGCTCCAAAAAATAAAATAAAAAATAGATTACCATATGAACAGTGCCTCAACAAATCAGGTGAGGCACTGTAACAAAATCCAAATGAATGAAGGCTATAGAGAGTCTGATGGAGCTGATATTTACAGCTTTTGCTCTCTACAATAGCTTCAAAATCATTGTAGAGACTGATGCAGATACTCTAATATAACTAGGTAAATTAAAATAATAATATAAAATTTATTTAAATTATGAACTAAAAATATTTTATAATTAATTAAATTTTATTTATTATTATCAAAGTTACAATAAGTGAATATTTTATTCTAATATCATTAATGGTATGTTCTAAATTCTTAATAAAAAAATGACATGTCTTGATTTAATTGGTAACGATTAAAGAGTATGGTTTTTTTTTTTTAAGGTCCCTGGTATTATGATTTTATAACATAAAGGATACTCAATATTTTTATAATGTCTAAGGTTTCTCAACATCAATCTAGAAAAAATTCGATCCAGAGAAAATTCAACCAGAAAAAATTCAATTCAGAGAAAATTCAACCAGAGAAAATTCAATTCAGAGAAAATTCAATCAGAGAAAATTCAATCCAGTGAAATTCTTTGGTCCAAACCCAGAGAAAATTCAATTTAATCCAAAGAAATTCTCTAGTCCAAACTAGAGAAAATTCAATTCAATGTTATTCTTTGGTAAAATTGGACTGATTAAGATGGAGCCCACTGATTCACTGAATTCAATTCAGTGAAATTCTTGAATTTTCAATTGAATCAGTGAAATTCAATTCAGTGAATCAGAATGAGAATGCTCTGAATCAGAATGACCAACCAGAGAAATTCACTTGTAAACCCCTTGAAACAATGAAAACATACCTGGAAACATAGCAAGCCATTTAATCATTTGAGCTTCAAGTCCAGATTTCAGCCTTTGTAACTTCCTCAATTTATTTCAAATTCTACACAAGAGTTTACTTCATTATTGTTATCTGTAGTTTGATGGCTTCAGTGACTTGGATACATATTCACAGAGAAAATCTCATCACCAGAGAATTTCTCTGGATTCAATCCAGAGAAATTCTTTTAAACCAGAGAAATTTTCTGCATCACCAAAAAAAAAAAAAAAAAAAAAAAAAACCCTAAAACAATGGCTTGAATTATTGAATGTCTTTGCATCATCCATTCATCCATCAATCCCAAAAACCCAACTCAGTCAAATCTACAATTAACCAACTCTCTGCATATTTATTAAGTTCCTTTTTAATTCTGTTTTTGGTCTTTGAAATTTCTCTAGACACTTCAACCCAGAGAAATTCTTCAACCACCTCACTGTAGCACACAAATAACACACCATGACGCCCACTGAAATGGGTTATTAATATGGAATAGTTTATATTTAATTCATAGACATTAGAACAGATTGAGGTCATTCTTATGCTTTCATCATCAAAATAAATATTTTCATTATTCAATTTCTGCCTACAGTGAAAGACTTTTTCATTAACTAGTAGACATAAATGCCCACTGTTATATTCCCCAAACCTACTGTGATGATTCCCAGCATACATAAAAGGTCTACATAAATATATGTATGTATATGTATGGGTTTTTATGGTAGTGAATTGAAAGAGAGGAAAGAGGCATGGGTTCTGGATGTGTATATATATAACTATACATATATATGTGTATGGATATGTATAGCTAGTTCAGTTGTGAAATCTGGTTGCTTCCATAGCACTCACTCTCAAATCTGTGTGTGTTTGAGATTACCATTACACTATAGCACTCACTCTCAAATATGATGAGTAAGTGATATATATACATATATATATATAGAGAGAGAGATTGGGAATACAAAGGAGAGAGAGAGAGAAGCGATGATGGCAACCGGAGCTGCTGGAGGAAGCGGCGAATGCAAAGTTGCGGGAGATTTTGTTGTAGATGAAGATCTGGTGCAGATTTGGTGCAACTGAGACGACAGTAATTCACGGCGACGACTGAGCTTCACCGATCTGACTTCGTCCCCTTGCTGCGTCGACGACCCTGGTGGAGCATTTGTTGTTGGGCTCAACCCATACCACGGCATATGGTTTCAGGAGAGAAAGGACTGTTTTTTCGATCATCTTCATTTTCTCTCTCTAGAAAGCTCTGGGTTTCTCTCTCTCTGTATGTGTGTATGTATGTATGTATGTATGTACATGTCTGTGTGTAGTGAACTCTCTGTGTGTGCGTGTTTGATCGTGGTAACGAGTGAGAGTAGAGAAAAGGAAAGGGGTTGAATTTCTCTATGATAGATAGGAGGACCTTAGACATCAAAAAATAATTTTATGGATCTCTTCCATTACGAAAGTAAATTACAAAAATTATATTTACAATAAAATATAAATATATTTTGTTTTATAAGCTTTATAATTTTAATTTAGCATATGATAGTAGTAAATTACATTTGTTAATATACTAATATTTTTTTTTCTTTTTACAAATTTATCTACTCAAAATTGTAAATTATCGTATGTCATAACTCTAACGTAAAAATGAATTAGGATTGACATGTAGTATCGGACTAAACATTAGAAGTGACCTACAAAGCTACTCGACTCAATATTTACACTAATGTAACTTTCACGTAATTATTAAAAATTGTCTTTATCAATTCGTGACCGGTATAAATTAGTTTGGGTTCCAATACTGAATTGAATATTAAAATTAGCCTAGAAAATCTAATTCGGCTTGATTTTTTTTTCAATAATTATTGGTTTAACCTATAATACATCACATTAATAACTCAATATCATAATATATATATATATATATATTATAATTTTAATATTTACTGTGCTTTTTATAAATCAATAAAAAAATTATAAATATTAAAAGAATTACATTTGAACAATTCTTGCATAAAATTTTTACTTTAAAATTTTAAAACCTAAACATTTTCTTTGAATGATTTTTGAGATAGCAACTAAAATAA
Source organism: Camellia lanceoleosa (assembly GCA_025200525.1). Taxonomy (NCBI): domain Eukaryota; kingdom Viridiplantae; phylum Streptophyta; class Magnoliopsida; order Ericales; family Theaceae; genus Camellia; species Camellia lanceoleosa. Next base: position 93,992,297 of record CM045758.1, on the reverse strand, counting down.
ATTTCAATCATTATTATATGGAGAGACATGTATGATAAGAGTTTGTAGTACACAATTTAAAAAAGTAATATTAATTCAAAATTTTAAATATGGAAAATATGTACCCAACTTTATGTTATATATGATTCATGAATTTGGGTAGGAATTTGGAATGAGAAAGGAAAAAAAAAATGAAATGTAAATGAAATATAATTACATTTTACCTAACTTTACACACCTTTTTCATTTTTTCTTTCAAAATTTATATCCAAAACCATGAACCAAACATATCAACAATGTTTGGAAGGAGTCTTGGATCCATTATTGTATTGATATATACTATCTAAAAAAAAAATTATATAATATTTGGTGAGAAAAGTAAGTTCTTAAAATGAATTATCAATTACATTATAAGGGAATAAAAGCTAGCTAATACAAAAAAATTTAAATATTTAAAAAATTAAACATCAAGAGAAATAAATTATAGAAGATGTGAATTGATTCTTATATTTTAGCGGCACAAAATCTAAATTTTAAAACTGATCATTTTCAAATTTCTAAATTTAAATTTTTAAATGATTAATTAATTTTTATTTTTTTTTTAAATGTGCAAATCAAGGTATAATAAGATTTTTTTTAAATGATTTAATAAAAGTTATAAGATTTTTTTTAAATTTTAAAGCTGATTAACTTTCCTTTTCAAATTTCTAAATTTAAATTTATAAATGAATTAATTAATTTTCCTTTTGAAATGTATAAATCAAGGCATAATAAGATTTTTTTTTTTTTTAAAATGATTCAATAAGAGTTGAAAGATTTTTTTTAAATTTTAAAACTGATTAGTTAACTTTCCTTTTGAAATGTGTAAATCAAGGTATAATAAAAAAAATTAATAATTCAATAAAATATTTTTTAATTATTCAAAAAATAAAAATTCTAGACAAAAAAATAATATGAGAGTTTTAAGTTTCATAAGGCCCTTCTCATTAGAAATCTCATTATCTTTAATATATAGTATAAATTGCATTTGGATATTGGTGATTTGGTGAGAAATTAGTACTAACAAATTAGAAAATTCTATTTATACACCACTAAGCTTCTCAATTCACATGTTTACTTTCTTTTTTCTAATTACCATTATATCTTTCGATTAAATTATCATTTTGGACATAACTTAATCTAACATTTTTAGTACACACTACCAGTTACTATTGCAACTATCATTGGCGAACCATCATTGTTGCTTCTCTTAGAAATAATGGGTATGTTTGGTTTGTCTCTCAAAACATGCTTTCGGAGAAAAAAATTCCAACCGCATGTTTGGTTGAAAATTATTATAAAAAATAAAAAATAAATAAAAATCCAAAATCACTATTTTCTCTATTGCACATCAATCAATTACTTTTTTTCTCTCCTCTCTCTTTCTCAATCATTTTTTTCTCTCATATCCATCTATTCAATTATAAAAATATCAAATCATCCCAAACTCCAAAACTATCTTCAAAATATACAACAAACAAATTTTTAAATTTTCTAAACTCTCTCTAGAAAATTATTTTTGAAATAATATCTCAAAACACAAACTAAACAAGGCCAATGTATTTTGATGATTTTGTTTAAGATTTATTTTCAGTTGTTAATATTTGTGACAATTTGTCCCAAGTGACCGCTCGAGCAGTGAGAGGACCGATTGAGTAGCGGTGAGAGGCTTCTAGTAGTTCACTTTGCAGGTCGATGGACCACTCAAGAGAAAATGAGGGGGTCCGCAGTATCTTGTTTTGCAGATAAAGATATTGGGAGCTTTCATTCACCGCTCAAACGGTGGAAAGACCACTCAAGTGGTCAACGCGACATCAATCACTTAAAAGTGACTTTGTAGATCATTTTGTTCACTTTTTCTTTTCTCGTTTCTTTTCTCTCTAGTTCCGAAAACCCTAATCTCTCTAGAAATCTCCCATTTTACTTAGATTTGCAACCTTTTTCCTTACAAAAGTTGGAGTTTGGGTGAAGATTAAGTTTTTCCATTGATTAGATTTTTGTTTCTAAGCGCATTCATCTTTGGACTAGCTTCTTTGCTTTGATATTTGAGGTAGGATTTCTTTTAACCGTGTATCTCTTTGATTTGAAGTTGTTTATGTGGTATTGCCATGACATTGATGAGTTGATGAATATTTGAGTTTATAAATTGAAGTTTCTTTCAAAAACAAAGATCTTCTTACAATTTTCTCAAGATCTTTACTATTAGCTTTGGATTATGGTAGTAGATGAGAAATAATATTATATATGTTGGAGGGGCAAAAGCCCCAAATTTTATGAAAACCCTAATTGTTAAAATTTAGAAATAATATGATGAAATGAAATTGATCCTTAATTCTTTAAATTGATGGTTAGATTATGATATCAAAGTGGTATTTGAATGGAGAATTGTGAAATTGGAATGTTCTTGAGATTTGATTTGAGATTTTGGAAATTGTCACTTTATATTTGTCTCAATTGCTTGGATGGTGAAAGGTTACTTTTATTCTTATGAATGTATAAATGTTTGGAAGCTTTGGAAATATTGTTTTGAGGGGGTGGTAAATAGCGTGTGAGCCCGAGTAGGGAGTCGATTTTAGGAAAATGTTGTGTATTGTGTTAGTACTTGCACAGGGAAAGTTTAGGTGCCAAATTGTCCAGTCTTGAGCTTATTATTAGACGAATGTGAGGAAATTTTTTTGGATGTCCACTGGTCCCACCGTATTGTAGTCGATAAAAGTGGAAAAACAGATGATTTTGGGTACTCATTTCCTGCCGTATTAATAGCAGCAAATGTGGGGATATTTGATAAAACCTATGCATATGTATGTGATGAGACTCTCTTTAGGGGCTTGATGGCATACTTACCTCCCAGTGTTGAAATGTGATTTTGATGGAAATTCTAATTTCTTAGTTTCTTTTAATTAAGCTTTAACTTTGATTGAATTAGAAAAAATTTTGGTTGTGATGATGTCATATGGATCTTTGAATAATTAGATATTCTGTTAAAAGTATTTCTACTAGGCATCTAGCTCATTCCTATCTAACAATTTCAAGAATTGGTGATGTGCAACCACCTCAATGACAAGGAGGGGGAAACTTTTTGTTAATGGGGCACGATGACTCTTGGATGTAATGTGTGAAAGCTCCAAGCATATATGTTTTGGGACCGTGAGTCCATTTTGTTGTATCCGAGATAGAAAGGTATCTGAATTTGAACAACTAAGAGAACAAGATAGTGGTTGAATACAAAGCCCAATTTACAAAGTTGGCACGTTTTGCACTCATATGGTTGATAGATATTACAAAAAGGCCAGAAAATTTGAAAGAGGTCTTTGTGACTCAATTCTTGAAAGAATTAATGTGTTAAAACTACCCAAATATGTTGATGTTTTAGACAGGGCTCTCATGTCAAAGGCAAACATGGCTACTCGTAATCGGAATTTTGATTAGAGGGGTAAAATGCAAAATGTCAATGTGAATAAAGGGACAACATCAGCAACAAACAAGAAAGCAAAATCAGAAAACTCTAGTAGTTTGAATCAGAGTGGTAACTTGGCACCTGTTTGTCCAAATTGTGAAAGAAATCATCGAGGGGTATGTTATCGAACTATGGGGGCTTGTTTTTTGTGTGGAAATGTAGGACACATAGCGATGGAATGTCCACAACCACGACAACGTGGTAACTAGGGTGCTACAAGCTCAACTGGATCAGCACTGACTGTAAGGGCCAATGCAACTCCGACTATGGCAAGGGACAATAAAAGACAAGGAAGGGCTTTTGCGCTTATTCCAAGGGACACAAAAAATGTAGAGACTGTGGTTCAAGTACACTCTCTATTTGTGGGCAATATGCATATCTCTTGATTGACTCGAGGTCTACACCTTCTTTTGTTTCTATGCTATTTGCTCATAAATTGAATAGACCTTTGGAAACCTTGAGATATATACTATGTGCGTTATCACCATCAAGAGGATTTATGCTATGTTCATCTGTTTACCCTACATATGAAATTTTACTTGAGAATGCGTCTTGTATGTTGATTTATTGCCCTTGGATATGACTCATTTTGATATTATTTTGGATATGGACTAGCTATCTAAATATTATGCGACCATTAATTGTGCCTTGAAACGAGTGATATTCTAACTTATAGGACAAAATGAGTTTTATTTTAAGAGAAAGGGTATAGTTCCCCCACCATACTTAATTTCTATAATGAAGGCTAGTAAATTGATTAACTAGGGGTGTCCGAGGTATTTGTGTAGTCTATTGAATGTTCAAACTACAAATGCTGTCTTACATGATATTCCAGTTGTAAAAGATTTTTCTGATGTGTTTTTGGAAGAGTTGCTTGGACAATTGATTGATAGGGAAATTGAATTTGTGATTGATGTGATACCAGGTACTCAACCAATATCTAAAACTCCATATTGCATGTCAACTGCTGAAATGAAAGAATTAAAAGTTCAGCTACAGGAATTGCTTGATAAGGGGTTCATCCGGCTAAGCATATCACCGTGGGGTGCACCTATATTGTTTGTGAAGAAGAAAGATGGAACACTCTACTTGTGTATTAACTACCGAGAACTAAACAATGTAACCATTAAGAATAAATATCTATTATCTCAGATAGGCAACCCAAGAGGGGGGTGAATTGGGTTATTAAAAATTTCACAATATTAAAATTAACACAATATTTAGAATTTTAATAAATAAATAAAAATAATAATAATTATCAATATAAAAGTAAGAGAGATAGGGAGAGAAAATCAAACACTGAGATTTATAGTGGTTCGGCACGCCAGGCCTACGTTCACTCCCCAAGGAACCTCCTTGAGAATTTCTTTACTATCAATTGAATAAATACACCACCAAGCTTTGTGGATTTGGCACAAGACTTACTCTTATCTATTAAGTCTCACTCAACAATAAATGTCTTACCCTTACAAAATCTCTCACAAAAATAAAGAATAAGAATAAGTGGTACTTAAACTCTCTTTTACAATAATTCTCTCACAAAGAGTAGATATGAAAGTGTAAGAACAAAGGCTAGACTGAAAGTGAAAGAGCATAATACAATATACTCAGAATTTTGGAACTCACAGAAAATTTTCTCTTCAAGTTCTTGATTTTTCTCCACACATAACACTTCTATCTATACACAAAAATATACCCGTTAGGATGCTCCTTGCTGATGTCATGGCTTACATAAGCACGTTCCTGATGTCATGGCTCACATAAGCACGCTCATTGATTTTAAATAGTCAGTAAATTTTAATAATTAAAAAGATAAAAGTAAGACTAATTTTTTCTTTTCCTTTTTTTATTTTTTGAAACATGGAGCCGCCGTTTTTGTAGACAATTTAATACAAAGTTCATAACTTTCAAACAAACAAATGATTTGCTCCATCTTGTTTATAATATATATATACACATATATATAACTCCATCTTTTTCTTCTTGTTTTATTATAATATAATATAATCAATGTAGTGTAAAAAATTTAATTGCTCATGTGATGCATTCTATATAATTTTCTAATAAACTATTTGCATATATAGTAAAATCCCTTTAAGTAATATTTATAATAGATCTGATCAAACCCATTTTAAATTTTTGTAGAGATTTTCAACTAAACAAAACCTACTACTCTATTTGGATATATCACTTTTGTCAAAAGAAGACAACTCATCAATATCACATTTGTCAAGATAATACAACCAATCAATTAATTTTGTCAAAATAATATAATTTATCAATTTTAATTTTGTCAAAAAGTGAATAGTAGAGTTTTTTAAAAATATTTTTATTTAAATAATATTTAACAAATACATATATTTTAAACTAATAATATTTTGTGTCAAATAATATGTATATTAAAAAATCTAAATTTTTGCAAAAAATATTTTAGACATCATCAAAATTAAATGATATGATTAACAATATCCTTTGCCTCGGATTAACGATTTGTTTGATCAGTTACAGGAGGTCCAAGTGTTTTCCAAGATTGATTTAAGATTAAGGCCGAGGACATAGAGAAGACTACTTTCCAGACCAGGTATGCACACTATGAATTTTTAGTCATGCCTTTCGAAGTCACCAATGCACCTGCAGCTTTCATGGGTTTAATGAACCGGATCTTTAAACCATTTTTAGATGAGTTTGTTGTAGTATTTATTGACGACATTTTGATTTATTCAAAGAGTAAAGAAGAACATGAATAACATTTAAGAATAATCCTTTAAACACTCAGGGAGAAACAATTGTATGGAAAATTCAAGAAATGTGAGTTTTGGTTGAATGAGTTTACATTTTTGGGGCATGTCATTAATAGAGATGGGATATTTGTAGATTCACAGAAAATTGAAGCGATTTTCAATTGGCCCACTCCAACTAATGTAACAGAAATTCAAAGTTTTTTGAGCTTGGCAGGTTATTACCAAAAGATTTGTCAAGGATTTTTCCAAGATTACTGTCCCATTGACACAATTAACTCGAAAAGGAGAACCATTTGTGTGGATGGACCAAAGGAAATCTGCATTCTAAGAATTGAAGACGAGATTGACTACAACTCCAATCCTTACCTTACTGTCAGGTACAAAAGGAATTGTAATTTTTAGTGACGCTTCTTACAGAGGTTTGGGTTGTGTCTTAATGCAGAACGACAAAGTAATTGCTTACGGGTCCTGACAGTTAAAGCTGCGTAAGAAGAATTACTTCACCCATGATTTAGAGCTTGTAGTCGTTGTATTCGCATTGAAAATCTGGCGTCATTACCTGTATAGAGCTAAATGTGAAGTGTATATGAATCACATAAGCTTGAAATATTTCTTTACATAGAAAGAATTAAACATGCAACAAAGGCGATGGTTTGAATTGATCAAAGACTATGATTTGCAAATTCATTATCATCCGGGTAAGGCTAACACTGCAGTTGATGCACTTAGCAGAAAGAATATGGAGACATTGGCATGTTTGCTTACAAAATGGAAGGAGCTCTTGCAAGATTTAGATAGCTTGATATAGAAGTTGTGTATCATGGGCAAGACAGTATTTTGGTTGCAATGTCTGCACAACTGGTTATCATTAAGGAAATCAAACGGAAGCAGATGGAAGATCAGTTTCTCAAGAAAGTGTGTGATGAGTTTAAAACCAAGCCTAGATCGAGATTCACTATTGAAGATCAAGTATTAAGGTTCCAAGGAAGACTTTGTATTCTTAATGATACAGAATTGAAAAGAAGAATTCTAGAAGAAGCCCATAAGTCGATGTTTACTATGCATTCCAAAAAATACCAAGATGTACCAAGACTTGAAACAAATATACTGGTAGCTCGAGCAAAATTTTGCAGACTCTCAATAGTTTTGCAAATTGTAAAAGACCACTCGAGCGCAAAAATGATAGCTCGAGCGAACAACCAAAATTTTGGGCAACAACTTTTTGAAAAACTAACTTCTCAATAGCCAAACCCAACAAACAACAAGATGGAAATGAGCTGAACAACAGTTAAATACATGGGTTCTCAAATCCAAAAGCAATTAAAAAGGGTCGAGTCAAAACCAGAATCGTTATACTATTTATTATTTTCGTTATTCATTTCATATTGTATCATGAAGAGAATGGAAACCATTTAGTACTGGTTATTCGAATTAATAAAAAAATTAAAATTAGCAATCAAAACCATTAAGTACTAGTTATTCGAATAAATAAACAACAAATTCAATTATGAACAACCGAATCAAACAATAATTTTCGATTCTATACTTCGAATAAAATATAAATTTTTGACATAACTACCGAACAAAAGAAAAACTTTTGGTTCTATAGTTCCAAATTAAGCTTATATTTTCGAATATGTGTTTGCGAACGAATTATGTATTTTTGAAATATTTATATATTTTGATTCTGTATTTCCGAACGGGATTTTAATTCCCCCCTCCCTCCCTTCTATTTGTTTATTTATTATATAGATGGATGCTAAACCTAGTATATGTCTACCACCTATTGCTTTGAGCAAAAGATGTCGTGCAATAAAAATATTTTCAGAACTTGATTTCCATGTAGGTGCATTATTTTCGGAATTGATTTTTCGAATGATAATCCTAAACATGAAAAAAATAAAAAAATGAAAAATAAAATAAAATAAAAATAAAAAATAAAATAAAAATTGAACATAAAAAAAAAATCACATTTTCGTTACCTATTTGTTGTGAACAATTAGATTTTTTATTTTTATTTTTATTTTAATATTTGAACCTTCAGTGTTATGCAAATTCTCCATTTACACAAATCAACAATGACAGTGGAGTGTAATGGAAGAATGTTACAAACAATGGAGTATAGAGTTACACGAACCTGGAAAGTGAAAAACTAAATTTACGAGAAACATTGGGGGAACAGTGAAGTGAACAATGAGTAATGGAGGGAGGGGAGACACAAACAAAGAATGAAGGAGAAAGTTTGATGTGTGTTTTAAAAAAGAAAATGTGTACTGATAACTTTTATGTTCAAAATTACTCACCTTAATATAATCTCTTATTTTTACTTCTCCATTCACTGAAACTCCCTCTTTTACTGACTGACCACACTTTCTTTAATCCCTTCTCCTTGCTTCACACCATATTTATAAGTGTGCTGGTGCACTTCACTTGGACAAGATGACCACGTGGTGATACCACGTGGCAAGTTCTTCATCCCCAAGTTTATCTCTTTTTATCTTTATCACTTATTTCATTTTTGTTTTTTTTTATTTTTATTTTTTAGTGGTTAAATACAATGACTGCTAACGTAAATGGTAAATCTCTTAGTAAATGACCAACTTGACTGCATCTAAAGCATGCGCTCGTGTCTTGGTGGCATCGTCCCCAACGAGTCCCTCCACAAGAAGGACAATTTGGAATGGTGTTGCTTTTGGGGTAGCAGGATTTTGGTTACCTAAACTGGCTGAGCCTGTATTTGCCTTCTTTGGGGGTGCAACACTAGATCATTTGTTGACTCTTTCCCAAAACCGCTTCTTTTGATTTGTTTCGTCAAAACTTGAGGCTTTAATCCCTTTTTCGGCGATGTATGCTCGATCCACCACTTCCGTGTAAGTTGGCACACTACAAAAAAAAATTGTTTTTTGCGACGGCAAAACGCCGTCGCAAATGCTCCGTACGCCGTCGCTAATACTTTTTGCGACGGTAATTTGATTTTTTGGGACGGCAAGTGGGGGTCGCGACAAAGGGGGTTGCAAAAGGTCTTTAGCGACGGTAAGTCCCGTCGCCATTGGTTTTTGCGACGGGAGGGTACCTTTTTTGCGACGGCAGTTTTCTGTCGCCAATAAGTGAAGAAAATCTGAATTTTTGCGACGGTACAGTATTTCCGTCACTAAAATTGGTTTTTTGAGACGGCAAGAATACCGTCGCTAAAAGTGTCGTACTGGATATAACTATTTGCGACGGCAAGATGAGCCATCGCTAAAGTTGTATTTTTCAACTTCTTTTGAAAGCTTTTGTGACAGTACGGTGCCGTCGCAAAAGCCTCCTACATATGTTTTTGCGACGGCTGTTACGCCGTCTCAAAAAAAAAAAACCTGTTCGGAAATTATTAAAAAGATTAAAAAAACCTATATTAAATGAAAAATAACTACAAAAAAATTCAAAAATTACATAATAATATAAATACATACATAAACAAAAGTTGACAAATAATGAAAAATCATAATGTTGTTCCATTCATAATAATACATAAATAAAAATTCAAAACAATAAAAATTATGCCATTACATAATGTCGCATAATACATACATAATGTTGTTCATAAATTTAAATAACATAAATCAAAATCAAAACCAAAAATTTTCGTCTTGATTCTTTCGTGGGTTACAAAAACAAAAGTTGGTCATAATCTTTATACGCCCGCATTCCACAAGAAGCAAACTGCTACTCAGGAAATATCTAAAAAAAACAAGATAAAAATAATTAATAACCATATAATGGTGTTAATATTTTAATTACAGAAAAATACAAAAAAAATTGACTACTATATAATTAGAAAGATAGTTTAGTAAATAATTTTGACTAGACCGAAATCCGACTCTAACTCCCAAACCGGGAACCCGATTCAAGCCCCGTCTTCTCCCACAAGTCTCTCGTACCTAGGAAGTTGTGTGTGCCAAGTTTCGTGCTAAACCGACGCGGTTTGGTGATTTTGGGGCCTTGACTCCTCGAATTCAAGTTTCTTAAGGAACTACTTTGCCAAAAGTGAAATCCGGCTTTAACTCCGAAACCGGGAACCCGATTCGAGCCCTGTCTTCTCTCACAAGTCTCTTGTGCCTAGGCGGTCGTGTATGCCAAATTTCGTGCTAAACCGACGCGGTTTGGTGATTTTGGGACATTAACTCCTCGAATTCAAGTTTCTTAAAGAACTAGTTTGCCTATAGTGAAATCCGGCTCTAACTCCCAAACCGGGAACCCGATTCGAGCCCCGTCTTCTCCCACAAGTCTCTCGTGCCTAGGAGGTCGTGTGTGCTAAGTTTCGTCCTAAACCGATGCGGTTTGGTGAATTTGGGACATTAACTCCTCGAATTCAAGTTCTTTTAAAACTAGTTTGCTTAAAGTGAAATCTGGCTCTAACTCCCAAACTGGGAATCCGATTCGAGCCCCGTCTTCTCCCACAAGTCTCTCGTGCCTAGGAGGTCGTGTGTGCCAAGTTTCGTGCTCAACCGATGCCGACTGGTGAATTTGGGACATTAACTCCTCGAATTCAAGTTCCTTAAGGAACTAGTTTGCCTAAAGTGAAATCCGGCTCTAACTCCCAAACCGGGAACCCAATTCGAGCCATGTCTTCTCCCACAAGTCTCTCGTGCCTAGGAGGTCGTGTGTGCCAAGTTTCGTGCTCAACCGACGCGGTTTGGTGAATTTGGGACATTAACTCCTTGAATTCAAGTTTCTTAAGGAACTAGTTTGCCTAAAGTGAAATCCGACTCTAATTCCCAAACCGGGAACCCGATTTGAGCCCCGTCTTCTCCCACAAGTCTCTCGTGCCTAGGAGGTTGTGTGTGCCAAGTTTCGTGCTTAACCGACACCGATTGGTGAATTTGGGACATTAACTCCTCGAATTCAAGTTCCTTAAGGAACTAGTTTGCCTAAAGTGAAATCCGGCTCTAACTCCCAAACCGGGAACCCGATTCGAGCCCCGTCTTCTCCCACAAGTCTCTCGTGCCTAGGAGGTCGTGTGTGCCAAGTTTCATGCTAAACCGACGCGGTTTGGTGATTTTGGGGCTTTAACTCCTCGAATTCAAGTTTCTTAAGGAACTACTTTGCCTAAAGTGAAATCTGGCTCTAACTCCGAAACCGGGAACCCGATTCGAGCCCCGTCTTCTCCCACAAGTCTCTCGTGCCTAGGCGGTCGTGTATGCCGAATTTCGTGCTAAACCGACGCGATTTGGTGATTTTGGGACATTAACTCCTCGAATTCAAGTTTCTTAAGGAATTAGTTTGCCTAAAGTGAAATCCGGCTCTAACTCCCAAATCGGGAACCCGATTCGAGCCCCGTCTTCTCCCACAAGTCTCTCGTGCCTAGGAGGTCGTGCGTGCCAAGTTTCGTCCTAAACGGACGCCGATTGGTGAATTTGGGACATTAACTCCTCGAATTCAAGTTTCTTAAGGAACTAGTTTGCCTAAAGTGAAATCCGACTCTAACTCCCAAACCGGGAACCCGATTCGAGCCCCGTTTTCTCCCACAAGTCTCTCGTGCCTAGGAGGTCATATGTGCCAAGTTTTGTGCTCAACCAACGCCGATTGGTGAATTTGGGACATTAACTCCTCGAATTCAAGTTCCTTAAGGAACTAGTTTGCCTAAAGTGTCCGGCTCTAACTCCCAAATCGGGAACCTGATTCGAGCCCCGTCTTCTCCCACAAGTCTCTCGTGCCTAGGAGGTCGTGTGTGCCAAGTTTCGTCCTAAACCGATGCGGTTTGGTGAATTTGGGACATTAACTCCTTGAATTCAAGTTCCTTAAGGAACTAGTTTGCCTAAAGTGAAATCCGGCTCTAACTCCGAAACCGGGAACCCGATTCGAGCCTCGTCTTCTCCCACAAGTCTCTCGTGCCTAGGAGGTCGTGTGTGCCAAGTTTTGTGCTCAACCAACGCCGATTGGTGAATTTGGGACATTAACTCCTCGAATTCAAGTTCCTTAAGGAACTAGTTTGCCTAAAGTGAAATCCGGCTCTAACTCTCAAACCGGGAACCCGATTCGAGCTCCGTCTTCTCCCACAAGTCTCTCGTGCCTAGGAGGTCGTGTGTGCTAAGTTTCGTGCTCAACTGACGCGGTTTGGTGAATTTGGGACATTAACTCCTCGATTTCAAGTTCCTTAAGGAACTAGTTTGCCTAAAGTGAAATCTGGCTCTAATTTCCAAACCGGGAACCCGATTCGAGCCCCGTCTTCTCCCACAAGTCTCTCGTGCCTAGGAGGTCGTGTGTGCCAAGTTTCGTGCTCAACCGACGCCGATTGGTGAATTTGGGATATTAACTCCTCGAATTCAAGTTCTTTAAGGAACTAGTTTGCCTAAAGTGAAATCCGGCTCTAACTCTCAAATCGGGAACCCGATTCGAGCCCCGTCTTCTCCCACAAGTCTCTCGTTCCTAGGAGGTCGTGTGTGCCAAGTTTCGTACTCAACCGACGCCGATTGGTGAATTTGGGACATTAACTCCTCGATTTCAAGTTCCTTAAGGAACTAGTTTGCCTAAAGTGAAATCCGACTCTAACTCCGAAACCGGGAACCTGATTCGAGCCCCGTCTTCTCCCACAATTCTCTCGTGCCTAGGAGGTCGTGTGTGCCAAGTTTCGTGCTAAATCCGGCTCTAACTAGTCCCGTCTTCTCCCACAAGTCTCTTAACTTAGAATGTAAAGAATGCAGAGATACATTTTAGCTTAGAATACAAAGATACATTTTATACCTGATCTTCTGGTGGTGGTGCATATGGATTCTCATCTTCTGCAGATTCCCTAAATGCCCGGTGGCCACTCGATGCATCAGGAACCTATGTTAGTTAATGCATAATGTGTTAATCATATTTGAATTTTATACATAATCTTGAGTGAAAATTGATCTATCAAACCATTTAATTTATATGGAACACATGCATTTGGGATCCACACTCGCCTGTGACACAAGGGCCATCATCTCGACTCATCTGCTGTAAATGTGTAGAGAACTCGCTCTAGCTCCTCCTCAACTTATCCCTTAGCTCTGCGACTAACCTTCTGCGTGATCGATCAATAGTCGATGGTGGGGTGTTGGTGTGATGGCCAAAGACACCATCTTTATACACCGCTTTCCGAGGCACAATTCTCCCGTATGTGCGACAATATCCATGTCCGTCATGACCTATCAACTCATGGAAAATGGCATTCCTAGCTTCCAAAGTCCGACCATCCTCAGGTAGCATAGAGAGTTGACGATTAAACTCATCCTGTATTGAATAAGACATACAAGTATATGCCAAATTAAGATGGTTGACACACAAAAAATAAACTTTAAATACAATCAAAGGTGTTTGGAAACTATCAAGGTCTGGATAACCTCTGGGTTATCTACTCTACGTGTCATAAGCCAAACATTCATCTTATCAGTAGACTCCCCCTTACTGGTCATCTACATTTTTTTTAGAAATATAAAAATTAGAATCCAAATAATTTGCAAATATACAATGTTTGTTTATATACAAAAATAAAACAATAAAATGTAAACCTTATGCCGTATCTGAGAGAAAGTAGTACGCCCTGTGGTATGAGCTATGCCGTGAGCTCGCCGATTTTTAGCGTTCCTACTTGCAATTTTCTATAACAGGTTCAACGAATGTAAGTATGTAACTATGATTTGTATGTTTACATATCATAAATATAACGTAATTGTATACCTTAGCATCGGAAGTACGCCAATACTCCACAAGTTGTTCCCACTGGCTTGGCACAATGTTCATAGGAACATCATCCTTCAGATTAGGATCAGAACTTTTAGGCTTGAAATACTTAGCCTTAAGCTTGTTCTTGTGATCCTTCCATATCTTTATTCGATTTTCATGCAGATTGGCTTGTACTCCTCTGGACATATATTCAAATTGTCCTATAAAACACAATTTCAAAGTTTAAGGCTAAGTATAACACAAATTTGGAATTCAAATTTGTGGACAAAAATATACTTTTACCTTCACATCCTTCCAGATAGCATCAACAATATCATTAGGCACATTATTCCAGTCAAGAAAAGTAAGAGGAACAATGTTACCATTCCGCACCATAATGCCAAGTTGAGTAGTTAACTTGGCCACGTTATCCCCTATTGGGCAGTAATTTCCATCAAATTGTATGTCCAGCTTTTTATCAGTACCCCACTCTTTAATGCCCTTGGCACATCCTCTACCACGCCTAGTCGAGGTTGATGAAGAACTAACATGACCTGCGATATACAATAATAATAAACAATATGCAATGGTAATAAACAAATGCAAATTTAAATAATGTGAATACAAATCATATCAAATAAACTTGAGGTGGGCTGTGAAGAAGTCGAAGGGTCTGCAAAATACAATGAGAATAAACAAGTTATATATAATGAGCATAAATAAATGTATGTGTAAATAATTTTCATACAAATCAAAGCAAATTTATATACCTGCGGATGGCTCATAAGCTGATGATGATAGCTGCAGTGGTGCCACTGATGGTGGACGCACCGATGGTAGGCGTGGAGGCTGAGTACATGGTAGCTGCTGTGGTGCCACTGATGGTGGTCAATACGGTGGTACTAATGGCCCCTCAGATGGTGGTGGCACTAATGGCCTCCCCGATGCTGGCCGATGTGATGCCTCCTCTGATGGTGGTGCTACTGATGTCCTGTTATGTAGCACATCGGACATCATGCGCCGAGGATTATCAGGCTTCCTCTTCCTTCCCATAATAATCTGCAAGCAATATAACATTAATTGACATTAGAAACATAGACAATGGTTTGTCATCAACTATAATATGACATTAATTGAACTAATACAATTACAAAGACAAAGTAAATTAAGAAATTGATGATTAACTACAACCTTGGCCTTAATTGAATTACTAATGTTGATTAAATATCAGCCTATTTGAACATCAACTGTTTCCCCTTCTGCGGCTTCCCTCACCTAACCAACTTCTTCCACGAAGAATTATACTTTATTCCAATTGTTGGCTCATGTATGGCTCGATTTGTGGATCAGTCGAACTCATATCAAATAAATCTCTTTGAGACATCTTCACCACGACTTGCCAATCTGGTTGTAACGGGTCTGCAACATACCAAACTTGCTTTGCTTGGGACGCCAAGATGAAAGGTTCATTGGTAATTTGATCATCTCGGTACAACAAATGATTGAAGTTCACCAACGTGAAATTGAAGACATCTTCTTTCTTTCCGTGAATGTTGTCAATCCAGTCACACTTAAACAACACATGTTTCTTCTCATTGGAATATCGAATCTCAACAATATCTGTCAATTGTCCATAATAGTACACAGACCCCAGACGAGGATTCTTGTCTTTTCGACTAGCATAACTTATGGTATCTGCCTTCAAAGCTACACCACAATTTTGTGTGGCTCGACGATCATCCATGGCCTTTACTCGATACCGAAACCCATTCAGTATATACCCGTTGAACCTCCTTGCCAGGTTATGAGGACCATTTGCCAATAGAATAATCTCTTCAGAAAATATGACATCAGTAGTCCTTCGCAAAGTTTGGACCTATTTAACACGAAAATGTAAAATTTAAAATGTAGATCGACTTAAGTAACTAGAATATATAGAGTTAAATACATATATGTTCCTTGAACCAAATGTGAAAAGTTTCAAAATGTTCACGCCGAAGTTGATGATCGTCGACATGAGGCATTTTAAGCTTAAGTACTTCAAGGTGTTTGCTGTGTAGATTGAAATTTTAGCAATACAAAAAATTTAGTTGAAAATTCAAGAAAACATAATAAAATATTGAATGAGTGACTTAACCTACTTTATGAATGGTTGAACCGCGCTTGTATTGAATAAGATGTACCGATGAGCCTGTACCCAAGAAGTATTATCAAGATAAAAGCTTGTGTTTTCACCAATAGCATGACCCAAATTATCATCACCACTGTAGTTCCTCACGGGTCGACTAGATTTGGTTTCTACATCATTGAGATATTGTGCACAAAAATTCATGCATACTTCCATAAGATATCCTTTAGCAATTGATCCTTCAGGATGAGCTCTATTACGCACGTATTGCTTCAAAGTAAGAAGATACCTCTCAATTGGATACATCCATCGAAACTAAATTGCTCCACCCAATAAGGCTTCATCAGCTAGATGTATAGGCAAGTGCTCCATTATATCAAAAAAGCTCGGAGGAAATATTTTCTCTAGATGACAAAGTGTTATAGCGATACGATCTTGAATATATTACAAATCTGTCGCACGATTCACTTTCGAACACAATTGTCTAAAGAAATTGCTCAATTCAATCAAGGGTTCAATTACATTCTTCGGTAACGATCTTCGAATAGCCAATGGAATAAGTTGTTGCATCAGAATATGACTATCGTGGCTCTTAAGACCCCCAATACTTCTATCATGTGAGCGCACACGACGTGATTTATTGGATGAATACCCGTCGGGAACTCTTATTTCCTTCAACACTTTCAAGAACAAATCTTTCTCATCCTTGGTCATCGTGAATTGTACTGGTGGTAAATAGGCTTTATTCGACCCTCTTAACTGCAAATGTTAGGGTTTTCTAATATTCATATCTTGTAAATCACACCGAACATTAACACCATCCTTCGATTTTCCTGCAATCCCTAATATTGTCCACAACACATTGTCACAAACGTTCTTCTCTATATGCATTACATCGAGGTTATGTCTTATTAGATTGTGCTCCCAATTTGGCAATTCATAAAAGATACTCTTTTTCTTCCAACTGTGGGTGCGATGTCCAGCTTTCTCCTTCTCTACCTGTCTCCTATGCCTCTCCTTAAGGTCATCCCTCTTGTATTGGGTTAAAATACCCTCAGATTCTAATTGTAGCAACATCTCAGTTCCAAACAACAATTTTGGTTTGAGTCTGACTTCCCGACTACCATCAAATGATACTTTATCCTTCCGAAATTTATGGCCAGTAGGTAAAAATCTGCGATGACCCAAGTATGATTGTTTCCTACTATGCTTCAACCAACATGATGTAGTTTCCTTATTACAACAAGGACATGCACATTCGCCTTTAGTGCTCCATCCTGACAAGTTTGCGTATGCAGGAAAATCACTAATTGTCCACAGTAAAGCTGCATGCATTTGAAACATTTGATTTGTTGATGCATCAAATGTTGACACACCCTCATTCCATAGTTCTTTCAACTCCTCAATCAACGGTTGCATATACACATCAATCTTGTCACCAGGTCCTTTCGGGCCGTCAATAAGCACGGATAAAATTAGAAATGGTTGCTTCATGCACATCCATGACGGCAAATTGTATGGAATGAGCACAACAGGCCAAGTGCTATGAACTATGTTCATCGTCCTAAATGGGTTAAAACCATCAGATGCTAAGCCAAGCCTTACACTTCGGCAATCATTACTAAAGTCAATATTCCGACGGTCAAAATCTTTCCATGCAAGGGAGTCAGCATGATGCCTGAAGACACCATCATCAGTTCGTTCCTCTGCATGCCATCTCATTAACTTGGCCGTCTTGGATGACATAAACAACCTCTGCAACCTTGGCTTTAAAGGAAAATACCCCATCTGTTTTGTAGCTATTCGTTTGCCACCTTTGTTAGGACCATTTGAACCACCATCACTATTTGATTTCCATCTAGAACTATTGCATATGACACATTTATCAAGATTGGTGTCCTCGTTTCGAAACAACATGCAACTGTTGGGACATACATCCCACGTCTCATACGTGAAGCCCAAATCTGTTGTGACCTTTTGAGCTTTATAATATGAGTCCGGGAGTTTCACACCCAACGGGAATGCCTCATTTAATAACTCAAGCAACATGTCAACAGACTTGTCTGTCCACTGATTAAACACCTTCAAATGTAGAAGTCGAACAATGAATAACAAAGATGTGAACTTCTGACAACCTAGATACAATTCACTTTGTGCATCTTAAAGAAGTTTGAAATACTTTGCAGTCTCTGCATTTGGACCGAGCTGGGGTTCAGATGCATGGGGATCAGGCCCCTGTGGTTCATCACCCTTAACACTTGTACCGGCATGTGGATTTCCCATAGCCCCTTGTATCATTCCAATCATATCATCCCCAATATCTGAATTAGCTAATGTTTCATTCTCTCGATTGCCATGCAGAGATACATAAGATTTCTCATGATTAATCCAATGTTTGTATTTTTTAAAAAAACCATTCAAAATCAGAAGCTCCTGTACACCCTCTCGTACAAAATAGTATCGATTCTCACACTTCCTACACGGACAACTGATCATCGAACCTTCAACCCTATTGGTGTAGACAAACACAAGGAATTCATCAATCCCATTAATGTATTCGCCGGACATCCTATTTGGCAAATCGATCCAACTCTTATCCATCATCTGTACACATCCACAAAAATATTTCATCAAAGTAACTCTAAATATAATACCTTTAACTCAAACCTATTCGAAAAAATACTCAAAACTCATCTATTTAAGTTTGGCGTATATTTGTCCTATTTGTAGCAGCATCAGGGAAAACCCTAAGATTCTATGGGCTAGTCAAGTCTGATCCATGCATAATATCATGAAAAATGGATACAAACTTTTGATACATAGTACTGGCAATAGGTCTGAAATGGTATCTAAAACTATCAAATTTAGATATATGTGCATTTTTGGGAAGTAGCCTCCTTCCTTCTTACGTGACTTCCAATTCGACTCTTTTTTCTCCAATTTGACACACTTCCTCTTTCTTGCCATCCCCATTTAAAAACTGCACCCCAGCCCCTACTAGACTAAGACTAGAAGAAGAAAAAAAAAGAAAAGAGGTACGTTGCTTGTTATATCGAGGAGATAAAAACGTGTGCAATTGATTTTCCCAATTGCTTATTAAATTATACAATACAAAGATGAACATTTTATTTTATTTTATTTTTTGATAAATAAACAAACTTTAAAAAGATGAACATATTATAAAAGCAGATAAATTATTCTTATTCAGGGCATCCTCTTGGGATACAAATGTTCTTTGTAGTAGAAATCAAGGGACTATTGAAACCATGACATTAAAGTAGGGATAACTCCTGCCCCCATCATCTCTTCCACATTGACACCTTTTACTATTGGTTGAAATATCGACCAGCAGAAATTAATTATTTGACCATGTACTATTGCCTTTTTAACTTTCAAACATCCCATGAAAAACTGAAGAAATTGAGCACTTTTTGGTACAAAGATCCTTTTATGAATACCAATGTGGATCCATTGTACACAAACATGGAAAAAATTACCCAATTGAAAAATAATTACATATTATTAATGTCCAAAATCTGCACCCACATGAATAAATCAACTCTTCGACTTCATTAATGGACCAAAAATTTGAAGAAAATGTGAAGCACAAAATAAAAAATACCTGCACGGTTGTTTACAATGGAGGATGGCTGAAGCACCAGCATCATCTGCAACATTTGACTTTGTTGTGAAACTGCAGCCACCCCGGTGCACAAGGATGACCTCACCCGTAAGCTAACAAACAAAAGGACACTTGAATTACAAGCTTGTGATATAACTTGCCAAATCCTAAAAGAAATAGGATCTAGAATAGATTGTCTTGGCAATTTCCATACGACCAAACTTGGTCTTGGGAATGTGTTGCAATGGGGCTTGGTAACTACACTGAGTTTTGAGAGTGTTCAAGTTAAAGAATTAGATCAGCAGTTGAAACCATTACTCCATTACCTACACTGAGTTTTGAGAGTGTTCAAGTTAAAGAATTAGATCAGCAGTTGAAACCATTACTCCATTACCCACACACTTACAAGTGCATTTCATGTAGATTATTTTTTTAGGACACCTCTGTTTTCATAAGTGCACCAATTATGTTGTTTTTCTAGCACCATTTTGTGAGTTTGCACATTTCCAAAACCAAGGGATTGATAAAAGATTGATTGGGGATCAATCTCCTGTACTGGATTGCTGAGGGATCAATCCCCACTCGAATGGATCAATCACTAGCACACACCAGAGGGATTGATAGCCACTTTAAGAGATCAATCGCCAGTGGGATAGATTGCCGATGCAGCCCAGAACACGTTTTTAATCCAGCAAATCAAAGGAATTTTGTGGTTTAAACAGAGCCGTCAGAGTACAAAGATCAAGGCAAGGAGTTTTATAGTGACCAAGCAAATCAAAGAACACTAACCGGGTCAGGCCAAGCTCATGGAGCGGTGGAGAGGATTTCAGAGTTAGATGAACTGGGGTATAGTTGTAATATCTTACATGTGTCCTGTAAACTTTTGATTTGTTTAGTGGGTTATTTGAGGTGTTGGGACAGTGGTTTTTCTCCCTCTTTGAGAGTTTTCTTGGAGGGTTTTCCACGTAATCCATGAGTCTATTTGTTGCTTTATCATTCTATGATTTATTTGATCACCCTTGATTTGAATTAGAATTTTTAATGGCTGGTAAATCTCACAAGTAAATTAATTTTTAGTGATTGGCCAATTCACCCCCCTCTAGGCACAATATATTCAGACTCCAATATTTCACTAATGCTTTGAACTGACATGATACATGCTATGAACTGAAATGATACATGCTTCAAACATGATGCATCTATGAGAAGAATTTGAGTGGTCAATGTAGAAACACAGTAAAAACAAAGAAAACCTTGTTTTTGGGTTTAGTACAACAATCAGATGGATCTGCAAGGACAAGTTTAGTTTGGTTGGCGTGCTTCTCCTTCGATTCCAAGGTAGGGCCAAAGCGAGCACCAACCTCTACATATTCAGCCACTTCATTACCATCAATATAAGCCGGGACTTTCACCTACCAAATAGAATCAAATTAAAACTTCAGCTAAGAACTGCTTTGAGGAGTATAAAAGGCAAAAAAAAGCCCATTATTAGAAACCACAGAGAAAAGAATGCAGGTGATTTTGGAAGTTTGTGACTCTAATAGGTGGGTCAGTTTCTTTAAACTCAAAAGTATTGCTTTTTATTTTTATTCTATGTAGTATTATGGTTGGTTTTGTTCTTATGATTTCTTCAAATTTTCAGATCAGTAGAAGCATGTATTGTGTGAATACAATAACTTGCAATTAAAAAGATTCTAGTAGTTCTCTAAATTTATATACAGAACTTATGAAGATTCAAAGAGAGAGAGAGACAGAGAGAGCATACGGTGAGTGAGAAACTCGTCGCCGGTCACCATCGCCGTCGCTGCACCACCGCTAGCCTGCTCGTCGCTCGTCGAGAGAGATGCCAAGTTCGCGGTTCGTCGCTCTCGAACAATTAGGGATTTCAAAGATTTAGGGATGATCCAAATGTTGGAGTGCCAAGATGAAAAGCAGAGGAGGGCAAATTTTTTTTTACTTTTTGCGACGGTAAATTATACACCGTCGCAAATGATAAATTATTAAGCTAACCGACGCCATTTTAATAAGTTTTTTTGGGCGACAGACATTTTGCCGTCGCAAATGGTCCACTATTTGCGACAGCCAACTCACGCCGTCTCAAAAAAAAAAAAACTTTTAGCGACGGTAAAAAAACGCCGTCGCTAATACTTCCTTTTTTTTCCACTACTCGTGTAGTTTTATTTGCGATGGTAAAAGGCCGTCACTAAAGGGATTATTTGCGACGGGTTAATCTACTGTCGCAAAAGAGCATTTTTTGCGACGGAAAAGCGCACCGTCGCTAAAGCTTCCATGTTTATATCCCCTTTTCTTGTAGTGGCAATTTCAGAACCTTAATCTTGTTTTTTATTTCATTACTTGAGCCAGCTTCAAACTTTCTGACCTTTTGAGTTTCGATGGGAATGACATATGTTGCGAATCGAGCTAGTTTGGTGAACTTGCTTTCGTATTTGGCTACCGACATTGGTTCTTGTTTTAGGTATATGAATTTTGATGCTTTTTGTTCCCGTATCGAATCCGATAAGTATTTTTTGTAGAATATCTCCAAGAATCTTACCCAAATTACGATTTCTTCCTTCTCCAAGGCAAGGAACCACCATTCATGTGCATCATCTTTAAAAGTAAATGTGGCGAAGGTTACTTTCTATCTTTCCGTACAAGGTCGTGTGCGAAATTTTTTCTCTATGCCCTGACCCAGGCTTCTGCTATCAGTGGGTTTGAGCTGCTGATGAATGAGGTGTTCAAATCTTGGAATCGCTTCACTGTAATCGGCTCTTCTCGTCGTTCTGGCATTCTATTGTTTATGTTGTTTTGTAGGGCTTGCAGAACACTGAAGGCAAATACGGGCTCAGCCAGTTCGGGCCACCAAAATCCTGCTACCCCCAGAAACAATGCCAGTCCAAATTGTCCTACTAGGGAAATAATAATCAAAATACTCAATAATTAAAAAAAAAAAATTCCTCGAGACTTTTATTTATGTTATTGATGATCAGACAATTATCAAAAAAAGATACAAAAAAGTAAGTCTACATTAAGTCCTCTACTAGTCCCATTACACGAGATTACCATTGTTCCTTAAATTTCATCACTTGAAGGGGATAACAATTATAAGCATATAGCAGAGTAAGAAATATTATACTGAGAATAGAATGGTATAAAATCACCATGGATAATTATTTAAGCCAAACAGAAAATAGTTTGGTTTAAGTAAATCATTTAAATAACAAAAACAAAATGTAGAATTATAACAAAATAATTATAACCACGGTACAGAACAGAATGGAGAGTCAATAGATCAATGACAAACAAAAAGTCACAAAGTGACTAATTAAAGGTCAATGGTTATTTAAGTCCCCTAAGGCATGAGACCATCGAACGATCACTAAAGTGATAATTCAAAAGGTCAATGGTTATTTAAATCTCCTAAGACATCACGCCTCAACCCCAATTGCGTAAAATAATTTATGGTAACTCAAGGTATACGTAAAATATTTTATGATAACTCAAAATATAATTTTACTTGCCTTATTATTAATCCCTTACTTTCCCTTCTCCGTTCACCGAAATTCCCTTCTTCACTGACCACACTTTCTTTGGTCCCTTCTCCTTGCTCCATGCCCTATTTATCAGTGCGTTGGTGCATTCCACTTGGACAAGATGACCACGTGGTACCACTTGGCAAGTCCCTTCATCTCCAAGCTTATCTCCTTTTTTCCTTATCACTTATTTCATTTGTGTTTTGTTTTATTTTTTTGTTTTCTTTAAAAAAAAAAGTTTGATGTGTGTACTAGTATTTATAATAATTATTTTGTTTAATAATAAAATTGTAAAAATATAATAATTCATTCAATACGTACCCATAGAACAACTGTTATTTGGGAATCGAATTTTACTTTTAATCATTACTCATCATATAAGTAGCATCTCATCCTATTCAAATCTTACCATTCACATTTTTTCAAATACCATAACGGATAAGAAAATGATATACAAATATATTTTCTAGATCTAATATGAAAGATAATTAACTGATAATTAAAGAATATATATATAGAAAAAATCATCTGAAATATTGTAATAAATTATCATGTTATTAAAATTGAAAAAATAAGTCTAATTTTGACTAACATAGATACCAGCACACTTTTATTCACAACTCACTCACTGGAGTGTGATGTTTTATTGATGAATACTTGAATTGAAGCAAAGCACATGAAGATGTTCAAAAAGAGGCAGCAGCCAAAAGTGATTACTCTATGAAAGTGATCGACCATTCATGAAAGTCTCATACACCAATTGCGCACTCAGAACATCCACAACAGCCGAACCAACAGATTTGAATACAGTGATCTCCTTCAAATCTCTTCTCCCAACCTTATCTCCCTCAATCAACTCAACCAATTTCCCAGCAATCTCATTAGGGCTAATCACCCCTCTCTCGAACGCACCCACCAGCTCTCCTGCCTCCACCGCCGCCGCATCATTATCCACAAACACCCTCCCCCTCCGTATCGCCTCGTCGTCGCACTCCCTCATCGAATGCTTAAACGATCCCACCAAGTCCAAATGCGCTCCCTCCTTCAGCGCCGCCCCCTTCACCAGCGCCTCCTCCGAATTCGTCGCACAGCTCACTATATCCGCCTCCCCCACCGCCTCCTCCAACCGCTCGCTGCTCTCGAAACCAATCCCCTCAAATTCCTCCTCCTTACGCATCTTCTCCACGAGCGATCTCGCCTTCGCTGCGCTTCGATTCCAGATCATCACTTTCTTTATGTTCGGCCTTGATGTGAGATGGGCTTTGATCAAGTGCGGAGCGAGTGAACCAGCGCCGATCATAGCGAGGACTTGGGAGTCTTGTCGAGATAGGTAGAGAGAGGCTAAGGCTGAGACGCAGGAGGTGCGGTAGAGGGTGAGTTCAGTGCCGTCCATGGAGGCTAGGGTTTGACCGGTTTGGGAGTTGAAGAGGACGTAACAGGCGTGAATTCCGGGTAAATTGAGGGAGGAGTTGTGGGGGTGGTGAGTGACGAGCTTGACGCCGATGTAGGGGAGGGAAGAGGGGGAGAGGGACCAAGAGGGCATGAGAATGAGGGAAGAGGTGGGGCTTGTTTGGTGGGTTTGGCGAATTGGGGATTGGATGGTGGATGAGGCTGTGGGGAGGGAGGTTTGGAAGTGGTTGATCAGGTTTTTGTAGGTGAGGATTGACCGCAGAGTGGCCGTGTCGATGAAGATTGGTGGCGCAACGGTGGTGGTCGCCATTGTTGAGAGACTTCAAAGCTAAAAATGTCTGAAATGCTGATGGGAGTGAGAAACCCGGAAATGAGAAGTGACTTCCTGGTGATGACTAATGAGTTGACGGACTCTAGCAAACTCTCCCTTTGGAAAATTGTACAAGAGCATCTCTAATTATTAACTTTTTTATTTTTTCTTAAATTTAAATTTGATAAAAAAATATTTCTAATCTTTTCATCTAATGTTTCTCAGATAAATATATATATATATATAGGGATATGGCTTCTGTCCAGTCCGGAATCGGATTGGACCGTACTGTTGGGTCCGTGAGGGTTTATCACGGGTCTCGTTTTGATAATATGAACCGTGCAATGTGTATAAATCATCGAGTACTATATGCTTATAAAAAATCACATTGATCGGATATCGATAGCTATGTGATTAAATCAGCTTCGTATTAAAAAAATTGGATGATGAACAAATTAACGGTTAACAAAAAACTGTTTTGATCATATAACTATCGATATCCGATTGATTTTTTACAAGCATATAGTACTCGACGAGTTCTATACATTCAACGGTTCAGATTATTAAAAAAAGATCCGTGGTGGGTCATCACGGGCCCAACAGCACGGTCTAATCCGATCCCGGACTAGACAGAAGCCCTACCCTATATATATATATCAAATTGAAGATTCAATTCATCAAATTTGAGTTTAAAAATATAGTATTAGAAATGATTTTTTTTTTTTTTTTTAGGATGAAGTACCAATAAATTCAAAAATGCCATCTTGTAAACTATTTAATATTTCATTTTTTTCTTATAAATCCAAATGTCCTATCAAAATGAAAATTATACAAAGGGATAGTCACTTACACGTTTGTGTTTAATTTTTTAGGAATAAAAGTAAGTTTCTCAAAATGTGAAATTATATATTTGGGCAATCCGAATTATAGAGTTTTTAGATTTTCTCTGATTCTAGAACCAATTTCACATTACGAACAAAAATGTTACACTCCAATAACGTAACACTCCAAAGTAACATACTAAAAAACTCTTTAGTTTTTTCCAAACGTAATAACGTATCACTCTAAAAAAAAACTATTTAGTGTATTTTTCCTAAACGTAACACACACACACACACACACACACACAAAAATTATTATATTTTTTCTAAACGTAACATTCCAATCAATATAATCTCATACGTAACATTCTAATATAAAACACAAAAGCACTAAAAATTTCTTTAGTGTATTTTTTCCAAATACAACGCTCACAGTTTGAAAATTATATATTTGCTCAAAACTTACTAAAGAATTGTTATGCTCCTTTTGGAATGGTTTGAAGAATTCCGCATTTTTTTTTTGGAGTAATACATGGGAGTGTTAGGTTAAAAAAAATACACTAAGAAGTTTTTTGTGTGTTACATTAAGGAATTTTTTTGGAGTGTCATATGAAAGTATTATGTTTAGGAAAAGTACATTAAGGAGTTTTTTTGGAATTTTATGTTTGAGTGTTACAATTTGAAATTATACATTTGTCCAAAACTTACTAAGGAATTTTGTACTCATTTTGAAATGTTTCAAGAATCCTGCATCTTTTTGAAATATTTGAAAAATTTCATATCATTTTGAAATGTTTAAAGAATCTCATGCTTTCATTCATTTTTGTACTCCTTTTGAAATATTTTTTTTAAATAAAAAGATTCACATATAAAAATTCATCCCAAATTTGATTCCTATAAATTCTGTATCTTACCTTCTAGCAGAAAATAAAAAAAAAAAAAAAATTTAAAAAGAAGAAGATGAAAGACACATAATAGAAATAAGGATATAATCGTAAATTCAATTTTGAAATAATATATTAAATTTACCTTTCGAAAATTAATGAAACTAATTGATCTATAGAAAATTTTTTGGGACTAAATGGATCGCTATTCCTCAATATGGAATTTATAGGTAAATTTTTTTTTAATCGAATTTATCAAATTTAATGAAAAAAATGAAATAAGAAAAAAAATTGAAAATTAATGAAAGGATTAGAATAATTCATATCAAATCAAATTTTTTACTCAAATTTAGAATAAAATTAGATGAAAAAGTAGTAAAGGGTTTGAGATACTCTAACATAATAAATTTTAGGGTAAAGCACCAATAAATCCCAAATTTCGATATGTTAAACTATTTAGTCTTACCTTTATATATATATATATATATAGCTTGAAAAGTCATATGTGAATGTTAATTACGTTAAACCTATTAAGTTAGCACTTGTTTTGTATTTGGGAAAAGGGTAATTGTGGGTTTAAAGTGATATTGTAGTTACCAAAATGTTCAAAAGTATACTATAGCATTTTTTGGGTTTTCCTCCATCCTGAACAAAATCGATGAGCTGTGTAACGCTACCAAAATATTACAAATAATCCAACTCAGAAGAGAAGTGAGCATAATAGAATTAATATACTTTCAAAATTTAAGGGCATTGTTAGCTGTTTAGGTGAGTGAATGGGAGCACTATACTGTGGGTTGAGTTTGGCAAGGTTCTATAGTGAGTTTCTTTCATCTCTTTTTGTTTATAAGCTTCTATGTTTTGCAAGTATGGGATATGGCAGCTCTTAAAAGAGGGTTATGAGTTCACTATATATGGGTTGAGTGATGTTAGCTACATACTGAGTGCTAATGTTTGCTCTATGTTTGTATCGAAGGTTTGGGATCCTAACTGGTACTGGGGTAGGGAATGTTAATTGATGAGGGTTGAGTGAAGTGAGCCACAAATTGTTGTTAGATCTTTCTCTACTTCTTTATTTCTGTTATGATTTGGTTATTGAGGGTTGAGTGATATAGCCCTTATACATTGTGAGTTTTGCTATATATACAGTGTTATGTGAACAATCTATTGTGTTTTTTCAATTGTGTGACGCTGCCTTTTCCAGGTTACTCTAATTTGTTTTGGGTAGCAGTGGAGATGGGCTATTTTTGAGTGCTGTCTAGATTGAGGCCTCACGTGGTGTAGTTGTTTCACAGACCGGGCTGCATGTTGCGCCAGTTTGTGTGGAATTTTCTGCTAGAAAATGCGATGTTTTTATTATATAGTCTTATAGCTTTAGTTATTTGATCGGTATCGAGTTGTTCAATGGTTTTTTTTTGTCTAGTTTTGCTTGTTGTTTTCTTATTTTTTCACCTGCTGTATCTAATTCAGGTGCTTTTGGGCCTTGGCGGTCTCGCTCTCTATAGCTAGGTTAGGGCCTTGTTGGTTTCCTTCTTTTTTCCCTCCCTCCTCCTAGTTTTTGTTTGAGATTTGGTGGGTGAACAAGGTGGTGGCCCTTTGTTTGAGCAGCTGTCTGGTAGCCTTGTTAGCCTTGTGGTTTTTTGGTAGCCTTGTTTGTAGCTGCTGTCTGGCTGCCTTTTGTTTTGTTCTTTTGTTTAGTTGGGTTAGGGCCTAGGGCATTCTCCTTGTATTCTTGCATATCCTTTGTTTTATTTTATGACTTATTCACCCCAAAAAAAAAAAAAAATGCTTTCATTCATCAGAGTTCATATTACAAAAGATAATACATGCAATATACATTCATAAATGTTTATCTTAAATCTATAGTATGTAATACTAGTTAATGACAACAAAATAAATGCCCTACGAGCTTACATCCTTCTAAGACATTACTTGGTTACAACAAAAGAGAGTCATAAGTTCTGTACATATAAAGCCCTTGGCTTGAATAAACATTTAAATATTTAAACATCAAAATAGAGCCTCCAACTCTTAGGTCCTCCCAAGCTACGTCCTTGGAGGAAGTATGTCACCAGTACCTGAAAATGGTTTCCCAAGTGGCGTGAGTCAAAGCCCAGTAAGAATAGTCTAACACAATATATGAGGTTTAACTAAGATATAAGTATCAGACATACATTCAATATTTATGACCAACACACATTTTTTACATGACTATTGTAGACACCCCATTTTTGACTGACCTTAAGACTCAGACATCATCGATTGAGCGCTTGGTGATGGTGCATGTTGTGCTCGTTTAGAGGTTTTGGAGTTTTGGCTAAGAGCCTTGCCTCCGGGCCTCTGAACACTTTTGTGCTTCGGCTCGGTTTGTGGACCGAATCTTGTTTCTCTTTCCGGAGGGAGAGAGAGGTCTTGTAGACCATCTCTTTGTGGTCATAGACCACTTTTCCCGTTTGGAGACTAGTTTTCGATTTTTGAAGCCTTTGGCTGCGCGCCTGGTCTTGAGACCGCTTAACGTTCTCCGTTTGGTGTGGTTTTTGAACCACACCTTGTTACCTCTTCTTAGAGGGACACTATGCTCTAGGAGATGACTTTTGTGGTTACATACCAATTTTGGTGCTCATCAGCTAGTTTTCAAGGCTTTCGGCCGCATGCTTTGCCTCCCGATCTCTCGTCTTGCATCCGTTTTGGTTTGTTTTTAGTACAAACCTTGGTTTCCTTGTTTGAAAGGTGGTACAGGGGTGGGAGACCACTTTTTCTCCTTGGAGACCACTTTTCCTTCTGCCAGCCAGTTTTCTAGTCGGATAACTGGCTTGCTTGGTCTTTGGGTCACATTTTCTGGTCGGCCACCACACTACTAGCTTTCTTTCATGCCCTAGACCTCTCCCATCTATGGCCGACCAGTTTGTGTCTTGGAAGACCACTTAAAGTGGTTGGCCGACCACTTTTTGACACCTTTTTGGAGATATTTTTCTCTAGCTGCAGTTGGAGGACATTTGGGCTATCCTCCATACACGTGTATGGAGGGATTTGTTTGAGGCTTAGCTTCTCCAAGAAGCTTTGCCTTTTGGTTTCTATAAGAGGGAGGCTCCTCCTCCCTCCTCTAGGTTCAGAAAAATCACCTTTGAGTGATACATATTATCTTGTATCTATCTTGCCTTGTTTTTTAATTTTTTGTGCTTCAAAAGTGTAGATTTGTCTTAGTTTAACACACAAACACACACTCAAACACCATCCTTTTGCTACTGAGGTGCTTAGGAGCTGGTTTTGGTGTTCTTGGGTTGGTTTAAGCTTGAAAAAGTTACTGGAGTTGTAGTGGTAGAGAAGGTCTTCAAGAGTGAGTCTTTGACCTTTAAAACTCCCATTTTTGCTTAAGCTTTTGGACCCTTTTACATCTGTTTTTAAGCTTAACTCTTAACTAGAAAAAGTTCTATTTTTGCATGCTTAAAATAGTTGTTTGAGGTCACTTTTTCGTTTGGGGTGATTTACCCCTTCTTAGGCCTTGTTAGGCCTTGTTTTGAGCCATCCCTTTAGGCTCTTGTTGAACCCTTTGCATGACCTTTCTACCACTGAAATCCAAAGGATTTTCAGTGGTGGAAAGGTAGTTTTTTTGTCCTAAATAGGAGAGGGTCATCCCTTCTCCTTGTTATGTGTTTACTAGCTTCATATGCCTCATGTTTGAGCACCTTTGATAAGCTTGTGTTAGCTTGTTCTTAGCATGTATTTGGTCACTCCATGCATGGTTAATACACCTGTAGTGTAAATCACACAAACTAGCATTATGTGCTTCATGAAATAGCATGTCATTCTAGCTTGTTTTCTTTCCATTTCAGCATATTTTTGGTGATGTTCTACCATGTTATGACTCTGTTTTGGTTTGGTTTGGTTGGCCCTTGCATGCTCCATATACTTGTAGTGTTGTTCCATGAAATAGCCTAACATGCATCATGTTGTAACATGTCATTTTAGCATGCTTTTGGCTTAGCTTTGAGAAGACTTTGTTCATGTTTTACCATGTTGAAGGTTTGATTTGTGTTGTTTTGGCCATGCATGACTTGCTTTGTATAGCTATGGTTCAACCTAGCTTGTTAGCTTCGTGTGTTGAGTCCTCTAACATCCATTACTTGGCTTATTTCGATGATTTGGCATCATTAGTTATGTTATTTCAGTCCATGTAGTGTGGCCATACACTTGCATCTTTCACTTATTCCATGCTTTAGAGAGTTTGTGTTTTAGGCCTTAAAATGAACCATTGCGCATGTCTTCATGCCATAGCTTGCAAGCCATCATTTCAGTGCTTATTTGGGGTTATTATGCCATGATATAACTCTGATTTTTATTGGTTAAGTCATCCCATGCTTGGTCTTAATAGGTGTAGTGTAATCCACCTTATTTGCCTTGAATGCATCATGCCTTATGCCTCTCATGCTAGCATGTTTTAGCTTCCTTCCATACATGTTTTACACTCATTTTAATATGTTCGAGGACTGTTTTGGGTTGCCTTGGTCACATGCTTCATGTTTTGTATACTTGTAGTACAAATGCTCTTGCTTGCCTCAAGCTTTGAGCACTATTGCATGCTTCATTTATGTTGTGTACATGATTTGACATCACTTAACATAACATTTCAGAGCATTTAGCATTGCCATGTTCCTACCTCAATCATGCTTTAAGTGCCATTAAGTGTTATGCATTGTTGTCTAGTTTATGCCTTAGCTCGTATGTTTGCATACCTAGGCCTTTGAGCCCTCGTCTTAACATGTTTAGGTCCTTATTTTGACCTACTTGAGCTCTGTCCATGCATTTGTGACATGTATTGCATGCCTCCTTTGTAGTCCTCTTAGCTAGTTTCATGCTTTAAGGACTCTTGCATGCTTCACTTGCTTTGTTTGAATGATTTGGCCTTATTTCTTACCTCAATTCAGTGCATTTAGTGTTGTTACACTTCTGCATTTATCACTCCTTGAGCCCTCTCGAGAGTTATGCTCTTTGGCCTACTTGATTGGCCAATGCATTGTGCATGCATGCTTTGTATTTTGTGCCTTTATTTTGGTGATTATGGCCACTGATTTGGACATGACTGAGGTCTATCCCTTTTGGTTTAAGTCCATTTAGCATGTTCAATCGCATGTTGCTTGCATGTTTATCTTACTTCGCATTGTGTATGCTATGCAGTCCTTTGCATTGTGCATGCCAAGTTGTTCCTTGCATTGAGTATGCATGTCCCTAACATTGCTAGGTTACCCTTGTTGCATTGCATCGTGCATGCATGCTTTATATTGTGTTTAGAACCTTATGATTTCCTTGCATTAAGCATGCCATGTAGTTCATAGAATTGAGTATGCCATGATTGTTTGCATGTAGTTCATAGCATTGTGTATGCCATGTTGTTTGCATGCTTAGGTTACATCGCATTGTGTATGCCATGTTGTCCATTTACATTGTGTATGCTAGTTGTTCTTAGCATTGTGCATTGTGCATTGTGCATGCCATTAGCCTTGTTAGGTTATTCATGTTGCATTGCATTGTGCATGCTTGCCCCTTGCATGTTGCTTGCATGCCCCTATGTTGCATTGCATTGAGTATACCATGTTATGTGTTGCATTGTTGTTTGGAATAGGTGTTAGTCCAAACACGAGGAACGAGGGACGTTTCATACTTAAAGTGATGAAACGTGCCTCAATTCTCGGTCGCCAACGCTCTTGATCATACATGATAGAGTTTTAGGCTTTATGTGTTTACTTGTGTATTCATTTCCATATTAAATTGTGCAATTTCGCCTCTCGGCCATCATGCATTGAAATGTGCGATTGGTGGCCTGAGGGTCGAGAACCACACCCCCTTGAGTTCATGACATGATAGGGAGGGTGGTTGTGCACACATATCTTGCAAATACATTGCCATGCCCTTTCTTGCTCTCTGTTGCAGCAAATTGCAGTTCAGCAGCAACAACTGGCCGGCCAGCTAGAAAAACTAGCTGGCCGACCACTTTTCTGGTTTTTCAATAGCCAAAAGTGGTCGGCAGGTGTCTGGAGAGACCAAAAGTGGTCGGCCACCCTCCCACAAGCTTCCGTAGGTAGAGTTTCATCTTTCTGGAGCTTGGTGCAAAGTTTTGAGGACAGATGAAAACAGAGGCAAATCGGGGCATCGCATTGGATTTTCGAACGAGGCGACCAGGCTTGCATGCATTCCTCCCCCTCTGAGGCTCCTGATTTACTGCTTTCCTTAGCTGCCATGCTTAGATAGCTTGCTTTTGCTTTGGTTTGTACTTTAATTAGTTAATGCGCTAGCTATTTCAATTCGTCTTGTAATAATTAGTTTAATTAGTTTAGATTAGCTAGTTAGCTTCTTATTTGGTCCCTCTTTCGATAGGGCGTATTGTTGTAATAAGCATGCGTATGTGTGATGCATGTCTTCCAACCTCCATTTCTTTCTCCCTTTTACTTAACCACTTACGATGGTTAGTTTTAGGGCATATTTCATTTAGCATACCTTATGCTTTGCATGTGTGCATCCATTCATCTGTATTGCATGCATCGAGCTCGGCTCATCATACTAACTGTATTGTATTTCAATACCTATTTGAATACATGTATCAAGTTGCATTTCACACGACATTCTAGAATAGCCGAGCCTATTTTAATTGCATTCTCGCATGTGTTGCATTAGCCATTTTAACATGAATTAGGATCATGCATGATTTCTAACTAGTTTTTTGTTTTGGCTCGGAGTACACTGTGAGTATTTACGCTTTAGCATATTGCATGTGTATTAATGTTGCCATGAAAGCATGCTTGCCATGAGGCTAACTGCTTAGTTGATTAACTACCTGAATGCCTGTGGGTGAAGGTTGGATTACTTGAATTAGAACAATTCATTGAAATCCGCATTTTAGCCTACTTGCGAGTAGCAAACTTCAAACCATTTTCAAATGAACATGCAATTTTTTGTTCCAAATTAGGCGATCTAGTCTATATTTATTTGCTGTGCGCATCACATATTAAGATTAGCTAATTAACTGGAATAAGAACTCGTGTGTTTTCAAAAACAAGATATCATGCTTAGTACAGGCCGATCTTTGATCGGGCGAGCAGGGGTGTTCATTAAATGACCTTCCCCAATCGTACCCAAGTTCTCGAGCCGAGGCAACTTTGGTGATGACGGGCACGTGGCCTTAGGCACGAGTCAGGGTTTCCTAAATTTCTCCAAAAACAAAATATTTAGGTGGCGACTCTGTATCTAGCAAAACAATCCATGTTTGGTACTTCTTTACAAAATCAGTTTTCCAAAATGATTTGCCGGATTTGGACTCTTTGGTGATTTATCGGTCTTGCATTGCACTTTGCAAGACTAGATTTAGAACCTTGACATTTGAGTCCGAACTGTAGTATGCTAGAGAACGAAACAGATTCCATGCCTTCGCAGCGCGGAGCCCGAGAGTCCTCGGGCGCGTCTACAACTATACAGTACTAATACTCACATCTCAATCCATTCCCATATATTCATTTCAGGTTAGTACATTGTATTTCAATTCATAGGTTAAGTTTATAATTTTCCGGATAACCCAACCGAGACTACAACTCAATGGTTCACAATCAACATAACTGTCACACAAGCACTTCAACCTTGTCATTTTATGAAAATTTCGTCTGCGGGATTGGCATCCATGTATGCACAAGATTTCAGGACTTTCACCCTGGACACTTCAGCCAACTTAATTTCAATGGAGTCCATCTCCTATCTCGTCTCAAAACATGGAGTACATCCATTTTTTCCTCCCAAAACACTATATATACAATGTACTTAAGAATACTATCATACTCAATGACTATCAATTATACATATTCAATGCTTTAACATACTGCCATATTCAATGACATAATTAAATGATTAGTTTCAATTCACCTAATCCTCATGCAATTTCTACAACAATCATAGCTATCCTCCACCGATAGTCCAATATAGATTTTTCTAACAGATATACAATCTTTATAACAGATAATTCATCAAATTTCTGTAGGTGAGTGATTAAACAAATCCAACTACACCATTTATTCATACATCTTCCCAATTTCACATTTCTCATACCAATTCCGTTATTTATACAAAATAATTATTCTACACATTTTAGGGCAAAACTTCCAATTTTTCAAATATTGACCCAAAGGTCAAAATCAACAATTTTAATACAAGATCACCTCATAATCAAACCCCATGATCAAATATATAATACCCCATAGAAACCCCTCTTTCTAAACTTGAACCCAAATCCTAGATTTTCTCCAAACATCCCAAATCTCACTATTTATACATAACAACAAATAACTAGGTTAAAGATCATATCAAGGTGTAAAATATCCCTATCTCAAGTGTAGAAGCCCAAAGGAGAAGTGGAGAAACTTCAAAGATGACGGAACCAAACTCTATTCGGATGTAATGGTAGTCCTTGAGATACTCCAACTCTTTAACAAAGGCACTAGGGTAGAGAACCCATTAGATCAAGGTCAAAATGTATAGAGAGAGAAAGAGTGTGTGTTTTAGAGAGAGAATGTGTAGATTTAGGTTTTTGGAAAGTTTTAGAGAGAGAGAGAGAAGGATGAGAAAGTGATATAAAATGTCACTTTCGTAATCTGATATACATACAGTCCGCTCGAGCTAAAGAGTTGATGCTCGAGCATCAGACACAACATTTTGTTCCGCTCGAGTGCAAAAGTGGCCCGCTTGAGCGTCAAATACACACATCCAGAACTTTTACAGACAATAGGTAGACCGTTTGAGCGTAATAAAGTCTGCTTAAGCGCCACCCGTTCGAGCATAGGAAATGTCGCTTGAGCATGGAAAACACTCCTATAGTATTTTGCAGACGTGCAAATTATTGAGTGTTTGCAAGCCTCGCTTGAGCGCAAGAAGGCCCGCTCAAGCGGAGGACCAAATATCTGAACAACACAAGTTTGGAAAAACAAGCGACCAACTTGTTCCAAACACACAACTACAATCCAAAAGCCAATTCTAAAGAGATACAAGGAGAACAAGAGGTAAACAACGCTATGAAAACATTAAACCCGAGTCCAGGATACAACAAGTGTCGAGTCAAAACTGGGATCGCTATAACCTTCCCCTCTTAAAGAATTTCGTCCCTGAAATTACAAATTAAGTTCAAAATCAACATTAGATCATTTATAACAATGTTACTCTTACAAGTCCATCACCATGACCCATTCTTTGATCATCCATTCTCATTGACTCGATCCACAAGTCTCATATTGAAAGTATATTTTACAATTTCCCAAACATTTGCAATGCTTAAATCAAAATTCAAGTTTTCAAAATCTCACATAGCATATACAGTGCTTCCAAAAGTAATATAATGCACATGATATTCTATATTCTCAAAGCATATACAATACTTATATTGAACCCATGTTCCCAAGATATCCATGACATATACAATGTTCTCATATTTTAAAACATATACAATGATTACACTTTTCATTATCATAATCAAAATCTCAATACATGTTTAGGCATCAACAAACAAGTCTGGATACTTCTCTCGAACCCCAATTCACACTCCCAAGTCGCTTCCTAAACCTTGTAATGTTTCCACAAAACTTTAACTAAGGGGATTGTCTTGTCTCGCAAGACTTGGTCTCTTCTATCCAAGAATCTCACCGGTCTCTCCTCATACGAGGCATCCCCATCTGCCTCTAAGTTGGTCCAATCCAACACGTGTGACGGATCCGACTCATACTTCTGAAGCATACTAATATGAAACACGCCATGTACTCCGGAAAGGTGTGGCAGCAATGCCAACGATAGGCAACCTCTCCGATCTGCTCAAGGATCTCAAAAGGGCCAATAAACCGAGGGGATAACTTTCTACTTTTCCCAAATCTCATCAAACCCCGCTTAGGTGATATCTTCCGCCTTAAATGACAAGGGTTTCCTCCTACGGTCAGCATAACTTTTCTGGCAACTCTAAGCTGTGACCAACCTCTTACGGATAAGTGTAACTTTCTCCATCGTTTCTCGAACTAACTCTGGGCCCAATAAAGGTGCATCACCCACCACGACCTAACACACTGGAGATCTACAAGGTCGACCATACAAGGCCTCAAATGATGCCATACCAATACTTGATTGAAAGCTGTTATTATAGGCAAACTCCACTAAGGGAAAATGTCTCTCCCACGAACCCTTGAAGACGAGGACACAACCTCGAAGTATATCCTCAAGAATTTGAATAGTACACTCGGACTACCCGTCAGTCTGGGGATGACACGCAATACTAAAGGTCAATCTAGTGCCCAAGGCACTCTGTAAGCTCTGCCACAACCGAGCTGTGAAATGCGGATCTCTATTCGATACAATCGTTACTGGGACGTCGTGCAACCTCACTATGTCCCTGATATACAAGTCGGCAAGATAGTCTACCGAATCACTTACGCGCATAGGTATGAAGTGCACAGACTTGGTTAACCGGTCAACTACTACCCATATGGCATCACTAACCCATTGAGTCCTCGGAAGGCCCATAACAAAATCCATCGTGACATGCTCCCATTTCCACTCGGCTATGGGTAAGGGTTGTAACAAACCCATCGGCCTCTGATGCTCAGCCTTTACTTGTTGACAAGTGAGGTACTTTGATACAAACACGGCTACATCTTTCTTCATACCTCTCTACCAAAACTGGTGACTCAGATCATGATACATCTTTGTGCCTCCCGGATACACCGCAAGGCATGAATGATGAAACTCTCAGAGTATTTCCTCTTGGCAAGACTCTAGCACGAATAAACGATCACGGTATCTCACACTCTAGTCAGGATACACAATCAAGCCTCTTTCTACTTTTCCATTGGAAATCTTCTCCTGGAGGGATTCTACCTAAAGATTATCCTTCTACGCTTCTAACACTCAGCTCACAAGTGTAGGTTGTGCAATCACTGAAAATAAGGCTGCAGACTCAATAGACTCGCCTAGCTGCAAGTCAAACTCCCCAAGAGTACCCAACATGTCCTATTCTTGGATAGTGATACAAGCTACATTACTAATTAATTTCCTACTCAAGACATCGACCACAACATTAGCCTTTTCGGGATGATAATGCAAGTCAAAATCATAATCTTCTATGAATTCCATCCATCTTCTCTGTCTCAAGTTCAAGTCTTTCTGCCTAAACAGATACTTCAGACTTTTATGATCGGAAACACCTTAAATTTCTCCCCATACAGATAATGTCTCCAAATCTTCAAGGCAAAAATCACCGCTGCTAACTCTAGGTCATGAGTAGGGTAGTTCCTCTTGTGGGTTTTCAGCTGCTGCGAGCCATAGGCACCTTCCCCTCTTGTATCAAAACACAGCCCAAACCTTCTCGTGAAGCATCACAGTATACTGAATAGCCCAAACCCCTCTTCGGAATAATCGATTAGAGCAGTGGTAAGTCTAACCTTAAGTTCTTGGAATGACTTTTCACAAGTCTCACTCCACACAAATTTGATCCCTTTCCTCGTCAATTTAGTCAAAGGTGAAGCTAATCTAGAGAAATCTTTCACAAATCTTTGATAATACCCGACCAACCCCAGAAAACTACGGATTTCAAAAGCATTCTTAGGCTGTGCCCAATCTTGCACTTCCTCTATCTTGGATGAATCTACAGTCACCCCTTCCCCAGATACCACATGGCCTAGGAATTTAATCTCTTTCAGTCAGACTCCACACTTCCCAAACTTAGCATACAGCTTATGGGCTTTAAGTAACTCAAGCACCACTCGCAAGTGTTCCTCGTGTACTTTCTCGAAGGATGAGTAAATCAAGATATCGTCCACAAAGACGACCACAAAACGGTCTAAGAACTCTTAGAAGATTCGGTTCATCAAATCCATAAACACAGTCAGTGCATTGGTTAGCCTAAAAGACATCACTAGAAACTCATAATGGCCATACCGCGTACGAAATTCCATTTTCGAGATATCTTCCTCCCTTACTCTCAACTGATGGTAATCCGATCTCAGGTCTATCTTAAAGAAACAACAAAACCCCTTCAACTGATCAAACAGATCATCTATACAAGGTATTGGGTACTTATTCTTAATAGTTACCCAGTTCAACTTTCGGTAGTCAATACAAAGTCGCAACGCTCCATCTTTCTTTTTAGCAAAGAGAGTCGGTGCTCCCCAAGGCGAAGTACTAGGGCAGATAAATCCCTTACCTAACAATTCCTGGAGTTGAATCTTCAACTCACTCAACTCAGTAGGTGCAAACCAATATGGTGGCATAGAAATCGGTGTCGTGCCAGGCACTAAATCAATAGAGAACTCGATCTCCCAGTGAGGTGGCAAACTAGTAAGGCCCTTGGGAAAAACATCAAGATATTCACAAACCACCATTGGCAACTCAACTCGAACTTCATCACACTCACCACTCAAGTAGCTAGCGAGAAGGCAACTAAGTTCACCTCGCCCACGCAGATCATACACCAGTGATAAAACTCTATTCGCTCAGTTCCCCAAGAAATAAAAACAGTCGCCGCTCAAGGTACATATAGTAACTCTCTAACAGTAGCAATCTATAACAACCCGATATGACGATAACCAGTCCATACCCAAAATAACATCAATACTAGACATGCCAAGCAATACAAATGCAAATGGAAGTCGACGACTGACGACCTCTATGTCACAACCTCGACACCCTTATTTCAAGATGACCTCACCACCAATAGGTGACTCTAAATAAATAAGAGATGCTAACTGCGCCAACCCCAACCCCAACCCAACCCCAAAACTGATGCAAATGCAGACAAAATAAAAGAGTGGGATGCACCCTTATCAATCAATATATTAGCAACTGAATTGCAAAACAAAAAGGTACCTCTCACTATCGATGGAGCCGGTACAAGGTCTGGAGTGGTAATAGCATACACACGCCCTGTTAGCCTCTGATCTACCTGCTCACCCCTAGAAGCATAAGCCTGTTGCACAAACTGAGCCAAAGAGGGTCCCTGACTGGCCCTCGAGGCCTGTGCTGACTGTGCTGGTTGGTGACTCTGTGTCTGCCTCGAACTAGATGCACCAGATGTGCCACCCAACTGTGGGCAAAACCTCTTCAAGTGCCTTGCCTGCCCACACTAATAACAAGTGAGCGGCTAGCCTCTCCCTTGACCTTGGCCTTGAGAACGAGTCGAGGATAATGCTGCTTGCTGCCCTTCTCCCCTCTGTGGGCAAGCTGGAGACTTGTGGCCCAACTAACCACACTTAAAACAAGTAAAATCTCCCTGGCCATCCTTCCCAGAACCCGAACTCGGCACTGGAAAAGTGGACCTCGACGGAGCTCCCTTAGATTGCTAAGAGTTAGAACTCCTTTGCTTCTTACCGTCCTCCTAACTGTCCTGACTCTTCCTGGAGCCCCTCATCCTCTCATCCTCTACCTGCATAATGGTCTCAAGATGAGCCACCGCCTCCACAAGGTGCCCATAGTCTCTAATCATGGATCCAACCACTCTAAACATGAGTCCGGTCCTTAACCGCTTCTCAAACTCCAAACAAACGGCATTCCTCAGTTGCCACTAACTCTAGTGCAAACCTCGACAAACTGGTGAATGTGGCCTCAAACTCAGCCACCGGAGTGTTCAGTTGCACCAACTTAGAGAATTGATCCCTCAACTTCTCCCTTACTGTGGCAGGTAAGTACTTGTCCTGGAAGGTGTCGACAAAAGCCTCCCAAGTCCTTCCAATGCGCCGTCGCACATACTTCCACCACTGACCTGTGTCTCTCTTCAGTTAGAAGGATGCCAAGGTCACTCTCAAACCCCCATCTTCGATGCTGAGCATCTCAAACGTCTTCACCATCTATTCTAGCCACTTATCAACCTTCAGAGGCTTATTGGGATCACCCAGAAACTCGTCTGGATTTGACCGGAAAAACTCTCTCTTCAGGAAAGTTGGCCTTGCTTTAGCTACTTGGGTCTGGACTTGATTCTCAGCCTTGAGAATGTTCATGGATTCCTACAATGCTTCGGCCATTTCACGGGCTAAGGCGTCCATGGCCTGATGACCAACTGGTTCGGCCATATTGGCCTGACCAACTCCTTCCTCCTGTGTCGGAATATCATCCAGTATCGGCATCTCTTGCCGCCTAGGCCTACCACGCTTACCACCGCCACGTCCACGTCCTGACATCCTAATGAAGGTAACAAAGAGATTAGCACATTCATAAATGTGCCAAAGCTAACTCACTCTCGTCCTAATGCAATGGACAACACTAACTCGCTCCACATAAGCACGTAATCACATAAATAAATACGAATTTCATTTGCAGATAATGACCGTCCCATGGCGTTGCTAGAGTTCTAGTTAGAAACGGCTGTGAACAAGTGCCTTTCCAACAGGACTCCCAAAAACCCATGGACTCGATCAACATCCTAGAAATTAAAACCCATACACATATAATCATATAAGCATGTTATCACATAAGCATACAATACATACTAACATCTTAACTAAGTGAGACAAACCCATTGCGGTAATAACCACTTCTCACATACCTAAAGTATTCAAACCCGGTACGCTTTGATACCAAGTTGTAACGCTCCCAAAATATTACAAATAATCCAACTCATAAGAGAAGTGAGCACAATAGAATTAATATACTTTCATTCATCAGAATTCGTATTACAAAAGATAATACATGTAATATACATTCATAAATGTTTATCCTGAATCTATAGCATGTAATACCAGTTAATGACAACAAAATAAATGCCCTACGGGCTTGTATCCTTCCAAGACATTACTTCGTTACAACAAAAGAGAGTCATAAGCTCTGTACATATAAAGCCCTTGGCTTGAACAAACATTTAAATATTTAAACATCAAAATAGAACCTCCAACTCTTAGGTCCTCTCAAGCTACGTCCTTGGAGGAAGCATGTCATCGGTACCTGAAAATGGTTTCCCAAGTGGGGTGAGTCAAAGCCCAGTAGGAACAGTCTAACACAATAAATGAGGTTTAACTAAGATATAAGTGTCAGATATACATTCAATATTTATAACCAACGCACAGTCTTTACATGACCAAACAGTACTGATACTCACATCTCAATCCATTCCCATATATTCATTTCAGGTTAGTACATTGTATTTCAATTCATAGGTCAAGTTTATAATTTTTCGGATAACCCAACCGAGACTACAACTCAGTGGTTTTGAATTAACATAACTATCACACAAGCACTTCAACCTTGCCATGTTACAGAAATTTCGTCTACAGGATCGGCACCCATGTATGCACAAGATTTTGGGACTTTCACCCTCTGGCCAACTTAATTTCAATGGAGTTCATCCCCTATCTCCTCCCAAAACATAGAGTACATCCATTTTTTTCTTCCCAAAACACTCTACATATACAATGTATTTAAGAATATCGTCATACTCAATGACTACTAATTATACATATTCAATTCTTTAACATACCGTCATATTCAATGACATAGTTAAATGATTAGTTTCAATTCACCTAATCCTCATCCAATTTCTACAACAATCATAGCTATCTTC
Source organism: Camellia lanceoleosa (assembly GCA_025200525.1). Classification (NCBI taxonomy): domain Eukaryota; kingdom Viridiplantae; phylum Streptophyta; class Magnoliopsida; order Ericales; family Theaceae; genus Camellia; species Camellia lanceoleosa. The sequence continues at coordinate 93,950,143 of CM045758.1, read as the reverse complement.
CATCGATAGTCCAATATAGATATTTCTAACAGGAATACAATCTTTATAATAGATAATTCATCAAATTTTCGTAGGTGAGTGATTAAACAAATCCAACTACACCATTTATTCATACATCTTCCCAATTTCACATTTCTCATACCAATTCCATTATTTATACAAAATAATTATTCTACACATTTTAGGGCAAAACTCCATATTTTCCAAATATTGACCCAAAGGTCAAAATCAACAATTTTAACACAAGATCACCTCATAATCAAACCCCATGATCAAATATATAACACCCCATAGAAACATCTCTTTCTAAACTTGAACCCAAATCCTAGATTTTCTCCAAACATCCCAAATCTCACCATTTATACATAACAACAAATAACTAGGTTAAAGATCATATCAAGGTGTAGAATATCCCTACCTCAAGTGTAGAAGCCCAAAGGAGAAGTGGAGAAACTTCAAAGATGATGGAACCAAACTCTATTCGGATGTAATGGTAGCCCTTGAGATGCTCCAACTCTTTAACAAAGGCACTAGGGTAGAGAACCCACTAGATCAAGGTCAAAATGTAGAGAGAGAGAGAGAGAGTGTGTGTGTGTGTGTGTGTGTGTGTGTGTTTTAGAGAGCGAGTATGTAGATTTAGGTTTTTGGAAAGTTTGAGAGAGAGAATGATGAAAAAGTGATATAAAATATCACTTTTGCGATCTGATATACGTACAGTCCGCTTGAGCGGAAGAGTTGATGCTCGAGCATCAAACACAACATTTTGTTCCGCACGAGCACTAAAGTGGCTTGCTTGAGCGTCGAATACACACATCCAGAACTTTTGCAAACAACAGGCAGACCGCTTGAGCGCAATAAAGTCTGCTCGAGCTCCACCTGCTCAAGCGTTGGAAACACCGCTCGAGTGTAGAAAACACTCCTCCAGTATTTTGTAGATGTGCAAGTACTGAGTGTTTGCAAACCCCGCTTGAGCGCAAGAAGGCCTGTTAGAGCAGAGGACTAGAAATCTGGGCAACACAAGTTTGTAAAAACAAGCAGCCAACCTATTTCAAATGCACAACTACAATCTGAAAGCCAATTCTAAAGAGATACAAGGGAAACAAGAGGTAAACAACGCTATGAAAGCATTAAACCCAAGTCCAAGATACAACAAGTGACGGGTCAAAACCGGGATCGCTATAAGCTGGAATAGAAATTTCTGGTTTCCATAGAAATGTTAGTGATTGGATTCTCATTACGTGTGATTGAGGTGTAGGGATTGTCAATGTTGATTGTAGTATATTCATTCCTGAAATAATGTTGCATAGCATCCACCAAAAACCGTAGAAGAACAAAAAGCCCCCTTGTATCACATTTGTGAAGGCGATTCGGCGTGGGCACCGAGGTTTCTTGAACAGTGACCGTCCGTCGACCGTAACATTGGCGAGGTAACATCATCCGTTCATTAACATTGGTGTGGGTGT